>JAJTUV010000412.1:1200000-1845531 GCA_021653895.1 Mastomys natalensis
TGTCCAATGGGCCAAGCTTTGTTCTCGGAGGGTCTGCATCCATCACAGGCTTTCCTGCTGCCGTGACAGAGCCCTACCCTAAGCTAGAAGGGTGTCGTTGCCTCGAGCTCAAAGGGGCTGAGTTGGGAGCTCAGGAGTTGGATGTGAGATACTGTGGTGTTCAGGATCCCCTTTCCAAGCACGCTACTGCATGAAATGACATCATCGTCCTGACTGGCATGCCCTCCTGCCCTCTCAAGATCTACAAGGACTTCAAGAGGAAGGGGATAAAGGTGTCTCATCTCAGGGTCATCTCTGACCCAGCCAACTTCCAAGCGCCAGGGTGTCTCTGAAAATACCTTCCCGCTGGCATCCACACAACCTTCTGGGAGCAGATGCTCTCAGTACACAAGTACCAAGGAGGGGCATGAACAGAGGAGAAGCCAAGGGTTTCGTGGCCAGAGCTGCCCCTCAGCCTGGGTGGGCACTGGAGTGTCTCTGTCAGGGAATGTCCCCCCCTTGTGTGGCATCAATAATAAGAATGTATCAGATAACAGCAGAAACAAAACAAGGTACGGCAGTGCCACCTTATCTGCGGGCTGTGGCAGTGCCACCCAGGTCTCTGTGCTTATCTGGAGGCTACGGCAGTTCAGACTTAATTCCTCTCGGGTTGCAGGAGATACTGGGATATTTATGGAATGTCCTCAAAGACCTCAGGCTGACCCTCTTCAGTTCAGAGAAAAAAAGCATAGGCTGCCCAGTCCCATCTCCAGGCTTCTCAACCTTGGCTGTGCAGAAGGCCAGTGAGCAAGCGGCTATTCCTGAGACAGCTTGTTGAAGCAGGTGCCAAGTGGCCCTTGCTTGAGCAGCCTGTGGGGATTACTGGCCACATATGCTTAGCTCCTCAGGTCCAGCTTTGCCGGCCAGGCTTACATCTTTCCACCAAAGGCACAGTACCTGACATAGTCGCAGGTGTCTGGATGTATCTCAAGCCCCCTCCTCCCACCCATCAACAGTGGCAGAGGCTAGCCCATGAATCCTTCCAGTACACCATGCTGCTAGAGCCTCCCCTCCAGCTCACCCTTCCTGCACCTCTGCTCTCGGGACATTGGCTCCCCATCCTGTGACACCTAGCTCAGCTGGCCCCGCCTTCTCCCCGTGTTCTCATTTTCATCTTGGAAGTGTTATCTCTGATCCCAGAGGGATCCCTGTGGTCCTGGTGGAGAGGCTATGAGCACATGGAGGATATGGGACTGACATCTGCCGCATACTGGGGACGCTGACAGGGCCACCGCTTCCTGGTTGGCAGACGTCTCCTGTGACCTTCAGTCTGTCCCAAGCAGAAGACATTAGCCACCATGTCAAGCATGCCAAATTCCAGGATGCTGTGTCTGGCTTGGTGTCAGGTCGTGGGCCGTGACCTGGGCCCTGATGACATTTGGGTTCAATGGAACCAACCACTGCAGACCCGGCAAAGCCAAGCCTGGGCTCTCTCTCTTGAGCCTCCCAAGCCCCAAACCATCAGGGGTCAAGAACCCCACTTTAGCCCGCATTACTGCTCTGTGGATGGACCTACGAGTGTGAGGAGGTATAGCCCCGTCAGGCAGTGTCATACATGGACATTAATACTCCAGGATAGAGTAGGCGGGCCTGCAGGACGACAGCGTGTCCTGGGGTAGGTCTTACCTCTAGGTTTCTTGGGTGTCTCGCTCATACTTAGGTGGTCCACAGTCCTGGTTGGCATGTTCTGAGGGTCACTAGAATACAGTGGGACGGGCCAGGAACTAGAGGGGCACTTACACACCATGGACACCTTTTTCTCTAGCACCCTTGGGGCACCTAGAGGGACACGGACCACGGCAATGGTTTCCCTGTCCCTGAAGCTGTATCCCACAGGGCATCATCTCCGATTTCTCAGGCTGCGGAGCCCCGTCACTGCACCACGCCTGTCGGCCTGCTGTGCCCTGAGCTCCGTGGCCAGTGCATAACCTTGTACATCCGTGTACACTCATGCATGTATCCTACTTGGTCCTGGGACACAGGGCACTGGATGCACTTCCTGCACACAATAACTGACTTCCACACAGCTCAGAAAAGGCCCTTCCCCACCCAGGGCAGTGGCCCATCCCCACTCCCCACCCAGGGCAATATCCTCCCTCTCTGCCTCCTCCCCACCCAGGGCAGTGCTCCCCCCACCCAGGGCAGTGCTCCCCCCACACTTCCCATGTCTTTTTCTCCTTCCTTCCCTCTCAGTCTTCATTACACAATTATTGCAGAACTGACTTGGGTCTGTCCTAATGTTCCTCAAGTAGAGTATTTCTGGTGATGAGAAACAGGCTGTGACACTCTGGGGATGGGCAGGGGCACAGCAGGCACTGGGAGAAAGGAGTGCCTGCTCTGAGCCATTATCACCCGGCTTGTCTCAGCAGCCAGTAGGGCATAGCCTTTGACTGTCCTTGACACAGGAGCAGACAGTACGGGGACATGAGGCAGAGGACTCTGGCTCCCGAAGCATCCATGAGGACTGGACATGTCCCAGTGAGCCCCTGTCAAACAGTCAAGTCATAAGACCTGCCTGACCCAGGAGCAGCTGTGGGGCCTGCCAGGAGCCATGGTGACCACCAGAGACCATGGGAAAGTCCTCATTCAGGCCAGGGTGCAGGGGACATGGGGGATTCGTCTAAAGCAAAGCCAAGGATGGCAGGCAGTCCAGTGGTCCCAACACCTTTCTGGTCTGTGTCAAGAATGCAAAATACATGTCGTATGAGGGGACAATGAATACTTGGCTTTTCGCTCTATTCTAAGATTGTGTGGCTAGCCCACAGTTCTGGGTTACAGAATCAGCATGGCCTACAGAGAAACCCAGAGGGTACAGCACAGACGGTAGAGCCCAGGGCAGCAGGTCACCTTGGCTCCTGGCCCACATCACAGCAGATATAACCTGTCTGTCCAGACCATGGCCCGGGTCCTCCAGACCCAGTACTCTGCAGGGTGTTACCAGCTCTCCCCAGACGGTTTGGAAGACTAGACTAGCTCTCCTTCCCTCACTTGACCCTCAACAGCTTAGGTCAGACAGAAGAGTGATTCAGAGGCCATGAGGCGGGGCCATGTTTCTGCTGTCCAGCAGGGGGCCACGGAAGGGTGAGCACTGGGTTCTTTGTCAGGACAGGGACAGGATTCTTAGGCTGCTTCTTTAGACAGTCATTCCACTGGGAAGCAGGGTGCCCTTGGGGACAGTGACATTGGCAGATCTGGTAGATCCTGAGCCATGGGTAGAGTGCAGATTCACCCTTGCTTCCACTGAGAGGCTTGTACTGGGTGAAGCAGGGAAGGCCAACCATCTTACTACCTTCGTATCTAGATTCTGTGTGTGTGTGTGTGTGTGTGTGTGTGTGTGTGTGTGTGTGTGTGTGTGCACGTGTGTGCAAGTACAGGTGCCTGTGGAAGCAAGAAGAGAGCATCAGATCCCTTGGGTCTGAGATTACAGGCAGTGATGAGCTGTCTGACGTGGGTGCTAGGAACCACATTCAGGTTCAAGAGTGGTAAGCACTCTTAATGGCTGAGGCATCTTTCCAGCTGCAGACAAGTACATTTTAAAGTCCAGATTAAGTTATTCCAACGCAGAGACACAAAGGCAAAGATGGCTGGCATCTTTGGGTGCTGCTAGGCCGATAGGGTATTTGGGGCCCATCTCTTACTTTTTGACCCCTCCAGGCCCCCGTATCTTCTCTGCATGTCTACCCCATGATTCCTCAAACAGCACTGAAGAGCCTCTTTTCTTCTTCCTCTCTTTATTTCACTAATGCATCCAATACGGACAGACAAGGCAGCTGCCATGGCCCCCATGCTGACGGGTGCTCCTGGACATGTGCTCAGGACAGGCCTTCCGTCTGGTGAGGGCCACAGAGAAGCCACGATGGGAGGGGAGGCAGTACTCATTGCTTTAGCTCGGTTTTCTTGTCACTGTGACACAATAGCCGTTAGTCAGAATGGCAGCCTCTCTCTTCCGGTGAGAGTTTCCTTGAGGCTGTGGACTTGGTGTTAGAAAAGAAGCTGGGACAGCCTTTGAGATCACCCAGGAATACTCTGAGGTGGCCGAAGGGGAAAACTGCCGGAGTTTGACAGGATGGACGTCGAACCCCGCTTATCCAATGACTGGGGTGGATTTATTGTTGGAAAAACAAGGAGGCTTAGGGACCCTGGTCAGGCTGGGGGTACAGCCAATAGGGCCCGAGCCTGTTGGTGCCCCCATCCGGGGCTTCAGTGTGTGTTGGGTTAGGGGTAGGGTGCTGGGGTACAGGCCCACTCCGCAGCTTTCTGTTATGGTTGAATCCTAAGTGTCCCACAGGCTCATGTTATGACACTTGTTAGACACCTGGTGGCGCTATTTGAGGAACCCCAGGTGAGGCCTCTGTGGAGGTGTGTCACTATGGTTATGTCTGGCCCCTTGGTCAGGCCTAGTTCTCTGGTTCACTGAGATAGCCTCAACCACACACTCCCCTGCAGGACCTGAGCTGCTGGACCACATCTCCCTAGCTGTATCTATTGGGTATTTTGGTCACAGTTACGTAACAGTAACAAATACACCACCAGCTCTGAGCGGTGATGAATGCAAAGGGCCAAGCTGTTGAAAAGGAGAGAGGTGAATAGCGATGCCTGAATTCCATATGCCACAGATACACAGAGAGAACAGGCAGCCGGCGAGTACCCCTGGAGCAAGGGCATTGCCAGATGGGTCACTCCTTCACTGAGGGGCCTGGTGCAGAATACCAGGGCCTGTGCAGATGGTAAGAATTTTCAGACAGGACTGGGAAGATAGCACAAACCTAGACACGCCTAGAAAGCCAGAACCTCAGTTGAGAAACTGTCTCCATCAGATTGGCCTGTAGGAGTGCTTGTGGTAAATTTTCTTCATTAATAGAAGATTCCAACCCACTGTAGGCGTTACAATCCCTAGGCTGTTGGGCCTGGGCTATATAAGAGAAGTAGCTGAACAAGCCAGAGGGAGCTGCACTCCTCCATGGTCTCTGCTTCAGTTCCTGTCACCAGGTCCCTGCCTTGAGCTCCTGTCTTGGCTTCCTCTGTGATGGGCAGTGATCTGTAACCAAATAAACCCTTCCCTTCCTCCAAATTGCTTTTAGTCAGTGTTTTATCACAAACTAAGCCAACACTGAAGTGCAGATAAAGACCCAAGTTCCAATCCCCAGAACCCATGTAAGTAAGACATTGGATATGGTGGCATGTGCCTATCATCCAAGCACCAAGGAGGTGGAGATAGGAGGAACTCTAGAATTTGTTGGCCATCCAATCTAGACAAATTAGTGAGCTCCATGTTTAGTGAGAGGCTCTGCTTCAAAAAATAAGGGGAGAATGATTGACACATAATGCTGCCCTATGAGCTCCATATACACACCCACACATGTTCACACCTACTTTCAAAACACATGTATGCACACATCTCAAACTCGTGCATGCGTACACACACACACACACACACACACACACACACACACACACAATGTATTCCCAGTGGTCTCAGAGAATTCACCTCTGTGCAAGGCCTTCTGTATGGTCCTTCCCTTCTTTAGATTTGTGTGGAGAACCCTAGCCAGAGGGTCCGTCCTTGCAGGATCCAAGAGCTCAGCCAACCGTCTCTCAGGCCATGAGGTGTTCTCTTAAAAATGGACACTTGACGTTCTGGAGTGAGGAAGGAGGGGTGTAGGAGCCTAATGACTCCCTTGAGAGGCACTGAGCGAGCCCCTGTAACATCTGAAGGCCCTCACAACAACCCAGGGCCCAGGGACTTCCCAGGAATCACAGGGGACTTTCCAGCACATTCCTGCTTTAGCCTTCTGTCAGCCAAGCAGGTGCTTGTGCCTCTGTCTGGCCACCTGCCTGGCATCTAGGGAACACAGCTGCCTGCTGGGGCTCCTGGCTGAGTGTGGCTGCCGACTGTGACCCCTTGACAAGAAGCTGCCGCCTTCTGCAAGCAGCTGTGCACCCTTCGCAGGCTTCAGGTCCTTCTGAGGCCAGAATGGCGTGCCTGGCTCCCTGAAGGCCGCACTCTGGCCTAGCCTGGCCCATTCTGCGGAATGAGAGAGGCTGAACAGGAGACCAGTGAGACCCACGGTCCTCCCTACCTTGCCCCCAGCTCCACTTTTTACTCTGGGCAGAAGCCTCCTCCCTGACTCTTGGGAAGACTGCCTCGGCTGAAGGTGGATAAAGTGTGCTCCCACAGATCCCACAGAAAGCTGACAAAGCCCTCGGGGTGAAGCAGGATTTCTGTAGTCTGTACACCAGAAACTGAAGCCATCTCAAAGGTCAGAGTTCACACTGGTTGCCATGGTTGTCAGGAGTGTGATACCCAGCCTGTCACTTGGAGCTGCTCCATGGGGTCCCTCAAACCAGACTGACCAGTGTTCATAGACCTGACAGAAGCCAAGGAGCTCATTCGGACAGGACAAGGAAAACCATCATGCTCTTGAAAAATACCGAAGCAGCAAACGCTGACGGTGGAAACCGCCTGTGGAAACTCACTGTCAAGCAGACCAAATCCTCAGACTGAGGCTCAAATCCACAGCCGTTATAGATGGCTGCAGGCTGAGACAACAGGGTGCTGAAGCAGCAGCTTACCAACAACGAGGGGGGAAGCTGTGTGCTGTCCACTAAGCACAGCCACACTGCTCATTTTTGCATACACTGCTCCCCCATCCCCACCATCCCTGCTGCCTCCTGAGTGCCCCCTTCTGGCTCCTCCCTGCCACTGCAGGATGACCCCAAAACATCTGTTCTCTCCCCTTTCCCCATTGATTTATTGAGTCACTTTACACCTCAACCCCAGGCCCCCTCTCTTCCCAGTCTCCCTCACATAGCCCTTCCCCTTCTCCTCTGAGAAGTGGGAGGCCACCCCTGGATACCAACACACCCTGGCACGTCAAGTCACTGCAGGACTAGGCGCATCCTCTCCCACTGAGACCAGACAAGGCAGCCTAGTTAGGGGAACAAGATCCACAGACAGGCCACAGAGTCAGGGACAGCCCTCGCTCCAGTTGTTGGGAGATCCATATGACGACCAAGCTGCATGTCTGCTATATATGTGCATGGGGCCTCTGTCCACCCCTTGTACGCTCTTTGGTGAGTGGTTTGCTCTCTGGGAGCTCCCAAGGGTCCAGGTTAGTTGACTCTGTTGGCTTTCCTGTGATGTTCCTGTCCTCTTTGGGTCTCTCAGTCTTTCCCCCAGTTCTTCCACAGGACTCTCCAAACACCATTTAATGTTTGGCTGTGGGTCTCTGCATCTGTCTCAGTCAGCTGCTGGGTGGGGCCTCTCAGAGGACAGTATGCTAGGCTCCTGTCTGCAAGCATAACAGAGCATCCTTAATAGTGTCAAGGATCGGGTCTTGCCCATGGGATGGGTATCAAACTGGGCCAGTTTTTAGCTGGCCATTCTTTCAGTCTCCGCTCCGTTTTTGTCCCTGCACCCTGAGGCTGAGGACTGTGCTGTGTACCCAGCAGGCTCTGTGGCCTGAGCAGACTTGTCAAAACCGAACACTTTCCGAGAGCAACTGTTTTGTGACTAGACACCTGTGAGCATGGCCCTTCTCTCTCACAGAAACCTCTAGAGCAAGACATTGGTGCCCCCAGAAGCTGTGTCAGCCCCGTCCAAGGTGTCTGTGACCGACATTCCACAGTAGCACTATACCCAGGTTCCCAGGAGGCCCTGAGACCTTAACATTGTGTCCACTCAGACTTGTATGCTGGGGTGCAGGCAGGAAAAGGAAGTTAACAGGCCCTGGCCTGGGGGTCCCTGTGCCAGTCACACAGTACAGAGAACAGGGAGTGTGAGGGAACACTCTGGAGTTGCCCTTTGAGTGGCGGAAGGACCACCCACTGGTGCACGGTCCTTTAGTGGGCGGCTGGCCATGTGACCCAGCTTCCAGGCCGAGTATTCTCAGCTCCCAAGAGGGGGATGCTGAGTTCTTCAGGAGCCTTGTCCTTGACTGGCTGCCTGGGGCAGACAGAAACTCCCAGGAACTCTGCTGCTCAAGCAGAGGGGAACCAAGGCCAAGGCCTAGGCAACCTCGCTTGGCAGGAGGCGGTGACCCAGGCTCACTCAGTCAACAGACCAGGTACCTCACCCGTCTCCCCACTCGTGTCTGCCGAAACCCTGAGAAGGGCTCTGGAGAGGAAGTTTGCACTGATCTTGTTCAAGGCCATGTGAGCTCAAGTCTGAACGCGTTTGCTGAACACCCACCAGGCTGCCAAGGGGAGTCCCCAGGGGCCACAGACAGCCTGACTGTGAGCACCTTGGCCAAAGGAGCACAGGAAGGAGCGGCACCAACCTTGTCACTCTTGTCCTCAGACTTGTGAGTGGTGACAGGGATGGAACATGAGCTTTCCCCGCTGGCTTCTCACCCCTGCAAGGAGCACAGACTCTGCCCATCTCTAGGCCGGAGTGGGAGCCAGAGATCTACCAATGTCCCCTAATGCCAGGAAGGTTTGTTCCTATTCTGTGTAGGTGGAGGCTCTGGGAGATACCAGGGCACACACGCACATGGGGGGGGGGTTGCTCTGCACACAGCATTTATCTGACTGCGATGAAGCCTGGCAGCAGGTGACAATATCAACACGACTTTATCTCCTCACCCTGGCGCCGCACGGCTATTTCCTTCTGGCTCAGTTTATTCGAGAACAGACTTACTTATGTGTGACTTCCAAGGACCAGAATTCCAGGACAGTTGATGGCTACCAGTGTCTCTTGGGCAGTTACCATCTTACCTGGATGACAGACAAAAGACTGGCTCTCCCTGGCCCACACACTAACTGACCCTGTAGTCCCCTCACACACGGCACAACCCTAACCACCCAGAATACTCTGAGCCCAGGCTAGACCTCTGCATCGCACACTAAAAATGAAGTCCACAATGACACGTGACCCTGTTGAGATACCCAAGAGCTGTATAAAACTGTTTTTCTGGGACAATCTCAACTACTGAGGCAATTCACAAGAATTTTAAAAGGGTCCAAAGCAAACACATTGAAGTATGAGTTATAGCTGTCCCTGGGTATCTTTTTGTTCTTTTATCTGCCTTTACTCGACTCCTAAATTTTCATAACGAGAACATGGGACCAAAACAAAAGACAAACCCATACCCAGACGTTGCCATTTTTAGAAAGCTCAGTGTGAGGCTCCCAAACAAGCCACACATGTCTCCTCCCTTCCAAAGGCTGCTTCCACTCAGAGCAGCGCAACGGAAGGGGACAGGAACCCAGGTCTGGCTCAGTCCCTCTGATCTAACGGGACCATCATGAGACTTACCGTAGGAGCCCTGAAATCTTCCTGGGCTGGTGGCCCATTTTATTGACAGAGAAGGTGCAGCCTCAGGTCACACAGCCCAGGTCCAGGCTAACACACAGGAGGGCCTGCTCTGCATGGATCTGTCTAACCTCCACCCGTGAGCTGGGAGCTTTCACAATTCACTGAAGGGTGAATGACAGCCAAGGAACAGTGTGGGTCCGGCCTACCCTGCCATGGTAAGGTCCAGTGTGTGCCTCCAAAACCTATCTAGCTGGGACCTCTGGGCATGGGCTCCTTAGAAGCCAGGGCTTCACAGTTCGTTTAGATGAGATTATGGTGAGCTAAGGGCCCTCACTTGCTCGATCACCCAGTGACCATGGTCTTGGAAGAGCAGAGGAAGGAGCTGTGAAGACAGAGGTGGGGGCTGGGGCGATAGCCACCAGCTGGAGCCTGCAGGGCTGCTTAGAAGCTTTGGGATACCTGAATGTCTCCCTCAGGGCCGTGGCAGGAAGGGACTCTGCCTATGATTTGGATGTAGAGTCTGGGGAAAAAATGGACTCTGTGACTATAAGCCCGACATTTGCAAAATACTGATGCCAAAGGCTGAGCAGAAACCGAGAGCAAAGCTAGAGGCTCACGTGGGTCACAGAGGCTGCAGGAAGAAGGCTGTGAAGGCTGAGGTCAGGCCCAGCCAGGACCCCGAGGTCTGTCCTACCCACTCCCTCCTGCTTGCTTCTCTGTATGTGATTCCTGATGCGTGTCCAGCCTTGTCACCAGCCCTGGAGGGGTGCAACTTGGAGCAAGGCAAGCCTGGGGCCTCCCTGCAAGGACACACAAGGTGGGCAATTCCCCTACCATCAATGTCTGAGCTGCATGGCCCATGAAGAGTTCTGAAGTAGGGCACAGGGCATTTCCATGCCCCTGAGAGAATTCTCTTCTAGCTGAACTGGACTGTATTTCTACATTCCTGCATTTCTGCATTCCTGCATTCCTGCATCCCTGAGTGGTGCCTTCCTTCCAAGCATCCTCTACCTAGTAAAGGGAAGGAGAAGGAATGGGACCTCGAGGTAACCCGAGAGAGAGAGAGAGAGAGGAGAGAGAGAGAGAGAGAGAGAGAGAGCAGGAAGGCACCATATGCACAGCAGGCTGAGGATGGAGCGCTGTCTGGATATGAGCAGATGTCACCAGGTTAATGTAAGGGCTGGAGGAAGGACTATACTCCTGGGAATCTACCTTGAGGACTCTAAGCCTATGGCAGAGACACCTGCACATCCCCACTGACTGCTGCACTGTTCACAGGGGCCAAGCTGTGGTGGCAGACTTAGTATTCATCAACTGATAACTGTGTGTGTGGTGGGGGGGGGGGTTACTTTGAAGTTTGAGTCTGGCATAAAAGACGGAAGTGCATCATTTGCAGAAACAGACGCAACTAGAGATCATTACATTCAGGGTAAGAAACTGGACTCAGCTACTCAAAGCTGCCACTGGGACTGACTTAGAAAGGGGCACAGTGCAGCTCCAGACCACTGGCTCCATAATGCCTGGAGTTGAGCATAGCAGGGATGTGTGTGCCCCCAACCCACAGCCAAGGCAGGCACTGCCAAACCCCAGGGGATCCCAGTGGCAGGCACAGCGTAGCCCTAGTGGTCCTAATGTCCCAGTCCACTAACCTGCAGGGCGTGGCCCTACTGTGCATGGGAGCAAGGGTTTCTGGAGAAGGTGGGCAAGCCCAGCTGACAGGGATGGTAAAGTGAATTAGGGAGGCCATCCTGAACCACTCACGCACCATAATGGGCACCAACGGGCACCGACAAGCTCAGGAGCTTGTTAATCACAGAGGTATTTCTAAGTCCAAGGTCTCAGATGCTGGCAGGCTCCCTTTGGTTCACAGATAGTGCCTTCTTACTGTGTCCTCATTCGGAGGAAGAGACAGTCTTTCTTGGGTCTTCCTCTTATTGGGGCACCTATCCTGTGCTGAGAACTCCATACTGTGACTCATCATCTCCCAGAGACACACACACCCCCTCCAGCCTCATTCACCGAGGGGTGAGAGTTTCAACTTGGATGAGACTTTCCGGACAGAAACAGCCCATAGTAAAAGGCTCACTCTGGATCTTTCTTGGCCCTTGGCAGTGGTCCCTCCCCCTAAAGTGAACCCCCCCCTCCAGAGCAACCATGTCCCTTTCCTCACAAGAGAGTGGTTCTTCATAAATCCCCTCTGAAGCACCTCATCTGACAAGACTTTGGGTAGGAACTGCGGAGTTTAACCCCAGGGAATCTGAACTGGGGTAACTAAATGATTTAAGAAAGTCTGAACAGGGTCATTTGATTACCTGGACATAGGCAGGTGGTCTAAGGAAGCTGGAGAGGGGGAGGGGAGAGGAAGGGGAGGGAGTTAAAGGAGGACAGGGATGAGAGATGGAAGGACGTGGGGACACACAACAGACAGCCTGTTACAGCTCTATCGATGTCCTGAGACAGGCAGTGGACTGGAAAAAGGCCAGCCTTCCGTCCTCACTGTGGGGAGACAGCTCAGTGCTCTGTGGGATCCTGAGAGGCTGTGGACGGCGCAGGGAAAGCTGCTCCTGCGGGCACAAACCTTGGCCTGCCCCACACATGTGGTGGCCTGTGGGGGTTCCCAGGTGTGAGACACACACACATGCAGCCAACAGTGTTCACACACGTGAACCCAGCACGCAACTGCACGTTCACACTCAGATATATGCACACACACAATTGCTTCTCTCTATCTGGAGACTCTCTTGAGTTTTCATGTCTGTGACAACCACCCACAGGCCTCCCAGCTCCTAAGCCACTGCGGCACCCGTCACCCGGCACCTGTCACCCGGCACCAGCACCCGGCACCTGCACTCGGCCTGGCCCAGGCCAGAACTGAGAGTGTAAAGAAAGAACCAAACGAATGAAGCAAAGGCATGCTGTGTTCACCCTGCCCCAACAGGCCTGGGGTGGAGGATGACGTCCACAGCCGTGAGAACTGCAGATGAGACCACTCTCCCCCTGGCTCGCTTCTACTCTGGCTCAGCCCAGGCTGTGGACTAGAAACCCCAGATCCCTTCCCTGGAGGGAAGCGCTTAGGGAAGCAGAGCTGGGAGGGAAAGATGACTTGCTTTGAGAGCCACAGGTGACAAGTGACCTGGAATCTCCATTCAGGCCCCAACTGGGACACCTTCCTGCTGGGTGACCTGAGGCAGCCTCACAGGCCCCTGGGGCTTTAGGCTCATTAAACGCTGCAGTTCTGTTCTTTCCCTCCTAGCACCGTGTCTGGGCCTTGGCAGGACGGACTGTTCTACTCTTACTGGGGCCTTCCTCCAGTGTAGACGGCATAAACAAGACCCTGACTCCTGTGACATCTTGGTGACACTGAGAACCTAGAAAGGAAAGCTCACCACTCATGGGAGCCCCTGTACTGCTAGTGTTACTGAGACCTGTCCCTGCTGTTTCTCTGTCTGTCACTGAGATCTGTCCCTTCTGTCTGTCACCACAACTTGTCATTGTGAGTGATGCTGACCTGGATCTGCAGGGTGTTGCCATACAACCTGGTGTGTGACCCCTTCCTGGTTCCTCCTAGCCTCCTCCTTCCATCTGTCCCCAGGAAGTACAAGGCCACCATCAGACACCTGCACAGTTGATAAGTATCTTTTGTTTAAAGTTGCTTCCAACACAAGAAAGTGAACTTCAGTTTTCATGGACAGAAAACAGTCTTCTTTACAGAGAGCTAGGCAGCTAGGGGAAAGAATGAAAGGTTTGTAAGTATCATTCATTCATTCATTCATTCATTCATTCATTCACAGCTGCTCTCCAGGCCTGTGTGGGGATGTGCCAGGATCCTGGCTGAGGTGTATGAGATGATACAAGTGCCCAGCATTCAACTCGTACGTGATAGAGGAGACAACGGACAGACACACGGACCAGGAAGAAAGACCAGATTAGGACAGACTGGAGAAATCCTGTGAAGGGATGGAATGACAGACCAGAAGAGGAGCTGGGGGTGGGACTCCTTGGGGCACACTGCCACACTTTCTCCTTGTCCCTCTCTGAAGTCGTTTACACACTCAACAAATGCTCACAAAACCTCCCTCTACACCCAGCCCAGCATCCAGCACTGGGCTGCCACATTACCCCTTCGGTCACCTTCACCTAGCTTTGTCCCCTAGCAGATGACCCTGTTTTTAACCCTTCTCTAGCTGCTACTACAAAGGCGATGAGCCAATCAGTGACACACAGTCCTTGAGTCTTTCCTCATACGTGAGCGGGCACTTATGTGGTTTCTCTTCCTCCCCGCTGTAACTGCCTGTGCTGTGGATATCTTTAGGCTGAAGGCTCTCACTGTCCAGTTAGCCCTCCTTCCCCAACGCATGACCACCTCTAGGCTAGACCCCAGCACTGCCACAGTGAGAGGCTCGCCCCTTATCAAAAAGCCCGCAGGGGCACTTACACCCCGTGGGCTGCCCAGAGGCTGGGGATCAAATTAGTGGGCATGCAGCTGTCATTCTTATTCAGAAGAAAGCCAGGCGTGGTGTTGGAACCCAGCTCTGGGGAGGCTGAGGGTGCAAGTGGAGACTAGAGCGCGCGTGCGCGTGCGTGTGCTAGAGAGAGGCAGTGGGGGGTGAATAGAACATAAAAGAACATAAAAGGACCTCGAGTTCCATCTAAGAGGCCGTGCTCCCTCCTAGGAAGCTGCAGGGATGCTAGAGGCAGGGGAAGTACCTTCTTGGGACACTCAGGGATGGGAGTGTCCCTGAGACACCTTGATGGGGCTGTGGCTTCCAAATGGACAGAACTTGCTTCTAGTGTTTTGTGTGTGTGGAGGGAATGCAGGTGTGTGTGTGTGTGTAGGGGCACAGGTATGTATATACGGGGTACAGGTGTGTGTGGAGTTCAGGGTGGGTGGGTGGTGTATATGCATGGGGGTGCTGGTGTGTGGGACGTACAGGTGTATGTGTGCAGGCTGTGTGTGTAGGGGTGTATGCAAACAGATCGGGGAGACTGAGTGCATTGGTGTGTGTGTGTGTGTAGGGGCGCAGGTATGTATATACGGGGTACAGGTGTGTGTGGAGTTCAGGGATGTGGCTCGGGGTGGGTGAGTGGTGTATATGCATGGCGGGTGCTGGTGTGTGGGACGTACAGGTGTATGTGTGCAGGCTGTGTGTGTAGGGGTGTATGCAAACAGATCGGAGGAGACTGAGTGCATTGGTGTATGTGTGTGTGTGTGTGTATGTAGGGAGGGCTGTGTGTATGTGGTGTCTGTAGTGTGCAGGTGTGTAAGTATGTGAGTGTGGGGGCTGTCCAGGTGAACATGTGTGCCTATGCACGTGTGTGAGGCCAGTGCTCAGTCTCAGCTGTCCTTCCTCAGGTGCTGCCTACCTTGTTTCTACCACGGAGTCTCACTGATCGTGTGCACACCAAGTAAGCAAGGCCGGCCATCCCACGGCCGCAGGAGTCCACCTGACTCTGCCTCTCCAGCATGGGGATTACGTGTGCAAACCCCACACCTGTCATGTATGTCCAAGGAATCGAACTCAGGCTACGTTCCTGCGTGACCCATCTCCCAGCCTGCCCCTCTGCTGTTCTACAAGCCTCGGCCTCGGTTTGTGGGGCTTTGTGACAGACGTCAGACGGATGCACACTGGAGAGCAGTGGGGCAGGGAGCCAGCGAGGCCTCCTCGGCTTTGCCTGTAAGATCTGTTCAAAGGCCTCGGCTCCCCCAGCCCTGAGACCACCACATTCCTGCTCCTTGACAAAGCCCGGCGTTTGGCCCCATGGTCTCCTAGGGGAAAACATCCATGTGACCAGGGAGGCTTGAGCCGGATGGGGGAGCATGATAACAGCTCGGAGAGTGTCTCACAGAGCTGAGGCATTTCCTCCACTCCCCGTGTTATCTTCCTGGAGCCCCTGACAGCCATGGGAAGCTGGCTGACGGCCTCCAGTGCCGAAGGGGCCGGGAACAGATACAGCTCTGCAGCCCCATGGGCCTGTGTCTGCCTCTTCTGCCAGTTCATGGTGTTCTGTCACGAGCCCTGCTTGGTCACCATGTGTGAGATGTGCCCTGTCACACATCTGGAAGTCCATAACACCTCATGCCTAGACCTGAGCTTGCCTGGACAGAACTGAGGAGAAATTTCTGTCCATCTCCTGTCTGATGTCTTTCCCACTTCTAGTCACACAGGATCAGTGTCCTGCAGGCCAGGGTGGGGCTGGGTCAACACCAGACTGAGAGGACTGAAGTGAGGAACCCCTGGGCAAGTAACACAACCTCTTCTGCCTCCACTTCCCCATCTGTGAAATGGGATCACACCGGCCTCAGCGCTGTAGAGATGAAATGAATGTGTGGAATGTGTGGGTGGATTTGTGGGTCTTGGTGGGTGTGGAGTAGGAATCCAGTTCGCCCAAGTCCCTTTAGGAGTGACACAGCCATTTTCTCTCACATGGTTGCTGTCTGCTTCCAGCATACATGGGTAGGCCAGGGACCCGGTGATGCGTGTTCTTACAGGGACACGGTAGGTATACAGGCCCCACTCCCACAGGTGCTCCAAACCATCCAGCAGAGCTGACCGCGCCTTGGTTCCCACCAGCGATTTCCCAAGACTGGCATTGGGACAGAGGTGATGCCTGTCCCAGCAGCATTTTCGGGAGGAAGGACACGGGGTGATCAGGCGGTGCTGGGCTTCACCTCACAGTCGAAGTAAAGGGCAGCCACTGAGCTCTGCCCACAATGCTCAGCCTCCAGCCAGGAAGGACGTGGTGACCAAGAGAGAGCACAAGTCAAAGGAGCATGTGACTAGGACTTCAGGATTTAATACAGATCCAAGAGGAGTGGGGTCTGTCTGTCAGGGGAGCAGCCGAGCAAAGGACAGACCGCTGAGGGGATTCTGACCCATGAAGCCTGGGAGAGGGACTGTGCCACAGCTCAGAGTCACAGAAGTCACCAATGTGAGAGAAAAGCCATCGGAAGGAACAGAGCAATGTCAGAAATGTGAGACTGGGTCAAAGGTCAGAGAGAGAAAAGACTGACAGAAACAAACCTTTTAAAAGGAATTACGAGCCCTCAAGACCAACAAAGTCAGCGGCATGGCAAGGAGAGAGCTTCTGGGCATTGTTAGCATTTCTGAAAACGAAAGACAAAGTCGCAAATGCTGCCAGAGAAAAGCACAGTAGCTTCAAAGGAGCCAAACAGGCCTGGCAGCCACTCGCTGGGGGCGGCTGTGGCAGGCAGGGATAGAAGCATCACCAAGGGCACAAAGGCCCAGAGACTGAGAATAACGATGCCCCTGGAAAAGCTGCCCTGAGGGGACGGTGCTGTGGCTCAGTTGGTAACTTGCTTGCCTGGCATTCACGGGGCCCTAGCCTCCATCCTCAGCACCACATAGACTAGGTGAGACTGTGCACATCTGAGCCTGTGTAAGAGGGGGTTTCAGAGAAGTCTCTGGGATGAGGTGGGAGCCCTACAGGGCCAGCACTTGGGAGTAAGAGGAGGGGGTACATGGCTCAGGGATTAAACAGGGTCACAACGTGAAGGAACGCACCACTACAAATGTCTGGAGAACCAGACTCAGTAAATGTACCCACGTCCCGTGTGCCCACTCACCCACCCCAAGTGTACCCACGTCCCGTGTGCCCGCTCACCCACCCCAAGTGTACCCACGTCCCGTGTGCCCGCTCACCCACCCCAAGTGTACCCACGTCCCGTGTGCCCGCTCACGCACCCCAAGTGTACCCACGTCCCGTGTGCCCGCTCACCCACCCCAAGTGTACCCACGTCCCGTGTGCCCGCTCACCCACCCCAAGTGTACCCACGTCCCGTGTGCCCGCTCACCACCCCAAGTGTACCCACGTCCCGTGTGCCCGCTCACCACCCCAAGTGTACCCACGTCCCGTGTGCCCGCTCACGCACCCCAAGTGTACCCACGTCCCGTGTGCCCGCTCACCCACCCCAAGTGTACCCACGTCCCGTGTGCCCGCTCACCCACCCCAAGTGTACCCACGTCCCGTGTACCCACTCACACACCCCAAATGTACCCACATCCCGTGTGCCCGCTCACGCACCCCAAGTGTACCCACGTCCCGTGTGCCCACTCACCCACCCCAAATGTACCCACGTCCCGTGTGCCCACTCACCCACCCCAAATGTACCCACGTTCCGTGTGCCCACTCACGCACCCCAAATGTACCCACGTCCCGTGTGCCCACTCACCCACCCCAAGTGTACCCACGTCCCGTGTGCCCACTCACGCACCCCAAATGTACCCACGTCCCGTGTGCCCACTCACGCACCCCAAATGTACCCACGTCCCTGTGCCCACTCACCCACCCAAGTGTACCCACGTCCCGTGTGCCCGCTCACCCACCCCAAGTGTACCCACGTCCCATGTGCCCGCTCACGCACCCCAAGTGTACCCACGTCCCGTGTGCCCACTCACGCACCCCAAAGACACTGGCCTTGCAGAGCTGGAACTCCCTCAACTCATATACAGTCACGACCCTGTCCCACGTCCCTGGTCTGTATCTTCTGGTTTTCCTGGTCTGCAGGAGGAACACAACAGTTCACGAAGCACCGGCCAGGCGGCGCTGACGAAGCTGTGCACAGGATGCGTTTAGGAATACATTTAAGGATGTGGAAATAAAAGCATTTGAGGAAACCTTCAAACAACCCAGATAGACACACAGTTGCAGAACAAACGAGAAGACAGCCCCCGCTCACCCACCCCACACCCCTGCCTCTGGCCCACAACACAGGAACTCCATTCTCCCCAAGTCCACTCATCTGGTTAAAGAGAGACAAACAAGCCGCCCAGGACTCTTTCGTGCACTGCCAAATTGATGCGCAAGTCTGAAGGAAAGATAAACATGGAGGAATTCTGGAGAGACGCTGAATACTGTGGGCGAGGGTTGGGAAGGAGGCACGCAGCACCGAGGAGGAAGGCAGAAACAGGAGGCGAGCGTTCTTGTTTTGTTTGGGGCATTTGTTTCGTTTCGTTGAGACAGGGTCTCGCTATGTAGCCAAGGCTATCCTCTACCTCCTGAGCCTGGGATGACAGGCGTGCACCACCATGCCTGGCATCAGACAAAGCAGACAGTGGAAGTGATCTTTCAACTCCAGCAGGGTGAACTGTCTAACATGTGGTGCCGGGCCAACCTGCTTGGCCACTTAGTAGAAGATGAAATGTGAGCCACGCCTCCTGCTGTACACAAAAAACCAGCTCCAGACGGACCAGAGAGAGCTCAGCAGAGCCTTAGCCCCGTGGGTGCTGGAAGAACGCTCGGGGAAACTGCTGGAAGGTGCTCACACCGTGTGAGACAGACCAACAGACTCGGAGATACAAAAATAGAATTTTCCAAAGTCTCAGAGGACACTGCAAGAAACTGCAGAGAGCAATTATAAATTGTAGAATACACTTGAAACATATCCGAATTAAAGGGATCATGTCTATAGTTTAAAGATTGCTATTAAAACAAAGTGTGTGTGTGGTGGGGGAGGGGGGATGGCTCAGTGGTTATGAGCACTGACTGCTCTTCCAGAGGACCTGAGTTCAATTCCAGCACCCACATGGGGCTCACAACAGTCTGACACTTCTGAGGGTACCAGACACCACGCAGTTGACAAAGAAAGTGATGACAAAATACCCAAACAAATAAGAATTAAAATCAAATCAAATAAGATAAGATAGGGCTCGTGAGATGGCTTAACAGGTAGAGGTGCTTGTTGCCAAGGGAGACGACCTGAGTTCAGTCCCTGGAACCCATGGTGGGAGGAGGGAACAGACTTCCTCAAGTTGTTCTCAGACCTTTGTGTGACTGCGCACGCATGTACAAGACTATGTTTAGACCGCGAAGTATTATGCAGCCGTGTAAAAGAATGAGAAGCTCTCCTCAAGCTCACATACGTTTCCAGAGTATTGGACGTGAAACACATGAAAATGGCTCTCTCTAATACAGCAGCTTGTGGAGGATATGAGAAGAAATTGTTTCCTCCTTGTAAAAGAGACAGGAAGAACATGACAGAGACAGAAGGTAGGGGGTGTTGGGGGGGAGAAGACTGGTGTTTCCTCAGATGGCCTCGTGTGATGGTGTGTGTGTTTGTGTGTTGTGTGTGTGTGTAGCTTCACTAATGATTTGCATACTTGAGGAAAGGGGCGGGAGGGGCTCCAAATGGATCACAGAGGGAAGCAGGGACTGCTCCATCTCCTAACGAGCCGCACGTGGGGAGGGGACAGAAGACAAAGGGAAATGTGGAGGGAACGCACTGAGCACTGCTTAATGGCTTTGTTTTTCACAGCGGTGTGGCTCGGCAGCCCCAAAACTGTGTTCTGTTTATTCTAGGACAAAGCAAACAAGTAAATCGATCAGGCTAATGGAAGCCAGGCTTCTCACTGGGGGGAGGAGCTCTGAGGATGGACAGAGGACCCCGGAGAAGGTGGGGATACGGAGTGTGGCCGAGATGTTGGTGCGAGCTCATGGCTCTTGATGTGTGTGTACAGCATGTGCACCGCGTGTGCGTGCACACTACACTGCAGGTGTGTCTTTTCTTGCTTCTGTCTTCTTCTGTTTCTTCTCTCCCTCCCTTCTCCTTCCTTCCATTTTTCCTCATTGAAGAGCCAGAAAAGCTCAAGTCCCTGGAGAGCCCCCATCCCTGGAAGTGTGCCCCCTGGGAGTATGCCACCCCCTGGGTGAATACCCCCTGGGAGTATGCCCCCAGAAGTGTGCCCCCCCAGGAGTGTGCCACCCTAGACTACACCCCCACTTCTGGCAGCAATACGTACTTCAGCATATAATGCTAACTTGCTGTCTGGACAATCTTCACCAGGATAAGAAAACTTTGTGGGGAGGAATCGTGGGTACAAACCAGGCTTGGTGCAGCAGCTCAGCTCACGCCTACCACGCCAGGACTTGGTGGGTAGAGGCAGGGGGATGAGGAATTTCAGGTTATCTTTGATTACATAGTGAGTTTCAGGCCAGCTGGGGATATGAGAACTGGTCTCAAAAACAACACGCAAAGAAAGCAAGACAGCCAGGCCGCAGGCGAGCCTGAGGCCCCTCCGGGTCCAGGTGAGAAAGTGCTCAGGGGGACAGAGAGATCTGAGAAACACAGAGGAGAGTCCCTGTGGCAGGATCACTGAACCTGCAGCAACCAGAGCACTGAGAGCCATCATGGTGGTGACAGGTGACATGAAGTAAACCAGATGTCCACCCACACACCCATGTGCAAACAGGCACGCTCATGAAACCAAAGACCTCAGGCTAGAGCTCCATCTTCACAGATGTCTGCCACCTCACCAAGAGGAAATGAGAGAGCCACAGTTCACGGCTCACCAGCCCTGGAATTAATGAAGGAAACTCCACTGACAAACTCTTAGTTACCCTTGCACACTAAATAATGGTCTCCAAAGACTGGTTTTTCTAAAAGGACTCTATGCTGCGTGTGCTAGAGTACCTGTGCGCAGAGGTGCAACTCAGCTGCCCTTCCTCAGATGCCATCCACTTTATCTTCTGAGTCCAGGTCTCTCACTAGCCTGAACATACTGGTTCAGGTAGAATGGGCCACCAGCGAGCCGCAGGCTCCTCCCTTCTCTGACGTCCAGCACAGGGATAAGGACTGTGTCCCACCACACCCAGCCTTTTATGTGGGTTAAAGGACTCGAACTCAGGTCCTTACTTTTACATCTCCCTAAGTCCCGTGAGGGATTTTAAAATGAGATTCTAAGGGTCCCTGGGTGTGTGCGGGGAGCTACCCAGCCAGAGTCACCAACCACAGAGGGCGGACAGAGCCCTTGAGTCAAGAGATCCAAGCGATGTGCTCACGTGTCATCTAGTTAGTTAGTAGCTACCAAAATCTAGACAAGCCTCGCGTCACGGCCCCCTTGGTGCCTGTGTCCCTTCGATTCCTGCCATCATGCTCAGTCGGACCGCTTTGTCCCTGTGTGATGGCTCTGGACACATGGCTGCAGAGTCAAGTGGGAATGTGCCTCTGCTGTTCGACCTCCACCTGTGGTTCCCTGTGGGGACAGCTCCAGGACTCACGGGAGAGGCTTGACAGGCACCCCAGCCAGCTGCCTGGAAACAGACCTGCTGACGGGATACTGCGAGGGCCAGATGACACGGCGATCTTGCAGAACCTCATGCCACCTGGTGGCACCTCTGGTCTGACCCAGATTGTTCTTGTTGCTTCTGGGAGGGTCCAATGGGCACCCATTCACCAGGAAGCACTAGGCAGTCCCTCCAGTAAGACCACCAGCCTGTCCTCCCCAGAAATACTCAGGACATAAGGGAAAGAAAGTCTCAGGTGACGTGGCCACAGAGTACTGAGTAAGGCTATAATGTGGCTCCTGACTGGACAGACACCAGCTTTACCCTAACGGACAGGCCCAAGACCACTGGCAGAATCTGGAAAAGGTCGTTTCTAATGTTTGCTGTCAACCCTGCAGCTTGAAAGAGCCAGGCCCTGGTTATGGAAGAGCCGCCTCTGTGCTGGGGAAATCTGTTATCAGAGAATGAGGAAACTGGAGGAAAGACACGAGCAGAACTTCCATCCTAAGCATGTGCTGAGCCTGGAGCTCAGTGCACAGCCCAGGTGCCCTCCAAGGAACCACTGTCAAGAGCTGTGGCCTCAGTCTCCTGTGCAGGTAGCCATCTGTCCCCTCGCTCAAATCTCAGCTGTCACCAGGATAAATCAGAGAACCACCACAGGGCCCTCTCAACTTCTTCCAGTGTAGCTGCTCTGGATAGTTTCAAGAACATGCAAAACCCCGGATGAGTGCGACGCCCCCGACGCTCCTCTCCCGGTATTTTCTGCCTCCATGGAAGAAGACTCAGGTCTGCTCTGCACGTGCCTTTACCCGGGGCCCACTCCCCTCTGGAACCCTCCATGGCTCCTCAGTCTTCCACGCTCACTCACAATGATTCCTGAGCTGGCCTCACTGCAGATGCTCCGTGGTTTCAGGATTTCGTTCTGTTTCCATGTTAAATCCATCACTTTCCTGGCCTGTGTGCATCCTCCCCACCCCACCCCACCCCACAGTGGCTCTGAGATGCCAGTTCCCTCCTCGAGGAGCTGTCTGAGGAGACAGCGTGTCCCTGACACCTCATTGCTGAGTGCCGAGAGGTGGCTGATGTGTCCCGGGCTCTGCTGTGCTATCTGTGGGCCGGCTGTGGGCGTTTTCGTCTCTGGAGCACATTTTCATTGCGAGTTCCAGGGTCGCTTCAAGATTTTTGACTCTGCCTGCAGGGTTGCCGTGTGGGAGCTTGGCCTATTCTGTCACAAGTTCAAAACAACGATGAGGCCGACACTGGCCTCTCCGTGAGGTTGGGTACAGGATTAGAACTCAGAGACCCAGCCAATGGAGATCTCTGTCTGGGCCTGAGGCGGGTCCCTGAACCCTCCCCCCCCCAGAACCCCCCCCCCCCAGAAACCCCTCTGGCCTCTCCAATCCTCGTGCAGGAAGGAGGGTAATGAGTCGTAAGACACCAGCTCTTCTGTCCAGAAATCTCTCCGCCATGGCTTGAGGTCATGTATTTGGATTTTACTTTCCTAACTCATCAGTTGTTTTCTTAAAATAATCAGCTCCCTCGGATTCTTGCGGCAAAGAGCTTCCAGTAATGTCTGGGTGGAGGTGGGGTGTCGGGATTCCGACTGTGTGGTTTAGGCCAGGTCATCTTGTGCAGGAAGGCCTGACACATCAAAGCAGGGGAGCCAGGCCCTCCCTTCGCGGTGGCTTTACCTAACTCTGCTGATTTTTACATTATAAATACAAGTACTGGCAGGGCTCAGGTTTCTGTTGGATTCTTGCTGCACTTTGCTCTCCAGTTTCCTAGACACCGGGAGTCCGGCTGCCGGCACCCGGATTGGAGAGCTTAGAGCTAGTTTTCCATATACTTGGGAGGGGAGGTGTCCTCAGAGGGTGGCACTGAACTGTCACAGGCTTCTCCAGCAGCTCAGCCAATGCCTGCCACACCCTGTTTCCAGGAGGCCAGGGAGGCCTTGGGGACAATAGGAAAGCCTGAATGTCCTGGAATGGCCTGCACACGATGTGTGAACCTGGCCTCACCTGGCATCCTCCTAGAAGGGTAGGTCACCTACGCCAGCCAACATGAAACGGCCATCATGACAAGGCTCCTTCCTCCTGGCAGGAGAGAGAATCCTTCAGACTCACAGCAGAGCCTCTTTCTAGAGGGTTCTCTCGAAGCAGTGAGGAGACGAGCCTGGCTGGGGAAGCCTAAGGTTTGCAGCTCACAGAGGGAGGCCGAGACGCCCTGGTTTGCCCATCATATGCCTGGCACCTGCATCATTCCTCCCTGCTCAGAAACTCAAGACCGAAGCTTCCGCCATATCTAGTCACACTTCTATTTTTTTAAAAAAACATCAAAACCATTTCTTATTTAAAAATTCATGACTTTCAAGGTGTCTCCTCCCTTAAAAATTGGTTGAGGTCCTGATCCTGGCTTCTGTGGCTTTGTTTGACTTTAGGATCCTTGTGTTTGTGATTTGTGATGAAGCCATACTGGAGAAGGAAGGCCCTGACTGATGAGGACTGTCCATGTAAAAGGAAGAAAGAGACAGAGACATCCACTCAGCAAAAACCAGAAGACGGAGGCAGAGGGGCTGGAGAGATGGCTCAGTGGACGAGACTGCTTGCTACACAAGCACGTGGAGCTGAGTTCAAATCCCCAGAACCTACAAGAAAGGCAGGATGCGGTCTCGCCTGTCAGAGCAGCACAGACCACAGAAGGTTTGTGGCCAGTCACCTGCACTCCAGGTCCAGTTACAACTTCTACGTCAAGGTAATGGGTGCAAATCGATTGTGCGGGACTCCCAAAGTCATCCTCTAGCCTCTGCGTGTGCACATACATGTGTCCATACACCATACACGTATAGCACACACCTACACACCAAACTAAATGATTTTCAAAATAGATGAGAAGATGGACGCCGAGGCTAGAGACTGTGGCCAGAGCTGAGGGGACACCTGCAGATGCCAAGGTCTCAGAAGCAGGAAGGCCCCTTCCTAGAGGACACACATCCCTGACCTCAGACTTCCAGCCTACATGCTTGGGAGAACCTAATAGCAAGCCTCCGATGTGTCTTGTCTTAGCTGTCCAGGGCAACGCCCCTCCAGCTCCCTGTCCCGGTCCCACCCTGATGGGCCACTGTGAAAATTAAACACAGACACAATGTGACAACGATGTGCTGGCAGGGGAGGGACTGAACGTCAGGGAGGGACCTACGCTGAGTTCTGAGGCCCTCATCTTCCATACTTGGGGGTGGGGCGGGACACTTAGCAGCGACTAGGTATCTGGGATTCATGGGATGAAGTTCTCAAGAGCAGCTAAGCTGGCCTCAAGCTCCTGGGCAGGATGGGATGGCCGTGGGTACATGGCCATCCTCGCTCTTTCTGTCCCCTGCCCCTCACTACACCTGTGCCATCTCCCTGACCTGATGTCACCCAACACTATCTGATCTCATTGAAGTGAAGATGGGACCTCTGCCAAGGACAGTGCTCTCAGCAGGCACCACCCTGGCCACAGAGGCCAGGCCTGGCCTATACTGCCTGCCCAGTACCTTATCATCACCTCTGTATCCCACAGAGCTTGTCACAAGAGATATGGGGAGGAGTTCTGTGGGAGGAAACAGGTGAGGTGCTTGCACTCATCAAAAAAGGCAGTCTCTGGTACCTTCTGAAGCCTCAGCCTCAGGTGGTTTCTATCTGGGTCTGTGTGGTGAAGATGACGTCTGTGACGGACACCTGCCAGGGACCAGGCACGTGGCTTAGGCCTCTGTGAGTGGCCTGAGGGTGAGGAGCCGGTGCTTAGAGAAGAACCGGAACGAAGAATGAGCCATACAAATGCATCTACTACTTAGCTCTTCACAGAAGGGGTTTTACCACCTCTTGCATTAATAGGGAAACTGAGGCAAGCAGTGACCCTCCAGGCAGGCTGAGGGTTGTTGGGCTAAGAGAGGCCTCTGAGGCCTGGTGTGCATGGAGAAATGTGGGTCCAATGTGCTCTTACTTCTGCCTGTGACTGCAGCCAGTGGGGCAGTGTCACATACAGCCATCGGCCTCACTCAGCACAAGGCCCATAGCAGGCAGAAAGAATACAGGCTGTTAACCACTTACCCAGACCATGTAAACCTGGTGTGGCCTCCGTCCTACCTCACAGCCTGGCTATGGCTTCCTGTCAGTTGTCCTGTGGTGACCTCAGCTGTGGGGTGACACAAAATCAACACAGGTTACCATCTAGCCAACACCTGCTCACACACAGACAGACCATCATCCAGTAGTGACAGACACTGGGATTTCTGCTTAGCTGAAGGCTGGCATCCTCTCTGCATCCAATTCCCTAGAGCCCACCGCAAACTCTTCTCAGAGGCTGCCTCCTGCATGAAAGCCAGCGGGGTTTGGAGTGCACAGATGTCCGCCCGCTTCACTGTGCTGTCTGACTGTAACTTCCCATCATTCCATCCGTTGTTCTCTCCTCTAAGAGACACCCTGTCCTCGCAGGTCTGACCAGCCCCACTGCCTGGAGATGCCACATAAACAGTATATGAAGGCTGGCAGTGAAGATCCGGCATGGAGCCCAGGCATGTGTGAGGGCCATTCTGGACACAGCCTGTCCCGAAGCTTCCCAGGACCTCAGCATGGTCCTCATTGTCCTCAGCCCCATGGGTTTCCTGGTGCAGGGGCAGGGGCCTGGAGTCAGACATGGCTTTGCTATGAAATACATGGGTGGTCCAAACTGGCTAGGTCTGGAGAGAGACTTGGGCCACTCACCAAAGAATGTGGAAGGGGAGTGAAGGGGGCAGCAGGATTGGCTGGGTCCACATCCTCCTAGTGTCCTCTGAGGGCCTCCCACCACAGCAGACAGGCACAGGAGGGTTGGAAAATTCTGCTCATGGTCATTGTCCTCCCTGATACGTGCCTGGGACCTAGCAGAAGCCTTCCTCTGCAAACACCTTTCCACAGTTAAAGGTGTTGTCTTTCCAGAGTTCCTGTGCCCTGGGGTTCTTGAAGGCCTTGGGGAGCAGCCCACAGGGTCCTCAGGAAGCCTGCACCCCTCTGCAGATCCCAGACCCAGGGGCCACAGAGTTAGTTTCTGGTGCCACCAAAGCCTGATGAGAATGTTCTTCCAAACCCACTGACTGCCTATCTGAATGACCAGCAGTGTCCGCCCTCGGACTCAGCAGAGGTCCCAGAAAGCATCTACAGTTTCCTTAGAAACACTGCACTGTGCACAGAGAAGGAGGGGGAGGGATCCCCAGGAAATGTATTAGAGGGAGAGGAGGGTCGGATATGGTGGTCAGCACTGGATGGTGTACCCCAAAATTCACCAGGACAATCCAAGACAGAACTTGACCACACAGATTGCAGAGATTGCAGAGGGCAGTAGCCCTGTCACCTGCTGAGCCAAACTGACCTCCAAGGCTCTCAACTCGGGCCCCTGGTTGGACCTTGAGTTCTGGCCTCATGCGTGGGAGCTACTGTCCACCTCAGCAGCCCTTGTGTTCCTCGTGTCTTAAGAAGCCAGCAACAACCGTCGTCCTGGACAGAAGCTGACTTGGGGATTTTCTCAAGGCCACAGATATTCACTGACAGAATTTAGACTGAAGTTCCACACCTTAGGGGTTATTGGTGTAGATGGTTATTAAAACCACCTACAGTGAGTAAGGGGTGGATAGTTACCTAGCTAGGATAACTAATATAGTCGGTAATAGGTAGGTGGTTGCATGGCAGGGGTAATTAGTCCGCTATAAGTAGATGACTAACACCCGTGGACAACTAAGGTAAGGGTGGCTGCATACACATCTATGGATGACAAATGCAGCAGCTCAGGGTGACTGGCTATGCATCTGAGGATACCTAGCACATGTAGGGGTGACCGGTTAAACGGTGTTGGTAACTAGCCTGGTGGGTATGCTCCACCTGTGGTGTATCATGGACTAGTACAGCAGGGAGAGGCTGGCTTGTTGTCCTGTGGTAGATGAGTGGCGAGGCCAATGAGGCCTTCTCTAAACCTGAATCTCATTGTGTGCCTTGGAGATGACATCTTCCTCCTTTGAGCCTGAACCTCATGGGCTAACCACTGACGTGGCACCTGCTGTGTGCCTAAGAACACATTAATAGTGTGACCAGTGGCCCTTATGTGGGATTCAGGAGTCTGAGGGAACTGTTTAGAAGAGCCCTGACCCTCTGGTAAGAGCTACCCAACTCTCCAGAGGGAGGCAAAACCTGGTAACAAACTCTGAACATTTTCCCACATTGCTATGTACTCTGCCCTGAGGGGAAGATTAACAGGCAGCTCCCTCAAAAGACAGCCTCAGGGCAGGCCTCAGGGCCATGACCACCATGTGGCCACTTTTGTGGCCAAGCCTGAACCCCGTAAATCACCAATAAGCAGGAGCTGGCCCTGAGGTCCCCTGAAAAGGACTGGCAGCAAAAGCAACAGACACACCATAAGCACTGGACAGGATGTCCTGGCTTCAGAGGTCCCCGGTGGGACCGGACCCAAATAAGAAGCAACTGGGTTTTCAGAGTACACTGTCCTTCCTGAAACCTACCCCCCCCCCGAAGGAACAGGCTGTGCTTGTCACTCTCCCTGAAAGCAGCAGATGCCAAGGCTGCAGAGAGGCTCTGTGAGCCCTTGGCCTGCGCTTGGATCCAGGAGACGTGGGCTGCAGTCATAGCTCATGCTTACCCCTGCCTCAAGCTTTCCAGCCACAGCAGTGAGGTGACATCATGGGGTCAGGGGCTATAAACTGAAGTCAGACAGAAGAAGAGAGAGAGAGTGGGAGAGGATGGCCCTCAAACCCACTTCCTGTCTCCTGATCATCTGGCGAGGATATTCACTGTTAGTCCTATGTCAACTTCGGTTCCTCCCTCCTGCCAGCTCTCCTCCCCCACTGACACAGTCACACGTTCCTCCTCCACCGTACTTGAGCGGGGACAGGAAAACCAAACCAGACCAGGTCCCTCCACTTCCTAAGAATACCAGGAGCCTCTCATTGGGAGCCAGCTTGGCCTCTGGTATAGCTAGTCCATAGCCACAACCTGCAGAAGCAACCCAGTCTGCCCCCAAGCTAGTGGCTCAAAGGGGCAGGTGCTGCCCAGATGAAACTGGGGTTCCGGTATTGGCCTCTAAGTCACATCACATTATCAATATCACTCTGGGATGTCCACACCCTTCTCTGGACCTCAGTTTCCCTAGCTGCCAAAGGAAAGGGTGGGTCTGGCTTCTGAGGTCCCAGACACAGAGGGACGATGGGGTGAGTCAGAGCGCAGAGCTGCGGTCTCCCGTGGAAACAGAACTTCGCTGATTTCACGAGAGGCAGAACACAGCCTCCTCCTGCTGAGCAATTCAGCTTCCCAAGTTAATCACCACGGGAGCGATTATCTGGCCATCGGACCATCCTGCCTGCCCTCCCCGAAGCTCCATCCTGTCTTCTCAAACCTAGAGGGAACCGCCTCAATTTACACAGACCATCAATTATGCGCGGAAAGATTTCTGTTTCGATAGCTGGGCATAAAGAAGATCGTAAGACTCGATGGGGTTATTCCCAATGTGTCCAGCCATTCTTCTGTCTCTGGGACACTGAGGCCTCAGAGTCATGTCCCATTTCTATGATTTCTTTAAAAATTATACAAGCCATTACTCATCCAGATAGTGGGGACAGTCCCTGTCTTGCCTACCAAGCTGGATTATGTACTAGAGATACATCCCAAGAACTGTTACCTTCTACTGGACCAGAGACGGTAGAGGGTCTAACCCATAACACAGGTCCCTTGAAGCCTCTCAGATCATCTCAGGCCTCCCCCGAAAGCCCTCATTCATCCACAGAGCCTCCACAGCCCGGAGCACACATTAATAAATCTGGACTTTCCTACAATCCTTTCTGCTGCCCAAGAAAATGGCTACTGATGGTTCTACGCCCTGGTTCATTGGCTATAAGCCATTCCAGATCATAGCGCCAGATCTGTGCCCTCCATTGGCCTCCCATCTTCACGACTCTCCAGGCTGAGGATTCATTTGTCTACACTGCAAAAGCCCATGCTCCTCTGACAGCGCGTCCTATGCACATGTTATTTATGGCTGAGATCTCTGTGATTACAACACAGCCCAGCTGGAGTCTGACAACAGGCAATTTGCAAGCCACTAGCCACGCCTTGAAGCCCAACGCATCCTCACCAGAGTATGTTCCCCATCTGATCTTAAAGGCAGCACGTGAGGAAAGAGCAGCCTATCTGTCAGGCCACACCTCTGGGGCTTCCAAAGTCCGGGGTTCTCAGAACGTGTCCAGCATGCATTGCCTCGAGACCCCCTCTAAGGCTGAAGTATGGAGAAAGTGTTCTCTAGGAGAGCAATGAGGACTGTCTCCAGCTGAAATGCTCTATAAATGTCTGCGAGTCCCTCACCTCCCGCATAACTCATCTCACGCGGTGTACTTGGCTCTCGTCAGCACTGGGAAACCCAGCCCTGCTCCCTGCTAACCCCACCCCAATGCCTCCCAAAGACAGAGTATCAAAATTTCCCTCTTGGCCGGCACTGTCCTGGCATAGGGAAAGGCCGCTTATGCAAGTCAAGTCAACTGCCATGTTGACAAACTGCTGGACAGAAGAGTCAAGAACCGAATTGATTTGCCCTGACTGGAGTAACAAGGGCGTGAGGAGGGCTAGTCGGCCTGGAACACCGGATCCGGGCTGCCTCTGTCCCATACAGAGATGGATAGAGAGGTTGCTCTATCCATGGGAATGAATCACTTCCGGATGCTGCCCCAGCACCTGGTGCCCAAAGCCACTGGGCCCAGTATCTGGGAGACTCCCTCCAGGCAGATGGCACAGCTAACAAAGGCCGTTCCTCCCATCGTGTCTGTGCTGGCACGTCCAGGGAAACCACTCCCCAGTAACGGGCAAGTCCTGGGACAGACCTCAGTGGTGAACTCCCTTGTCTGAAAGAAACCACGCCCCTCCTCCGTCCCTGGGTTGATCTCACAGGGCACTGGGGCTCTCATGGCCGACAGTGCAGAGCTGCGCGTGGCTGTGTGGCCTGGGTTCTCTGGGTTCTTGTGGACACAGGAGGGTAAGCAGTAACTGCGTCATAGACGTGTGCCATGGTCAGGGACTTAGAAGGTGTGGCTCTTGCTGAGGTCTCATGTGTGTGGCCCCCACGAGTCTGTGTGTTGGAAACTGCTTTTCCAAGTGACAATATTAGGAGGTGAAGCCTGTGAGAGAGTAAATCACGTGGGTGGGGCCCTCATGAATGGGTTAGTGTCCTATAAAAGAGGACTCGGAATGTTCTCTCCCCTCTTCTACCGCTTGGAGGCACAGGGAAAAGCCTGCCATCTGTGAAGAAACGGCTCCTCACTCACAGAGTATACTGCCACTTTGATTGTGGACTTCTCGCACTCCCGAACTCCAGAACTGATGAGACCAATTCTGTTGCTAATAAACCACTCAAAATGTAGGATTTTGTAATGTTGAGCCAGGGGGGACTAAGATGACCCTTCCTCATCTTCACCTCTACCTTCGCTGCTGTCTCACCATCATCTAAATCATCTATATCAGCACCATCTCCACAATCCCTACAACCACCACACCATCCATCACCACCACACCATCATCACCACCACCACACATCACCACCACCACACACCACCATCACCATCATCACCACCACCCATCCACCACACCATCATCACCATCATCACCATCATCACCACACCACACACCCCACCATCATCACCACCATCACCATCATCACCACCACACCATCATCACCACCATCACCACCATCACCACCACACACACACGCAGCAGCAGCAGCAGCAGCAGCACAGTTACTGCTGTCCCACAGAAGACTCAGCCCTCTGCTTCTCCTCAGCTGATCTAACTTCCTTGCTTTGGCTCCTAAAGGGTAGGAAGTAGAGCTCTAGTAAGATGGTCTGGAGACATTGGGGTTCGGAACCCGTTGGGATAGATGCCATCGGTCTCTTCCTTTGGCAGTGTGCTGTACTTCCGAACAAAGAGGGCAAACCCTGTGCTAAAAGCGCCTAAGGAGACACTAGAGATGCCTGCTCCCGCCCCCGCCACACCCTCCTGAGTGCCCAGGAGGAAGCCTGTGCTCCCTTTGCACCACAGTCCTCTGGGTCCGTGTGCCCCGGACACTCTCCGGGTGTGGCAGCAAGCCCACCACTGGTATAGACCGAGCAAACACCCAAGGCTGCGTGAACAAGTTCTTCCTAGCCCTGGAGCTGAAGTCCCAGGTGAAGGAGCAGAGGCTCCTGGATCTATCTTGTCACTGGTCCTCAGAAGACACAAAGTCTGAGCTCTTGCCCTCTTGGAAGGACGCTGACGCCGTAACAGGCTCTTCTCTCGTGACCTCTGACCATGATCACCTCCAAGGCCCAACCAGGGGGCACCAGGGCTCCAATCTGAGAATCTGAGGTTAGTTCATGGAGGGAGCCTTACTTGGAGCTCCAGTCTCGCTGGGTAATCCTCAGAGCGAGCGCCACAGTCCAGCTCATGTTGTTGCTCCTGTTTGTCTACTCGGGGCTGACAGAGAGCCAAGATGATTATGGCGTGGCTTCAAGTTCTCGGCATGACCCGTTACCAGGTCTCTGAGTGAGAGGAGTCGGGACAGGGTTCCTCTGGGTAGTCCTGGTTGTCTAGCTCTGTAGACCAGGCTGGCCTCAAACTCACAGAGATTGGTGTGCCTCTCCCTCCCGAGTGCTGCGATTAGAGGTGTGTGCCACACACCAGGCTTTTCTTACTACATCTTGATGGTCGAAGACTAAATACTGACTGAGCGGATGAACCAACCAAGCAAGCAACAACTCTGTCAACTCGCGCAGAACGTAAGATAGGTGGGGACCTCTGCCATGGGATGGACCATTCTGCATTGGCTGTAGTCCATGTTGGCCTTCATCCCCCACAAGCCCTTCCTTTATAACTCAGAGGACCGTGACACCTGGACACCCTTCCGAGTCCTTCCTGATGCACCTTGTCCATCTGGCTGCAGGCGATGCAGTCAGATGGGTGGTACCATTTAGTGCTCTGCTTGTCATTGGCTGTTGGAGAAGCAGTGGATTTAACTAGATGTTTGGGCCCCAGATCCACTAGCAACCGACCTGGAGGCTGCTGGGTGCTCTGGCAGGGAGCACTGCACTGTCCACTCCTCATGAGAGCCTCGTGAAGAACGATGGGGCATTCTGAGCAACACACGGGATCCCATCTGGCAGAAACTTTGTCCCTCTGCATGCAGAGTGAATGTCAATGTGGCTACCGTAACAAATGCCCACAGACCCGGCAGGCTCCATCAACCCAGCCCGGAGGTCAGCAGACCTAAAGGAGAGGTGTACACAGGTTGAGTGCTGTGGCAGAACCCCCTGGGGGAGGCTGTACCCTCATCTGAACGGCTCCCGGTAGTACCCACATGCCCTGGCTCCCTTCCATCTGCAAAGCCAGCGCTGCGGTTCCCCCCACCCCCATATCTCTCACCACGTCCCATAAGGACGGCTCCTCCCAGGCTCTGACTTGGGGAAGGACACTGTGATGCTGCCATGCCAGCCCAGATTCCCCAAGGGACCTCCCTGCCCTAAGATATTCACTCAATCCCTGAATCTTTGAGATCCTACAACAGAACATTGTATTCCATGTGCCGATATCAAGACAGCAATTTCTCCTGTTCTGGGGTTGGGACCTGGGCATTCTGTCTGCACACCGCTTTTTTCTTTGGGTGGCTATGGTAATGAAGCATTCAGGGAAACACCGGGAAGAATGAACTGAGGCGAACGGCTTAAGAAGAAACCCATTCTGTTCCAGGTGGGCAAACTGAGGCGTGCCTGCCAGTACCGGCAACAGTGACACCGCGCAGGGAAGGGGCAACCTGTCCTCTTCGGGATTTTCATTAACGGCATCTATCTGTTCTGGAGTCCCTCTGAGAACCAACTCTCAGGGCTGCGAAGGATGAAAGCAAGTGACATCGCGTCCCAGAAGTCTCAGGTTCCCACCAAGAGTCACCTGAGTTAGAGAGCTGGCCCTGCCCTGCCTACTTCCACCATTTCTGAGTGGTCACCAAACCCAGCCACCCTCATCGCTGACACCCTGCTCCTGGGCCCAGCCTGCAGCGGAGGGGAAGCTGTTATCAGAGAGATTCAATTTGCTGCTGTCCCTGTGGACTCCCGTCTTCCTGCCCATGACTCCATCTATCACCTTCAAAGTGAGCCCCAAGGTAACCCCATATTGTCTCCAGTGGCTGACTGCCTCTGGCCTGTTGCTAGTCACCTGTTGAGCGTGAGACCCACAAGCACCTCAGAACTCAGCCCATGTATGCGCTGCCTGGGCTGGACTCTGGGCTAAAGTTCCCAATGATTTGAGAAAATCATTTAACCTCCTGAGGGGCTCAGATAAGATGGCCCCTGCCTCTCCGGCTCCACGAGACAATTGTCTGACCCTCATTTCTGCCCTCAGCCTCCACGGCACACAAATGCGTGGTGCAGTGAGCTCCTTATTGTCCCCCCACACCCCGGCTCCATTCCTCATAGCTTGTGTAATTTCACCCTAGCTTAGCAATCGGGCTCCAAAACCCCAATCTCAAAACTATCAGAGTCAGAGACATATTCCATTTCTCCCATCAAACGCTCTGAGCACCTGTCCCATTCTGACCTTTTTGGATTTGGTCCCCACATTCTTGTGATTAGATTGTTACTCTCTCCAGTGTGTCCCTTCAAACTCATCCTGTCATAAGCTGGATCAATTCTCCCATCCCGGTCCCATGGACCAGCAGACCACTGGCTGTGACTGACAACCTGTGCTGCCTGTCCTATTGACCATCTTCTCTCTACGGTCCATGGATGCCCCCCTGTAGGAGGAGCTAAGGTGGGAGGAGTTAGGAGAGGAAGAGGAAAAGGAAGAGGAGGAGAGGAGAGAGCAGAGATGTAAGGAGGATGGAGAACCACACAGGTATGGAGAGCAGTCCTGGGGAAACAACTTATAAAGTTATTGGGTTACAACTCTCTTTGCAGGGGCATCTTATTATTAATCATTATCAAACATATAAAGCCTTTGATTAATCTATAAGAATTAGAGTCTCATTCTCTTACTGGGCCCGCATGGATGGCGGAATGGTCTGGGCAATGCCCTGCCTTGCGGAGACAGCATGGAAGACTGGCAGAGCCATCTCTCACGCTGGCATCTAGTGGGTGGCAGGGCTGGTGTTTCTGGCGGGCCGGTTCTAGCTGCAGCGTGCACATGGCCTCAGGCTGAGAAACTTGGTGGCTGGGCTAGGCAGAGCTGCTACAGTTAGATAGTCGGCCTGAGCTAGAGGCCGATTTAAATAATTACTACAACACCCCCCTACCTAGTCTTGCCTTCAACAGGACAGTCATTACTAACACAGGAGGATAGGGGATAACTGGGGACCCGCAGGGAATCAATGGGGGATATTTAGCAAAGATGCCCTCAGGTGGACAAAGTCAGGGGATTTTCTTTTTGAAGCCTGCACCATCCACCAACCACAGCAGTGCACACCCTGGAGGACACCCCGTCCTGCAGCCATCTGAGGTGGGTCTCGTGCTTGGCAGGACAGCTATAGCAGCTGACTAACTTCGCTCGGCACATGAGCCTGACGGGATGAAGGATGGGTTGGATAACCACGTGGGTCCTCGTGCCAGGCTAGCTGATTTCACAAGCAGGAGGGCGGCCTGCCAGCGCACTCCGCCTAGTCAAGCATTCTGCCACCCTTCCCCCAGGAAGGGCCCAGGCCTCTCACAGAACCTCCGCACCCAGGACATATTCCATTTCAGGAGCTTTCTTCCCTGCAATGGCTACTGTCTCCTCCCTCCCACCTTCTGACTTCCAAAGAGCCACCCAGAGTAACAGGAGCCGTGCCATGTGGCAACAGCACCCAGTTCAAACCCCACCCATGCTGTATCTGGCTACAACCCTGTCCTATTCCTCAGTTTCCCCATCTGTACAGGGGTGCTGTTTTAAAATAAGGAGACTGCTGAGTCTCTGTGAGAAGCAAGGACTTCAGACACCTGCTATGCTGGGACAATCGATGTCACCCAAGGTTAGAATAGGCATCAACACTCTGGAAAATGACAGCCCCCAGTTCCCAGGGAAGGATGAAACCATACGGTCCCCCAGTGTGGTACTAAGTTACTGTGATCTACACAGAGCCCTATAACAAATCGACAGGTCCTTCTGCTATAGCAGCAACGCCTACCCACTCCCCATGCGGGATATCTGCTACTATCTATACCCAAACACTGCTTTCTGAGACCACATTACTCCAGGACCTGAGAAGTATCTGTAGTCGAGATGGGGACAGGCACTGAGCTGAGCCTAACTGACCATAGGTGTACAGTGAATCCAAGTCGCCATAACAGGGACCTGTGTCCTGACTGCTGAGGGGGCTGTGGGGTGGCTACGTATACCCAAGAGGTAGTCAACAGACCCACCAACCAATCACAGGTGACCTGATTGGTCCTAGTGGAACCCCTGTCTGCTGGTGGCACAAGGGAAACAGAGTCCAGCTATGGCCCTCTGAGGCCACACACTGGGTCCCTACCAAGCAGCGTGGGGACTGAATGCTTCATTCCTGTGAGGTACAGCCACTGTTTCTGCAAGCACCCGTTAGACCCATGTGGGTCTACTGAAATAACTCCCTGACACCAGGCTGGGAACAGTAATGGCCTGTGTACATGACCTGGCCTTCCAGCATCATGGCCACCCAAGGACACACAGGAAGCAGGGCCCAGGAGTAACCTGCTTCAAACTCACAGGGGGCAGGGCCACAGGCCTGGCTGAGCCCACAACCCACTCTGGGAAATGAGATCCCAGTGGAAAGCCACGGGCACTGAGCAGGAGAGGACACGTGACCACCACTGCCACAGTTGCTCATGTCTTCCCCAGAGAGACAGTACCTGTCCTCTCCGGTCACAGCCCCTTCTCACACCCCATTTTGAACCTTTTAGGGGTCACCACAGCTCTGGGTCTCACACTCTATTCCTTTGTGAGACATGGATGGTGTCTGAAAGTGACAACTCAGGAACAGCAAGAAATATGTAACCCAAAAGAGACAAGCACCCACAGGGCCCAGCGTGTGCTCCCTGGGTGTCCTCCCTGGGTCCCAGGAACAACTCTGCTCTTCTCAAGACAGCTGAGGATTCAAGAGATGTCATTCTGTGTGGCCTTTTTACTGGCTGAGTCAATGGTGCTTTGCAAAGTCCCAGACACCCTGGGATGGGGCCCTCAGGAGAACACAGGCAGCTAGCCTTCCTCCTGTAAAGCTCGGAATGGCATCGGTGTTAGAGAGAAAGCTGAGCTGACTGCTGGTACATGTAACTGCGTCCATGACAATTTCTTTCCTTGCTGTCCAGAGCGTACTGCATATAGTCGCTGCAGTTTTGGACACCGTGGTTCTTGGTGCTTTTTCCCTCCAGCTCAGAAGGGAACGGAAGCAGCCCGTGCTCTGCAGCCTTCTCCTGCACACTGTAGCCTTGGAGAGTCAACCTCTAAGGTGCTGAGAAGACACGGCTCTAAACAGGCTCAGCTTTGGAGATGTGTCATATCCCACAGAGCCCAAACTTTCCAGCTACACATAGGTAACTGGTTCTAAATGGCATCTACTGTAGGCTTCTGATGGCCATGCCTTGATATCTTTCTTCAAGGCACATGTTCTGGGCAGGGCTGCCCTGCTCCAAGAATGGCCATAAAACCAGCCCTTCATCCATTGCCTGTCCGTGGAGCTTGGAAGGGCAGTGGGTTGAGCAACATACACAAAGCCAGTGTCCTAGGGCTGCCCATCAGATGCTTCTCTGAGCTCCGACTCGCCCTACACCAGTATTTCCGTCAGTGCTGGAGAGTGTCCAGGCTGGAGTCTCCCGTCTGCAGCCAAAGGCTCTGGAACAGTTATTTTTCCTCTTGCCGTGATAACACATCCCGCCAAAAGCAACCCCAAGCTTGTAAGAAATGTAAATTCCAGCCTCTCAGGCCTGAGTCCGAATCCTTGGGAGGGTCCACTGGGACCCGGCAGCCCCTGAAGCTCTCCGACGCATGCCAACAGACGCCCGAAGACGCTTGTACCTACATGGCCCACAAGAACTCTTGAATGTGGCCTAACCCCAAACTGGAAACTTAAAATATTGAGCTTCTTGTGGTTTTTATTTTTTATGTTTCTGTACCCTGACTGTGTGGTTTCTCAACTCACACTCTACATGGTAAGGTCACGCTGCCATGTCAAATGGACATACCTACTAGCTGGCACAAGAGGGCCAAGAGATATTTGTCCAGAGATGCCAGACCCTCCTTTGTGGCACAGAACAGGATGCTACTGACCACTAGCATGCTGTCCTTGGAGCCAGACACATCTCAGAGTCCTTTTCAATAGTCCAGCACTCAGGGTGACCACCATAACCCTGGTGTATGAGGACACGGCTCCAACTACACCGGGCGCTCGCCCCAGGGCAGGCTCCACTATGGCAATGCACTGCGCTGATGGCTATGGAGCCGAGGGGAGGGCTTGGGGCTTGAGGGGACATTTGGAGGTGTCATGGAGGAGGTGAGACAGGAACTGGACACTGGAAAGCTGTGGAGCTGACTAGACCAAGGGGGAGCATTCCAGGTCAAGGGTCACCGTGAGCGTGAAACCGTGGAGCTAAGAAAGCTTGGCTCTGCTTGGAAGCTGCGTGCAGGGGCAACTGGAGCCGAGACCTGAGCTCCAAAGTAGATGCCGGGTCATAAAAGGAGATACGGTGAGAAAGAACCAGCAGTTCCCTGTGACCAGCAACAGGAGCCCGCAGAGCCCCAGGGAAACCCAGGCACTGCCCCTCCCACCCAGGCTGTCCTGCCCGCCCTGTCTGTCTTCCCAGACCACTATCCTGAGACCCTGCTGGGGTAGACAGGGCAGCACAGGGAAGGAGGGGGAGACTGAAAGGATTTGAGACACTCCAAGATAAACATGACAGGCTGAGCCGGAGTCCACCAGCCATGGGAAAAAAATTAGCATTAGGCAGCGCATTTTAATAAAGCACACAGTCTGGTTTTGATTTCACAAATGTAAAAAAAAAAAAAAAATGGGGGAAAGAAAGAAAGAAAGGAACACAGGCAGTCTGGAGTCAAGCCGGACCTCAGCCTGTTGTTATAAACCACATTTGGGAGTCTCTGGGTAATGCTAAGATTCAGTTTACAGTCATTTCTCCAAGCCAAAGAAAAGGAAAGAAGAACAGCCCCTAAACAGGCATGGTGCGGTGTGTGTGTGTGTGTGTGTGTGTGTGTGCGCGCGCGCGCGCTACCTACACGGCTGGCGACTCGCTGCTTAGCCAGGCAGCGGCAGGACAGGCTTCCTACACGGTTTGGCTGGTACGCTCTCACACAGTTCTTGTCACCTACATGGCATGATGTCACAGTAGGGCAGTCACTTTCCTTCTTGTATCCCATGTACTTTACAGGCTCATCCCAGAGCAAGTGTCCAGTCTCAGAAACCACAACGACACCCTGTCCCTGTCCCGGTGCCAGCTGCTCAGGGAACCCGGAAGAGCTGGGTGCTGAGCTTCCCTGGGCCAGGAATGACACTGGGGTCCCTCACATGCAGAGGTCTCAGTCACCAGGTGAGCTGCAGTCCAGACACCATCAGCAGGGACCTCTGCTAGATCCACAGGTCACACTAGCAGCGTTACACACCTAGACCAGATACCTGCAACTGAAGCTCTGCTGGCTTTCAAGACAGAAGATGCTTCCCACAGGCCCTCAAGCCCCGGGGACCTCTCACTCCACCTCCATCTGCTGAGCTGCTGAAGACTTGATGTGACAGACCTTGCTACTGTACCTCTTAGGAGCCCATCTCCTGAGTTCAGTGTCCTTGCTCTCTTAGGAGGCCTCCTGAATCACAGTAGCTTCTATGGGTCCTTTGGCCACATCCCCACTTCCAGCCAGGATGAACAGGGAGCCCTCCCGAGCCAGTGAGGACTTCACTTGACGCATATTTCTCCAGCACAGAGTAGCTTATACACACATGGGCACACAATGGAACATGCACATGAGTGCACACACGGTATGGGTATAGCAGCCTCCCAGAAGCAAGCGCCACACACCCTACTCCCTCTTCTATTTAAGGTACCATGCTGGCACTGAGATGTGAAACTGTCTTCTAACTTCCAGCCCCACATGCTCCCCTCTACAAGAACAGCAGCCCCAGAACCCTGGAGCTGGCATACTGGCCTTGGAGAAACTATCATGCCAGAACCAACTGCCAGACGCTGAAGTCTCATCTCCCTCTCAGGTGCAGACACGGGAGCCCCACCAGGGACATGGGGGGCCCAGCACCTCAGCCCATCAAGCCTGCTAGTCTTAGCTGGGAAGAAGCCCATCTTTCCAATCTTTATTAATGACCGACTAGAAAAGGCCATGACAAGATGCTACTGGCAAAACCTAATGAGACCCCCACGGAACACAGAGGTACCCTTGAATGAAGAAAGGACATTAGAGTCCTGGGAGGAAGGTCCCAGCCTCCCCACCATTCCTACAGAATGGACAGCCCTTTCTGAGTCCTGAGGAATTTAAAACATGAGTCACATCTGCCACCAAAGGGCATCACGACCGTTGCAACCCGGCAGTGTAGAGAGCAGGATGCACTGCGAGGGTGGGAGTGAGAGCCTGTGGTGTGCACAGCGAGCATGGGCCCTGAGTGTGACGGGAGAGTGGGGGATGGGCGGGTAGCCATGTGAGAAAATGGCATGAGTTCAATTATATAAACACGTGACTGTGTCTGCATTTACATGAATGAGTCTGCATGTTTGCAGGTGCACATGTATGCACTACGAATGTGAGTATGCACACACGAGTGATAGTCTAAGTGGGTAACTTGTACGTAATGTGTGTCTGTGTGCGTGTGCACATAAGCAATAGTGTGAACGAGTCTGTATGTTTGCAGGTGCACATGTATGCACTACCCATGTGAGTATGTGCACATGAGTTATAGTCTAAGTGTAATGTGTGTCTGTGTGTGTGCACATAAGCAATAGTATGAATGAGTCTGTGTGCATGACTGCTGGGTGTGTGAGTAGTGTGTGTATGAGCCTAGGTGCACGTAAGTGATTGGGGGGGGTGAGTCTATGCGTACATGAGCAATGATATGTGCTAATGCATGTGATCGGTGTGTGAGTACTGTGTATGTGAGCCTGACGACACATGAGTAAAGATGTGTGAGTATCTGTGCGCACAGAAGTTGGGTGTGTGTGTGTATGTGTCTGCACATTGGTGTCAGTGTGTGCAGACGTACCTCCCCTTGGACAAGCGCTTAATTTACTTGATTCCAAGAGAGACCCCTTCCTCCCAGGGCATAGGCCTAGTGTCCCTATGTTAATTGATCCTTAAATCCAGGGTTGTTTCTGGCTCTGCCACCGTGTCCGGAGAAGAGCCCAGGTCTCCCTGAGCTCCCCGAGGCAGAGAGTCCATCCTGGGGGTCCACTGCAGCAAAGTGAATGAGGCAGAGACTTCACACGAGGTGGTGACAGCACCGACTCCATCACACAACAGGCCCCTGTGCCCCTGGTACCACCGCATGGTGGGCTGTGAGCTGGGCATTTTCTTTTGTCCCTGGTGGGCACACTGCACTTCACGCAGGCAGCAGAGACAGAGTGATGAGCCCTGCCAGGACCCCAGAGGCAGGGTGACATGTGAGGGCAGGCCTTGCGGTTCAGGCTGGGTTCTCCCGCCTCTCAGGAGTGAGGAGAAAAACAAACTCCAAGCCAAAAGCCGAGGAAACTCAGCAAATGTGGCCAAGGAAACTCACATTTTTCTTTCCATTTTCTTTCTGGCTGCTTGTTTGAAGGGTGGAAAGACTGCTTAGTTCTGACCCGTCTTTCCAAAGAGTGTGTGTGTGTGTGTGTGTGTGTGTGTGTGTGTGTGTGTGTAGCTCACATGGATGGAGCCCAGAGTCAATACTGGGTATGGTTCCTCAGAAGCTATCCACCTAATTTTTTCTTTCTCTTTTTTGGACAAAGGGTGTTTCACTGAGGCCTGAGGCTCACGTCTTAAATGAGGCAGGCTGGCCAGAGAGCCCCAGGGAATCTGCCTGTTTCTGCCTCCCAGATCTGAGATTACATAGTGTTCGTAGGAGCACATATCCAACTTTAGGGAGGACTTGGTCTCCTCCACAGAGGGAAATGTCGGGTCTGCAGGTGCCCATGGCTGTACTGAGTTCTTGCTCCTGTATAATCAGCACAGTGCTTTTCATTTTCAGTCAACAGTGGATGCTGAGTTTTGGTTTGTATGTTTTCTGTACACAGTACCCCATCTGAATTTTTTCAGGCCATGGTTTCAGTTTCCTGCAGTCAACCACAGTCTAAAAACACTAAATGGAAAATTCTAGAAATAAAAAAACTATGGTTTAAAAATAACACCACTCTTAGTAATTAACAGCATCTACTTCCCCCTGCTTGAGATGCAAATCCACCCGCTGTCCAGTGTATCCGCTCAGTATACGCTGCCCACTCCTTAGTCTCTGAGCTGCTGCCTCAGCCACCAGATGGGCTGCCCTGCTGTTACAGAGCCTTTACTTAATAATGCTCAAAGTCCACAAGGAGGGCCCAGGTCATATGACACCAAGTGACAGTTTAAGTACGGTGCTCTGTGGCAGTGTTGCACGTGCATGGAAACCAAGGGGTAGGCATGGGCTCGGTATTCTCTGGAACCAGGAATCCACACCCACCCCACAGAGAAGGAGGGGAGGCTGCAACGAGCATGTGATTTTCTGTTACTTTGTGTGGTGAATAAAACCCACCGGTTTTCAAATGCTGAAGCAACATTTCCACTCCTGGTGTAAACGTGGCCACAGATATCGCATTCTAATTACGTCGTGCTGAATTTGATTTCGCCCACACTTGGCTAAGAATTCCGTGAGTACACACTCACAACAGATGCTCATCTGCAGTCTTTATCTGAAATACTGACTAGTTTGGATGTCACGGTGATGCTGGCCTTGTGAAAGGACTGGAAAGTGCTTCCCCTTGATGGACAAAGACCAAGCCCGCAAGTGTGTCTTATGACTGCCACAGGGAACCCGAGCCTCGGCACACTCTACCGGGCGCAGCTGCGGATCAATGGACACTGCGTTTCACCAGGCCTGCTTCACTCCTAGGAGCAGGTCCGGACGGAGGCCGAGGGAGCTGATGGCCCATCTCATTCTCTCTCCTTCTGTTTGTTGCATTTCATTTATTCTCTCTCTAGTTTCTCCAAGTGACAACAGACACACACGCTTTCTTCTTTACTAATGAAGGCATTTGATAACGTGACCTGCCCGCTAAGGCAAAGAGTCAGCTGCATTACTGTGTTGGACACACTGTCTCTCCAGATGCGTGCATCTTGGCTGCTCCCTGGCCTTCCTGCTATGTTCTTGATACATTCCAAGATTGTTTGATGCCAAATACTTAGGGACTCTGCAGGTATGGTTCTGCGGTTGTTGTCTAATTATATTAACCCTCTTAAGGTCAGGAAGTATGCAATTTTAAATTGATTGGGATCTACCTTATAATTCAGGGTGTGTCTATCTTCATAAAAGGCTGTCCATGTGTGTTTGGCTGGTTGACTGGAATTTTCTGTAAATTCCAAGTAGGTTAAGTTAGCTGATGGCTTTTCTGAGTTTTCTCTGTCATAATTTCCTGTCCACTTGGCCTGTGGATTGTTGAAAGAATATGCCGATGCCTTGTGTTTCTGGTGTCTTGTGCTGAGCCGCCCATCCTAGGGCCACTCTGTCACTCCCTTAGGTGCTGCTCTCAAGCTTTGCACTCCCAACTCAAGTCCTCCACTGGGTGACCTCTGAAATAGATGTCATCTTAGGATACCTGATAGTGAGTGGGAGAAAGTAAAGGCCCCAGTGAAGGCTTCCCAAGGCAAGAAATGGGCCCTGTGAACAGTGCCGCTGGCCGGCTGAACCATGCTGGCCTGCTGTAGACTTCCTGGGCCAGCTGTCCACAGCATTCTATACAGTTCTCTGCGTGCCTACCTGTTTCCTACGGAGTTAGTCTTCTGGATGATCTAGGACCAAGACAAGGACAGCAGTACCTCTCCCTGTTCATGTTTCAGGGACAGATTTATTGTGCTCAGTTTCCAAGGTTAGTTCACGCAAGGCAGATTGGACTCAGTACCACAGAGCAGCCAGGTCATGGCCAGGAAGCAATTCCTCCGTCTCAACTCTGGATTTGCCTGTCACTCTTTGGTTGATGTATTTGAGGGCTTTAGGGATACACACAGTAGGGTTTTTGTCCTTGGGTGATCTGACTGTCACTGTGAGGTGACTTCTGTATCCCTATGCTAGTCTGCATCTCAAATCCACTTACCTATTGACAATCCCACAAGCTTCTGTTTATTTGTATCTCACAGTAAATCTTTTCCCAGCCTCTTTTAACCTGCTTATGACGTACATTTAAATTATATTCCTATTCCCCCCAACCCCAACTGCAGATTAAATCTAGGGCCTCACACATGCCAGGCAGTCCTCTACCACTGGGACAGAGGGTTCAACAATCCATAGGCCATGTGGACAGGAAATGATGACCGAGAAGACTCAGAAAAAGACTCTACTCTTTATGCTTTTCTTTTGAGACGTGTCCCAGTGAGTTGCCCAGGCCTTGAACTAGCTGTCCCGCTCCCCCCCCCCCGCCCCCGCCGCAATGCAGCTGGGATGACAGCTCTGTGCCACAACACCTACAATTATGCTTTTTATAGACTCAGATTTTCCTTCCTTAGGCTGTCATACACTCTCTGTCTTAACTTGGGCTGTGAGGCTATTTGCATTCAATCACTCCCCAGCTCCCAGTACGCTTGGCGCTCTTTGTTTTCCTTCCCCATCTGTTCTTTGTTCCCTCATTTCATCCTTCCTTTTAGGTTATGTCCCGTCTTGTTTCAATAGTTCTCTTTTATCTCCAGTCCGTTTTTTTACTGACTGGATGGTTTCAGGCCAAAGACCGACCCTCAGACGATGCTCTCCCCGTCTGCAGCATCAGGACCACTCAGCGGTGCATTTCCACCCCTCCATCCTTTGAGCTGGTCTTTCGGGTTTCATTCTATGTCAGGTAGGAACCAAATAGCACATTGCTACTGTTTTTTGGTTGGTTGGACTTCTTTGCTTAGTTTTAAACAGTGAATTACCTCGGGGTCGGGGGGAGGGAGGAGAGAGAGAGAAAGGTGTCACCTTAAATTGTCTCTTCTCTCCAGCATCACTCTTCACAGCTCCTCTGCAATTCTGCATACATGGCGATTTCCATCTGGAACCGTTTTCCTTCTCTGGGAAGGGTTCCCTTTAACATTTCCAGTGTGGCTGATGCGTTGACAAGAAATTCTATGGGTTTTTATTTGTCCAAAATAGCCTTTATTTTTTTTCCAATTTTGCATATTATTTTTACTGGGTGAAAGAAAATCACTCTTGACGGATCCTCTCCCAGTGCTTCAAGATCCCCAGACATTGTCTTCTCGCATGGCCACACGTCCTCTGTGTCTCATTCTGGTTCTTTCACATGGGATGTGTGTGCATATGCATGTGTGTGGATATGTCTGGAACATGTACATGTTTGTGTGTTCATGTGTATTTGTGTGCACGTGTGCATGTGTTTCCTTTTAAAAAGTCTGGCTGCTTCTAGACTGTCTCCATTGTGGTTCTCAACAGTGTCCTCAGTGTGTCGTCACGTGGCTCCTGTCATGGCTGTCATACACAGAGCTTGCTAAGTTTCGTGGATTAAGGAGTTTAAAGTTTTGTTAAATTCAGATAAATTTCAGTCATTATAAATAAAGGACAAGAAGTTAATTAACAAGAGAATTAACATGAGTTCCTCTCCTTGCTGTCCATCTCTTTCCAGGATGCTTGTCACACTGTAGCCAGAGGACTTGCTCGAACCCCAGAATTTAATGCCCTATCTGGTTCATGTCTTAGCCTCATTTTATCTCCATTTGGTTTGAAGGTGAATTTTCTGAAGAACTCTCTGAAGCTTCAAATTCTGGTCTTCTACTTTAGTTTCCAGTGAATTCCATCGAGTGTATTTTTTCCATATATTCTTCATCTCCAAATATCCAAGGTTTCCTGCATGCTTCATTTCTCTCCACACATGACCTTGGTCTCCTCTTCTTTGCCAAACACACAGAGTGTGCTCCTAGGGCTGTTTTGGCATCTTTGTCTGTGAAATTCTGTCACTCGATGGAGTTCTGATCGGTTGGTCTCCCATTGTGAGTCTTTGCTTTCTGCGTGTCTGGTTATTTTTGATGGAATGCCAGCCCCTGGGATGTCTGTCATGGCTCTGCGGCTTCTGTCAGCCTCCTGCACAACTCTGGGTCTTATCCTGCTGGGCTGTCGCTTGGCATCAGGTCCTTCTGAGGCTTGTGAGTGTCATCATGGAGGGGCCAGAGCAGTCTTGGGTTAAAACTAATTTGCTGTCAATACTGAGACAGTATTTACCTCTGAAGACTCAGCCCCACACCTGTGTGTTCTAAAGTCTCTCTCCGCCTCGGGTGGTGGGAACAGGCCACCTCAGTCCTCTTGGACTGCTCTTTCCCAGCCATCAGCGGCTTCATCACACAGACATGATCAATCCATAGGATGCTCAGCTTCTCTGCAGACCCCTGGGGCCGGCTGTTCCTCCTCTCCAGGACTCTGAATTGGAATTCTAATTTGGCCTGAGGTGTTCCAGTTTCTAAGGGCTCTGCACAGAGCCTTGGCTTTCTATCCCATTGCCTGCCCTGCGGGAACGATGCGGCCCTCTGACAAGCCTCTCTCTTCTTGGCTGCTAACCTTGTGATGTTTATTGATCAACGGTGGTGTGCCCTGTGTCTCAGCTCTTCAGGAGGAAAAGACGTACCATGTCTACTCTCCATCTGAGTCACCGCCTCTGTCCAAGGGTCAGTGTGACACCCAGAGGACTCTTTGGAAAGATGCTGGGCTGATGATCCGTGGTCTTCATGTTTCAAGAATGAGCCTTAAAACCATGGTACCCTGTTCTGCTATGATAATGTCCTTCCTCCATTCACAGGAAAGATACAGACTCTGGGTAAAAATGTCCTCCAAGTCAAGGCAGTGATGGGTTTTCATTAGTGTGTGAGTACTATGCAATTTCTTTATCTAAACAGGGCTATAGGTCCTTTCCATAGGACGATTGGGGACGGGTATTAACTAGCAGCAACAGTAGAGACACAATGACGGGAACTAAACATTAAGGAGAGTTTTCATGGGGACTGAGGACCTGTCTCAGTCAGTGAAGTACTTGCTGTATAGGCATGAAGACCTGAGTTTGATCCCAGAGAACTCGAGATTTAAAATGGCAGCTATGGGAGATGCTTTGAGTCCTATGCTGAGGAGATCACGACAGGAGCATACCTGGGGCATGCTGCCCAGACGGGCTAGCCTAGTGAGTTCCAAGCGCAGTCAAAAACCCTGTCTCAAAGACTAAACGGTAATAGAGGAAGACACAAACTGGAGGAAGACACACGCCGGCACATGTGCACATGCCCCAGGACACGTATGACCACATACCCACACAAACATATGACTGGATGCTCTGTTTACGCTTGTGTGTCTGAAGCTGAGATGCTAACTCACTTTCTGCAAGGTTGCAAAGCTGAAGGTGGCTTTCTGAAAGGTACCACAGGTGCCCAATATATGGCCTGCCTTTTGGGGGTCCGTCATCACCATGTGCTCTCCTCTAACCACTGTGCCTACAATGTTAACTTGACACAACCTAGAATCATCAGAGAGGAAAGCCTTGTTTTGTTTTTGTTTTTTGAGACAGGGTTTCTCTGTATAGCCCTGGCTGTCCTGGAACTCACTCTGTAGACCAGGCTGTCCTTGAACTCAGAAATCCACCTGCCTCTGCCTCCCAAGTACTGGGATTAAAGGTGTGTGCCTTTTTAAGAAATTGCCCAGATCAGGCTGGCCCATAAGGAAATCTGTAGAGAAACTATCTTAGTTATTTATTGATGTGGGAGGACTATCCCACTGTGGGTGGCACCATTCCCTAGGTAGGGGCCTGGGGCTGTGTGAGAAAGTTAGATGAGTGTAAGCTATGAGTGAGCCAGCACTCGTAGTGTCCTTCTGTAGGTTCTGCTTCAGCTTCCCTCCCCAGCTTCCTGGGTCATGAACCTGAAGTACAAGCCAAATAAATCTTTCCTCCTCTGGGTTGTTTTTGCTCATGGTGTTTGTCACAGGAACAGAAAAACAATTAGAACATCCAGACAGCAATGTGTCCACTGACACACAGCACGTCAACATCAAAGCAGGGCCAGGAGCCTCAGTGCTTAGGAACTGGGTTCAGCTGGGATGATGCTACCCCAACAATGATAATCCCTCAGTGGCACCTCTATGCCTGCTTCCTCTTTAATAACCTGTGAGGGTGAAGAAGGCACCGGGTCCAGCTGAGAAAATTCTACCTACTGGGACTTGGAAACATGATGACCTTCACACACACACACACACACACACACACACACACTTGCCATCCCCATGGAAAGCTACATGACGAAGAGCATGAGCTACCTCACAGTCATACAACGAACATGTAAGAGAGCACTCCCCACTTCACAGTGGCTCCCACCTTCACGGCAGCCGTGGGAAGCATTGTTGTTAGCACTGTGGGGAAAATGGGAGCCTGGAACACTGTCCCTGTGACGTCAATCAGGTTGGCCATTCTGGGAAACAGTACAGCAAGTTGAAATAGAAACTACACGTGACCAGTGACCCCTCTAATGTGTTCAAGAGCCATACCGTGGGTTAGGAATCCCAGGGGTCACTGCGACCCAGCCGTCTAAGGAAGAGCCCTGCATCCATATTCAGCACTGTTCACAAGAGCCGAGACATGTGCCTAAGTCCATGAGCAGATAAAAGGTAAGGAAAACATGGTGCACACACCGTGGGATGCTTTCCAGGACTGAAAAGGAGGGAGAGCCTGCCATTTGCCACAACACTGCTGAATTCAGAGGGGTTGCACTAAGTGAGCCAGCCAGACACTAAAAGACAAACGTGAGGGAATATAAATGTTAAACTCACTGGAACAAGGTGGGATGGCAGTTCCCGGAGGCTGAGGGTGGTGAGAGGCTGGTTACAAAGATTCAGCCACAAATACCACCATTCTGGGGCCTTAACACAGCACGGGTATCCTAGTTCATGACACTGTGTTGCACACTTGGACAGGGTCAGATGATGTGTGGGTTCTCACCGTATGTGGTCACACCGTAGCTCGGCTATGCCTGTCAAATGGCAGCTGCTCAATACAGTAACTAGAACGTGAATAAACTAGGTTCTAAAGAGGAGACAAGGATGAAAAACACTTCTCAAAGCCTCATTCCTCAGCAAAATAAAAATCAGTCATCGCAAAGAAGAAAACTACCTCGAGACTCAAGATCCCATGCCAACCAATGTGGTCACACACAGAACCATTTCAAGCCCCTAGGGAGGGAAGGCTGTGCATGTTACCCATCCCAGAAGAGGCTCCCGAAGTCTCAGTTCAAAGTTTGCATTAGCCTACTGCTGCTCACAGCTTAGATGGCACCATCGTCCTCAGGCGCCTCGCTGTGCTCGGTTACTGGACTGAGCGAACATGGGTCCTTTTAGTGCTTGGCTCACAACAAGAGGATTGGGAAGAGGCTTATAAACGGGCTTGAAAGGCTGTCCCGGCGCCGATCAGCTCTTACAAAACGGTATTTTGATCAGCAACGTGTAAATGAATCAGCAACACATGGCTTAAATTTCCCTAAAAACACACAGGGCTTGGAAGTTACAGGGTGTCTAGGGAGGGGGTGATCTGAGCAACACACAAGTTTCAGGATTTGTCCCATTCCAAACAGATAATTTAAGACGTCTGGCTGACATGGGAGCCCTGCTGGGTTCCTCCCTCTTTAGAGCAAATAGTATTCTCATTAAAACAAAATCAGATCATCTGCCTCTAGGGCCAGCCATCCTGGATAGCAACAGCAGACTCCATCTACTACACGCAGCTGCTTAGAGGGCTCCTTGGAGGAGATGGGTCAGGCCACTCGCTGCCCCTCACCCATTGAGGTCCTGCAAGCTTGCGGCTGCTCTATTTCCCATCCCTGCAAGCCATTTGCCCATGGCTCCAGCAGGGTCAAGCCAGAGGGCTCGGATTGGAGGCCATAAACAGACATATCTCCTGACTTGGCTGGCTGTGAAGGTGGGTGGTGGGGGCATGCTTATCACAGACACTTGTGGCTTTTCAACAGCCAAGCTGTTCTTGACCCTGTGGGTGGGTCTCACCCCCCAAGTCCCAGACCCTAAGGACAAAGCAGGTTTCAAAAGACTGCTCACTGGGAAGCTGTCATAATGTGGGGTGACACCGCTCTTCTCCCAGAGTCCTGGCTAGCCCTAGCTTCCCTCCAGATCCACTATTCCACCCTAAATGGGGCAGGGGACTCTGCTCTAGACCCTCCCTCAGAAGGAAGACCCAGTTGCTTCCTTGCAAGGGTTTGTGGAGCTTGTTCTGACCGGTCCTCGCTGGTGTCCCTGGTGACAGGGCTCTGTGATCTCTGTCAGAGACTGAATCACTACGAAGTCCTATGCAGTTTGATGAATGTGCTGACACATGCTAGAAGCTACTCAGAGACAGAAAGGAAAATTCCCCCACTATGGTATCTCCAAGACCCTCTTCTGTTAGCTGAGTTCACTCTGTAATTCCCAGTCCTCTGGCCATTTCTCTGTTTCTGTACCCACCTGCTCATCCGATCTTCCCAGATATGCACTGTCCATTCCCCGCAAAACAAGCCCACCCATTCATCCATCTGCCCAATTCCCACACACCTACTTACCTATCCACCCACACATTTGCCCGTTCTTCTGTCTATCCATCCACTCACCTACTGACCCATCTGTGCATTCACCATCCATCCATGCACCTACCCATCTATCAATCCATCCTCCACTAACCCTCCCAGCTATCCATTTATCCTACCTACTCAGTATCCATCTGTCTACATCAGCCATCCACACCACCCACCCATCGCGGCATGCAGCCACCTCTCCACCCATCCCTTTATATAGCTGTTCGCCATCTACTCATCAATCTCTCCACCAGTCCACTGTTCCTCTCCCCATACAACTATGTCTTGAGCTGCTAACCATCAATCCATCCACCCGTATATACCTGTCGTTCATCCACCTCCCTGACCACCCGACGCTCTTGCGGGATGCTGGGTTTAGGCCGCCGTGCCTAGCATAAAACAGGAAGGACTGCGTAACCAGTCAGCACGTCGATGTGAATCATCTGTGTGGCAAGGACCATAAAAGTAAATAAAATCATTACGTCACCAGTAAGATGGAGTGGGCATCAGGGTGACAGTGCAGCTTGTCAATCAAACCAAGACACCATGAAAGAGGCGGGGACGCTTAGGTCACTATCAACACAGGTGCTTTTTCTGCAACATCCATTTTTTAATGTTTGGTTTTCTTGAGATGGGGTCTTACAATTTCTTCAGTCCTGGCTGGTCTTGACCTTGCTTCAAGTATCCCATCTCCAGAACACTGTAATAAAGGCATGAGCTGCAGTGTTTGACTGAAATACCAACGTACTAGCTACAGTGATATGCTCTTCATTAGTGGATCTATAAAACAGTTTTATTTAAGATCTATTATCAAAAGCCACTATAAAAAGGCGCTATTCGTATATTAAAGCAAAAATTTTAAAAGCCATTGTCTCAATGATCTAGACACTGAAAAGACAATGCTTCTTGCTTCACGGTCAGACATTTTAGTTTCTTCCCAAGTGTGGCTTGCCCTGACGCCGTCTATGATAAGAATGTCTCTTCTCTTCACCTATCACCTTTCTCATATAAAATGTGCCGCCGCCACCACCACCCGGCCTTCATCAGTGCTGTGCTTTGTGACTGGTAACTCAGACTTCCTGACCCTCTGACAGTCAGCACTGGGGAGAATATTGGCTCTTCTTGAGAAAACACATTTCTTGTCTGGAGAGCTGGTCACTTCTAGCTTCTCACATGGTACCATATGGCTCTTTGAAGAAGACGTTGGCTTTGAGGAAGCCTCGCTATTTAGACAGATGCAGCATTTGTATCTATTGGAGAACTTTCCATCCACTGATGTTTTACAAGCCAAACGTCGTCCAATAAATTGCCTCCCTTATTGTTTTTAGCATTTTGACTAAATGTGAATGCTTAGGAATTTCAGGCTGTCTCAATGGCATTCCATTTGGGTACAAAACATAAATACATCCATTTAAAAATATGGACTTCCTCGGAGACTATCCACATGTCCAGAACATTCCAGGGCAGAACTGTAACGCTGCCTATCAAGCCCTCAAGCTCACAGACCTAACCAGGATGTGCACTTGATGTCTGTCCTCCCACACAGGTTTACACAGAGCATCTGGCTTTGAGCAGATTTTCAGAAGCACAACATATCACCGGAAGAAAGCTTCGTACGCTGGTATTGTCTGACACAACCCTCATAGAGTAAGTTGAAGTCTGTATTGTTTACATATGTATGTCTGTGTGTGCACATGAGTGCACATGCCTGCAGGAGCCAGAACAGTGTGTCTCTGGTCCCTTGAATCTGGAGCTCCAGGAAGTTGTGAGGTGCCGTGTGGGTGCTGGGAACCGAACTCAAGTCCCTACGGAAGCTGGGAGAGCTCTTAACTGATGTGTCATCCCTTCAGGCCCTTGTAGCAGACCCTGAGTGAAATCGCAATTTTGTGAACTCATGTATGAAAAGACCCAGCGCCACATGGCCTCTTGTCTGACTTCCAAAGGGATGGCCAAGCCACGAGATTTCGGAGAAAGCAGAGAAAGCGCGGCTCGAGTTTGATCGATGTTTTTTGACTTCCAGCATGGGCTTCATCACACAGCTTGCGGTCTGCTTCCTCTGCTTTGTAGTGATGCACGCTGACAGCCTTGGCTTCTCTTTGCATGGAGTCTCCTCTGATGCAATCACTGCTGGTAGAGATCTCTAAACACACTCCCTGCCCCCACCCAAAGGGCGCGCCACCAACAGAGTCTGTGTTTGTGTCAGCACCATGAAACTTAACTGTTGGGTGTTAAACATGGAAAATTGAATGTCTGTGCATTCATGCATGGATGTGCACATTCGTGCATCCATAATAATAGATCTTGGGTGTTGTTACCTGGGAACTATCTATTAACTTTTTGTTTGAAACAGGGTCTCTGACTGGTCTGCAACCTCCCATTAGGCTAACCTGAGCTGGCCAGTGAGCCCCCGGGATCCACTGTCTCCCCATCTCTGGGATTCTAAGTGTGCACCACCACACCTGACTTTTGTTTATGTGGGCTCTGGAATGGAACTCGGATGCTTAAGTTTGCACACAGCAAGCACTTTAATGAATGAGTCATTGCACCAGCATAAATGTGAATACCTTAGACAGAATTAACAAAAGCCTCCATAGTCCCTGTGCATCTCAAGGGCCCTGCATACTGCTAGCCTGGAGGCTCTATGAGCTGTACCAACCAAGCCACTGTAACGGTACCATGTTGGTACCCAAGGCTGGAAGGCAGTAGTCTCCATGCTGTCCCATGTCTACACCAGAGGGGCAGCACTACCATGGAGCCAGAGCCCCACATGCCAGGGGATCTTCTGCCATCAAACAGACTGCCAGATAAGACAGAGGAGGAGCCTCCTGCAAGTTTCACACCAAGCCTCGGTGCCCCAATTCGGACACACAAAAAAAGACACTCCTGTCCTTACTCCACCAGGGAAGTGGAGATACTGCTGGCCCACTTGTCTGTGGAGATTTTTTAAAAAATCATTCTTGTGTAACAGGGAGAGTAAAGCATCCCTGAGCACATAGCTAAGGTCTTAAATCACAGGAAGCGGGCTGGGGGAGATAGTCAATGTTTGGATGAGATTGTCTGCTCGGAAAGAAAAGCCAAAGTCAGAAGGAGCTCAGTCATCCCTTTTGTCCAGGAGCTGAGCTGAGCAGAGAACCCGGGAGCAGTCATTTATACTCAAGCTCCCCACCCCCACTCAGGCCTCCCCGTGCCCGTTCATTCATCCTTCTTGTCCCAGAAGCTCACAAGCACCGTACTCACGGTGTCCTGGGAAGAGCAGCAGGCCTGAGTGAGACCAAAGCCTGAGTTTCATGGTCCCCGTGAAGAAGAGGGAAGACAGCCTGAACTTTGCTTACCAAAGACAAATCTGCCTTGAGCTTCCATGGTGTGTACGGGTACAGTGCACACAGAGATCCTTAATCTACAACCCTCTGCAATGTACCTGCATGTCTACACTCTCAGGACAACTCATCACACCAGTGAGGGCTAGTCACCTAGTATCCTATGGTGCCCTGGCTCTAGACTGGCCATCTGCCCAGGACAGTCTTGGGATAATGGACCAGCTATTTACGCAGCTACAGCAGAGCTGGAGAGGAGAACCTCCCGGGCAGTGAGTGGCAAGGGCAGTTGGTGCAGAGGTATGGAGGAGGAGGCCAGAGGCAGGGCTACTCACAGAGCAGAGTGAAGGGGAGGGCCAGGAAGCTGCCCATCATCCTGGAGGAAGGCAGGGCTGGGATGTGCTCAAGTGCTCAGGGCAGAGGCTTCACTGAGAAGAAAGCATGGAAGACCTCTGGGAAAGGTGTAGTCTTCCATTCTGGCCTTCATGTTCACAGCTACGTCAGCATACAGCTAGTACACGTGTGGGGGACCCAGGCACTGCCCCCAACACTTGGGCAGCAGAGGCACCAACTCCAAGTTTTGGTGCAGCTCAGTCAGGAGCCAGAGTGTGGCTCAGCCTCCTGCTGCAGTGTCTGATACCTAATGCACTGGTGCTGAATGCTCTGTGACTGGCCACCTCCCCCATTACGCTAGCATAGCTGGAGAAGATCCACCTTAGTGTCAACCCAGGCCAGTGTGTGACACAGGGCCAAAGAATCCTGAGAGCCTTTGGGATGAGACCCCAGGACCACGAAAAACTGTGACAGAGAGGTGACCTGGGTAAGAAGGGCCAAGTGAGCCCTGGCTGTCACTTCAGTGGCTGGGAGGACCCATTTTCTCTGTTGGTGGAGACACTGACACCTTAATTCAGAGGTTACACCGACAGTCATGATCTCGGGGTACACACCTGAGATCATCTTGTGTGGCACAGATTCTACAAAACCACGCAGCCAGCAGTCCCCAAGCAGACCCTGTGAGACTATCTGGAGACAGAGACAGGACATTTCCTACAGAAGAAAGCCTCTGTTTGGGACTGTTTTCTCTGAGGCTTTGTTACCAAGGACATCCTATTCCAAGTCCCTGCCCCTCACCTGAGGTCACCGTCCATCTTTGCAGAAAGACACTAATTCTTTCCATCCCTGCTGGCCAGGTTAGTGCTCGCGGACCAGGCTGTGTTTGGCACCGTGATGAGGCAGGACTGGAGGAGGGAAGCTTGCACCATGGCTGGGTGCCCTAGTGCTTCCCCAGTGGCTGCTCTGCACTGCGCGTGTGTGCAGGGCGCAGGGCCTGCCTCAGCTTTCTTGCCTGCAGCACGTTTCCTGCCCCTTCCCCCCCACCCCCATCTAGGAAGCCCTTCGTGACACCTCCCTGCAGCAACATGCGGCCCTCCAATCAGGGACATGGAGGTTAATGACAGCTCCCAGTGACCTGGGTCTTGTGCAGCTCTCACAGCTGGGGTGGCCGCCACAGCACCCGGGTCACAGCATCTCACTCCAGAGGCATCGGGAGCCACAGCAATGTGCACACAGCCACTTGTATGAGGTGGCTCTCGTGACACTCTCTGGCTGGTGGAAGAGTAGAGCCCCTCACCACTAACTTGCTTTGCTCCTTGGTGCCTTTGTGATGCTCCCGTGGGTGGCCACGTACAGCGGCACAGAAAGCTCAGAGGTCTATCTACTGAAGCCTCCAGGTCTGCATACACCTGGGTACCACACGTCAGCTGAGACAGCAGCTACGACCAGCGACTTCCATTTTCTCTCTGCCAGGACCTGTGTCAGCAAAGCAAGCACAGAGGGACCACTTGTTGCTGATCAGACAGAGCTGGTTTGCTGTGACACCTGAGGCTGGGAGCCTGCAGGGCAGAACATCCTGGGTGCACACTGACGCAGAGTGCCCGCGTGAGGCAGCCCTCGGAAGGCACTCCAGTTTGAACCCACCGTTCTTTCCTATGGAGGCAGGGCCATGTCTCCAAGGGACAGGCTGTTGACTAAAACGGAAAGATGTAGAGGGAACAGAATACCCGGTGAGAGAAGGTGGCAATCAGAACCCTGGGCCCCCGTGTGGTACAAGACCCACTGGCCCGAGTCATGTACTCATGAAGGAGGGCACGGCACAGGGAGAGACTCCCTTCTTGAGTATGCTTTAGTGTTCCCAGGATTTTTAGCCAGTGCCTGTGTACCATGCTCAAAATAACAAATACTGACAACCATCTTAAACATCTCACAAACACTCTAGAGCTAAGAAATCTGTAGACTGAAAAAAAAAAAAAAATTGGAAATGGATTCTTCGCAGACTTTGTTTCTCTTTCAACCAACAGGAGCCGGAGCTGGTTTCCAGTTCTCCTGATCTTTCTGACTGACTGATAGAGTAAGCGCGTGAGTCTTGTGAAGACACGCAAGTAAGAAGCCCCAGGAAGAGGCGGTAATGGACTACTATGAGTAGAAAAGAATGCGAATTCACACCTGCCATTGGCTGAGCCGTGCCTTGGTGACCCCACTGTGTCTGGACTCAGAGGCTTCTAGATAACTGAAGTGAAATGATGTCACAGGGATGAGTTCTAGATAAATGAAGTAAAATGATGTCGCAGGGATGAGGCCCAGCTGCAGTGAGATTGATGACCTCCTCAGAAGAGAAAAAGACGCTAGGGCCTCTGGCTGGCTGGCTGACTGGCCCTCCGGTGAAGAAGGGAGGCCACCTGAGGACAAGGACACAGAGAGAAAGCGCTCTTCTTTTTCAGTTTTTGAAGCAGGGTCTCGTGTAACCTAGGCTGATCCTGGACCTGCTGTGTAGCCAAGGACGATCTTGAAATTCTGATCCCTCTGCCTACACCTCTTGTGTTCTGGGATTATGGGTGTAGACCAACAAGCCCAGGGCTTCATGCATGCAAGCCACACACTCTACTACCTGAGCAATGTCACCAGCCACTGGCCTCCTGAAAATGCTAAAAACAAACAAACAAACAAAAAAACCCAGATTCCTAGAGGAGGCAATGCGGTTGGTTCCTTGGCCATAGTCTTCCAGCCCCAAGAACGGCAAAAGATCTGTCGTGTTCGGTTTGTATAGCAATCCAAGCATCTAGTTGGAGGCACCTGACTGTACTGGGTCCTGAACTTGCTAACAATGGCTATGCCCTAAGCCTAACCAGTGACTGGCTGACACATGTTTCTCCAAGTTGGAAAAAGTCCTTCCAGGAACCAGCTACTCTGTCTTATCTCCATTCACTGCTCTCAGCCAGGACACCAAGTGACTTCGCCACCCTCTGACAACACCAGCACAAAAGGAATACAGCCAGATGGACCTGCTGCTTTGTGGGTCCAGGGCTTGAGGAGACAGTGGGGACAGGGCACAGCATGAAGCTCTGGCACTGACACAGGCCCCACGAATGTGAGAGAGACACACTGAAGCAGCTGGTGAGGAGCCTGCTTCACTGTACCTGTCCAGCTCCTTCACCCTGTTCTGGGTGGAACAATGTGTCGATAGCCCCAGGACTGGGTGGGAGGCAGAGACAGGAAGATACCTGGAGCTCACTGGCATGCCAGTCTAAGTGAATGGATGAACTCTTGGTTCCGTGAAATATCCTGTCCCAAATACTAAGATGCAGATCAATGCAAGAAGACACCCAATGTCAGTGCCTACCCTCCAGATCCATATGCACATGTGGGTTAGCATGCCCATACATACATACACACACACACACACACATGCATACAACACACACACACATACCCACACATGCATACAACACACACACACATACCCACACATGCATACAACACACACACACAATTATTGCCTCTTAATTGAAACATTCTTTCCTGAAGGGAGAAGAAAGGCGCATAAAGACTTGAGGCACACTTGGTAGTGGTGGCACACACCTTTAATCCCAACACTCAGAAGGCAGAGGCAGGTGGATTTCTGAGTTCGAGGCCAGCCTGGTCTACAGAGTGAGTTCCAGGACAGCCAGGGCTACAGAAAAACCCTGTCTGGAAAAAACAAGAGAGGGAAGAGAAAGACAGAGACAGAGAGACAGACAGAGACAGAGACAGACAGAGACAGAGGGAGAGAGGCAGACAGACTCTGACTGAAGGAAGCTGGGAAAAGTCACAGAATCCCCAATAGCTGTGTGCTCCCCATCCCGGTTCTATAAGAACTGACACTTGCTTGGAAGACAAGCCTCTCTGTGGAGCAGCCTACCTGTAAGATGGCAGGGAGCTCTGGGGACCCAGCTGTTGGGAGTCATTAACCATGATGACTTGTGCTTTATCTGTGCCCACTTGCCTTTGAGTCCCCCATGAGCCAGAAACTGACCCCAGTAAACTCCTAGCTAGTTTACCAATCCAGACTTGGGGTAGCCTCATTTCTTTGGTCTGTAGTCTATTTCTATTTGGGGTGAATAGATGTTTGATTATGTCTCCCCAGGAAAAGTCACACAATATTCCTGTGGATAGGGGTTAGAGGGCTTCCCACTTAGTATAGATGTCAATACGTGATCTTATTGCTCACGAATGGGCCCTCTGGTTTACAGACTGGCACCGGGCAGATTGGCACCGGGCAGGCCGGCACCGAGCAGACTGGCAGAGGACCCAGCCATGGGCGGGTCCCACAGGAGCTACTCAGTGCTCCGACAGACAAGAGAGACTGGGATCCCATACCATTGGTGTAGCCAAAACCCCTGCTGCCAAGGCCCGAGTGGGTCTCAGCAGAACAAGCAGGACCCTGGAATGTCAGGAAACCCCACTGACAGGGACACACAGCTGCAGTCTATTCCAATACAGTGTTTTTCCAGCCCCAAAGCCCATCTCTGAGCAAGGCGGAGCCTGGTGCAGAACTCTGGTCACAGACACTTCCTGAAAGATTTTAAGAAGAGCCATTCTGATTGCCATAGACCTCAGAACTGTTTCTCTACCAACAATCTGACCTCTCCCTCTCTGTCACAGCCTTAACCCCAACCTTCATCTCCACACTGACTCTGCCAGGTTCACCCCACACCCTGCCCTGAGAGTCTGGAAGGAAAGACCTGATGCTCTGTGGGACTCAGCTCTTCAGTAGAACACGTCTGCCTCTGCGCTCACACTTCCGTGAACCAGGAAAGCGGCCCCTGTTCTTTCTCTGCACTGAGACTCCTGGAGCACTCACTGTGTGTGTTTTCACTGAGACTGGCTCATGGCTATCTCAATAAAGTGCTTTAAAAAGCTTGGTCAACAGAGTGCTTGCCTCAAACGCCTAAGGATCCAAATCTGATCTATTCCTGTGAGCTGTGAAACGAGTCAGGCATGTGCTTACAATCTTAGCACTGGGGAAGCAGGGACAAACAGATCCCTGGGACTTGCTGGCCCGCCAGACTAGCCCAATCTGTGGGCTCTAGGTTCTAATGAGAGACCCTTCCCCAAAGAACAAGGTGGGTGGCACCTGAGGAACAATATCTGTGGTTGCCCTCTAGCCTCTACACACACACACACACACACACACAGACCTGGGTTTTAAGACTTCAGTGTCATGTGACCTGTGTTTTGCAGTTTGATCACAGAGGAATGAGGATTCTCCGTAAAGTGGGTCAAACTTTTAAAGCAGGTCCCCTGGAAATCAGGGGAGGCTCTGACTGCTTCAGGTGCCCATTGCTGGCTTTGGATTTAAAGGTCATGTCAAATAAGTTAAGCTAATTACTGAAAGATAAATGCACATTTTTTTTTATTCATTTGTGGGACCCAGATCTTATACAGATACATAAAACCTCAATGCAATTCAATGTTCTGCCACTGAGCTATCCCCATGTGATCATGCATGCCACATGCACTGCCATCATGCAGGGGCCACCCACTGCACAGAGGCCTGGATGCCACTCATCTTGGGAAGAGAGTCTTGGGGAACCCACTTGGGGAAGAGAGTCTTGCTACCTCCATCTTACAAACTGGGGCTGACTCTGAGCCCCATAAAACAGACCAGCCCACAGTGGATCTTCCTTCTTTCACAGGCTGGGATTGCCCCAGGATGTCAGAGACCCACCCTGACAGAGCTCTAACTCATTATGCAATTCATCAAATCCCAGATCTCCACAGGCCTACTTAAAGTTGATCTCGTCTTAACCCCAAACCTTCCCAACCGTGAGAGTTTACAGAAGCCTCTGAGTTTCTGAAGAGACCCATAAACCCAGCCTTGCTTTATGACCTAGGGGGAATGACCACCCAGGCAGCTGCAGAAGAACCTAGCTAAAGCAGGAAGTCACAGCTCCCACCAGATGCCTGGGGCTCCCCACCCCCAAACTTGGGATCTCTCCCTGGGGATGCTAATGCCATGTTATAAAACCCAGGCTTCCAGCAAGATAAGGCACACTCCAGGTCTAACCCACTGTTGAACCCGAGCCAGCTTGCCAACTTCCCAGCAGCAGCAGCAGCAGCAGCAGCAGCAGCAGCAAAGGCGGCAGAGGCCAGGCCTCCTGCTTCAACATCAGATGAGCAAGTGAAGAGACAGACTGTGCATCATACAGAAACACACATGAGACAGGGGCTGGGAAAGGAGCCTCTGCCAGGCAGATGTCACATCCTGAGGTGGCTCTAAAATGCCAGTCTCCTGACTCTGCTCTATATGCAGATGAGGAAAAAGGGAATACTTTTTTTTTTTTTTTAATTTACTTTACATCCAGCTCACTGGCCCCTCCCAGTTACCCCCTCCCACAATCCTTCCCTATGGCCCTGCCCTACTCCTCTGCGAACATTTCAAACAGGCCCCCTGGGAGCCTTGAGCTGGCTCAGGAAGCAGAGTGCTTGTCCTTGTTGGGCAAGCGTGAGAATCTAGCTAGGATCCCAGCACTTGCATAAAAAGCCAGCTAGGGTCCAGTGCACTTGTAAGTGGAGACTAGCAGATGCCTGGCCACGACCTTGTCTCTAGACACCTCCGTGGGTAGAGCCTGAGGAACAGCTGCAATTGGTTGCCTCTGTGTTCCCTCAGTGGTCGCTCTCCCTCTTCACCTTGGAGCAGATGTGTGAGCAGGAGCTGAGAAGGAAGTGCCCGACATGAACGCTTTTATGGATCAATTCTACATCCTATCCTTTCAGGAGAAACCTGGCACCATCTGAGGGAAAGGGGTCTGACAAACTGTGTTAGACCGGAGGCTGGAACTGTGGGCAGAGGGTCACCAGCCCAGCATTATGGGCATCTTGGGGAGCCATGGTGGCAAGAGGGATCCAGAAATCTGTCCACTTGGTATCTTTGGCCTGAGCACGGGACACAGCCACATGTGTCTTAGGCCAGTTACCACCTGTAGCCCACTAAGGGCAGAGCCCAGCATCGGAGGGAGCTGGTGGCTCACTCTCTGTGCTTGGCGACAGCAGCACAGGACAGATGGGAAAGGCCTGGGACGACAAGGAGCATCTGCCAAATACAGACACACCAGACAGAGATCACAGGTTTTCCATGAAAATGAACCCTTGACTCCTGAGGTGTGGCCCGGCCAGTGAGATTATCCTGGCTCAAAGGGCAGGCACTCGCAGGGAGGTCCAGAGGCCAAACAAGGTTCCTTCCAGGAACAGCTGAGGGATACAGCCTGGTTGGAGACGCCTTTGGTGACAAAGAGCAGCGAGGCCCAGATGTGGCTGTCAGGAGACCTTGGGTGACCCCGGGGAAGACTTCCCTGTGGATAAGCTCAGCCTCCATCTCTGAGAAATGGCAGGAAGATCATGTCTGGCCCTTCCTGACCTCGCTGAGAAACAAATAGAGTTGGTTTGAGTGTTGAGCAAGCATGGAGAGATCTAGAAAGGGCTTGCCCTTGCTGGAGGGACCTCAGAGCCTGGCAGCAAGGTTTCCCCACCCACCAAAGGCAGAGCCCAAGGAACTGGCAATGCACTGTGCACTATGTAAGCCCTGGAGACCTGGCAGAGTCTCATGACCACATGAGGAGACGCCTCCTCTCCAGCTCAAGCGGCCTCATGAAGGAGGAGACTAAGGCTGGGAGATAGTTCCTGCTCCACACCTGGCTGAGCCCGCATCTCACAAGGATGGAGATGGGTGAGGCCTGCTATAGCCGGAGGCCTAAGGCCAGTTCTGCAACAGGGCACTTGCTTCAGGACTGCAGTGCCATGGCTGAGGCACCAGAGTGGTGTTGCAGGTAAAGCAGGGTACATGGGGACCACAGCCAGACTGCTAAATTGCTTAGCTAAAAAGTTTTACCTACAGGAGACAGCCTCCCTGTCGGCGGTGGGACGATTTAAAGACTAGGATCGGTGGGAGTGTGGGCAGGTGTTGAGGGAAGCCAGAAGCTTGAGCCCAAGGAACCCCAGAGAAAATGAGCAGAGGAAGTCCCAACTCTGTCCCATGGGAAGCATGGTGAGGTAACCACTGTACATGAGAGGGACACTACTGCACCATGGATGCCTCAGGGGTGAAGCAAGAGACTGTGTGTTTGCATCTGACCACGAAGGGAACCATAACCACAGCAGCCCTAGTGCCCCGTCTGTAGCTAGTCCTCAATACTGTATCTTGGTGTAGAATGTTCCATAGGCTTGTCCCCATGGCCACCTGCACACAGGATGTTTCTAAATGTTCAAGGTCACATGTCTGTGCTGGTCACCACTGAGCTTTGGAGGCTCTGAGGAGCCAGGATCCCTCGGTACTCCAACTAGAGGGAACGCTGTCCCCATGTGATCAGGTTTGAAGAGTGTCCAAAGCCCCAGAGGCCAGGAAGCTCTGTGTTCATACATGGGCTTCCTGTTTGGCCTTCTTTTTCCATGCCGTTCATACCCCCAGAGCCCAGGGTTTCTTTGGCTTTAATTTACAGCTGACCTGACGCTGAAGGACCCAGGACCTGGTCCCACCAGGTGAGCATCTCATGTCAGGTGTAACACGACCCCAAGCTTAGCAGCTCAGACAATGGGAAGTCATTCTCCTTTAACACACCCAACCTGTTAGTGGATTCTACTGTTTAAAAGCAAACGTCAGAGCTCAAGGAAACAGTTTCACGGGTAAAAGTGTTTGCCACACAAGTCTGAGGATCTGATTTCGTTCCTCAGAACCCACACTAAGACTAGAAGCATGGAACCTGTAAGCTCAGTGCTCCTTTGGAAAGATGGGAGACAGACAGCAGAATCCCTGGAAGCTCTCAGGCCAGCTGCAGAAAACAGCAAAGAGGACCTGTCTCAAAAAAAAAAAAAAAGAAGAAAAGAAAAGACTAACAAACAAACAAAAAGGTAGGTGAAGATCAACCCCTAAGTTCTCCTCTGACTTCCACTCATGCTGGAATATTCTCTCATTCTCTCTCTCTCTCTCTCTCTACACAACACCACACACACACACACACACTCACTCCTCCTAAGGCTACGTGTTGGTACCGATCTGACTGTACTGACACACAGAGGAGGGAGATGACACCCCCGACCTAGGCTCTGGGTCCATAGATATCCCAAATGGCAGCTGGTTTTCATGAGCCCAGACACCACACAGCCCCAGCTCTAGTTCCAAAGCCAGCAGGTGAATCCCAGCTTCTCCCTCGTTTTTCTAAGTGCAGGCCCCTCAAGTGCTGATCTGAAGACCCATTAGATCACTTGGCGCCTAGTGACCCGCATCTGCAACTACCTTCAAAAGTCTCTGGGCCTCTTGGGTGCCAGCCTCTGGCCCTCAGAGGAACCTCTGACTCTTCAGCATCCTGGGACAGCACCGTTTGAATCTGGATGCTGTTTGGCATCTGAACCAGTAGCTTGGGTTCCACAGGGCTTCAGGAGGATACTGGGACAGAAATACCCATACCTGGCACACTGTCCACACTGGGTCCCTAGGGCCTGTGGTGAGGACTCATCATAAGCAATAGTGCCCCAGTAGTCTGTGCCACCACCAGGCTGTCCTAGGCGGTTCCCTCTGATGGAGGTCACTCTGAGGACAGCTCACACCCAGGAGACGTGCTGCAGTTTCCATGACCCTGTTGAGACAGGTGGATTGATTGTGTCCAAATGGCTCAATGGGACAGGGATGACCGTACACAAGGCGACTGTGCCTCTGAGTTGTGGCATGTGTCTGCTGTGTGCAAACTGATTGAATGTTTCTGTTTGGATTTTTTTTTTTTTTTTTTTTTGAATCCCAGCCGGTTTGCCTGCGAAGTCACAAAGCTTCTCTGCGGCATGATTCATTCTGTCTCCCTCCCCAGGACTTAAGGTCACCTAAGGCCTAAGGCTTCAGACTTCCCCCTAATCGTCACAAAGACAGTACTGACTTTCCTGTGGGTCTGATGAGGTTCCAGGTTGGAGCAGGGACTGGGGGAGGTGCTGCCAAGGGTCCTAACGTGACAGACTTGTTTCCTTGTTGGAGGTTGAAAGATGCAGCAGAGCTTTGCTGTCTCTGGGTTTTTAAGCATTTGCCAGCCATGCAGATGACCACAGTAAACCACAAAACACGATTCAAAATGAGTCCTCGTGATCGAAGGCCAACATCAGCTAGAGACGTTTCAAATACAGTACGCATGGCATCCTATCACAGGCGGGACTTTAAACGTGGCATGTGAACCATGGAGGTGATGGAGGAGGAGCTGTATCTCCCTTCCTTCCCCCCAACCCCCGCACTGAGGCAGCTGGCTTCAATCATATGTAGCCCCTTATCTCCTGCCTGCCTCCTGGGAGGACATCAGAGAGCTGTGTCCACACCGAACAAATATTTGGCTGTATTTTTCCCTATGGCTTCTCATGGACAAAGCTCTGCATAGCCACTGGAATTAAATGTGATCCAGTGTACACCTGGCTGCAGCTGGCAGAGCAGCACGGCTCCCCTGGGGGATGGGAGCCCAACCTGGGCCAACCCAAAGAACATGTTACAGGGTAGGGGTTGCTGACTGTATTATGGGGACACAGCACAGATTCCAAGCTCAGGATTTCTGGGTGAGACCTGGAAAGGGATCCAAGGGATCCAGTCTGTCCTTCCAGAAAAAAGCCAAGCCCAGCTCCACAGTCAGTCCTGTGGCCCAAACCATCTAGGACTTTCAGACTGAACCACCCTACTTTACCTTCAACTCCCGTGCCATCCTGGCCCAATATAGCTGGCTGGCATCTATGCAAGGACCATAGAGCTTAAATTCCACACCAGACTCCTTGAAGCCGGAGTAGCAGGTTGAGACTGTTTTCCACTGACCTCCCCAGGGCTTCCCCAGACCTGGCTGTACCCTCTGCCTCTCACCTCTGTGCCTAATGCTGAAATGCTGTCACTTCCTCCCTCCCTGGCCTTGGATGCCAGCAGCCTGTCCTCCCTCTGCTGCTCACCCCACCGGGCTGGACCAGGTTCTTCCCCTCTGGTCCACAGCTGCCAACTGTAGTTCTCCCAGCACCCACGCCCAGGCGCCATCCCTGGCTCCAAGTGATGACTGTTGCTGACCCGTGGCCGATGTCTAGCATATGGCTGACTCTCATGTGTGCTCACTCATGCTGGACGCAGGGTGATGGGAGAGCCTGAGGACCTTCAGAAGAGAAAGGCAGGAAGTCCACACCAGAATCACAATGTCACAGAGTCACACAGCAGCTGCTGACAGGGCTCGGTCACCCACTTGTCCTTCACTCAGCAGCAGCTTATCAGGGTCCCACCCAGGACCACTGAGATCCCAGCCCCTCACAGTTTGCCTCTTTCTTCTTTGAAGTGTCCCCTGCAGGAGAACTGGCCAATCCCCATTTTACACAGGTGGAAACCAAGGCTCAGGGTGATCTAGAACTCCCCATAGTCTTCTGACCTGTGAGATCACAGGTGGATGTCACATGACAAGGTGTGTCTCTACAGCTGTTCTGAGCTCTGAGCCTCAGGGCTTCCCCTGGTTGGCTGACTTCCCAGATGCAGTTCAGTCAAGCATGGAGTATGAGGCAGTACCATATTCCCTGTCTCCGCTTATGGAGGACCGCTAGCACCAAGTACCGTCTCAGACTGCCTCCTCCCATTCTGAACATGGTTGGTGAGGGAAGGTGAGGGCTGGGCCACCCTTTTGGAGGTTGGGAAACTGAGGCTGCTCTACTCTCAGACTTTTGGCTCTGCCCTGGGTCCCTCCTTACAGACCACACAGCCTGAACTCATAGCCCATCAGCATGAAGGTTAATGTGGGACCACCCACCCGTGACTGGCCAGTTGAGCTCCTGCTTGTATATCTGGAACTACAGCCATACAGTGTTACCCATCCCAGGCACCAGACACCAATAGGCCATATGGTCACTGGCTTAGCCTCTCCTCTTCCCAGACCTGCAGCTCAGGGCAGGCATATCCGCTGGCTCTGCTTGCAAGCCCTTTGGAGAAGAGGTCTCTTCCATGTTTATACTGTAGAATAAACAGAACTTCCTGATCAAAGGCGGCCCAACCCAAAGACGATTTCCAGGAGTGTTTTCTCAGCTGAAGCCACACGCGCATTTGGAGGACTGAGCTTGAGACTGACACCAGCATGTTCCAGAAAGGGACAAAACTCCATGTGTCTACAAGCTCTTCTGACTTAAAAGATGATGGAGCCCAGGTGGTGAGAAAGACAGTTGTCTGCATCAGGAGCTTCAACCGCCCACCCACCTCAGGAACAGGCAGAGGCTCTGTCTGGGAAACACAGCCCGCGTCTCAAGAGAAGATCCAAGATCCAGGATTCAGGATCCAGGATCCGGATCCAGGATCCAGAAGCCCCTGGAGAGATGGGCAGTCCTGCTTTCCATCACCAGGTCACTTCATGAGACTAGTCTGCAAACAAATCGCATGGGAAGGAGTTTCTGGAGTTTCTACTGTGCCACGGTTACAGCACAGTGCCCTGAGTGCAGCACCCAGTACAGCGCAGGTGTTCCAAGCACGTGAAGAATGCAGGGGGCGGGGCAAAGGAGGAGGGGGAAGCCTCCACCCCGCAGATGCCAAGCACACACACCAGACACAGCACTGCTGACTCAGGGGTGCCTCCCCTGAGCTGTGCACACTGGAACAGTCTTCTGGGCTTTGCAAGATAATGCCTTCGGTATCCACCCTCAAGTCGCAGAGCCTACCAGGGACAGCCTGCCAGGCAGGGCCATGAAAGGACAGGCCTAGTGGCACACCCCTTCCCCGGGCTGCTTCCTCCCCATTGCTCTCATCAGCTTCTTTGGGACAGTGTCAGTTCCAGTCCTTGGGTCACGTTCTCATCTTCCGCAAAAGTTCTGAAGCGGACGTCACCACCTGTAGGTCCCGCTCCGCCCAAACAGGTGGTCTGCATGAGTTTCCCACGCTACTGTAACAAATGACCACAGACCCACGCTGACGATCACACCGACTGACAGTCTAACAGTCTCTGCGCTGACACTGCGCATGCTCCTTCTATCAGGGACTGCTTCCCCTGCTCTGGCTTCTAGAGGCTTCCACGTGGCTGGACTCATGCCCCTTCCTCACATCTGGTCGCCTCATCCCTTAACCCGCTTCTGCCACGTGACGAGTGTCCCACGGGCTTCTCGGAGGGACTGTATCTCCAGGGCCGTTCAGTCAGACACAGCGCTTCTGATATCACACTGCTGTATTCTGTCCCGACACTCAGGTGGTTATTGCTCTGGTCTTCTGCACATTCAGGCTGCCACTGCTGTGGCTGAGGTGCTGGGCTGCAGCTGGGGTGTGGCCAGGGTGGGCGTGGCCATGATGATGTCTGTAGATTGACATTTGGGATAGGAAGCCAATTCCTGAACCTCAACTATGAAAACTCTTCTCCCTTCCAGCCCTCGGCCACTCTGTCTTCCCTTAGCTCTGTGAGTCACATAGGACTTACTTTAACAAGGGCTGAGTGTTTCCCAAAGTGGATTCCTGGTGTCAACAATACTGACTGACCCTTTCTCCCCCTGAAAACATCACCCATCTCCCAAGTTAAGGCAAGTCAGTTTTTAATTCACTTATGGGCTCCTGCCCCACACTTGTAAATCAACACCATTTCAAAGTATATTGCAAAAGCTCAGACTGGCCTTGAACCTATTCTATAGCTGAGGATGGTCTTGAACTTCTAATCCTCTTGCCTTTGCCTCCCAAAGTGCTGGGGTTACAAGCATGGACCACCCCACCCAGTCTACATGGTGGTGAGGATGGAGCTCAGAGTTCCGTGCATGCCAGGCAAGTTGTAGCTCTCAGCTACATCTGGAGCTCCTTCTCTGGTACCTTGGAACAGGCCTTTCTCATAGCCTACCACCCTGTTAAAATGCCCCATAGCAGTCCCTGCACGGTCCTATCCCATCCTCTGAGTTCCAATAGGATCCATCTTTCCCTCATCCTATCTCTGCCCGCAGCCGGCTGCTTCTCCCATCCACCGTCGGAGCTTGGGTTCAACTCGGCCAGTGAGGATTTTTTTTTCCCTTAGCCATCACATTTTTCATCTTAAAGTTCTGCCAGTTCAATTCCAAGAGCATTTATCTTGGTATTGTCTCTTGCAAGGAATTCTTGTCTTATGATTAATAATTTAAATAGACCCATTAGTTCCTATTGTTCCCAGAAAGTGATCTTGTGTTTGTCACCCTTGGTCAATTATTCCTAGTGACAATTCTTCCTAATGTGTTTTTATGTGTGCTGAGTTCCATAGGCACTGCTCCCAGAAGATCCCTGGAGCCCTGGGCTAAGAAAGAGAGCATCATTTCCTTATCAGTTCCTTGGGTTCTCCTCCAACTATCTGGGCAGACAGTTGAATGCAGCCCTGACCAAGCACAGAAAAGGCCTATGCTTTTTAATGTTCGCAGCAAACTCACTGCTGACCTGGAAAGCCCTGAAGACAAGTTTGGCATTTCCATAGGTCAGGAGGCAAGCTTCTCAGCTGCCTTTGCAGTGCGTGCAGGGCCGCTGCTCCATGCCAAGTTCAACCCTACTCCAGTCAGGGGATGCAGGTACTCTCCCCTCAAGCCCTCAGGACAACGCCTGGGGTCTCACACATTTTCCCATCTTTTATCTACAATGCTAGGAGTGGAACCCAGACCCCTGAGTGAAGCACCCTGCCGCTGAACTACCTGAACCTGACACAGCTCGCTTCGCTTCTCACGTTGTACCCTACGTGGCTTTCTGCCTCTCTTCTGCAATGTCTATGACTTAAACATCTTCTCAGTACACAGTATCCCGATTGGCTTGGTTGCCCAAGCTTTTAATGCCAGTACTCAGGAGGCAGAAACAGGGGGATACCTGTGAGTTCGAGGCCAGCTTGGTGTATACTCTAAGTTCGAGATCAGCCAAGGCTACACAGTGAGACCCTGTTTCTAAATAAATAAGTAACAACATGCTGTGTCAACTCATCTCGTATGCCATTGCCCAGAGGCCTCCACAGGACCCATAGTTTCTAGGCAGCCAGATGCCACCCAACATCCCTTGGTGGCTCCCTGCCGCCTCATGGAGGCAGTGCTCAGGGCTTCTTCTTCCTTTGGTGAAGACTTCAGACTCCCCTCACCAGGGACAGCAGGGCAGACCTTGTCTGACTCCTGACCTTAGCGGAGCTGCTAAGAGAGATTTCCACAGGAACTGAGGGAGTGAACAGCCTCCTTCCTGGTGCTAGTTTAGTAAAATCAGCTGAGGTGACAGGCATGGTAGGGGCTGTGGTGACTCTGCAAGGAGATGTGGAGGCTGCAGCTGCCGTCCGAGGCCTCCGGCATGGGGGGGCCTGAAGCTGCCGTCCACAGCCACGCACTGGGGCAGCTGCAGTGCCGTCCACCCGAGGCCCACGGCACTAGGGGGCGGAGCCACTGTCAAGGTACCTGTCTGCCATCCAGTCAATGGAAGGATGCTGAGACGTCTGTGTGAGATGTTTCTGTGAAGGTACAGTGGCTGAGCCTTCCTCTCATCATCTGTTACAGCCCCTGGCTCTCCTGGGCTCACCCAGCCTCTGCCAAGATCTACAGTTGTATTTTTAAAGGGCTTGAGGTAGGGGGACAGACCCAGCAGCAAGACAGAGGTTATACAGGTTCATGTGAGGAAGGAAAGGTCAGCACCTGGCCAGCGAGTGAAGACCTGAACACAGAAAGCCCTGAGAGCCACAGGTACTCTAGGCTGTCAACTACACCTTAATGCCAGTGAGATTCCCATTCTCAGATGGATGGAAAGGACACTGTCAGGAAGAAGTGTGAGCGAGAACCAGGAAACACATCCCCAACCTAACCCTCGCTTCTCTGCGTTGTTACTGTCTTAGCCCAGCTCCACGGTCTTGAGCAAAATGGCTGGCTCTGCCAGAGCTATCCAGCCCATCTTCCTCTCCCCACTTTACCTCCCAAGCAACTGCAAACCAGCAGCAATGCCGGTGCCTCTCCTCAAACTCACTGGGCTTTCTTCCCTCCTTCCTGCTGGAAAGAACCACTCCCTGTAACAACCTGCAGGGCCCCTCAGCTGTCCTCCTCTCTCAGTGAGCCACCCATGGCCTCTGTATGGCTACTTACACAGAGTGATACCTATGCATAGTGCACGCATACATAGCTGCCTGTTCACATGTGTGTGTCCACACAGTTGCATGCGTGCACGGGTGCACAGCTGTAGGCTGGCAGCTAGGCCCATACACACTGCACCCATTTGAGAGCACATCTCCTTGGTGTGTTCACACTTGGGTACGTCTCACTAGTCTCATACACACTTACGACATACCTTGCGTGTATGTCCGCCCACCCAGATTATCTTTAGATGCAGAGGAAAACCCATATTTTCACATCACCCTTTCCCAACGAGCAAGCTCCAGACCAAACTCTGTACACCGGTGTCGATCTAACGACTGTCTGAGCCCTCACTAAGGGTCCTGTTCTGCATAAGGCACGCACGATACACTAACACTGTTTCACCCTCTCCATAAGAACACAGAAGGAAGCGCACGGTGTCGGGGAGGGCCAGACCAACTGAATGGCTCTATCTACAGTAAGTCACACTGAGTCACAGGCAGACGTCAGGTGGTGGCAGATGGGTCCCCAGAGTTATTAGGAATACATAACTGGGCAGCAGCACCCCAGCACTGCACACAAGCATCCATCTTCTTAGCCCATCCCCCACCCCCAACATGACTTCCCAGTCTCTGAGTGGCTGAGGAAACCCAGCACTGGCCAGTGAGCGGGGAGAGAGTACTGTCAACTTCTCTCTTGATTCTGCTTTTCCCAGAAGAACAGGTCAAAGATGGCTTCCTTAGTAGATGCTCTACTGGATACAGCTGGACAGACTTCTTCGAGGACCCTTGGAGAGGTGCCCCACCCCGACGCAGGCCCTGTGATCCCACATCCTTATCCACTTTTGATCAAGGCTTAGAAAAAGTAGTCCCTGGTGGGTGTCTGGCAGCCATTGAGGGCCTTCTGCCCACAGAGCAGTTCCAAAAGCCCACCGAGTGGGCAGGGAGTGTCTGACTGGAACCTGCCCTGATGGGGATATAGAGTTACTGCTTTCCCACAAGCCAAGCCCTCTGTCACCCACTGACTGGCTGACAGACCTTCCAGAAGCTGAGTACTTCATGCAACGCCCAATGCTTGCAGTGTCTTCCAAGCACATAACAAACTCACCCTTCCTGGAACCAGGAAGACAGACAGATGGCTGTTATAAAATGGACATGCAGAAACCAGCCTCCTCCCCACACGGGTTCCCACCTCGCCTTCCAGCCGAGCTTCACACAGTACCTGGGATGAGGTGAGATGCCGGTACCTGACTCCACAGAGGCCATCAGGACCCAGCCTGAAGGTCAAAGTAGAGCTGGTCCCATCTTATACCATCCCCAGGGCTCCAGGACAGCAGCCGGGCTCACCACGGATCTAACATACACCAGGAACATACTCCAGGTTTGTAGAATGAAAAGCCAGGACGAAAGCAGGAGACCCAGAGCTATGGAGTAAGGCTATGAAGGCTGAAGAGGAAGCAGGACAGATATGCTCTGCAGGCCCCAAGACAGCGTTGCCCAGCATCCTCAGGGCCGCAACCAGGCACCCTATGCCCTCTCCAAGAGTTAAGAAGACGGTACAATAGTTTCCTTGTAGCTGCGACAAAACATCTAGCCAAAGTGATTTACGAAGGCATTTGTTCTTACTCATAGCTAAGTTAAGAAGTCCATCACGGTGGAGGAGGCATGGCTGAGGAGCCTGAGGCCGCTGATCACGTGGCATCCACAGTCAGGAAGCAGAGGTGTTTGCTGGTGCCCTGCTCACCTTCTCCTTTCAGTTTGGTTTACAGCTCAAACCACAGGATGGTGCCGCCCACCCTCTCAGCTAAGCTAACCTAATGGCCTCATGCTCAAACAGCCATGCCCAGAGGCTTACCTCCTAAGTGACTCCAGAGCCTACCAGGCCGACAGCATTAACTGTCACAACATGAACTACGGATGTTCACCTGACCACGTGGCAAACTGTGGCACTGTCCCCACCGTACTGAGATCCCCAATCTCATCACTAGTAGTTCCCAGAGCCTAGTTAGCCCTGAATAAGCGATAGCACAAGCAGTAAGGTTTCCTGGTGGGGTTAGCCATGCCAGTGGCTGCCTGGCAGGACTACGACCCATCGGGTATCCCAGACCCCAACCCAAGGCAAGTACCCCAGCGGTCAGTCCCTCAGACACTCCTGTCTGGCAGCCAGTCTCAGCCAACCCAGCTGGCTCCGTTCAGCCTCAAACTCGTGCCACCTGGAATGAACCCGGATGGTGTGGTTCTGATGACCTGATCAGACCAGCCTCGAGATCCTCCCCAGATGACCCCAAGAGAGCCTGAGCGCCAGGCATTGAGTAACAGAGCAAAGCAGATGACAAACGACTGTGCCAGAGAAGATTCGTCAGTGAAGTCGGACTCAGGATAAGACGACTTTCAGAGATAAAAGGGGAGAGAGATGAGGGCCTGGAAACTAGCTAGAAGATGCTCTCGGCCCCACCCCAAAGAATGCACTATCCTTGGGCAGACAGACCACATCTGTCCTGCAGGGGATCCACAAAGGGTAATCTCCACTGTCAACTTGATTGGATTAAGAAACATCTGCTGAGCCATGCTGGCAGAGGCCTCTAACCCCACCACTCTGGACGCAGAGGCATGTGGGTCTCTGTGAGTTCCAGGCCAGCCTGGGCTACATAGGAAGAGAAAGAAATGCCTGGCACTTGGAGGGGCGTAAAGGATGGGGAAATGAGAAGTGAGGAAATTTAAGTCAAGTGTCTGTAAAAAAGCCACATACAGATCTGATCCCAGGGGATGATGGGAGAAAGGTGACCTGAGAGAACAGGGGAGATTCTGGGTAAAAAGCTGGATGGAGATGGGGGCAGGGAAGGTAGGGGAGAGCAGAGACGGGTGGGTCAACCATAACTAAGGACATACACAGAAGCTGTATGGGAATACACTAGTTTGAATGCTAGTTTTTAAAAGTATTACATTAAAAATAAATATTGATCAGAAGTATCCAATGTAGGTGGACAATTCTGTTCCCAGAGGACCTGGTTTATTTCACGAAAGATCGAAGTGCCAGGACACCTCCCTGTGAGTTATTGGTCAAGAGAGGCCCCACACCCTGCCCACACCTGCTTGCCTACTGTAACTCTCACCACCACATGCTTTGGTTTCAGGACACTGAGGAATAGATCTCAAACTGACCAGGAAATTCTCCCCCTGCTAGCTACCTTCCAAGGTGCTGGAAGCTGACAGGTAAGCCACCAAGGGAGAAAGATCAAGTCTTCCCTGGTGTTGGCCCCTGCATGCGATACTGCTGCCTGCCAGGAAACGTGTGTCACGGTACATTGTGGCACAGTGGTTACGAGGTAAGCAACTGCTCTCCTGCTCAAGGATGTCCTTCGTGATGTCCTGAAAAGCTATGATTTTACAGTGAGCAGAAGTTAATGCAGTGAACATGGACATGGCTGAAGTGCTTGAATATATTATAATTGAGTTTCCTCGGACATGACCAGTAATGACACACAGTGGCTGGGGTTTGGTCTGCACGAGACCTGGACAAGAATCAAGCCAGTCGAAATGTCAGCGTGGCTGCTGAGGAGAGGGAGTCACTTTTCCCTGGGGCTGTGGGTGCTGGCGGGCAGCCTTTAATAATATAATAATAATAATTATTAAAGCGCCCTGCACTCCCCTGTGACGCTTCCCTCTATGATCCTGAGTCCCTCAGCTTGCTTCTTATGAGGCGTCACTAAGGCGGGCAGCCTTTCTCTATGGTTGTCAGAAGTGGTCTGCCACCTGGGCCATCTCACAGGTAGCAACACTCTTTGGAAAGGATGACACCTCAGAGGGGCTAACAACATAGAAATCGGCACAAGATTTTTTAGGAGATCCTTGAAAACCTATGTAATTTTTAAAGAATTTATTTTACTCATGTGTACCTGTGTCTAGGTACACATGAGTGAAGCCGCCCTCAGAGACCAAAAGAGGGCATCAGATTGCCCAAAGCTGGAGTTACGGGTGACAGAGAGCTACCTACCTATTTCTATGTGGTTTATAGTAGGAAAAAAAAAAAAACTAACTAAATTATATACACTCATCAACCAAGAGACTCTTTAAATCAGCATTGACGCATCTGCCCCCTCTGTCCTTCCTCTGTCCCACAAGCATATGGCTCATGACACACATGACATAGATTTTGCAGGAAAAGAATGAAACTATATACTTTGTAATTGTTTTGTTGTTATTATTGTTGTTGTTTTTAAAGGAGAAAAAAGACAGCCCAGACGTGTACTGAACAGGAGGGTGATCAGAATGTGCGGATGTGCATGAATGGCTGCAGGTAAGAGAAGAAAATATGGACGGTGGCTTGTTTCCCTGACAGTGGACTCGAAACTTCGCTGTGATGTTCCCCATCTGCCGTGGAGACAGAGAGAGCATTTCCAAGACTGATGTGTACAGAGTCTTGCCTTGACTCTCCTAGAACAACTGGAGAACTGCTTCCTACCAGGACACAGAGACTACACCTTCCCATCCACCCTCGTCAGCTCTGGGCCACAGTCTGCTTCATTCTCACCTGGCAGCCCCCTCCCTCGTGGCTGAGATTAAAGACATGAAGTAGCAGACATGGTCAGCGAGGGACACTGGGCGGGTCGCTAGCAGTAAGGACCGCTGTAAGGAAACAGCCCGCCCAGAAAGGAAGGGCCTGTGTGTGTGCACTCGAGACTGTGAACTGCCCCAGGGGCACAGGGGAGGGACACACCTAGTGAAACTGCAGCACAGCCTGTGTGGGTCCACAGACCTTCCCCTCTGTGTGGACTTGATCCTGGGACCTGCAAACCTTCTAGGTGGGGATGCACAATCTTCATGTGAATGTACTCTATAGTGCTGTCCCCAAAGCTACTCAGCAGCGCCCCCTGCAGGTGTGTTCACATGTGTGACATTGCTTCTGTGTCACCAATCACAGCTGCAAAGTGGGCTTAAGATAAAACCCAGACTCACAGGCCACCTTGCCGCCTAGTCACAGATACCCAAGTTGCCCTTACAACTTCTCTATAGCATCCATTCTGGATGTTTCCATTTGATTGGCCACAGAAACACTGGCGGTCACTGCAAGCATTCACAAGAGTAAGACACAGATTCCTTAAGCATCTCTCAAAGTGCATTTAGCAATGGTGGTTGAGCTGGATAGGGCTCTGGTCTTTCAAATATCCATGAGCAGTGACACTGGAGTGCAGTGTTTTCACTGTGGGGAAGATCTAACTCACTCCATGTCACAAAAAGACAGACTGACGAGGCTAGTCAGCCATCTGGGGTTCTGATGACAGAGGGAAGAGTACTGGTCACATATCCAGTGACCAACAGTATAGGACAGATCCACAGACTCCCTGGTGCCTGGGTGCAGAGGGATGGATCCAGGTGCCCCTGGGCTGCAAGCAGGCGCAGGCCTGCCATGAAGCCGAGTCCTACCCCAAGAGTGAATGGCAGCCAGCTGAGGTCATCGTAAGGCTGGGCTGAGGAGGGTAATTTCCAAAACATGTGGACACGAGCAGCCACGGAGCATCAGCACCCCAGGCCATGATTCAAAGCAGATGGAGAGGCTGGGAGTGTCCCACAGATGACGAGCCTCCCAGGGACGGGGACCACAGGCTCTGCCCTTAGCTCCCCTGAAGGTGTGGCTGGCTACAAGCTGCTCTGGGATAGCACATGCATCCTACCTGGCACTGCTGTAACCCGTGTGAGCAGCAAGGGCCCAAGCCACCCACCAATAAGTTGTAGAGGTGAATCCAAACAGGGGCCAAGTTCCAGGCAACAGGCTAAAACCTGCCAGAAGAACAGGAGAGGACACAGCCAAGCCCAGGCCCTGTGCCTATCACCCACAGGAAGTATGCACAAAACACCAGTGGGTTCTACTCTGTTGTGCCAGAGGCACCTGCCTCCAGATCCTCAAGTGTGATAAACACACACTGGACCCGAGTCAGCCGGACACTGGAGCCCAGGGCATTTAACGTGCTTTCAGAACTGTAGGAAAACAGATTCCTCCTAGGCAGGGCTGCTGGGAGGCCCAGGAGAGAAGCTGACAGGGACCCTCACCACTGGGAAGGGAGGATGGGAGATGCCCCCAGACCAACCTTGCTTTGCCTTGGATAGGCAGCTGCTGTTTTGTTTTGCCTTCTTTTATTTTTATTTTCATTTTCAGCAATGCCTGACTGAGAAAAACTGACATTTAAAAAACTGTTAACAGGATATGATATGGGTGTTCATTTCTCTTGTTTCCAGAAAACAGAGCCGTAGCCCTACTGGCCATCTGGTCACCTGACAGCTTCTGTCTTCTGCCCGCCTCCAGGGACAGGGATGGGTTTAGTGTCACTGAATTTCAGGTCTGAGTATGTTCCAGGCTGGAGACTCAGAGCTAAGAGGTGCTGTCACTCCTATTCTGAGCACACGTGGGTGAGCCTGGACTCAGGAGCATCTTTCTGGGGGCAGTGTTTGGGGGAGAAGAGCTTTGATCTTCACTGGACATTTAAGGTCCCCCTACCCTGAGGGAGAAGCCAAAAACCCCATGGGAATGTGGGTGAGCTCTGTTTCACCAGCAAGTTTCCTGCCCAGCACAAGCCTGAGGTGACCAGATCCCTCTGCTGTCCTGTCCTACAACATTCTCGGGAGTGCTGGCTTTGAATTACAAAGGTCACTGCACTAGTACTCATCTTAAACAGATGGGTAGAAACTGGAATGCATGCATTACACCACCAGACCTGGCCTTGCTACTGTGAATACCATGCAGAACTGGTGGGCGGGGTAGACAATACCATAGGAATAAAGTAGACTCTGGGTACGGTGGCACATGCTGGTAATCCCAGCACCTGGGGGGCAAAGCAGGAGGGATGCCACAGTGTGAGCCCAGCCTGGGCTACATAATGAGCTCCTGTCTCAAAACACACCTAAGCCAGGTCTGGAGGTCCACGCACACCTGCCATCCACCCACCTCAGGGTGAGGGATGGATCACCAGAGCAAGCCTCCCTCGTGTGTGAATAAAGACAGGGCGGTGCTATGAAGGTCTCGCCTGATCCCGGGCCGGAGGTGCTTGTTGACATATCCTATCAGACATTTTAGGGGCAAACTAAATTATGCAAATTTACTCAGAAAACAAACGTAACACAGAGCTACTTCCCTACTGTGTCATGAGGCAAGGTCGGCTAAGGTAAAAGTTAACTGGGAGTTTCTACCCCACCTCTGATCATTTAGTTCCCAAAGAGGGGACACAAAACCTTTATATTTATAATAAGCTTTAACAGCACTAGAGCTGGGCAGATACCAACCTCTGTGCTAGTTTGTCTATTTCCCTGGCAGTAAGCCCGAGATATGGCTTGCCATGTTCAGTGGCTGCTCCTACTCCAACTGGCTGGTCCTCATGGCCAGTTCTCACAGAGTCCTCCTCTCCTCTCCTCCTCTCCTCTCTCTCCTCTCCTCTCCTCTCCTCTCCTCCTCTCCTCTCCTCTCCTCTCTCTCTCTCTCTCTCTCCTCTCCTCTTCACGTCTCTTCCTCAGACCCCAAGCCCAGGGACGAAAGCTGTGCCTACCTCTCTTCTGCCCAGCTATAGGCTATAGACATCTTTATTCAATCAATAGTTTTAAATTAAGGGTAAGCTTACATAGCATCATTTGGTATACATGAGGATGTCTTCATGCCTGGGGGCAACCAGACCTTGGTGGCCAGTGTTTAGCATTCCAGTACATACCAACAGACCAAACCTCAACACTATACTGATGCCAAAATCAAAGAGAGGCAGACAAGCATAGGGAATAGCCTAGCAACCTGGAACTCCACTTGGTTTGAGCTACACACACCTCTCCTAACAACGCACCTGAAAACCTGGGGCCACACCTGCATCCAGTTTCACATACCTTCCATTCTGGAGAATGGAATACGTCTCTCCTACAAAGAACTTCTCTTTCAAGCCAGGGGTGGTGCATGCCTTTAACCCCAGCACTTGGGAGGCAGAGGCAGGTGGATCTTTGTGACTTTGGGGACAGATTGGTCTACACAACAAGTTCCAGGACAACCAAGGCTGTTACACAAAGAAACCCTGTCTAGAAAAAACAAACAAGCAAACAAAACTTCTCTTTCATGAACAGTTTCTATTCAACCATATTCTAGGATATCCCCAAGTAAGGAATGCAGGGGGCAAATCTGGCTTACACTGTTTTAGGATACGTGCACAACAAGGTAAACTGTAGCCTGAGTGAGCCTTTAGGAAGGATCCTCCATTTACCATCCTGTGCCTATTGTGGTGGTTTGAATATCCTTGGCCCAGGGAGTGCCCATATAGGGGGTGAGGCCTTGTTGGAGTAGGTGTGTCACTGTGGGGGTAGGGCTTTGGGAGAGCCTTCTCCTAGCCACACGGGAGACAGTATGCTCCTGGCTTCTTTTAGATCAAGATGTAGACCTCTCAGCTCCTCCTGCACCATGCCTGCCTGGATGCTGCCATGTTCCCACCTTGATGAGAATGGACTGAACCTCTGAACCTGTCAGCCAGCCCTAATGAAATGTGTCCTTAAAAGAGTTGCCTTGGTCACGGTGTCTGCTCACAGCATAAAACCCTGACACACCTATGTTCAGTTGGGCATGCATATCATTAAAATCAGATCCTTCCTGGGCAAGGACATGCTCAGTGAGAAAGGGTTTGCATAATCTAAACCTATCAATCAAAATAGAGACCATCCAAATTATGTTCCTTATCAGCCCCTCCCCCCTTCTCCGAGGACCACATAAAAGAAGCCCAGGCAATAGGCAGAGGCTGAGCACTCTTTTCTTCTTACAGTTATTTATTCATTATGATTATTTTATTTTATGGATTGTCTGCTTGTATGCATGTGCTCTAGGATGCCAGAAGAGGAAATCTGTAACTGCAGAGGGTTGCAAGCTGCCATGTAGGTTCTGAGAACTGAACCTGGCCCCCAAGAACAGCAGCCAATGCTCTTAACCACTGAGTCCTTTCTCCAAACCATATTTGGTTTTATTACATTTATTTATTTATTTATTATTATTATTTATAACACACACACATGTGCATGAGCACATGCATACACACACACACGCATCAGGGCCTGCATAGGATGTCTGAGAATGTTCTCTCCTTCCAAAATGTGGGTCTGAGGAGTCACATTCATGTTGTCAGACTTAGCGACAAGCACCTTCCACTGAGCCATCTCACCAGCCCAACAAAATCACAAGGAAAAAAAGAAATCAACAGATCAGAAAGATGTGCAGTCCCTGAACAATGTCATTTCAGAAACCCAGAACTGGTTTCACTGCTGCAGTGGGGGGGAGGGGTGGAGTTTCCCCCTGGGAACTGGTTCAACACAAAAACCAACCAACTCGGCTCACCAAAGGAACTGTGAGGTCATCTAGAGCAGCGACAAACACCTTTTCTTTAGAAAAAACGAAAAGTCAAAACAAATCAGGACAGAATGCCCAAGGTCTTGAGGAAGGACTCTGAGGTGTAGAGCCTCCATCCTCCTCAGCACTAGACAGCAGACCCTCCCAGCAGGTCAGCTCCAAAGCCAGGAGCTCTGTATTCCAGCTTCTGCTCAGCATCATCCGGGAGGCTGGGAGGCTGCAGCTAGCACAGCAGGACAGAAGCAAGCATGGGGGGCAGAGGTCATTCCTCTCAGACAGGTCTCTGCACTGCACAGATAATCCTAAGGAATGTTTGAAAACCAGAGCTGTGCACAGCAGGGCTCGAGAAGAAGGCCTTCACAAACACTGACTGCCCTGCCCCAGACAGCACCAGCCACTGGGAACCCAAGTTGGTGCTGGGTTTTTTAAAATAACATTTGTTACAATATCGCCATGCTTAAGGATGTGTTTTTAAAAAATAGGAGGTAGAATCAATACTTCAAAACTGTAACCCAGGGTTAGGGATGTGCTCTGTGGCAGAGTGCTTGCTCAGTTTGTGTACTCCATCCCAACACCTAAAAACAAGGGGAAAGAAGAATGGGGAGGAGGAGGCAGGGAGGGAGAGAGGGAGGGAGGGAGGGAGGCAAGGAGGGGAGATGAGAGAGATATACCCCAGGTTCTGAGAGTGAAATGTTCATCCTAAGAGAACACGAGGTCAGGGTAGGTCAGCATCAGAGGAAGGACAGTTCTCTAGAAAGACCCACAACTGATACATACGGAAGGAACAACAAAGAGAAAACTCCACAGACTGAGATAAGACCTGCAGTGAGCAGAGTAAAACATGCCTTTTAGACATGTAAATAGCTTGGTCAGGATCCCACTACACCCAAGGTGCACCTGAAAACCAGAACCCAGGGGCACCACTCACTCGAGATAACCACACACAGTCCTAGAACCCCAGGACGCCCACTGCTCGGTATAGAAGCAGAGACCAAGAGCAATGCTCTGCTCTGCATATCTGGAGAGAGGACATCTTGATCTGCCCTGCGGCTGGAGAGTCCTTCCAGGATCCTAACCCTCAAATCGGAGACTTCTGTTAGAGACTGGACCTGACCTTCAGCTCAGATACAGAAGAGCAGCCTGGGGACGCAGGCTAGACTGGAGTTAGGGATTTAGAGCATGAACTCCTGTGATGTCCTCACCATAATAAAATGTAACTTGTTATACTAACTACACGTTCTTGCTTCTGACCCCATCCCATCAGAACCTGATAACAACGTTGTTAACCATCAGAGGAAAGTTCAAGGCCCCTGGCCCCAGACAAAGTGAAGGTTTTCACTTGTGACTGCCCAGGCCAACAACCAGTCCACAGGAGCCCCAGCTGAGTATGGGGCTCACTCATGTAGACCCAACTACTCAGGAAGCTGAGGCGGACAACTGATTGACTCAAGGATCTCAGCTTGGGTGTCCATGCTAGGTTAAGCATCAATATGGTAACCTCCCGAGCACCAGGGACCACTAGGTTATCTAAGGAAGGTTGAGCCAGCCCAGGTAGAAACACAGCATGCCATAACTTTCAAGCTGATCAAACAGGAAGTTACGTCAGAGCCATCCCAGTGAGACATGCCTGCACTGCAGAGAGCCACCTACCTGTGCCATCTTCTGATCAAAACAGATTTTTTAAAAAGTAGAACCAGAATCTGATCCAACCTCAGTCTCTACAGAGCAATTTGAAAGAACCCAGGGAACAACGGATGTATTAAAGGCACAATTGGGTTTGATCATCCAACCCAGGATAGGATGATGGGCAGATTCATCAAACCCATAATGTGACAGTCTGAGGGGTGGATGTCCGGTGTTGGAGAACCAAGAATCAGGTGATATGGTGGGAGGGATGGTCCTGCCTAAATTAGATGTCCTGTGGGGTTTAAGCCGTCGTCTGTCAATATCCATAGGCAAGTGGCTTGAAGCTTCCTGGTTGGGCCGCACTGGGAAACAGGAGTGAGCGGGCTGGAAGGCCTGCACCTGGCACAGCTGGGCAGTGAAGTTTCGCGTGTCCTGTCTTTCCTCTGAGAGGTCCTCACCCCTACCGACATCCCTACCCTGGATACACCGACACAGCTCTGTCCATGGCCAGGAGAACAGAAAGACGGACTGACATGGGACCCTGGTTGTAAAGAATAAACCTGCTCTCGGAGGCCATCCTGACACGTCACAGCAGTGCAATGTGGTCTGGCAGCTGCTTTGACAACTCGGGATTAGGGAGACAGGATGAGGAGGCTACAGAGAAGGCAGCGAGTGATTTATCATCCTTAGGTCATTGGAATCAATTATGGATGCACGCAAGTATGTATGGCATTTCACCTACTCAACTCTCCCGGAGGCCCAGGGCTGGGCTTCAACATGGGAGCCAAGAGCCCAGCGTTAGGGCCAAACTCTCAAGGGCTCTAGGCCAAAATGAACCCCCTTCAGAGTTAGTGTTCTATCTACATAATTGATGACAGTCTCATGTTGAAGCCTGACCAGGGCTCGTGACCAACATGAGCTTTCAGCTCATGATGTGGTAGGGGCCCCACTGCCCTAGTTTCGATTCCCTACTCAATTCTAGCCCATCCTCTCAGGCCGTGGAACCAACGCCTAATACCAGCTCCAAGGGACTGATCACACTGCCCCCAAGTGGAAGCCAGGGGATCCAGTATACCATGCTGGCCTCTGGCTATGGTAACCTGATCCACCCCTCCAGGATCAGTGCGGGATGCTCAAAAACATCTTTCACCCAGTGCTCCCAGCCTTCCCAGGGGGGAGATGATGTATAGCAGCAGACATCTGCTTACTCAAGGAGACCCTACCCAGGGGTGCGGAGACTCAGGTTTTCTGGCCTTTGGCCTTGTCCAGCAGTGGATTCTCGCATCCCCTATGCTGCTATCCCTGGGTTCTAGCCCAGCCACTGGAGGCCCAGGGTGCCCAGTTCCTGCTCATCATCAGTAGGTGCCCAGGTGATACACCACGGCCACTTCCTCCAGTTACCCTTAGGTTCCCAGCCCCTCTCACGCTTGATGATGTCACTCTAGGAAATGCAAATGAGGGCAACTCACAGAGCAGCTTGTCAGCTCCGTCCTGCTGTCCCATATGGAGGAGGTAGAACCCAGCCTCCAGCCTACACCAGGGGGAGCCAGCTGGGCCTATGTCTCCCTTTGAAGACCCCACCCAACCTTAGGATGGATCTGAGTCTATTCTGTGCCCTCTGTGAACAGGCGGAACTGGGAAATGAGCCAGTGCAAAGGTTTCTCTCTTTTCAGAGATCTGTCCTCCTAGCACGTGCGGGCTGTGTTCTCTCTGTCCCCTCTTGGGGTAGGTTCCCTAGCTGCTTGGCGGAGTTTGGCTTCCCCCATCCTATTCTTTCCAGAAGAGTCTGATCTATGGGTGAGACAAAGCCTCACTTTGCAATTGGCTGGCCACGGTCAGAGAACAAAACCCAGACCTCCCATCCACATACCCACGATTCTCTCGGTTCACCAGGAGGAGCCGGCTGACGAGCTGAGGCTACCCTCCCTGCCAGTCAGCCGCCTTCACCTCCCTCAAGTAGCAAGGGCAGGGAAGCACACTGCAAGCTGCAAACTCAAGACTGTCCACAGCTGTGTCACAGACCTGCCCAAAGGGTAGGCCACCCCCGCCCAGCAGGGACAGCTTCCTGTGCCAGAGCCTCAGTCCCCTCCCACTTCTGGAACATGCATCCAAGCCACAGACCCTAAGTCCCAGAGCAGGTGTGCCTATGGCCACACCTGCAGCCAGGGACTCCAATGAAAACCTCAGTGCTTGGCTGCTTTAAGCAGCTGGCCGGAAAGGGAATTGGTGACCGAGAGAATGGCTGAGAGCTTCCAGGAGAGCAAGGTCGAGCTCATCAGGACAGCTAATGATGATGGATGCGAGCAAGGCTGCAGGGGCTCCTGAGGATGCTCTAGGGATGGCAGTGGGCGAGGCCTCTGAGCCTGGGATCTGCCCTTAAAGGAACAGAAAGGAGGGAGGGAGGAGAAACCCACCCAAGACCAGGCGGTGAGTCTGGAAACAGCCTCGCGGCCAGCTTCATGACCCCTCCTCGGCTTATGCGAAGCAGCCGCACGCACGCTCTCTTCTCTGTCCAGGCTCCATGGACGCTCAGCAAATTGAGGTGGGGAGGGGATACATCAAGCCTGCCTACTCACTGCCTAGCCCATGCCTCCAGGGCAGTTTTACAATGCTGTAAGTCACAAAGGGAAGAAAACTGAAGACGTGGAGGCCTGCTGGTCTCTTGCTCCGCTGCTGCCTCCTCAGTGCCGATTTGTAAATTTCCCCCGACTTTCCCCATGACTTTGTCTACTTGGCTCTCTGGATCTCTGAAATGCTGGCAGCATCTTCCCATCTCCCTCATAAACTAATGCATTAAGATCGCTGACATGTATGCCTTTGGTATGTGTGTGTCAGGACATCATCTTCTAAAACTGGCCCTTCATACAGGGGTCACACTGCTAGGAAACTGTAGAGCAGCGATCTGAGCCCAGATCAGCCCACTCTGCCCAGAAAGGACAACTCAGCCCCACATCTGCATGTCATTGAAGCACTGCTCTGTTCTATGGTGGAGGAAGTCCAAGTTCAGCTTGGGGAGAGAAAGCACAAGCCAACTGACAGGCTGTCCCAGGTGTCATCTGCGTCCTGTTGCCCTCCTCCAAGAAGCTCAAAGATGACCATCTGAAAGACACCAGGGCAAGAGAAGGAGGGGCCAAGGCCCAGAGGCCCCAGCTGAGGGGCCGGTATTTCAGAAGGATTAGATTGGGAAGGAATGCCTGACACTGGGGCTCTGGGTGCAGAGGAGCAGGTGGGTACCTTGCAGCTGCCGAAAGGATCTCCATAGCAGGGTGCGAAAAAAGAAAGAAGAGAGAGAGAGAGAGAGAGAGAGAGAGAGAGAGAGAGAGAGAGAGAGAGAGAGAGAGAGAAGGGTTCCCGGGGTGTCCAAGGCCCTGGGCAGCCCTTCTTCCATCATGTTCTGGCTCATGAATAACGGTGATTGCTCCCCAGGCCCTTAGAGCATCCTAATCTAGTGTGTGAGCATCACGTGGTGTCCGAGTTCTTCCCCAGCGGATCCTGGATTTGAGGCTGGGCTCTGGCCATCTACTCATAATGGCCAAGACTCTGAACAAGGCTCTGACTCCTGTCCATGCATAAGCTGGGGTATGACCATGGGTCTCATCCAGGGTCATAGGAATTTCAGGTCATTAAACTTTTCCCTCTCACAGCTTATCAAAATGCAGCTTTCTTCATACCCTCCACTATGTGACCAAACAGGTTGCCAGGGTGGCTGAGCTGCCCAAAGGCATCTCTGGTCCATTCTGCTTCATCTTCCCATGGTGCAGGCTCCTGTGCTAGTGCGGAATGGTGGGACTATCAGAAGCATCACAGTCTTCACCAAACCTCCTGCCCCAGCAGGACACTGCATAGGGTGAAGATGCTGCTCCCACTGACCCCCCTCCTGGGTGGCAGTGAGGGCAGAGCTCTGGCTCCTACTGGAAGTGAGCCCAACTTTCAAAAGGCACCATTTTATCAAATTCCATGTCCACCCCTCCAGAAGGGTGAGTTCTCTATCCCCATAAACACACAGAAGTCCAGGGGAGGCAAACTCTGGAACCCAGCACAAGCTGGCTGAGGGCCTTCTTCCAGCCTGCTGTCTGCACTCAGTCATGGGGCAGTGAGAGTTGACCATGGGAACTAAGAGGCTCCTCCAGAAGCCTCGTGCTACTCAAAGTGGTGAGAGATGAACTCACTGTCCATGGCTGGAAGCAATAAACACACACAGGCAGCAAGAACACAGAGGCCTGCAGCCTACAGTGCTGTGCCTAAACACGGTCAGTGCTACTACCCTCAAACACAGTCAGTCAGCTCTGGACCCTAAACACATTCACCCCTGGACCCTGAATCACAGCTCGGTATCTCAAACACAGTCCTGGACCCCATAGTCCAGCACCCTAAACATGCAGTCTTACACCCCAAACATACCATCACATACCTTAAATACGGTCAGCCCTATGTCCCAAACACAGTCAACTCTGCACTAGGAGACTAAGAGAGGAATGTGCTGGCCTATGAAATTAGGCCAGAGGTCACAATGCTGGACGTCCTCAGTCACCTTCTACCTTATCTGCTGAGGTCTATTCTCTCAATGAGTCTGGAACTTGGTGTTTCAGCTAGATGGGCAAGCGAGTGAGCATCTGGAGATCTGTCCATCTCTACCTCTTCACCACTGGGGTTGAAGATGGGCTTCACCCCATCCACCTCATCCGGCTTCACATGGGCTGGCTCTCCATGCGGGTTCTCCCCTTACCCGGACTTACCGCCCTAACACCCCATCATGGTGGGGAAGGCATGGCGGTAGGAGCAGAAGGCAGTTAGTTAGTTGATCACAGGGCAACCACAGTCAGGAGGCAGGGAGATGAATGCTGGGCTAAGCTCCCTTCTCCTTTTGATTCAGCCTGCGACTCCTACATGTGAGATGGTACTACCCACAATTACAGTGGGTTTTCTCATCTCAAGTAACACAATCTAGAAACTCCCTCATAGATACTTCCAGGGGTTTGTCTCTCAGGTGATTCTACAGCCTGTCAAGTTGACGATCATTATAAACTGCCACAGCCCAAATGTTCCTCAAGAGACAAGCAGACCTCCACAGCTATCCAGTCTTCAACCCACCTCCCTCCTCAATGGGCCTACGCTCAGCACGACACATTCCAGTGTGCTCAGGACAGGACTGCTGTCGGGACAGTGGGTCTGACTACACCCACCTCCAACTATGAGCAATTCCACACACAGACTGAGAGTCCTACAAAGCTTAGGAAAGGATCATCTCTGGACCAGAAACGTGGTCCCTAAGATCTCAGCCCTGAGAAACCGTCTACTGTGGTACTCGCCCCTTTGTCTATGTCTTCTGTGCTTGGAGAGCAGCCATGACCACACAGGACACAAACACGATGTCCTCCTCCCCGGATCATGGCAGACCTATGTGAAATCCACTCCAGAACTCTGCAGCGATCCATCAACAGCCAGGCCCAGGGGATGCCAGGCCCACCCGGAGAGCCAAGCACTGTTGACTATGGAACAGGAGAGTGCCAAACCCCAGCATGAGAGTCTTCATATCATGGCTGGGGTGTCCCTGACCCTGCATCTAGGCTGCTTCTGTAGACACAGACACTATGGGAAACAGTAAGTTCTACCAGACCAAGGCCCCAGGCTTCACTGCACTGCCACCCCTGTGCAGGAATGGGACAGACCCAAACAAGCCATCCACCTGCTGTGGCAAAGTGGAGGAGCTGAGGCCTTCTGTCCATAGGTTCTGGTAAGGCCTCTGGTTTTGGTCTCTGGAAAGACTCTGTAGGATGTATATGTACAAAAGCTGCGCTATTTCAAAGTTGAAAAGAAGGAAGCCCAGGACACAGAGCCACACATCCAAAGCCACACAGCAACCAGGGCACTCTCACTCAGTCTTGGGACCTTGCACCAAAAATAACAGAGATCTTGTATACACAACCATGTGCCACTCCAGCCTAGAGAGGGGACAACCCCAGGATAATTCAGCCCCTTCCTAAAATGCCTGGGAGACCTGAATTGATAGATACCCCTCCTCCTGTCAGGTTTGGGTATGGAGTCCTCCCTGCAAGAGACTCACGTGTTGAAGCTGGTGCTGGTGGCAATACTGAGCGGTCATTGGATAATGAGAATGTCTGCTTCATCAGTAGTCAGTCCTCTGAGATTTCCTACAGTAGGCAGGGAGGAAAAAAAGCCTGTGTGGTGGAAGAAGTGGTGACTGAAGGGGATACCTTATCCCTGGACTGTCTGTCTCTGTTCTCTCTTCTCTCTCTCTCTCTCTCTCTCTCTCTCTCTCTCTCTCTCTCTCTCTCTCCATTTCCTGGCAAGCTTGAGGCAAGCAATCTCCAGGGCCACCACATACTTCCGTCTTTCCACAGACCTGGAAGCAATGGAGTCCCAGGCATGGGTGGGGCCTCTGAAGCATGGGCCAATGAGAATCTTTCCTCTTTTATGTTGATTTTTTTAAGTATTTTGTCACAGTGACAGAAACTAATACACCGGCCAAGACAGGCTACCTACCAGAATCCTTATAGCCATGCAGCTGGCCAGCCACAGCTGCACCTGCACCCCTCAGGCCTGACTCAGGCCAGGCTGGCCCTGCTCACTGCCCACGCCCTCACAGGTACCCAGGTTTAAGGCTTCATGGTGTCTCCATCTTAAGAAAGAACCGGAGGACCCCCCTATGACCACATCCAGGCCCCATGGTGTCTCCCGTTTTCTATCCTGGGCTTTTTCTCCTCCTCATTAGGACCAGAGGCCCTGGCGTGGCCCAGGAGGTAACATGCTCCTCTCTTCAGTGTACTTGGGGCTGGCTCCTCAGCTTCCTGTGACACCTAGTGTGCCAAAGAAGCAGATGGAGAGAACATGGGAGCCAAAGCTGCCCAAGCCACCATGCTGGCCAGTAGGCACAGGGAAGCCTCATCCCACAAGTGACAGAAACAATCTATAAGTGGAGGTGAAGGAAACAGCCCCGTCTCTTCTTAAGAGACAAAGGACACAGAATACCAAAGATCCTTTGGAGTCTGCAGTGGTGTTCCTGGCCCTTGGGTAGCTCTCAGATGGTCATGTCAACCTCAGCCCAGTCGCTGGGATTCCAAGGTTGTTCCAGCTGCTCAAAGAATCAAAAACTTGTTGAGACTCCACACAGGCCTCACAGATATAAGACATGATGTGGAAAATACAGGGTCGCTAAAAGGCTCCAGGAGGCTTTGTTCTGCCTCCTTCCGGTAGCCCAGGCGTCCCCTGGCCTGTGGCCGTATCACTTCAATGCCATCCTGTTGCTATGTGGCCACTCCCTATACCTTTGGTAAGGACCTGTACTGTTATGCTGGGTGGCCTGCATGCTCCAGAAGGTTCTTCATCCAGCCTGAATCCTACCTACAAAACCATTTGCTACAGGAGGAGGATACTAGGTCGAGTGTCACAGGACATCTTCTCATAACAAGGAGGTCACAGCACCACCCTGGCAAGTGCACAGAGCAGACCCCATGCCTTGCAGAGGCAGAACTGAAGCCGAGCTGGCCAGTTGATGCTGATACTTAGCTACTATGCCTGCTCTTCCACTGGGTACCAAGTAGGACAGTACTGCTCTGAAATCTAGGGGTTCTAGGACCACTGAACTAGTGTTTCTCACTGGGGCTACAATTCTGACCAAATCCCCCACAAAACAGTTCATGGGGCTTCCCTATGGGTTCATGGGTTCTGGCCCAGATGCCTCTCGGGTCAACAGGGGCATCTGTGGTGATACAGCTCCACTCAGCCCCAGCTATGACAAGAAAAGCCCTGTCAAGCGTCCACACTTCCTAGTGCCTCACCCAGCCCACACTGTAGTATCTACTCTGAATAAAGCAACCAGGGATGGGCCAGACCAACCTTGCCTTCACAGGGAAGGGAAGACCACTGAGGCCAGAGGTGGAGATGAAGGCAGATGACCTTCAGGGGCAACCTTGTTAAAAGAGACTTCTGTTACCTTCCATGGAAAGGGACTGGTCTTTTAACCCTTTTGTGGTCATGTGCTTCCTGCATTGCCTTTTTTTTTAAAAGGCTTATTTTTAATTACATGTGTAGGTCTTTGTCTTCGAGAAGGCAAGTGCATATGTCAGTATATACCCACAGAAGCCAGAGACAACATGGTCCTCTGGTGCTGGGGTTACAGACAGTTTCAAACCACCCAATATGGGTCTAGGACTCGAACACCAGTCATGCAGAGGAACAGTACATTCTCTTAATCATGGAACAATTTCTCTGGGCCCTGTTTGGCTTTCTGCTGTTCTTTTGACCTATCAGATATTTGTTCCCGCTGAATTAAAAACCTGGCCTTCCAAAGAAATGGATTAGAAGCCTGCAAACAAAGACAGAAGACAAACAAATAGCACTGAAAGGTCTAGAACACAAGCAATGTCAGCCAGACTCTGCTCCCTCGAAAGCACATGGATTCTTCCCCACTAGGTGGCCAATTACAGTTGCGGGGTTCCTCTGAGCACCCTTTCCCAGGAGCCCTCTAATCCCTGACAAGCACAGTGGAACATGGAGGTGGGGCAAACAGGTAGGGAAGACACAGGTCCTCTGCTACCCTGCTTCAGAGGAGGGGCCCAGGGGAGACGAGTGTCCCTGCGACACTGGCACCATCCATTCTGTCTCTGTCCACAGGATTGAGCCAGCAAGAAGAAAACACACTGTACCTGCCAAGGCTGTCAGATGCTGCTGGCAGGCAGTGGTTTTAGATCCTCGATTACTAGGGGGTAGCCGACCTAAGGAAGGATGGCCTCTTGGCTCCCTGGAAGCAGGACCCTGGGCCCTGCCAAGACTATGACCTAAAAATTCCAGGGAGCCTCTGGGGCCTGGTGGTATGGCTGGTCCAAGAATCTATCTTTCTGTCCACACTCACAAATTGGTGTGGCCTGCCTCAGGGGTGGCCCAGCCATGACTTCTAGAATCCAGTGACTTTCCTTTTATTAAGACAGGGTCTTACCATGTAGCCCTAGCTGGCCTGAAATTTGATATATACACCAACCTGGCTTCAAACAAATAGAGATCTCTGCCTTCTGTGTGCTAGGATTAAAGGTGTGCGCTACCGTGTCTGGTCCACCTTTCTTGTGTCTGGTTGTGTTTGCACACTTGCTATGGCCTTCTCCCAGCCCATGAACAGGCATTAGTACCCAGTCACTGAGGCACAGGCAGGGCGCACAGTCAGCACCCCCAGCACTCTTTCCCTATCTACTCTACTCATCTTCCAACCTTGCCTGAGATGCTTGCCTCAGGCACTATTTTTTAATGCTCCCAGACTGAGACTGGGGCTCAGTTTGTAGAATGCTCAGCTACCATCCAAGAAGCCCTGGGTTTCTCCCCCAGTACCCCATAAACTTTGCATGATGCTCCATGCCTGTAATCCTAGTGCCTGGGAGGCAGAAACAGGGAGACCACAAAAGCTTGAAGCTATATGCTCAACTACATTGTGGGTCTGTCTAACATGTGCTACAAGAAATCCTGTCACTAGAAAGAAAATTTCTCCCAGAATATGCATAGGTGACAGAGACCTATTATACTTTCAAGGGTCAAATCCCTCTTAATGACCAAGTAGCACCTCTCCAAGGGGAAAACCCAGCCAGAGGTCACACACTGACCACAATCACCAGCTCGGGCCTGAGGCACAGGGAGATGAGCATTTCCAGGTGGGCACAGAGTCCTCAGCAGTCGGTGCCACTGCAAGCTGGCAGTCCCTAAAGACAGCCCTCAAGTCTAGCGGGCTTAGAGCAGAATGCTCAGACCTCCTCTGTGGTGAGGGAGACTGCACGGATGAACTTCAGAGTTTGACACCATGAGAAGAGACAGACATACAGGCAGAATGCCATGTGACCCCCCTCAGAAGATGTGTCTGGACAGACACAAATAAAAGCTAGGAAATGGACGGCCAGGGCTGGAGATAAGGGCTGACGGTTAATGAAGCTGGGATTCTGTCTGGATCAAGGAAAACATTCTAAAATCAAAGAGTCCCCAGCTCTGTGGAAACCCAGAGAGCTACACACTTCCACAGGGAGAACTGTACACTACGTGGACTGGATCTCAGTAAATCTTTCTGTGGGACTCCCATCTGGAAGGCAGATGCTTCACAGTGGGACAGGCCTGGGCTGCAGGCGGGGCTCAACAGCTTCCTGCTCAGGTGGCTCTGGCCAGTATCCACACCTCTCTGAGGTCCAAATTTCTCTGACCATAAACCAAGGTTACAACTGTTTGTTGTTTGGGGCTCTGGGAAGACAGGAAGGCACAACTCAAACTGCCCAGCACGCAGGCAATCAGGCTGGAGGCCTCAGAGAGCAGCCCTGACCCTGTTGGAACACATTGCAGCCCAGAGCCTTGTGGGTGATTTTCATCCATGCCACCTGAGCCAAACCCAGCTGCTCCCATCAGCTGGGAATAGATAGCTGAGCCGCTCAGAGGCCAGTGCTCCAGAACAACCAACAAGAAAATGCTCAGAAAAGTACACACACTCACACACGCACACATGCACACACTCACACACGCACACACGTGCATACGCACACATGCAGGACAGTTGCTCCGATCAGTGAGGGCAAAGAGGGCAGTGAGAGACCCTGTTGTGGGGTCTCCAAGCTGGTACTGAGGGAGGTGAGGCCCTAAGCGGAGCAGTACCTCAGCTTGGCCTTGAGCTGGCAGAGCTCAAGGCACCTACTGTGCAGGCTCTAAGCAGACTGCCTGTTGCTCCTGTAAGTGGGACGGCCTCTGTGCTACAGCGAGAACAGTGCTAGAAACTGACAGCTGCCCATCCCAAGCAGAGGAGTCATGGGACAAGAGGCAGGAGCAGTGTGGCACACTCAGAGTAACCCTGCTCGGGGCTGGAGGACGGAGAAGAACAGTTCCTGGCTTGGGACAATCTTGGAATTCTTCAAATCAGGGCACCACTTCCCCCCAAAAGGAAGAGCTGTGAAAAGCTGCATGTACACAGAAAACTCCACAGACCCAATGCTGAAGGGACAGAGTAGCAGTGGGAGACAGGGAACAAACTAGGCTCAAGGTCTGCAGCTCCGACACCCATCTAAAGTAGTGTTTATCCCTCTCAGTGTGATGGAGCAGCAGGTCAGGGAGGAGCACACAGCAGCTGGACACCAGGAATGACACAGGGACACTCAACACGTAGTCCAGCATCCGCCCTGCTGATCACGGAGGCCAAGGGCACTCAGTAAGCCCGGCATTCTCAATGCAACCACACTGGGGTGGGAACTGCTGATGTGGGCCTGTGGTTTTTTAAAGACCACCCGTGCCCTCTTGTTGATGCTGAGGACACGGAACGATGTGAGGAATTGGGAGCACAAAGGCACCACTCACACACTCACCCCAGGTGTCTACACACAGTGTAACCACACTTGAGAGGAACACAAGGCTGACGCCGGGGCGTCATCCACTTCCCTCGCTCTGTGAAGCTTCGGAAACCAGCCAGGGTCTCATCCCTCACTGCCGCTATCGCTCCACTGAGAAACACTGGGGCAGACTCCATTCGGGGTCTCCGACACCAGTCGTGCCCGTGGAGGAGCCTTCCGAGAGAGTTCCAGGAAGTTTATCCTTAGAAACCGAGATTGTCACTTTCGTTCATGGCCCAAATCCTTAATGGGAAACAGACACATCAAATAACCACCAGAAAGGGCCTGCTTTGAGTCCCGTCCAAGGAAAAGGGTCGTGAAGAGACCAGTACTTAGAAATATCATAAAAATGGGTAGTTAACAGAAGCATATACCTAAAGTAGCTTGTCTGTGGTTGTAAACTGTCTGGTCTGGCTGGCTGGTTAGCGCGTTGGGAGCACCCAGCACTCCTGGCCCTACTTTGTCAAAAACAACAACAAAACCAAAGAACCAGTGACAGCAGGCACAAGGAATATGATGTCTAGCTAAGTCAGCTTGTGGCATCAATACTCAGTACTGACAGATGATCCCGACACCTGGAAAGCATCACAGAAGACTCAAAATAGCCATCACGGACGCCCTCACAATGCCAGAGCCAAGGTGTGCCCAGCTCTCTCCACCTACGGAGCTAATCTCCCTTCTCAGTCCCTCGACTTTGATCCAGCAACTGGAGTCTTCAGCAGGAAAACAAAACACTTTGTTTTGCCTTGAAGACGTTTCCAGATTTCAAGCTCACATGACTGGCTCGCAAGTCTGAATGTATTAATAATAAGAAACACAGGCTGCCCTGCCCGCACCAGATCTGAACTCCTAACAAACCACAGCCCACATCCCTGCTGTCCCTGAAGCTGGTGCCTGGAGGTCCACTTACCAGAGTCGGAGCTGTGGCACGGCTACTGTGGGGCTCTGGTGGCAACTATCTTCAGGGCCTGCATTCAGGACCCCGGTGCCCGCTGCAGCGTGTCTGGGTCCGCATCTCGCTCACTTGAGCTGGCTCTCAGCTGGGAAGTCTCAAGTTCCAGGCGGCCTGGGATTCCCTCTCTGCTCAGACACTTAACCCTGCTGTGCCTGGGGGAAGGGGTTTGGACTGAGCTGTCTTCTCCGTTAGGACTCAAAGTCTGCTGCCCTCACAGGCTAAGCATCCGTCTGCCTTTCCTTGCTCGCTCCTCAGGAACTCGAACACGTGGCTAAGACTCGGGGAGGCGCGGCTCAAGAGTGGGTGGCTTCACACAAGCTGGCTCTCCTTTCCGGGGAAGTAGGGGGACGCACCTGCTGGCAGAGAAAGTGGAAGGTCTTCACTGCGAGGCAGGGGGATGCTGCACTTGTGTCTGCGGGATATTCCTGTACTCCATGGAGCTGTTCCTGGGAGAGGCAATGTTCACACCCCATCTCAGGCTCAGTAAAGTAGTGGGGGACCCCAGCCTACCACTCACTTCTTCATGGGGCCTTGGCCTGCCCTTACCCTTTCAGAGGCTGCAATATAGAAGTCACTTCCACCTGTGCCAGTGGAGATGAAACTGTACTGGCAGCTGACTACCCATGGGTGTGGGGCAGAGGCCACAGTGGATTCCCTCTGAGCTGAGTGGCCCATTCTGTCTGCTTACAGCCTGTCTAGTGCTCATGAACTACTAGGGAAACTGAGTCAGCAGCTAAAATTTATCTTGGTCACATATGTCAAGCGTCTGGCCCAGGTTAGGACGGGGGTAAGAAGGAATCAAGCGGCACTCAGGCTTCTGACCCTCAGCCAAGTCCCCAGGGCAGAGCTGTGTGTGTCTTCTACCGCCTTTCAAGTCCTCTTCCATGAACGATTACGGCTTTACAATCGGGAAGGGAAATGGCGGCCCTGGCTTTCCCAGTTGCTTCTTCAGGCTTCTTAGAGGAGTTATTTCTCTGAAATTCATTTGTTGTCCCCACTTTTCCATCTCTAGCCTTATCTTCCTGTTGGGGCTTTAGTCCAAGCGCCTCCATTTGCCTGTAGCTTCCTGCAGGGGGGAGGAATTCAGCCTGGAACACAGCAGACCTAAGCATCCAACATGAGTGGGCTCTGCCCATGCTCTGCACAGGTACAGACGCAGACTGGGGAGGGCTTGCCGAGTCATAGCTGAGAAACCACATTTCGTTAAACTTGAAAGCCCTCTGCATTCTGGAAGCTTGTAAGGAAGTGACTATGCTCACAGACAAAAGGAAAGACACAGGGATGGGGGCGTGTCCAGGAGCGCCAGGGCACACCCGGCACGTGCGAAGCGGAGTGCAGCCCACACAGTTGAATCTCCTGCTCCAGGCACCAACTGTGTGACGTCAGCCCCCAGCAAGGGCTGGAACGGCCAAGACACATGCACACACACGATTTACACTGACACACACGCACTGCTAAATCCTCTGACACCTCTCTTCGCATGTGTTAGGTGAAATTTAGTGGAAAAATGGGCTTTTTAAAGGCATAACCGCTGGCATTTAGCCCATCCCAAGTATTTTTGTCCACTCCGAGATTCCATATCCTCTAAGCTCCTCCAACCCTGGCTGCCGACAATCTGCTCTCCATCTATGTGGAATGGCAACAGGTTGTCGGGGCTACCTGTGTGTCATGGGTCAGTGCTCTCTCCCTTTTTATAGTTTACTCATAGGCCACTGTGTAGCCACAGCAAAATGTGTTTATGTGCTGTTGGTACAGCTGACACCACCACAATGCTTCCAGGTGTTGGTGCTTTGCGGAGCTCTGGTCTCCTGAAGTGGCCTGTCAGCCATGTGCTGCAACCCCGAAAGTTCCAGCTCAAGCTGGCCTGCTCCTCACACATTTCTAAGTGGCCCCAGTCATCCAATACTTCCATATTGATGGCTCCGACGGGAATTCTCTGGCCCACGTTATCCCTGGCCCTGAGAAATGGATGGCAGGTGAACCCTCTGTGCTCACTTTCTTTTTTTTTTTTAATTTATTTAGTTATTTAAATCACATCATAATTTACTTTCTACACAGGGGTTATAAACACAAAAAGGCAGGATGTGGGGAAGAGAATGGCACCGGAGCATAGGTGTTCAGGGGGAGTACAGATACCTTTCAGAACAGGGTATCAGCTGGGTGTAGGTTCAGGGGACAGGTCACTATGACTCTGCCTATGATTCACTTGTCCTTATCTGAGTTGGTACTGTCCACCGAGGCTGCCTATTTATAAGACCTATGACTACTTGGGCTGGTAAATTTCCACAGAAGCTGCCTGTTTACAATAGCTTATAGCCTTCTGTTTCAGTGTTTATCCACAGAGACCCAAGACTTCTTGTTAGCATGCATGTATGTCAGGCCTATTGCTGACTTTAGGCCTATGGCTGATTTTAGGCTTTTAGTGTATATGTAGGGCTGCTCCTGACATCTCCTCCCTTCTCTAAGTATAGAAGGGCCTTGGTGATTCTATTCTTGCGAAGGCGGGGATAGAGGCCTGACCTCCAATAATTGAAAGGGGCCTTGTAATGGCTTAGGTCCTCCTGTCGTTGTCCAGTGAGGCATGAGGGCCATACCCATCCCGATGTCTTTTTCCTGGAGAGGGGATACTTTTGACATCAACCCCTATGCAGTCAGGCTTGTCCCTCAGGGAACCCAGATAGATATTTTAAACTTTTATTTATATTCCCTTGCAGTGCTTAGCCTCGCAGCCTAAGCAAGAATTCAGATCACCAGACAGAGAGGGTTCTGGGTAGCCCCTTCTGTGCTCACTTCTTAAGGGAAGGATTGGGCAAGAAGAATCCACCCACTGACCTTCCAGAGGCTGAGTTGTCCTGACATTCACAACATGGGTCCTCAGCCTGAGAAATGGTTCATCAGTTCAGAGCCCCAAAGGCTCATGTCCTTGGGTCAAGATAGGTCCTCCAGCTGCCCTCTGCGACCCTCACGAGGCTAGGGCATTGCAGGGTTTATGGGAACCTCCCTCTCATCATGTGGACAACCAAAGTTTGGGCAGAAAAACCTACAGTGTATGGAAACAGACAGACAGAGGATGAGATGACCTGGAGTGCTCAGCCACCAGGGCCAATGACCTCACGTGGCAATGACCTACATGTCCACACGTGGGAGACATCATACTTATAAAAGAATTGTGACGGGGGCTTGCTTACAGGTGCAGTCGCTGAGTCCATGGCCATCGTGAAGGAGATCGTGGCAAGAGGGAGGCAAGCACGGTGCTGAGAGCTCACATCTGATCCACAAGCAGGAGACGACAAGAGAGAAAGAGACCAGACCTAGCATGGAACTTTCGAACCTCAAAGCCCCAGTGACATACTTCCTCCAACAAGGCCACACCTCTCGATCCTTCTTAAACGGCCTACCAACTGGGAACCAAATCTCTGAGCCTCTGGGGGCCCTTCGCATTCACCCAGCACAGGCTGTGAGAAGCAGCAGAACAAACACAGGAGGGCTCCATGCTGCCCACGCAGCCCTCCTAAGGTACACCTGCTCACCACAGACACTGTGGACTCCTGTCCAGGGGGGATGGTGGGCCCAGCTGCCATAGGCTGCAATGTGGAAGTAGGGCTTGCCATATTTCTCAGTGACACCACTGGCTGTTTCCTACAAGGCCCACGCTGCCGTCCACCTTCAGTGACCACGATACTATCCCCCTCAGTGCCTATACAGCCACCCCAAGAAGTGACCGCCTAGCTACTCTTCAGTATCATGTGGCTACCTCCCAGAGAGGGTGGACAGGACAGCTCTGTCCACAGCTTACACAGAGCCTCCTTCCAGTTTCTGGAGAACCAATGTCCCTTGGCTCATGACTGGGTCACTCTAGTTTTTGCTTCTGTCTTGATGTCACTTCTCTCCAGTGCTGTCTCCAGCTCTCCTCCTCCCTCCCCCCTTAGACCCACCCAATCACAGGACTTAGGGCTGCCTGATCCATATGCCCTCCTGCTATCTTGGTCATGTCTGCACAAGCCATTTCCAGATGAAACCACATAGGTGAAGGCCCAGGGTCAGGACCAACCCTCAACTTTTTATCACTGTTACAAACACCTCACTAAAAAAATGTAAGGGTCTGTATGGGTTTCTTTTCTCATTGCTGTGATCAAACATTATTGTGGCTCACAGTTCAAGATGGAGCCCATCAAGGCTTGGAGTGGTCTTGCTCCACCCAACGTTAGGAAACAGAAAACAATAAATGCTGGCCCTTGGCCCTCTCTCTCATTTAGTCTGGGAACAACACTGTTCACAACAGGCAGCTGGTCCAGCCTCGGCTGATCTAATCTAGAGAATCCCAGGTGTGACCTCAGGCTCTGCAGGACTCTACCTCCTGTCCAGTTGACCATCAACAGTAGCTATCACAGGAAGGGAAGGCTTTTGTGTCACGGCTTCAGTCCATCAGAGTGAAGCAGCGCCACTCACACCGTGGCGATGTTCCTGGACCAATTCCTCCTGAATTCCCTTTTGTTAGGCTTATGCCACTCAGACTAACTTCTGATCCTCTGCTATTTTCCAAACGCTAGGATTGCAGGCATGACCACCACACCCTCTTATTCCATCCTGGTCTTCAGGGAAGGTTTTTTTTTAGCTTATCCTCTCTGGTCCTGTCCTCACAAACAGCCCAGAGGTATGCCTTACTCATTGCCTAGGCAGACTTTGTGGGTCAGAGGCTTATGCGGGCTGAGCTTTGCTCTGATTGGCCATTTAGGCAAGGACAGCAGTGTGTCCCTATTGCTGCAGAGGGAGGGCCAGACTACCAACTGTCTCATGTAACCATTTGGATTTGAACCTGCCTCTCTCTAGAACAAAGCTCCTTCCTCAGCCCACAGCAGACCCCACTGGCAGGGAGCATTGCTGACCTCGGCACAAGGGTGGAGAGGTGCCCAGTACTGAGACCCTGAAAATCAGGATGTGCTGGCTACCCTCGGACAGAGGCCTCAGGCTCTCTCAGATGTTTTGTCCAAACAGCCTCCTCCCCCAACCTCATTTCAGCCTGAGACTTCCAGCCACTGAGCCTACCACTGTCTAAAAGCTGGTAATGGGGAGTCCCCAACATTGTGGGTCACTGTGATCATGGCATCAGGACTCTAATCTTTGAATTTCTATCTTCTTGTCCTAAACAGTTTAGAACAAAGACCAGAAGGCAGCCCAGCAGAAGTGGAAGGACTCCATTTGGGTCTGGTCCTGCCTGGGGCTTTGGCAGCATACACTCTTCCTCACACAACATAGACTAAAAGTGGCTACCTCAGAGCCAGGACTCTGACACCTGGTAAGGATCCTGTCCATCCAACAGCTGAAGGGTGACACCTGGGGAGAGAGAAGTCAGCACAGGTCCACACTCCCTGCTAGGTAACCATGGACAGACCCATGTAAGAATACTCACACACGTGGGTCACGCCCACTTCTGGTTCCCTCGGCCGCACTCAGGCTCTGACATGCAGCCCTGACGGTCACCAGTGCTGTGGCGTATGAAGGTGGACCAGCTTGATGGAGTCTGGAAGGAGGTTTGCAAAATGAGTGATGGTGTGGCCGCCATACACACAGGCACAGCAGAAGCTGGAAAAGGTGCAGTCGTATCCACAGCGGTCGTGTGTCCCGCCAGATGCTGATGAGTAAAGAGAAGAGGGACGCTGCTGGTGGAGGAGGGGCTGGCAGGCACCACAGTGGTCCAGCCCAGTGTCCCCTTTGCCAGTGATGGGCTGAGGCTTCACCTGTCCTCAGATGCAGGGAGAGGAGAGGCCAGCCTCACTCAGTATCACTTGCCCAGATAGACAGAGATGAGGGGACAGGGCAGTGCAGTGCAGTGATTGTCAGTGGGCCCGCAGGTCTCTTTTGACCCTAGCTGGACTGGGTTGATTCCCTGGCCGCAGTGGGTAATCTTCACTGTCACCTTGACTGGATTGGGAGTCAGCATGAAAACCCATCCGTTGGTGTATCTGGGAGGTAGTGACTTAGAAGCGTTCTAAGGGGATCTGCAGAGGGAACACAGACTCGAATAGGAGTGGCCCCGTCCCTAGAAGGCAGGCCTCTGGCTGGCCACACTGGTGCGAGGCTGTGTTGTTAACAGGTGTGGGCAAAACTCTTATTGTGACTGGGACCACTCCCCGGGCAGGGGACCCTGGACTGTGTTGTGTAAGGTGGAAACAACAGCCCAACACTAGCATGTGTTTGCCATTCTCTGCTTAAATTGGCCAGTCACCTTGCAGCTCCTGCCGCTGCGCCTCCCCACCATGATGGGCTGTGACCTGGAACTGGAGTAAACATAAACTCTTTCCTCCTTTAGTTGCTTTGAACAGCTACTTTTCTCACAGCAAGGAGAAAAGTAACACTGGACAGATGGTGCCAGTTTGAGCAGGATGCCCATGGCATCGTGTCTCCTTGGATGAGGGTATGCCAGTTACCTATGCTCCTCTCAGCCTGGCTGGAAGCTGCTAGCCATGGCCCCACCTCTGCTCAGCTACCAGTTCTCAAGTCCTTTGTCCACAGCAAGGTCATCAGCACTGCTTCTAGGTGTGACTTGGTCTAGCCTGGGTGACTCTGCGGATTGGAAAGGCTGATCTGCCACAGGTCCTCCTGATCTACTATCGAGCTGGACCTAGCAACCAGGATCAAATCCAGCAAGTAACTAAGGACCTCCCAGGGCCATGGTTTCCAAAGAATGGGCAAGCTCCCTGCACTCCGGGCCTTTGCTTTAGGTCCCTGACCTGATCTGTTCCTGTGGACTCAATGCAGGACAAAAGCTTCTTGGGCCAGGGTATTCAGAAGGCCCCAGCTGGTCATCCCCCTGGTGCTCCCAGCCCTGTCGCCTTAAATCTCCACTGAGGAGGGAAAGGATGCCATGTGAACAAGAAGCCCAGCCTCCTGGGAACAGGGAGTCTAGTTTTCTTTTCCTCTCACTCCTTGCCCTCTCTTTCCCCATAACTCCTACACACAGACTCCTGGGTCCCTCCCACACTTGACACTACTGGCAGTGACACCTCTCCAGCTATGACAACTGGAGCCATCATTAGACTCAGGCAGAGCTATCAGATCATCTTGTGCCCCTCACCCAAGAGCAAGGGCTGGTCCTTGGCCTTGGTCTCTCTCATTAGCTTTATTAGCCAATAAATGACACCCACAACTCTATGGCTTGGCCTGGGGGTCAGAGGGAAGTGCCCTCTGTCTGGGAGAAGCATGAGAAAAAAAAAAAAAAAGGACCTTGTAGGGCTTGCCATAAACTCCAGTGAAGGGCAGAGTGTGGCTCTGCCCCGCACCCACACCCACTGGGCTGAGATCATTCTTTAAAATTTCCCCCAAGGCAGGGAGAAGGCAGAGGCGGGAGCTGGGTGCCCTCAGGGACTTCTGGAACTTCTGGCCTCCCAAGCTGCTGCTCCCCAAGCTGCTGCCCCACTCACCCCACACAGAACTCAGCACACATGAGCTGCCTCTTTGACCCCTGGGACCAAAGAGATGCTGTGCCCACTCAGCCTGAATGGGAGCTAGTGGGCCTGTTTGTTCACACCCGGAGGTCTTCACAGGGTGGCCAGAGAACCAGGCCCTGAGAGTTCCTCAGCCTACAGCTTGGCTGCCCCAGACAGGGAGTACTGACGCTGAGAGAGGGGCCTCATGGGGTCTGAGCAGACCAGCCCTGTTGAGTAGGTATGTTCTTGAAGGAGCTGGGCCCATTTCCTGAGACAGACTGATCTAGGATTGACTAGTGCCCTGCCACTTGGGCGGCACAGCTATGGCTCAGGGACAGCTATGGCTCAGGGGATAAAGCCCGTCCAGCTTTGAGGCAAGTTCCATGTCACTAATCTGAGGCTTGGTGGCCAGAAGGGCCCCATGGTCATCAAACAGAGGCCGTACTGTCATCATCAGGCTCAGGATCTATGACCCAACATCTGCTCTGACCCAACTCTTGTGTAAAAGCCCAGCAGGGCTGAACTCTCAGAACTCCTGACCTGAGAATTCGGGGCTGGTCTAGACCTAGACCCTAGCTTCTGTGGGTTTCAGGGATGTGGGACTCTTCTCCAACATGAGCGTCCAAACCATGACTAGCATCCTCAGCCGCATAAGCATGAAGCTACGTTCTACACTGTCAGTGTTCTCCTGGACATCCCCAGGGTTCTGTCAAGCATGTCAGTCACTGACAGCTGGAACCTGCTGGAAGCTGTCCCCGTACTTGAGCATTAGCCTTAATGCTGGAAGAGACTGCAAACCCTGACACACCCACCAACCCAACCACACAAGTCTCCAGCTCACTGCCCTGGCAAATTCCAGACATACCGCAGCCACAGCTATGCCAGGAATGGGAAGGCAAGCGTAATGTGGGACAGAGGAGGAAGCTGGCCTGAACAGGTGGCCCATAGGGAGACCTACAGGGAGTTTCAAGTGATCCCTGATGCTGTGGTAACAGCTGCCTCCCGGCCCTGAACTCCACAAGGTTGAGCGGGAGGAAGCAGACCCAAAAATCTGCCACTGAAAGGGGCTCTGAGAACAGACAAGGGCCCCAGACCCTGTGGCTGCAACATGTGTGGACCCAGCTTCCTTCCTACTGCTTTGGAAAGCATCAGCCTACCCGCTCTGTAAGGTGGCATCTCCTTGCTGCTCACTGACTACTGGTCCAGCCTGTGCCAGCCCTCCTCAGAAGCTATAAAATCCCTCTGAACCCTCTCCAAGGTTTATATGTGCAGCCAGGGTTTGGGGATGGGGGAAGTGTGAAAAACTGCCAAAACCAACCTGACCAGCAGAAGCTAGACACTCGCATGCCAGGCTTGTGGCCTCAGTGACAGACAGCCCACTCCTCAGCAGGGACATAAACTGCATGATCATCTTGCTACCTCCACACATCAAGGAGGAAGACCCTGTTGTTTCCCCGAGTGGCATTTGAGCTGCAGGCTCTAAGAGGAACGGAGGCCTTCCCCAAACGATGCTCAATGAGGCCAGGAGGCAGAAGGCTCACACAAACGAGGCGGCTCAGCTCTGAGCACCCGCCAGGACCTAACGGCAGCCTCAGAGTTTCCTGGCATCTGCCCACTGGTGTTGCAATGGTTGGGGGTGAGAGTCAGAAAGAAATAGAAGATTATTAAGTGGTTTTTCTCCTGAGCCACAGGGCCAACTGGGCACACAGACCATCTGCAAAACCGCTTCAGCTGACTAGCAGGAACAGTGTCCGCCTGAGAATTAACCCTCTGGGGCCTGGTGGCACCTCTTGCAGAGCTTCCTGGGGATGGCAGCTGTGGGCACCTCTACAGGGTAGGTGGCAGAGCAGAGCTGGGGGTGGTGGGACGGGGATTTGCACACTCTTCTGGCCTCTCTTCCTCTCTCTCCTCACCCAGATGTTAAACAATGAACACAGGATCATAGGTGTGGTACTGAAGACAGCACAGTTCCTAGCTCTGAGCCAGTTGTGGCAGGGTCATGACAGCAGCCAGCCAGCCTCCTAGAACCAGGTGGGACTTGAACTTTGCCCATTTGCCTGATAGCAAAGCAGTCAGACTTAAGACCACCTCAGACTTGGAAAGGGCCCTAGGGAGTCAGGCAGGGCCTGGGGAGAGGTGTCAGCACTCTAGACATAAACCAGGTAGACCTGAAAACATTTGGCTGAGGTACAGTTCCCAGCAAGTAAGGACACCACAGGACCCACCATAAACCCAAGCCATGAACAACTCATATGCTGCTGTGTTCTAGCAGCTGACATCCGAGGCAGCTGACATCGTGGCAGCTGACAGGGCATTGCCCTTCATCAATGCCATTTCCTCTGCACCTGGATGTAGTGAAGTACAGAACACAGGCACGTACAGTCCCCCAGCCAAGGTGAGGGTCCAAATGCCGAGCTGCCTCTGAGGTAATTTTCTTTTAGAGCTAAAGTGAAGGCTGCCATGGGCATCCATGTGAGGGAGCAGAAGAGCAAGGGAGCAACTCTCGTACCAAGCCAGCTATCAAATCATCAGGTGTCAAAGCCAATCAAATGCTGGCATCTTAGAAAATGCATAGCTGTAAGTACAAGAGGAGCCACGCCATGGAGGCATGCAAGGCCAGGAGGGGATAGCATCTGTGGAGACGAGCCTTCCTAATGGCAGAACTCTAAGCTCCAGAGGCCTGGCCGAGTATGCAGCCCCATTGGCCAGAAGTGCTCCAACACGGTCAAGCTTGGCTTTACCCATGAGGGCCTAAAGGGAGAGCTATGCTTCATCGGTGGCTCTACCTCTGTCTCTCTAGCTCTGCCTGTCTTTCTGTCTGATTTTGATTCTTTTTGTTTGTTTTTGTTCTTGTTTTGTGAGATTTCTGTGTAGCCCTGGCTGTCCTACTGACCTAGGACAATCTCTGTAGACCAGGCTGGCCAGTACTCACAGAGATCCACTTGCCTCTATCTCCTAAGTGCTGGGATTAAAGGCGTTCATCACCAGCAATCAGCTCTCCATGGTTTTTAAGATGAGGTCTCTAACCCCGTCTGCCTTTGTCTCTGCATGTCTTTAACTCTGTATCTCTGTCTGTCTACTCTAACTCTCTACCCCAGCTACTTTCAGAGGTGGGTGCTGCTTGTCTGTCATTGTGCTGACCTTCAAGCAAGTTCCAGCTTCTGGAAGCACAGTGGGTCCTTGGGTCTCCAGGCCAAGGAGTTTCTTTCTAGGCAGGCAGAGCCAGCAGCTAGAAGGCTACCAGAAGCTTCACATGTGATTAATGGTGGAATACATCTAAGGCTGGGGCCCAAAGGGCTCCGGGATTCAATGTACAGATTTGACTGTGGGATCAGACAAAGGCTCAGAGAAAGCATAGCAGGGTGATCACATACCCTGGGGCTGCAGATCAGTCTGTCTTCTCTCTGTGTCACCCCAACCTATAAGCTTACCAGCTATGTTCTCTGAGCCCCTTCTCTAAGTATTTGGTTTGGTCTACCTGCCTATAGCTGCTGTTTTATACATGGATTCACATCTATGTGTAGAATGTACATATATGTATGTGTGTTCACATGTATGTGTATGTATGTGTGTGTGTGTGTGTGTGTGTGTGTTGTGTGTGTGTGTATGGAACACAAGAGGTCGACACCGGGCATCCTCCTAACTCATTTTCCACCTTACTCTTCGGAGACACGGTTTCTTACTAACCCTGGCACTCCCTTTAAGAAGCCTTCTGCTTCTATGTCCACAGCTCAGCTTACAGACATATGCGGCCATGCTGCTGTCTAATATCGTTGCTGAGAACTAAACTCAGGTCCTTGTACGGAATACACTTGACTGACTGAGCCATTCCTCCAGAACCCTAAAAGTAGTCTCTGTGGGGTTAATCTTACCCTGTTTTATCATTTGCAACCCAACCCGAGGGTTTGCTAAGATTGTAAATGCAATCTAAGGAAATATAGTGACCACAAATCCACTGAGCAGTCACAGGCCCTCCTGATTAGCCATGACGTCACCATGCACAAGGACAAGTGTGCATCCAGCTCAGGAAGGAGATTTTATAAAGGGCCATTGAACCTACATGTCTCTGCAGACATACAGATGGGCAGCAACCTGAAGGAGCCTAGAGTAACCAAGGGATAAGTCCTGGACCAGTACCTGCCACAGTCAGGTCACTGGGATCCCAGTCCAAGGAGTAGACAGGAAGACACTGAATACCTCGACTCTCCGGGGTGGGGGATGCAATATTCACCAAGTGACACTTGGGCCCAGGTCCTCAGCTCCGGCTCCTTTGGAGCCACTCATGGACAGAGGCCCCACTGTACCTAGGGTCTTAAAGTATGGAGCTGGGCAGCTTTCCTGCCGCTGTGCAGCACTGCTCCTCCAGAGGAACCATGACCTTGGTTCACTTGCTTCCTCAGCTGCAAGCATGGCCCATCCATCATCTCCTGTCTGCTGGGTGTGATGATCTCAGATAGAACTCGGTGGGGACACGCTGCCAGCATCCGTCATCCATCCTGTCCTCCTGGGTGCCAGATAGATGGTGACAGTCTGGTCTGACTCTAGAGGACAAGAAATCAAGACGGGTGCTGCTGCTGCAGCCTCCAAACTTCTACGGGTCAGCACTCCATCTTCTCCCTGCCCAGTGCTGGGCCCTCAGCCCTCCCTATTCCCCTTGCCCGACTGACCTATGTCCAGGCTGTGGGCCATACCTGCTATCTGCTAGAGGGGCAGTGGTAGGCAGGCAGCTGTGGGAGCAAAGGGAGGGAGGCTGCATGGAGAGGCAGTGGGAACTATGGTTTTTCTTTTGATCCAGTAGAAGAACATGTTAGCAGTGTGGTGGTGGAGTGAGGTAGGAGATGGTGGGACAGGGTCAGGGGACAACATAGGGCAACAGAACAGCAGAAGACATGCAGCCACTTAGCATATTTCTGTCCCAGGTCACAGGGGTAGAGTAGGTAAAGATTTGAAGATCATAATTAGCCCTGGCTGGAGGCCACTGATGGTCTGTGGCCTAAGCTACTGGGAGTGCTCAGGCCTTAATAGAAAGCTGTGCCATCAGCGTCCGCCAGCACCTATGTGCCTTCAGCTGCATGCATTTCATGACACTATGATTTTAAGCCCCGTCACGTTTGTTAGACAGGGTCTTAACTATATAGATCAGGCGAGCCTCAAATGCACAATCCCTACCTTAGTCTCCTGAGGGCTGGGATGACAGGCAGGCACCACCACACCTAGCTGAGGCTAGTTTACTGATAGCCTTTTATTTTTAAATGCCCACTGACAGAAAACAGGAGCACAGTAACATTTTGAATGTTGGTTTTTGAGCCAGTAACTTATCTCTGAGAGTTACTGATACGCTAGATTTCATCTTTGGCAGCTACCTGGAATTTTCTAAAAGCACACAAGTTGTGCTTCTTCCTGAGCCTCCTGTTTGTTTTCTCCTGTGTGTCACCTGGTGTCAAACAGGTGTCACCTGGCCTGCTCCCCATCATAGACTGAGATCCATGGGCTGTGGGTTCCAGGTTTTCCTAAAAACCCTCAGTGAAGTTCTTCATGCTTCTAGAACATCTGGGTTCCTCTACTGTTTTAAGTGAATACTTAATTTTATTAAATGCAGTTTTTGCTGAGATGGCTTAATGACCTGTCCATATGTTTTAAAACGAATGTCATCCCAAATCAGCCCCAGGCACACCAAACACCATGTGGCATTCATGAGTGCGTAGAGAGCTTGGGTTACTGCGTTTATCTGTGACTCAGATAAGTTAGGAATCGTCATCAGGACCCTGGAAACACTCTCTGCTTTGTGGGGTTTGATTTGCTAACCGTGGCTGTGTCTGTTAACTGTGTCTGAGGAAGACTACTATACATTTCTTTCTCTGCAAGTCGAAGCTATACCTGCCTTTAAGTATGGGGAGTGGCTCGTGTCCCACTTTCTGGAAGACAGAGAGACTAGGACATCCCCACCTCCCCCACCCCCACCTGGGTCTGGGAGAAGACATTTCATCTCTTCTACTTGCTTTCCCATTCACAACCTCCCTCTGACAGGCTCACCTGCTGTGACAGCGGTTATCTGTGCTACTGTTCATCTGTTGTCTAGCTGCAGAATCACCACTTGGTTTGCTGCTTAAATTCTCCACAAGTCCTTGAGCTTCGCAGAGCCAGCAGGGCTATTTTTAAGGCCACCTGGGGTGGCTGCAGCATCTGCCTCTCTGGTCTGCTTCTGTTGTCTGCTGCTGCCTGGGGTTTCCATTGTGCTTCCTTGCTTCTGTCTGCAAAAGTGCCTGTGGATATAATCTGATATCCTCCTCCTCCAAAGGGACTGGCACTTGTTCCCACCAGGCTGCTGGGGATACAAGCAGTCTCAGCCAAGCTGGCCAGCCCATTACCAGCAACTGAGACAATGCAAGCAATGTTAGCTAAGGGGCTGTAAACCATGGTGTACCCTGTCAGAACCCACCCAAAGTAAAGGGGTCTGTTGGGAAATGTAGTCTTTGCGTCTGGTCCCAATGCCTTCCCAACTAGCTTTAAGGGTGGTGAGGGCTGGAATATCCACTTAACTGCCACCTGATAGGCCACCCAGCCCAAGAGAAAAGTGACCCCCAATCATCCCCAACTCCCAGGTGCCCTTTCCTCACCTAGGCCTCCCTTTCCTCAGGGCTTCCGATGTCCCTGCAAGGGCTTCACTATCACGTGACACTCCCTGTGTCCTGTCCCTTCTTTGGACTGGCTGGCTATTTTTGCTGGCTGTAATTATCTCTACCCTATTAGTTTGAAAGTAACACTCTCTGGTGTCATAGTGACAGCTCCAAGGATTAAGGAATGTTCCATCGTGTTTCCTGTTCAGACTTCCTCATACTGCCTGGATCGTGTGCTGTTTGGACAAAAGACATAGATATCTTCTCTGCCAGGGCTTTGTTATCCTGCCCAGAAGGCTGCTACTATGCTATTTCCACATCTGACATCTTGTTCCTCCTGTCTTGAGTCACAGGAGCCCCTGCCGTGGGGAGCTACTAGCAAACAGCTTCTGTGGCTGTGTGCTGGTGAGTTGTGAGCACAGAGGCTGCGGCACTGCAGGGCATACAGCCTTGTCAGTGGAGCTCCTCCACCAACGGTGCTGTCAGGTAATAAGGCAGGTGAGGCAAACTGCCTCTGTCCACGCTACACATGTCAATCCAACTGGTCAGCTTGACTACAGGGGTCACCTGCTCCTCCTCTCTGCCCTAGGGGCAGTGTAGGGTGACTGAAGGCAATCACAGGCTGGGGAAGGGCAGTCCTGTGCCAGGAGACCTCTGGGATCTGGCCCTGCACCTGTGCTCCCTAGAAATCACTAGAATATCCTCCACGGAGGCTGAGTGAGCCACCACCTCACCCCATGGGGTACAGCTGCTCACAGTGTTCTCAGCCACAGGGTTGTCTTGTAAACCATCGTGGTTTAAAAGGTATCTCAATGCAGTGAGGCTGGCCCCCTTCCTGTTTGTTAGGCATATGAAGATCTGGTGGATAGGTTTCTGTCTTTGGCTTTGTTGTTATTTTGGCAGAACAAAATGTCAACAGTAAATGGCTGTCATAGCCTCTCAGTGACTTGGAAGCCTCGGCAAAGCCTGTGCCCCTCAGATCCTCTCGAATTGTGACACTGTCTTTATCACTAAGACTCAGCATATCTGCAGAGTCTCATGTGCACTGAGGAACCGAGCCAATCTCTCCTGGGTGGGGGATCTCCTTTAACCTTTATTTCTACAAGGCAGGGACTCAGGCAGATGAGGATGTTGTAGAGCCCCTGGTCCTGCTCCTCCTTCTCCCAGGTGTTGGTACTGCAGGCTTGGGCCAGCATGTGCACCTAAGCAGCCTCTTCTCGTGTGCTCAACCTGCTTTTCTTTTATACCCAGCTCAAGTTGCCTTTGCCCAAGCCAAGACCACAGAGTTCACCACACAGTTTACTGCTTCCCTCACACTCAGCTACTTGTGAAATTCCAACTGCCCCAAGGGTCATTGTGGAACTTGTGTCCCTTGTCCCAGCACCTTCACATCCTCATGGTGGGTCTCTGTCTCACAGTGTTCCATGCCATCTGCTGCTGAGCCACACACAGGGCCATCAAGACAGACAATTGTCATTTTTAAAGATTTATTTTTATTCCTGTGTGTGTATGTCTGCTGTGGGAGTGGGAGGAGTGTGGGGAATCTAAGGGGCATCAGGTTACAGGCAGTAAGCTCTCCCCACTGGGAGGGGAGAGCAGTAAGCACTCTAACCACTGAGCCATCTCTCCAACCAGTCCTCATCACTCTTGACCACTGCCACAGAAACTCCTGCTTGGCTTCTGCGTGAAACCTCACTGGCTGCACATTTAGAGAAACCACACCTTCTCAGATGAGGCTTTTCTTTAATTCAGTAACATCTGCCTCAGTAACTCCTTAAATTTACTTCTGTGGCTAAAGCTTCTAAGAGTCTGTAATAAGCAGCCGTTAAGAGCATCCGTGCTGATTCTGATTAAGATGGAAGTGGATTTCTAAATGGCCTGTAGCCAGCACCCAAGCAAAGTTTCACAGGTTTTTGGGTCAGCTCCTTGGATGTCCATCATGTGTCCACATCCAAATTATACAGACAGAGGCAGCCTCATTTCTAGCTCTCCAATCTCAGAATAACCAAGGTGCCAGGTGTCCTCATTTGTCACACCAGGCTTTCCAAATCCACGTTCAGGGATATTTGTCACAGGTTTCTTATAGATGTCTCTGATCAGATCTAGTGTGACTTTGCTAATGAACAGGTAAGTTTTACATACCATTTTCCTGCTTAAGAGAACCACATGGTTCTACTACCACAGTGAGTCATATGACTTTCAAAATATACCAAGTATGCATGACTGAACCTGATCAACCTGGGGTGGGGTGACACATCACCTGATGTCGCCAAGCACAGCCTGTTCATGCTTGGAGGCAGCTCAGACATTCAGAAGCAACAACAAACTTTCTTTTCTTCTTCCTTCCTTCTTCCCTTTCTTTCTTCTGCCCCACCCCAGTCTGGTGTCAAGGTAGCATGTCATCCCATCTAAATTTCCCAATCCATCCATTCAATTCTGGGACAGCCTCATCTACTGCCTGAGGGGTCTGTGGAGACCCCTACAATGGCAACTTGTATCCATCCTCCTCCTTGTGCCTGCCAGGACTGTCAACTGTTTGAACACTTATATAAATGGAACTCCTCTTTGTAATCTTCCCGCAGCATCAACATTGCTTTTGTCGTTTGAATGTAGACTTAACTCTCTATCCCAAGTTGTCTTCAGCTGTTTCTCTACACACTTGATGCATTCCACATTTTGACATCTCTGTCATTCAGTGAAGTGTATCTTCATGAGTCCAATTTTATTTACTTTCCGATGGAAGGTTTCTTCCTCATTAAAATCTACCTCAATTTCACGTGGTCAGAGAACACACAATGTGGCTCAGAGCCTGTGGCAAGCAGAATTCTTTAGCAATGATCCAGAGAACATCTAAGAATAGACCTTTCTTAAGCTGCTGGGTGATGCTAGCCACCTGAGCAAGCAATCCAATCTTTGCAAACAGTGACATGTTTCTCTACAGTGTTCAGATATTGAAGGCTGAAATTGCACGTTTTTCTTCACGGCAATTAAGAGTACTTTAAAATAATACATTTCTCTTCTTGCCTGTCCCGAGACAGCCATGTTTTCCACTGTTTTGCTCTCTTTAATCTTAGAGAGTCCATTTTATACAGATCACTTAAGATCCATTTCTAGTCCAAGTGTTGCAGTGGTCTCTTGCTGGAGAACTTCCATCTGGGCCTATGTTCCTAGTCTTGAAAAATCCCCTGGAATCTCCTTTCCATGGGCATCTTTAGAACATAGCCTCATTTTTTTATGTTTTTGCCAAATGTGACTCATTTATCAAAATTAACCTCGAGATACAGTGAATAACAAACGTTTCACCTTTTTGAGTGACTGGTGTACAAGACAAATATCCATTATCCAATCCAGAGCAGTGTCAGCGTCCCATAGGATGCATGATCCCCAGAATACATTACTGCAACTGTTCCTCTCTGCAGGTCCTGACAATCTGTCCATCCGTATAATCTTCCAGTACGCATTCTTCTTACCTCTGCTTTCTTTCACTCACTAATGTCTGCAAGGCCATTATGCCATACTGTGGGCCAGAGCTCCAATCCTTTGGCAATCAGATTAATCCTCTGTATGAGAGGCATGCTTTTGCTCACCTGCTCATATGCTGGACCTTTAGGCTATTTCCACTTCAGGTCATTAGGAACAGGGCTATTGCGGATGTGCCCACAGGTATGTGTACAGACACAGGGTATTCCTGGGATTACAACTGCAGGGTCACATGGTACACTGTCAACTAGCTTTCTGAACATGTTTTCTGAAGACCTGACCCTGCTGGAAGTAGTTCCCTTCCAGTATTCTGACTTCCAGGGTGTGGGTCTGCTGCCATCTCCCATCCTGTATATCTGGGTGTGGTCTATGCCATGCTCTTCCTGGAGTGTGCTTTCCTCTCTGGATTCTTGTTCTCCATTCTTGCCTGGGATCCTGCCCAGATGTGTTACACAGCCTTGTAAACCTAGCCTCCATGCCTTTCCCCATTCTCCCCACACAGGGCCATCTCCAACAGTGGCAAGTCTCCTATGAAGATAGCCACAACTATGTCACACTGTCTATTCCACAGAGCTGCTCTCCTCTGCTACCTCAGTGTGCCCTGGTGAGAACCAGCCCAGGAAGTCAGAATGTAGTGGCATGAAACAGAGGCATGATAATCTGGGACCACAACTTTGAAATCCTCCCAGGAAAAGTGTCAAGCATGACACTGTCAGTCAGTCAGGTCAACTTTACTGGCACTTCACATGCCGCTCATGTGACTACTTGAAACTGCTCTCTCTGCAGTCCTGCCTTCTCCACAGAGCATTCTCCAGGACCCCTGGGGTTGCAGTTTATAGAGCCTAAGCATTCAGAAGAGGATGGGTTAAAATGACCTTGCCTTTGAGGGCTCACTGTGATGAAGTGGGAGCCAGCTGCCCCAAGGGACACCCACAGCTCATGCTCCCTAGAAGAGAGGGCCAAAGCAGGGCCTCTCTGGTAGCATGGCCCTGGAGATGAGCATTCTTCCCAGTACCCATCCTGGGACAGGGCACTGTGGGGAAGTCCTCTCATGGTGCAACCACACTGAGCCTCTGTGGCCATAAATACACTTTATTTCATCAGAAATGCATAATCACACTGGGGAGCACTCCCTTTGGAGCACTCCCCTAGCAGCAGGTCCGAAGTGCTCCAGCAACGTCAGCCAGCTCCAACACCTACGTCAGGACCCTGGAGGGAGCACACGGCCCAGGCTTCCACTACTCCACAGTTGTGTTTCTGTTCTGGTTTTTCTTTGTTTGGTTGGTTTTTTGTTTTTTTGTTGGTTTTTTTTTTTTTTCCATTTTCTTTTTTGTTATAAACACCATAGCAAATTAAAAAAGCTGTTTAAACAAAATATCGTAGTTCTTGTTTTTCTGAAGGTACTCAACACTCTGCACTAGGCTCCTCCTCTGGAGACCAGCAGTGAGACTCGAATCCTGAGGTGCCTTCCAGCAGGGGGTAGCCAGGACCTTTCCCTGGGAGGAGGAGCTCTCGGATGCCCAGCAGAACCTGCAGTTGCTTGCTGAAGCAAGAGAGCAGGGCACAGGGCAGGGTCGGTGAGCAGCTGTGGCGTGGCGCTCCTACAATGTCTCACTGGATCTGGATGGCTCCATGTTCAAGCTGCATTTCGGGCTGCAGAGTGGGTTGCAATGCCTCAGCTGTCTGCAAGGTGGGGAAGAAAGGAAAACTGTTCTAGAAAAATACAGTAGCACATGTGTGTATCAGCAAGCCACCTATGTGTTACACAGAGCCACAAGTTTCATATACAAGCAGAAAAGGCTTCATATACAACCTCAGAAGCCTGGGACCAGGCCACCCCTGACATAATGAGAAACAAGCACATGTCACACCTGCCCAGGAGAACGTGGGCAACTGGGGCCACACAGCTGCCACTTCAACTTCCCAGCCTTACCTCAAGGTGCCCTGAGAAACAACTGGAATTAGACACGTCATGTTCTTAACCTGACAGACATCCCTAGAACCTCAGGGTCACAATGACTTCCTACAGAAACTGCCCCAGTGTTCTAAGTGGCATCTTGGGACAGCTTAAAGACATAGCATCTTCAGTGAAGATGAAGTCACTGCTTCAAGGTGAGAACTTGCAACCTTGGAATGAATAACTGATCTTCCATCTCAGTTACACTGCAGGAGCACTGAGCATAAGTCACCCAGATTTGGTGCTGTGTTAACCATAGGTCCTGCACCACATGAGGCCAAGGTCTCACAGGGCTGGCACCTGACAGCTCTTACTGTATATCTAAGTCTCTGATTTTTAAAGATAAACAAACAAAAAAGTTTCTGCTCTCCCTGCTGGGGATGGCATGGCTGAGGCCATGTTCAGTTCACTTCTTACTAAATAAGTAAATAAGGGGAGAAGGAGGAAGAAGAGGGGGAAGACGAGGACAGCTCAGGTGAAGGATGTGGGCTGCAGGCACTTTCTAGGAAGCTCTGCACTTAGCCTTAGAACAAGACCCTGTGGCCTTATCAAAAGTTTGCAACAGTGAGATCAAGTGGGAAGCTGTGGGAAGCAGTGGGCAGTTGTGTGACCCGCTGAAGGAAGAAGCATCTTAAGGCTTGATGGGGGTTGTGGCTGAGGCCTGCAGATGGGAAATCTTCACCTAGGCCCAAGTTCCTTCTCTGAGAACCCAGAAGAAGTCCTTCAGAGGCCTTCAGGGAAGGAATCCCACAGTGCCTTCTCCTCAGATGCCTGGCCTAGCAGCTCCATAAGCCCTTCCAATGCCTGAGGCAGACAGGCCTCAAGAGCTCTTGGGAGAAGTAAAATCTTAACCAGCCTATGGTCAAAGCTTGGTTCTTGGGTTCAGGAGAGCAGAAACCTCTGTGAGAACTTGCAGCTTACTATACCAGGTTTAGAACACACAGAGAAAGGAGCTCCAGGAAAGCTGCCAGTGGCAGCTAGGTGTGCAGAGGGAAGGAGGAGACTGACACATGGCACAGATTCCGACTGTCGAGCCTTCTGCTCCTAACACAGTTACCTGCCCTTGCAGGGCTGAGGTCAGAGGAGCCCATAGATACTGATTTCAGGAGTTACAAACAGAAGCCCCATGCCTGAGCCAGACCTGTATGCCTTTCAACAAGGGTTCCTAGTTCTACAGGAATGTCAGACATAGCCCCAAGTTCAGTATCTACTAGGGAGGCTGGTGGGACTGGGAGGGACCGGACTTACCTGCGCTGCAGCTGTGTGGTCGCTCACAGGCGCCAGCTGGACATACTGAACCTGAATGTCACTGCCCTGGAGAGGTGACCCGTCCACTCCTGTAGCAGCAGGGTCTGAAGAGGCCACGGCTATGAGCTGAGCACCCTGCAGTACCTGGGGTTGGGGACAAAGCCAGGCTGGTCAGTGGAGCTTGGGTCAAGCAGACCCCTATCCTCTTCTGGTCCAGGAACAGCAAGAGGCCCCAGGCCCACAGCATGGATGGAAGCGCAATGGAACCTCACTGCCCACTGCAGAGAGACGCCTGCTTATGTGAGTGCTGAGGTTTTGACTGTCATGAAACTGCCACATTCACACTTAGCCTTGCAGAAACACCCTTGAGACACATAGATGTGAGTCTTTTAAAGCCCGTGTAAAAACAAACAAGCTAGACCTTGAAGACTACACAGGCTCACTGGGGACAGGAGAGCCTAACAAACCCTGGACAGAGCCCATGTGGAGTCGGTAACTTTAGAGCGAGAGACAGAAGGAGAGGCCTGCAGAGATGCTCCTGGGCACCTTTGCTTGGATGGAAGCCTGAGGACTTGAGTCTGGATCGTCAGCATCCACACACAGACCGGGAGCAGCTGTGTATGCTGAAACCCCAAACAGGAAGACAGCTGGAGCTAGCTTGCCAGCCAGCCTAGCCAAAAGAGTGAGCTACAGAGTCAGTGAGAAAGCTTGTCTCAGAAAAAATAAGGTGAAGATAGATGAGGACACCATCCACACCTGCACACGCGCACCACACACAAAGAAAAAAGAAGGAAAGAGCTACTGTGGAAGGGAGAGTGAGGGGTAACAGGCTCCGAGGGGAGGGTGTGAGCAGAGACCAGGGGCAAGTCACTCCAGAACAGAACCTTCAGTCCTTTTTAGCTGCATCCTTCCCTCATCCTGACCCTGCCTGACCAGTGACCCTGCCTCAGAATGGACCTGGAGGAGGGGAAGAAGCGTGGGGTGACTCCAGCCCTGGGTATCCTTCCCACAAACTCCACCTGTGCTCACCCCCGGGCAGGAACTCGGGGCAGGCAATACAAAGCCTCCATCTGCTCATTCATAGTTACCAGGAACCACGGCCCTTCATCAGCACTGTGTACCCGAGGTATGCAACTCCAACAAGGGACAGAACCGTCTTTGGCAAGATGGCACACCCATCCTTTGGTATGGAGAAGACCACATGTGGTTCCCCACAACCAGAGACAGCAGTACAAACTCACCCAGTCAACTTCTAAGAAGAGCTGTACTTGTAAATAGTGCCAGCTTGACTGTCAGGTGACATGTGCCTTTTTAAAGGACACTCTGCAAGTAAGGATAGTGTCTTTTATGATAATGAGGGTCGCCAAACCAAAATAGACTCAGGTTCACAGGCAGTATGACTGAAAAGCCCTTTTTGATATTTTTGAGTAACTAAAAAAGTGAGTCAACTATTTGGGAAATGACTGCCAACAGACTGTATACAGCTGTCCCCTTGGGAACTCATGCTGACTTGAGTGCCACAGTGACAGTATCAGGAGAATGGCTGGCACTCCTCTGGGACGCGTCTATCCACCTCCTTCCTGGGGAATACAGTGGCTTCTAGGTCAATCTCACTTGTGTGATTCCACTCACCTACGGAGGCCCTGACAGACTCTGCTCAGGGAGGAGCCAAGAGACAACAGCAACCATGACAGCTTGTCTCTGCACACACCAGCCCTCAGGACACCCTCTCTGGACCTGCTTATTGCTGCTCTTCTGTATGTCAACATCTGGGGACAGGAGGACAATTTCCTTGGCCTCACAAAAACCACACATCCGGTCAGCCACTCTATGGGCCATGGTGACAGGGCTGTGCAAAAACAGGGGAGCAGGTCCCCAGCCCTCTCTGGGTGCTTAAACTCAGATTAAGTAAAAAGGAGGGTGTGCAAACACACATCTGGGTTCTGGTTTCCAAGGAAGCTCAAAACTCAGCATAATCACTTGCCTGGTACTTCTACCAATACCTCAGATTCCCCTAGTCCACACTGCACTCTGGCACAGCTGCTGCACAACGCTACTGGCCACTCCCTCCCTCTTTAGAGCAAAGCAGGGCAGCAGACGCTAAGTTGCCCAACAGCTGGCTGACAGTAAAGACTCCTTGTTTTAGATAAAGCAAGGCCCCTTCTGGGGCAAAAGCCTGAAGAGACTAAAATGATTCAGTCTTACAAGAGTCACTGACAGAAGCCTCTGGATCTCTCCTCCACTCTCACTTGTAGGCTAGTTCATTATCTGCGCTCAGAACTACATTTCTTCAGGCATGGTGCTTTGCTTCAGTTCAACATGAAACAAAACCAATAATTTTCTATTTAGGAAAAAGCAAATGGAACTCCTGTTTAGGGATAGCCCTTGGTGGCAGACTTGGTTGGAGCCTTGGCTCTTCCAGACTCTCCCACTGTATAAGCTGCCCTGACCTTTCATGGGTAGTCAGGGGAGCTTGGGCTCTCTCTTGCTCTGCATTTACTCACCCACAATCCCTCCTGTTCTACCTACTCAGCAGCTCCTGTCCATTTCAGTGGGTCCCACAAGCTCCTGTGCCAACTCTGCAGGCTACCAAAGCCATGCTCTTCAGACAGATGAACATTTCCCACCCAGCATCTGAGTCAGAGGGGCTTCCTGGTCTCACTGCAAGAACATGGGGTCAAAAAGACAGGACAGGATCTATGGAGTAGCTATGGTCCACTTGTGCCTGGCTGTCTCCCCTGACCTACCCAGGGCCATCTACCAGGGTAACCCAGGTAGGGGCAAAGGGGGGCTCTCCATGTGTTCCTTGAACAGCAGAAGCAGCAGATTTCAGAAGGAAGGAAAGGATACAAACACCAGAACTGCTGCAACAGCAGAATGACCCTGTCTCCGAAAATGAAAGGCTCCGTGTGGGGTGAGGGCTCCAAGCTCGTCAGATGGGCCTGACTTACCAGCCATTATCAAGCCGTATGTCTTCATAACCATGTTTTATATGCCTATAACATGTCTTCAGACATGTGGTCATAGATGTGCACATGCACACATCTGCATATAAGGCACATGCCTGTTCACAGACATCTTCTCAGCTCTGCTAAACCCCTAACATGCACCTCTATGATGTCTCTGGCTGCCAAAGCAAGTTCTTAGCCTCAGGCCTCTGCAGGTATTCGGCATAGACAGTGGCAGTTACTGTGTCAGCCTCTGTAAGCCTGGGCTCAGTGTGTGGCACTGTCTAACTTGCTGTCAGCTCTGTAAGGGCCAGCTACCTATGGAAAGCAGGGTCTGCCTGCTGTCCAGAGCTTTGACCTGACCCTTCTTTCATGGTCCCTGGAAAACACTGGTCAGGCCACCCACATCTCCCGACAAGAAACACTTACAAACCTGTATCATTTCATTTCCAGCAGGCAGATCAAGTGTGTCTCCTCCCAGAGGCCAAAGCTGGGAGGGATTAGCCTGGGCCACTGAGTCACCGCTGACAGGAATGGGATTCTGGCACAGGCCCCACGACTGGAAGAGATCAGAATGGGGGCTATAGGCTCGGCAGGGACTTGTCAAGCCACAGATCCCACCGTGTGGGGAAGAGGTAGGAAAGAGGAAAGGTGCTGACACACTGTGGCTGCCTGGTTTGCTATCTCCTGGTAACTCAGACGCCAGGCCCCATTTGGAAACCCCAAGTTAGGAGTTATAACATAACCAGTTCCCCAATCATGTTAAGTTTTTACAGATTCCTCCACAGTGAATTTAAGGTAACTGCAGTTGCTTTTAAGGAAACTTTTGCAGTTACAGACCCAGTTTCCCAGAAGGCTCTGCCTGTGTTAACTGCAGCAAACACCCTCCCTGCTCGGCACCCCAACAGTGCTGTCCTGCTGGCACTGCCAAGAAGACCACTTTCTATATGAAACATGAAGCTGCTTAGCTCTGAGGTGTTGTACTGTGGAAACCTGAATTTGCAATATTAAGACAAAAGTGTAACTCGACCAACCAGTTGATGAATGGAAGCAAGATTCTCATCTGGGAAAAGCTTAGAAAGTCATGGCTTTCAAAGACTAGAGCTACCAGGCCTGGCGTACAAACTGTCTCCCAGTGAGGAGGCTGTGGGGCCTGGAGCCTGCCTATGGGATCTGACCATATTCGTTTCAACTGTAGGGAGGAGCTGGTGAGCCGTCATCTTGGCTGGCTGCTGTGACAAGGAGACCAAGATACATGTCAGGTGCCATCATCACACTCACTAGGAGGGCACTGGCCAGGACGGCCTGGCCATCCCTAAACTGTCCAATTCTGGCCATGCTTCTTGGGCCTGCCCTGTGGTCTCTGGTCCACACTCAGGAGCTGTCAAGCTAGTGACCACTCCTCCTCCAGCAACAGAGGCAGACAAACACCTGTTCTGCTGTGTGGGCCATTCCTGAATCTGCCTCCAGCATCAGAAGAAAGTTCCAAGGAGCTTCCCAGGCAGTTAACAGAACAAGCACCTTTGAGCCCAGCATGATGTCTAATCAATCATCCTAGCATGTGAGCATTTGATAGAGAGAAGCAGGAGATCAGGAGCCGAAAGCCAGCCTTGGCTACTTAAGTGAGTTGGAGGCCAGCTGGAGCTACAAGAGACCACACCAAGGCAAGTATGGCTTCACTGGAAATGCTACTCTCCATGGCATGGCACACAGGGACAAATCTGCACTGATCTCCCAGTAATGAACTTTCCCTTTGCATCTGGAGCAGAGCCCTGATTTGATGGTTCTCTACAGGCTCTGGGATGTGGATGTGTCTGACTGCAGTGACATGAGAGCGGCGCCCAGGCCAGCAGCCAGACCCTTCATCTGCAGGCAGCCAATGCCAGCCAGCCTGCAGCTGACCTCAGGGAGTCCAAGGGACAGCACAGACTGACACACGACAGATGGAGACAAGGCACAGGCCTGTAACACGCCCAGCTTCACTGGTAGCTGCCCCCTACACACTTCTGAAGCAGTGCCAATGCTTTTCAGACTAAGAAAGAGTGGCAGTGGGCAGGACTGGAGGAGGGCACTGAGGGACCCGGGAGGACTGTGCTTTGGACACACACACCACCTACTTTTCCTCCATCCGCTGCCAACTCTGCAGCTCCAGTTAAAACCAGCTGAGATAATGCAAAACTGCTGCTAACCCTAAAATCAATGCAAGAAGCCCCGGGACCTTTCAGCAGTATCTGCACATGAAACTCCAAATCCCACCAAGAGTCTACTCGGGGCAAAACCAAAATAAGAGAAAGGAAGCCCTTGCGCCAGGAGTAGACACTTCCCAGTGGAGATTAGTGTGGCCAAAAGAAGGCCTGGCCCACAGCTGCAGGGAAGAAGGCCCAGGAAGCTTCAACTGTTTCTCACTAACTTGATCCATTCACCAAGGATCTTTCCAAAACCCATGTGCTAGCTCAAACCATAGTTGTCTCCAGGAAGAGTGGTGGGGGCTAGAAAGACAAATGTCCAGTAATACCACCAACCACTGACCTGCGCAGACACTTTTCATATACACATTCCTTCGGCAAAAGTCTAATTGATTGTGCCTTGCTGTCCATCCCTACACTGGTGTGTGTGTGTGTGTGTGTGTGTGTGTGTGTGTACACATGTGTGTATACCAGTCAAAGATCAATGTAAATTGCTTTCTACATTCTATGTTGAGATGAGGTCTCTTATTGAATCTGGAAACTGCTAATCTGGCAAGCCTGGCTGCTCAGTAATCTCTAGAAAATCTCCTATACCTACCTCTTCAGGGCTGGAATCAGGGTCACAGCAGGCTTTTTTGTGTGGTGTGGGACTGGAATCCAGGTCCTCATGCTTGTATGACAAGCACTTTACCGAGTGAGCCATATCCCCAGCTACTAAGTCTTTGGGTCTCTGTCCTAGTTAGGGTTTCTATTGCTGTGATCAAACACCACAACCAAACATAAGTTGGGGAAGAAAGGGTTTACTTGTTTTACACTGCTGCATTGTACTATGCACATCAGTGTAGGAAGTTAGGACAGGAACTCAAGCAGGGCAGGAACTGGAAGCAGGAGCTGATGCAGAGGCCATGGAGGGGTGCTGCTTACTGGCTTGCTTCCTCTGGCTTGCTCAGCCTGCTTTCTTATGGAACCCAGGACCACCAGCCCAAGGACAGCACCATCCACAAAGTGCTGGGCCCTCCCCCATTGACCACTAATTAAGAAAATGCCCTATAGGTTTGTTACAGGCCAGATCTTACAGGCGTTTTCCTAACTGAGGTTCCATCCTCTCTGATGACTCTAGCTGTGTCAAGCTGACCTAAAGCCAGCAGCACAGTCTTACTCTGTAGTCCTGCCTGGCCTCGAGAGGTGATGAGCAGCGTCCACAGTGTCCTCTCAAGTGTGGGTGCCCTCACTCCTGCTCAGCTCCATCATCTTTAAGCCCACTAAGGTATGTGTGTGGTGTGGTGTGTGTGTGGTGTGTGTGTGTGTGTGTGTGTGAGATATACTACTCTATGCACATGTTTGCATGGAAAAGGGGTTTGGCACACACATGTAGAGGCCAGAGGGAAACATCAGACGTCTTCCCCGTTGCTTTCTGTCTCACTCCACTGAGACAGGGTTTCTCCCCACATATGAAGCTCCATGCTTTGCTTTCCTCCCTAATCTGCCGGCACCTGCCTCCAACTCTGGGGCTCCTAGCAAACATGGCCGTGTCCAGCATTTACATAGCATTGGAAAATCAGACTCAGGTCCTCATGACCTTGGGGGTGGAGGGAGCATGCAACCATTCAACAGACACTTTCCTTCTAGGACCACAGTCTAGAACCCCTGGTTGCATTGCAGTGGTTCCTCCTACACCTCATCTGCAGAGCCCTGGGAAGATGTGGTCTCACACTGAGCCGGGAGAGGACCTGGGCTATGAAACGACAGGTGGTGCAGCAGACCATATGCAGAGGCTGAGAGAAGCTCCCAAGCTGAAGCCTCACCACACCTCTGATACTGGGGTTCTCTGGAACAAGAGAGTGGGCCTCCAACACAGGTGGGCTCTGCCACTAAACTGGGGGTGGGCAGGGGGACCTTAAAGTAGAGGAAGGCAGACACAGTACCAACGGTGATGTGGGGTGGGGGTGATCCCGGTCCTGTGGGTTGGACTGTATCTCTCCAAGTTTGATGAACCTCCATGTCTTAGTATGACTGCACTTAGAAACAGGGGCCCTAGAGGATAAGGACAGGCCCTAAGGACAAATGTCTTTCCAAAGTTAGGGACATCTAAACATAGGCACAATTCTAGAAGGCCATGCAACAACAGAAGCTATCTAGGATGATGTGACCATAAGCCAAGGAATACTAAGGACCTAGCACAATAAGCAGAAAGCCCTTCCAGAGCCTCAGGAAGTAATGAAGGCAACATGGCCTCCTCTGCACACTTCTGTGAAGACATATTGGCTTCCATTGAAGCCTCAGTAGAGATGGCTGGGCCCTCTGCAGCCTCTACAAGTGCCCTGGACTCCTCTGCATTCCTCTGTACAGGCGGCCTTGCCTCCTCTGAACATCTCTGGCCTTCAGAATGCTGGTTGAGGCATTTATTTCATTCTAAGGATCCAAATAGGGACCAGGGGTTTCAGGTCCAAATCCCAAAACATAAACGAGCCTTTCACTTGAGGCTACCAACTGGACCACAGGCTGATGAGAACTTCCCAGAATGCCCTGAAGCCTCTCGCTAAAGCCCCCCTACCCCACCCCCTGGCCTCTCCTGCAGCTGCTTTGGGTCAGCTCAATGCCCTTCAAAGGAGCCACCAACGGTCCCCCTTCCCTGGGTCCTCTCCACACTCTCTAGGCCCTCCCTAACAGGGGTGACAAAGATAAATGCTGGATCTCTGCTGGGTGTCAGTAGGAATCTGTAGTGTCTTAATGTAAAGGAGTCATCAGAATCCAAAAAATACACAAAATAGTGACTTTAAAAGCCAAATTCCAGCTCTGAACTGGACAGAACAGATCTAACTGAGAGCCTGAAGAGGCATGGAGGAAGAGCTTCAACATATCTCTTCATAAAGACAAAAGCCCTCCCATGCACACAAGAGTGTGCATGACCCACTTGGCTGGCAAGGTAGTGTACACTAGCTGCCCGGCTCGCCTCATTGGAGGCAAGCGCTGCCAGGCACACCATCCTCCATTCCTCAAGTCCAAGCACTTCTCAGAGCTCCGTGCCCAGGACTCTGCTAGCAAGGAATACAGCACTCAGCCCTGAGAGGCTGACTCTGACCCCAGAACTCAGAGAGCAATTCGTGATGGGAACTGACCAGTCTTGAGAAACTCCCCAGAAGCATCCCAGCCTCTCACCCCAATCGCAGAGGCCCCTGGGCTTGAAGTGGGAAACAGAACTGTGTCCCCACTAAAGCACAGTGGCTGTTGTCAGAGCCACTTAGAAAACAAAAAGCTTCCTTAACATGAGATGACAGTTGTTCTTTATGACAAGTCTTGTGACCTGTCATAAGCAAGAAGCCACTTTGACTTAACTAAGACTAAGAGTCCAAAACACCAGCACATGGATTGTTTGGGAGTAGAGAAATTCTGCAAGCAAGAAAAAAAAACAACCAACCAAACAAACAAAAAACAACAACAAACTACTTCCAAGAGTGAACTGGGACAAAAGGTAACACTGAGCACTGGAAAGACCCCTTCCTCACAGTGGCTCCCCTTTAGAAAGAGAGACACTTCCATTCCAGAGACAGGGTCAAGCTACAGCCTCACCCACTGAGAAAGCTATAGACCCTTCTCCCTCTGACTAAGTGACACTGGCAGGTGAAGGTGGCAAGAGTGGGCAAGAGGAACGGGCACTGCAGTGAGTGAGGATCCTGCAGCTGGAGAAAGCTGCAAGAAAACAGACAAGAAGAGCAGCTGGCTGCTGGGGCACTGACGCCTAAGACCTTAGAGGCTGTAAGCATCTTACATGTCAGAGGCTCTCATGGCCCTGCCATTCAGCCTGACCAGAACACAAAGCCTCAGGATGCCTGGAACAAGAAAGCACACTAGAACGGGACTGTGTGGGAAGCTCCAGGATTCTCGGCACAGATGTTACCTTGCTTGTTACTTCTGAGCTGCACTGTGCCTGCAAGGACACAGTCTGGGACACTGACATGTTTGCACAAGCTCATAGTGAACAGGAGACCTTACGGTGGCACAGCCTGGTGCCCTCCATGTTGGACTCAGCACTCGCCTGTGACAGGTTCATTAGGAAAGAACAGGACAGCCACGGCACAGCTGGCCATGGCACCAAGAGACTGCACAAATGTCACCAACCCCAAAGAACAGCCCAACTCTTCACATCAAACTTCTCCTCAGCATTTCTCAGGAAAGAGCATGGCCTTAGGACCAGGACACCCGCCGCCGGCTAGCCTTTTGGGACAGTATGCTCCCCAACTCTCTGAAGGGGCCTACTGAGAGCTCAGATTAGGAGCCTCTGGAGTAACCCCAAAGGAGACAGCATTGCACAACTCAGTGAGAGCTGACCTGCTCCAACTCACTATGCGGCACTCAAGGACTAAGGCAGTCCCCAGCCAGTGCTCTGGCCCTGGCCTTGTGACACTTGAGTGTGCACTACTCTGCTGCTGTCCTTTCCTCTTAGCGGCCCAATGCTATCATTAGGCACATCACTATGACCTTACATTTTCAACCTGAAATCCATGGACAACCAGACCTGGTGGTGCAGGCCTATAGCCCCAGCTACTGAGAAAGCTGAGTGAGGGGGGTCCTGGGCTCAAGGCCTTCCTGGACTACATCTTAAATCAAGTCCTGGGCTAGAGACTAAATCCAGGGCCAGCCTGTAAAGCTTAGTGAGACCCTACCTCAAAATGAAAAACGCAAAGTGAAGATGGGCATACTGGTCCATGCCTTTATAACTTGAGAGGCAGAAGCAGGTGGATTTCTGTGAGTTTCAGGCCAGCCAGAATTACAGAGTGAGACCCTGTCTCAAAAAAACAAAACAAAACCAAAAATCAGAAAGGGGCAGTTATACACCTCAAAGTCGGTAACTCAGTGGTATAGCACTTTCCTAACAAGGGCAAGAGTTCAGTACCCAGTATCTTAAAAAATAAATATACAATTCATAGATGTAGACAGGCCCTGGCTTGTGGGTTCTCAGCTGCAGGGTGGTCCCCCTAACCACTGCTGACAGTGAGGACTATCTCGGGGGCAGGGAGGGTACCACAGTGTATCCAGCTGGCTTTGTTTGGCAGAGGGAGATGATCAAGGTGTTCTAAGTGAGAGTTAGGGAAGGAGTGTGCATGTGGTGGATGTGTAAGTGCGAGCTGCAGGACCAGCACAGGCACTCAGCAGCAGTCCTGAGGGCCCCAAACTGCCCACAAAGAGAGGGCAGGAAAGAAAGGGGCAGGACCAGTTCCCATTGCTGTCAACCGTACCAGTTAACAACCTGAAAGTGAGCTGGAAGCCTGACAGTAGAGACAGGGAAGCTGGGGAGGTGGGTAGGGTGGCACCCAGCTTTAATCCCAGCACTTGGAAGGCAAAAGCATGCAGATTTCTGAGTTCAAGGCCAGCCTGGTTTACAGAGCAAGTCCCAACTCTGTCTAGAAAAAAACAAACAATAGCATTGGAAAATGATAAAAATCAACCAAAATCGATCCTGTGATTACAAGGTCTACCCCTACCTGGGCTGTCTGAAGTCCTTGAAGAGAACAGGATGAGGGATATAAGAGGGAACCGGGGACAGCAGCGGAACAACATAGCCTGAGCTAGCTTTGGGGTGGTGAGTCCACCTCACCTTAGACAACTAACACAGCCCTGGCTCAGTGACCAGGCTGAAACAACAAAGCAAGCATTTCTCAAAGTTAGCTTTAAAAAAAAAAAGAAATCACAACATACTTCCCAGCCACAGACTATGTACAGCTTCTCATAGACTCTTCTGTCATAAGCTGTGGGACACAGTGCCAAGAAAGTCACCAGGGACAAAAGCAAGACACCAAAGTCACATGCAAGCCTAACCCTCCCCCACCTCCGACTGTTCAAAACACCGCCCTGGTACACAACACAACAGGCCCGTCTTTGGAGCACTTGGCAAAAGTCGGTCCAATTCCCACAACAAGCCTCTGGGGGCATCCTCCCCGGGGCTCGGCTGCTCCAGAGGACAGAGAACCACAGAGATGACTGTCCAAGATACTCGCTCAGCTAGAGGCAGGCAATTCAGAGAAATTTACAGTCTGAGGAGCACCTGGAATGGAACCGCTTGCAATACTCCTGTCTACCTGTGACTGGAGAGAAACCTGTGCCACCAGGCCTAGCACACACAGGTTTATATTTATAGAGCTCATTTCTGATTTTAAAAACATTATGTGTAGGCCTGTGTATCTCTATGTGGGTATATGTAAATGAGTGCAGGTGCCCAGAGGCCAGAAGTAGGCGTCAGATTCCCTGGTGGTGAACTTACAGGCAACTGTGTACCACCTGACATGGAACCTGGGAACTGAACCCAAGTTCTCTACAAAGCAAGCAGTGTTCTTGGTTACTGAGCCACTTCTCCAGCCCCAGCAATTTTTAAATGAGTTTCCAATAAAATTCAGAGAGAATTATCTTCTGACTTATCAAAACAAAGGAAATATATATATTGCTATTTACAGCACAAATACCATTTGTGTGAAAACCTGGACTATCTTAGACTAGCAGGTTAAGCTGATAACAGCAGTCATCTCTCATACTGGTTCACAATAAACTTGATGTGTCATAACTGGTGTTCAGGATCTAAGGTGTGGGGCAGAAAAGCAAACACTACTAAAGCCATAGTGGGGCCCAGGTTGCCTGGGGGAGCTACTCTGACTGCACACGCTTATGAGAGAAAGACCCTGGAGTCATGTGTAAACTCACTCTCACTAAGGCTGAAGCACATCACCCCTCTCCAGACATGCTGCCATCAATGACTGAAGCAGGCGGCTCAGGCACCCGCTGTCCGTGCAGCAAGCCACAGAGAGGACACTTAAGAGGCAGCAGTGGCTCACAGTAATGCTCAGGACGGTGGGCAAAGTGACTAGCCAAGACCAAGGCCAGCCCAAGAGTCTTCTCAAGGGAGCCACTAGTTTACTGGCCTCAAGAAGTTCCCATGAGCTCAAAAAGGTCACTGTTTAACATTTTCAGTGCACCCAAGAAAACTCAACCTTCAATCCTATGGCTGTTGGCATTTAAGGACTTTTATCTTCAGAGTCTTCTGACAACCTACAAACTAAAGACTCCACTGTACTGACTATGAGGACTGAAATCCCTCTGACCTGACAAGAAGTTAGTATTGCATCAACATACTTGTCCCACCACAGCCCCATTCTGGAGCCCTGCCTGCCCTGTCGGATCCCCTCGCAAGAGGTCCTAGACTTCTCTGACCCTGCTTTTGACTTCCCACCCAAGCTCCACCCAAACAATTTCATCAGACCACAACAACCCTACTTAGACCACTCCAACCATCCTAGCCCTGACCAGCCCACAGCTAGAAGACAGGAACAGGGGCAGCAGCAGTGTCACCCACCTCCACTGGCTCTATGGCTTCACCTGAGAAGACAGTTCCAATCAGCTTAAATAATCTGCCAAGCTCCCAGAGCGATCTCTCAGTGAGAACATCAGAAACAAAGCCACAGCACAACGAACCCCTGGGGCCCAGGCTCCGCTTAGCCCTCACTTGCCCACAGCTGCGGCTACAACCTGTGACTGCAGATTAAATCCAACTCTAACGGACGGGCACATAAAGGTGGGAAGCTGGCACCACAAGAAGACACACTGGCCAGAAGACAGGGGACACCACAGCCTATGTGTAACAGGTGGGAAGCTGGCACCACAAGAAGACACACTGGCCAAGAAGACGGGGGACAACCCCTAGTCCTATGTTGTACAGTGGGAAGCTGGCACCACAAGAAGAACCTCGCCAGAAACGGGACACCACAGCCTATGGTACGGTGCTACGGCTAAGATAGCTCAGAGATCCCGAGACAGAGCTACACTTACGAACCAAGACAAGCTACATTTGAGAGCCAGCAAGACCTCTAGTCATGTTTTAAAGATTTGCTAAAGTTGTATTTCACCATCCAGGAATCTCTGCCTCTCTTACTATCCAGAGATACTGAGTACTGAGTGCCGTGTACAGAGTACAGAGATACTGAGTGCAGAGTGCTGTGTACAGAGTACAGAGATACTGAGTGCAGAGTGCCGTGTACAGAGTACAGAGATACTGAGTGCAGAGTGCTATGTACAGAGTTCAGAGACAGTGAGTACTGGCCACTGCAGCAAAGGCCTGAAACCTGAAGTAAGAAGACAACTGGCAAATAGCAGTGACCTCTAGGGATAGAATGGCCAAGAGCAAGCAGAGCCCCTCTAGAGCTGGTTAGTGCAAACAGAGGAGCAGACATGGATAGCATGCAGCCCCAACCCCCCATTCCCACAGCACTCATTGAGAACAGCCACTAAAGCTTCAAATGTTCCCATTCTCCACTGGCCCTTCCCGACTACACTTGTCCACAGCAGCTGTCTACACTGGGAGGGAAGCCATTGTGCACTTGGCAGGCCAAGTTCAGATGGCTCTAATCTCATTAATCCTGAATCTCTGATGCCCAAGTCCTCTTGGGACAGACAGTCTCCCTCTAGGGACACAGCTGTCCCTGTCACCCTGCTGCAGCCTTGATGCAGCAAGCCCCAGTACCTTCCCACATAGATGTCTTTCCAAGCTTTTACAACCAAGGACAGTGTCCTAATCAACACCTTCGCCATACATCTACATCCAGCGCCTGCAGTCAATCTTTGGAAAACAGTCCAGCATTCCCATGAGGATGCTGGGAGACCTGAGACCAGCTCAGCTAAAGAATCCAAGAGCACAATCCTCTTGCGGACCTAGGGAGAGAAGTGACAGGGCTGACTGTCCCCAGCACAGGTCTGGGCTCTTTAGCTCCACTGAGGACATCAAGGTAAATTAAATGGAGCATTTGTGCTTTTTGTACCATAAATGAAGCCATGCTGAGTCAGGTTACTAAACAGACACGAGAACCAGCCAGATGACAAAATGAAGACCGACTCTCCACAAGTGGTAAGTGAGACACCGGCTAATGGACCACCAGAAAGCAGCCCTTCTTGAGCACATGCTGCACACTGCCATCCGAAGGCAAGCTGCCTTTGGGAGAGAAGGGGGCCAGCAGTGAGCGCCCTTTGATATTCCGTCCCAGATACAGTGACACTGGGAAGCAGAGGGCAGAAAGAAAGTATGGGGGTTCACATAAAGAAAGAATTAGAGATGGACAAGTTACTTCTCAGTGTGACAAGTGACCAGCATGGCAGCTTCTTGTAGGAAGGCTGCTTGGAGCAGAGTTGGCAGCAGTGACAGGCTTCTGAGACACTGGAGACAGGGGCAGAACCAGAGGTGTCACGACCTGGAAGCTCAGGCAATGGCTCTTTCACAGCCTCACTGTCCCTGACTGGATGCCTGTGGCCAAGCCATGAGCTGTCATGCCTGGGGTTAGACGGAATCTCTGCCCTCGTGTTAGATGGCAGGGCCGAGGAAAAGCCTACTGTGTTCATTTCCAGTTCCAGGCAGAACAGAACTATTGTTCTATTCTATTCACAAGAGAAACAGTGGGGAACCGAGGTAAGGCTTCACTTCACTTTCCTCATCTAGAAAAGGTGCAGCCTTCCCAACACACCCAACAGAACAAACCCAAACCCTGTCCTCAAAGGCGGAGAGAAGAACCAGCTTCAAGCCTGGCTGGGCCTCTGCTGTCCCAGCTGAGAGCAAGAAACTCTCCAAGAGGAAGGCATGAGGCCCGACTTCTGCTACTTGTTCCTCTGCTCGAGCTTGGCAGCCATGACTGGGGGTCTCTTTAGTTCTGATTCTCTCCACAGCAGGTAGTACAAGGAAGTCACATGGGTCTTCCTTCCAGCACACAGAGTGCTAGTTTGGAAAACAAGGAGCAGAGCCTCCTGAGTGGTGAGTAAGCTCTGTGTGTCTTCAAATGAAAGCCACAGTACACTAACAGGAGCCTGTCCTGACTACTCATAACCCAGGACTAAAACCAATCTTCACAAAAACTCCCTGAAGGCCACACCGTGCAAACAAACCCCACTGCCAGCACCAGCTTTCCTCCTGCAGGAGCACATCGGAGCACATCGTCCTGGGGACCCAGAGCACTTTACTAAGTGGGGCACTTTACTAAGCACACATGTCCTCCAGGTATATACAATAGAGACAGAACAGGAAGTGTTTAACAGCATTATGAAGACCCAAGCCTACCTTGTCCGTCAGATTCTCATAGTATGTTGCAGACATTAATGAACTAGCGGGGACTTTCTTCTCCAGTGTAAAAACCAATGTGGGAGCCCAGGAGGACAGTGCAGGACCAGGCCCACCTGTCCATAGTCCTAGACAGCTCAGCTCAGCTCAGCTTCCTCGTGCTGGAGACAACTCCACCCCCGCCCCACAGAAGTGTCTCTCTCACACTGAGGAGGACAGACTGTGTTCAGGCCACAGTGAGGAGCGCATGGGGAAGACTGAGCACTTACCTGACCATCCTGACCCACGTGGTGGATCTGCAGATTGCCCTGCACAGTGCAAAAAGGAAACAGTGAGAACTTCCCTACATGAGTCAGAAATAACCAGGAAACTACTAAGTCTACAAAAATGCAACCCCTTTCAGCAATAAAATCCACAACAACGAAACAAGAATTATAAGCCAAATCTCTGGCTTTTTCTCTCATATTCAAGCATAAGACATTAAGCCCATTCCCTCAACTCTGACCCACAAATGAGGACGTCTGTTTTTTTTTCCTTTTTCTTTTAAACAACTGTAGATTCACAAGGCATGTGCACAATAGCCCAGTATGGCCCACAGCAGAGCAATGTCCCCATGGCAGGAATATACTAACAATCAGCGCACTGCCCGCTTGTGTCATAATAGGTAGGGTGCTACTCCCCATGGCTGGGACCAAAGGATCCCTCTGAGTCTGCAGTGTCTCTTCACAGAGCTCATTTCACACCATCATCGACAGGAAGGGACACCAGAAAAGCGTCCCAGTCACCCCACCACACCAGGCAGAGTCTCTCCCAGAGAGTTTCCCAGGCTCTGCTGGAATGGCATTGCTTCCACACACTGAGTTCATGACTGTACGGCCTATGACCGTGACAGGACACCTGACTCACCTCACTGTCCTGTGTGATCTGCACCTGCTCCCTTGAGGCACCTGGGCAATATGGAGGTGGCCCTGTGGGATCCACAGCAAGAGAGGACACCAAGAAGCATCAGAGGAAAACAAACCGAAGGAAACAGCAAGCACCCTCTGCCACCTTCATGCCTGGCTGCTTTTGGCCCAGGAGAGTAGGCACCTCAGAAACTGCTGGAGAGCAAGGAGCTTTGGTTCCCCACATGGGCCAGCTGGTGAAATGTGTGCACAGCCTGAGCTCACCCCATAGCCTCCAGAAGTAAGTATTCATCACGTGACTTATGAAACCTGCTGAACCTGTTACTGTTACTTACCAACTAAGACATGCAGGTAAGGGTGGCAGATGGGAGGAGTTATCCGTGTGCTGCCCTGAAGTGGGCAGATGTTAAACTCACATTTAAACAAGTCACACAAACAACTAACAAATACGGCTCTGCAGAAGCCCAGAGCTCTGACTCCTATCAAAATCTACTCTGGGGGCAGGAGAAATGGCTGAGTTTAAGGACACTTGTTCTTGCAGAAGACCTAAGTTCAATTCCCAGTACCCACACTGGGCAGCTCCATATGAACTCCAGCTCCAGCCATCTACAGGTGCGAGCAGTACGTACCCAGGCACCCTGAAGAAGTGTGCAGAGACCAAGGCCTTTCCCCAGGCTCCTCCCACGCTCCGCAGACACCGGAGTAAAACGGTACGGACTACTTGCACCTGTAGAATCTAATGCCCTCTTCTGGTCTCTGTGAACACGTGCATTCACATGCACAAACCTTACACACAGCTAAACAATACATAAATAAATCTTTTTATTTTCTAAATCCTATCTTGGCCCAAACAGATCTTACAGCAAACAGCCTATTACAGGTGCCAGGCCACTGTTGCTTCACTGTTCACAGAAGCTGTGCCAGCGCGGTCTATTCCCAAGCTTTCACAGAGTGGCCCCAGCAAGATGAAAATAGCTGCTGTTGTCTAGTCAGTTACACACTCAACAAGCCCAAGAGAGCCAGCACTTACAGTCACTCTGCCTCCTTTACACCAGCCCCCACAGCCCAGTGGGCCAAAAGCACCCCAGTGCTACCCTCAAAGTCCTTGCTCTCCAGAAGTTTCTGAGGTGCATACTTCCTGTTCCGGCACTTCCTACTGTCTGCTCAGAGGGTGCAGAAGACTCTACTTAGCCTTTGTGTGAACACAGCACCCAAACTGAGGCCTCCCCCTTCACTGTGCGGAGCCTACAGGAGCCCAGCGCACCCTGAAGAACTGTGCAGAGACCAAGGCCTTCCCCAGCCTCCTCCCACGCTCCGCAGACATTGGAGTAAAACGGTACGTACTACTTGCACCTGTCCATCCTCTCCAATCTGGTGGATCTGGACTTGCTGTGCGTTGGCCAATGCGTAGTGTAGAGCCTGCGGCTGTGACTGCTGTAGCTCACTGGTGGGGGGAGGGGTTCCCATCATGGTCTCTGTGGAACACAGGAACAAATGTTAGGACCTCAGGTCCCACACACAGAATGAATGACCCCTGTCATCTATCTTGGCTCCCTCATGTCTCCCCCGCCTCAGTTTCTACAGAAGAGGAACGGTACCTGGCTCCTAGATTCAGGTGAGTGCATCTCTGCTCTGCAGAGTTGTCAACAGCAAGTCAGGGGAACGAGATTTGTGACAGAGTTAAGCATTGTAAAGATTCAATGACACCGTTGTAACAAAGTGTTTCTCCTACAAACACCTATACAAACAAACTACTGAACTACTGCAGGGCTTGAGGTCTGTCCACAGAAATGTCCCACAGGGCTATGCTTGGACCAACCCTGCAGTAGAGCTGCAATATGTGGCATTTCTCCAAAGACAAATGTAATTCAAAGTTACATCTGCAAAACAGTTTATTTCCAATGTTTAATCAAAGCAAGGTACATTTGATTTGGCATATGATGTATTAATTTTAATTGATTTGGTATATATTAATTTTTCCCCCAGTACTGGAGATTGAGCCTAAGGCCTCCAGCATGTGTGTTCTGACGCTTCAGCCTCTAACTGTAATGACATCACAAGCAGAATTTTCTGAAACAAAAAATTAGGGCTTGTAATTTTTTTTTTTAATTTTCAATGTATATTATGCAATTCTGTGGGAGAGAGTTGTAATAATTGGTGAGAACAAACATCTGGGCAAACAGTGTAATGCCCTGGGCCCTGAGACAGTAGACTACCATTTTGTGTGGAAGAAGAAATACAAAGGATGTGAAGCTGACTACACAGAAAAGCTCTGTGTCCTTTCCACAGCGGTGTCACAGTGCCTCGGGCTGTATGATTTTAAAAACACCATGACAACAATTAAACCTGTGGATTCACACACATGCACAGGCAGAAGATGGACGAGCTGGCCTCTCTGCCATTCTAAACTACTGGCCACTGCACAGATGCCAGCTCCTGTGTCCTGCACAGTAAGACCAGAACGTATGAATGTTTACACAGTGCTGACAAATGACATCCCAGGCTCTACAAGCCAATTTCCAGAAGCTTCTGTAAAACTTATGACTCTGTGGTTTGTATCCAAACTGACAGCATCTGATCCATCATTAACTACACTAACTTTGCTGGGCATGGTGGTCTATCCATAACCCCAGTATCCAAGAGGCTGAGGAGGGTCAGAGGCTGAAAGTAGCCTGGACTATACTGTAAGACCTGGTCTCAAAAAAATAAACAAGGGATGGAGACAGCGCAGTGGTAGAGTGCTAGCCTGGCATGCATAAGGTCAGAAGTCCTATCCCCAGCACCAAACGAACAAGTAAACTAGCTAGCCAATTCAGTAAATGTTCCACTATTGAAAAAAACACCATGACCAAAGCAACTTATAAGCAAAAGCCTCTAACTGGAGGCTTGCTTCGGTGTCAGAGGGTGCATCAGGGAGGGAACGGGGCAGCAGACTGGCTGGCACATGCTGGAGCAGTAGATAAGAGCTTACATCTCATCCACAAACACAAGACAGACACCTCAAAGCCCACCTCAAGTAACACAGCTCCTCCAACAGGGCCATACCTTTGACTCTTCCCCCCAACAGTGGACCAACTAAGAACCAAACATTCAAGTACGAGCTTATGGGGGCCATTCTCGTTCAAACGATCACCTTAGCCTTGACACAAACTCCTAAGAACCAGTGAGATATACAAATAGGTAAAGACACTTGCCACCAAGCCTGCCCACCTGAGTCTTATCCCCAGAAACCACATGGGAAAAGGAGGAGAACCAACTCTTGAGAGACGTTCTTGAGCTCCACACATGTGCATAGTACACACATCCTCACTACCGTGATCCCTGACACACAGGCACTGGGGCATGCGTGTGAAAAGACACATACACAATAAATAAAATAGAATACAAGATGAAATTCTCGTCTATATAAATATTTCTAAGGGAAAAAAAAGAAAGTCATTTGTAGTATTGTGTGGTGGCTCCTTGTCTCTGCTAACAATTCAAGGTGACTCAGCTGGAATTAATACCAATTCCAAATTAACCGAATTCTGGCTTAATTACATTTTACCATCACCAAATAACCTTGAATACTAGACTAGCATTGCTCAACAACAGCAAATCCAGACAGAACAATGACAAAGATCCCAGAAGTCCCTTGGCCTAGTCACCACTCTGCTTAGCCAGATCTCTGCCAAGAATGTCACATGTTAGGACAGACCACAGAACGTCTCCTCAGCAGTTTACAAAGCAGAGCACTTTCACAATACCCGTGGATGGTGAGTGGCAAGGACATCCCCAAGCCCAGGCCCTCTTCTGAAAGCAAGTGCCTGTCTGCCTCACCAGCCAAGTCCTGGAAACTAGAACTACCAGGCAGCTCTGAGCTAGTCCTAGACAATACACACCCAAAGCCCCAGGAAGAGGACTACGATAATCATGCCTCGTGTTCTGGAGCCCCCTCACCCCTTCAGCAGCACCCTCCTAGCCAACGGTTCCCTTCTACTCCACGCAAGACCACACAGTGGGTCAGCACAGTTCTCATGCTAACAGTGTCCGCTGCCAGGAGGATATAGACCACAGGTCAGGAAGAAAAGGACCAGCCGCCAGGCAGTGTCTTCTGGGAATGCGGCCTAGGCAAGCCCAGTGCTCATACTACAGCGTTTGTCTATTCCCCAACACTCACCCTGGGGCCTGACAGCTGCCAGAGCTTCTCAAACATGCCACCCCTGGGGACCTGCCCAGAATTTGGGCACTTACAAGCCTGCACAGTGGCTGGCTGCCTACACAAGAGGCCAGCATTCAAAGCATCTTAGAGAAATCGACAATATTTATAAACAAAGCAGCAAAAGGAATAAAAAGTACAACTAGCTACTAATAAAAAAGAAAAATACTGAAAATTAAAACACAAAATATAAATATCATCACACTAAGTTACTGGCAAGCAATAGAAAGAAACACAAATAACTACAAGAGCCCACAGGCTAATAAGCAAACATGCGTGATACTGGTTGGAGCAGGAGCCACAGGTACAGACACTGAATCTCCACCTGCAAAGCAGCTGCTGGCTTTAAGGCCAGGAAGCCCCACTGATCTAAGAGCAGGCTTGGGCCAGCAAGGTGCTGGCTAGAACGGTGGAGCTTCAGGCCACTCCACACCACCTCAGTTAGAGTATGAACAGACCATGATTCTACAGGAGCACACCAGCACCTGACGACCTGAGCGCCTTCAGACCCAGATGCATGTGTCCGTAAGCAATCCACCTGTAGAGGAAACCGGCCAAGGGCTGTTTGCAATATGAATGGAGCGCTGTCCTGCTTCTTCTCTGCCAATCCCTTGGCACCTGCACCTCTGATGGCAGTCCAACTCACCAACACTGCCACTCCTCAGGTCCTTCGTGAACACCACCAAACCCTTTAGAGTTAAGCGTCTCATCCTTCACTCAAGTTCCACTGTCACCACAAAAGCTGTACTGGGACAGCCTTCTCAGTGGCTCCCAAACACTACCCTGTGACCATGGGGCAGACTGTCGTATAGTCTGAAAGGTGATCGTATCAGAAACAGTGCACTGTTCAGCTGCACGGGTGCCTGAACTCAGCATGTGTATGAATGCAGCAGAGGAGGCTGCAGGTAAATACTTCTGGGCTGACTGTGCACCTGAGCAGGTGCTGTGACCACGTGGATAGCTACAGAACCCTGGCTCTTTCCAGTCGCCCTGTGTTTGTCTCAACACTAGGAACACAGGCCATGCCTCCTTACTATGTCGGATTCAGGTGAGACCTGGCTCATCAAGGCCCTGTCCAGTAAACTCAGCTTGACAAATTCCTTGTGATAAAGCAGCTCCCTTCAGCCTGCGTGAAATCCGGGTGCCTGGCGACCGTTCCCCGTGCTTCATCCCTAACGCTGCTTGGCAACTTTCTGAATATCTACTTCCTTCCCTGCTACTAGATTCCTATTCCTCTTTAAGTCCCTGAACATAACTTTAATAACACTGGAGCGGCATGGGCTGTTAAGACTGGGTCTCCTTAGTCATTAGGGTGGGAGGGTGGTTTGGTTGGTTGAATTTAGGTTTTGTTTGTTATCTGTTTTGGTCATTTTCTTGTTTCTTGGCATTGGATCCTAGACCTTGTGAATGTTCCTAGGTTAGGTGTCTGGATGTTGCTGTCTTCCTATTCCAATGCTGAAATCTGTGGCCCAGCATGATCTTCTCAGGCTGTCATCTAGTTCTGGCTTTATGGGGCTGGAGAGATGGCTTAGCAGTTAAGAGCACAGGCTGCTCTTTCAGAAGACCTGGGTTCAGTTTGCAGCACCCACATGGTGGTTCACAACCACTAGAACTCCGGTTCCAAGGGATCTGATGCACAGACCTAGGTATCCACTTGTCTGCACAGCACTTTCGCAATAAGAAGACTCACTCCATCCAGTAAGGCTGTTACAACCTGATAAAGGAGGACTCTTCCCACTCTTTAATCAATGGATACAGCGCTCATTAACAGTAACATGGCAGCCACAGTGAGACACACAGAACTGATGAGCACTGTCAGAACCGCCGCCATGAAGATCCGCCGCTCAGGTAAGGAAGGAACAGACCACAACCAGCAAGGGTTGACAGCACTCAAGAGCACATTTCAGGTTAGTCGCAAGTCCTGTTTGCCCCATTCAACAGCCACACCCACCTCAGCCAGATACAACTTCACCAGACACATTCCTCTCATGCCTAAAGGCTCCCACGGGTTCCCAGGATAGAAGTCCAACTCTTAGTTCTGCATGCCACCTGCAGAAACACTGCCCTACAGGGAACAAGGTGTGTGGCCCACACAGCTGCCACCTTAGAACCTTGGCAACGACTACAGCTAAGTATCTGATAACCACTAAAACAAAGGAGGAAGAGCACTTTCTGGAAGATGGTCAAGGAGGGCTCCAGGTGAACAGCTTTGCAGCTTCCAAAACAGAGTCCCTAGACAAAGCCTGCACTGAGAGGGAGTCTTGCTGGCCTCTGCCCACTGCTGCTCCAGGGCCTGAGCTGACCCAGGACTCAGCTTTCAGGAGCGACTGCTACTGCCAAGAAAGCTATGAAAAGGAGTTTAAAAGACAACTTTAGGATTGAGAGCATAGCTCAGTAGCCAAGGACCAGAGCCAAAACTGCCTAAGACCCTGGGCACAAGCCCTACACTAGAGTAAAGGGAGGGGACAGGCCAACAGGTAGGGCACAGAGAATGTCTCTGTGATCTTAAGGACAAGCCTGGGTCTACAAGCTCAAACTAAGAATAAAGAGCACACAACATGGGCCCTCCACCCCACACCTACAGCACTCTGTGAGCAGTAGCTACTGCTAAGGCAGCAAGACACTCAGAAGATAAGTAACCAGGCAGTGCAAGAAAGGTCCTACACCAAATTTTCCTGTTGAGCCGACAGTGTAAACTCAGCAGGCCTTGTGCTCTTGCCACTGCCTAGGGAGTTCCCACCAGGCCAGCCTCACCCTGAACGGGCCAGGACTGATGAACAACGGCTCTGGGACAGCCGTCTCCTGAGCCCACCTGAGGCACTGTACGAGGAAGAGGATGGTGTCCTCCGAGAGAAGCTCTTGACTGCCAGGCTCTGGCCTCGCTGCTTCCGTCGCCAGGCTGTGCGGCACTTGGAATCAATGCTCTGCTTGATCCGATACCAGTCAGATTCCGTGATTCCAAATTTATAGAAGAGATGACCTGAAAGAACACATCCCAGATAAGAGCTGTCATATGCAGGCCTTGTCCTGAGCCCCACTGCTGAGAACAGCAAACACACAGCTAAGCATTGCTAAGAGACCTAGCTGAGCCATTGGCCTACTCCTGGAAGGCTGACTCATCTTCCAGAAAATCTCCCTTCATCAAGGAAGATCGCCCGCCCATCACTCAGGTCGCTAGGGCCGGCAGGATCAGATGCAGATACTTACCACTCTTCCTGTCTATTTAACTGTTAAATAACCCGGCTTCACTCCAACACCAAGAGGCTCCAGACTCCCCAGCCTGTAACTTCTCTCTCCCTAAACTCACAAGACAACACACACCATCCTAATTGCCTAAGGAATCAAAGTGAAACTTCATACTACGCTCAGCAGGTCTCTCCAGAGCTGTAGTCCATGACTGTCTGCAACTCTGTTTGGTCCAGCCCACCTCAGTCCAGACCAGCTAAGAGTACTCTGTCCCCTCCTCATCCAAAACTTAGCTTTCTAGAACACCTTAAATGTACTGGAGTCTCACATGGTGTTTATACCCTTTCCAAAACTGTTATCTTTCCAGGACCTCCAAATGACCCAGGTCATTTGTAGATATGACTGAGAAGGAGGCTACAGTTGTGGGATCTCACTGCTGTACAACATGTGCTTGTAAGGAGACGGGAGAAACAGACACAGACATCCAGGGAGGAGATGGCCAATGGAGGCAGCATCAGGAAGCACCAAAACTACCAGCCACCACCAGAACTAGAGGCAAAGCCACTCTGGAGGAGGAGGAGGTGTTGCCCAGCCAACAGCTAGACCTTGCATCTGGGCCTGTGTCTGAATGTTCCAGCATGGACTCTGTTATCATAGCCCTAGAAATCCAATATACCCCACAATGCACCAAGCCAGGAGAGCTCTCTGGATAATGTGCTACCTGCAACTTACGACCAGGAAACTGTCTGCTCTAGGTAATGGTTTAGAAGAGTCACTGCACGGGTGTGGTGGCGCACACCTTTGATCCCAGCATTTGGGAGGAAGAGGGCCCACACAGGGGAAGGTGTGCCAGCAATTCATCAGGTTTCTGCTTTTACAAAGCTAAGGAACCAATGCACAGACAGACTAGCATGGAGCCCACGGCCACAGAGCATGGTCATTATGAACAGCCTGCACTCCTTCTCTCACATATGGCCTACAGCCAAGTGAACACGGTGTAGACCATGGTTTGGGTCTACAAGACAGATGGCCATAGCCTTAGCAGCACCCCTTTCTCCCCCACCTACTACAAACCCCTGGAGCTAAGCCAGTGTCTTAACTGTGGGGTACACTGGCCCAACACTCTGAAGCCCCAGGGCCAGTCTCTCTTTCTTAAAGACGTGTCAAATACCTACCTTCTGTGGGATATTTGATAGAGCTGGGATTCCTCTGGCCCCAGTACTTGCCCATGTGGCTGTCTCCTCGGTAAGGACAACGAAGCTGCCCCCTCTGGGATGATGGAAAAGCCAAAGGTGTGGCCCTAGTGAAACTAAACACACAGCCATCCCAGGACTCATCCTGCACATGAGCAGAGGCCACCACCTGCCAGTTCGTTCCAGGTAGCTCAGGGATGAACAGTGTGGGAGGCTGGGCGTCAGACTGGACACTGATAAGAGGGGCCTGAGCTTCTTACGTGCTTTCCACAAACCAGCAAGATGACAGTGACAACCAGCTTGAGCAATGCGTTTCCTCAAGTAGAGGAAAACAATCAGTTCATGTTGGGCACTAAAATTTGTCCTAGAGTGCTACTGGCTTCCAGCACAGTCAGGTCAGCTCATGGGCATGTCATAGTGCCAAGGCCAAGACCTCCCTGAACAGAAAGAAGGTGGTATTCCACATCATGCCATTGGGAACTTCAGGGGCACTGGGGCAGTGGGCAGCAAGGAATCCCACCTCTGCTCTCTCTTCTCCAAAAGCAGCCTAAGGATGAGTGAGACTGGGATCTGCAAGTCCCTGGAGAAGCACATTCCCAAGTGTCCCCTCAGCACAGGGTGCCACACAACATCCTGAGTCCAGATCCCCATCTCCATGACGAACACTGAATGGAAACCCCAGGAATGGAAACATGGTGTAGATTCAGCTCCCTGACCAGCTCAGCAGCCTCACAAGCCAGGCTGTTATCAGCTGTGTGGACTTACACCGGATGCCATAGATAGTGAGGGGATCCAGCTGCTTCTTTCCATGCTTGCCCTGGCCCGACAAGTTGGACACGGCCTGCACCTCACGGTGGAACAGGTAGTCCAGCAGGGTCAGCGCCATCTTCTCGGCTGTTCGACAGTTGGTGCTGATATGCAGCATGTCGGAGGGATGATGGCACAGCGGACCCGCATCTCAGGGTTATTCTCGTCACCCAGCCAGGTGCCATTGGGGTAGTCCTCTGAGAGAGGAGAAAGGCTCAGTTAGCACCGCTCAGAAGCACATTCAGATAGTACACGGTGAGACAGTACAGCACTGCTCAAATATAAGCTCCCTGGGGCTGTTAAGCCAAGCTCCCAACCTCCATCCAGCTGCCAGGAACACCAGAGCTGAGGTGTAGCAGGCCCAAGCCATCCTGATTGTAAAGGAATACATCAAAACAAGCTATGAGCTCAAATAACAGGAGTCCCTTGGGCAGATAGACCAAAAAATGACGTCTCAAAGGCGGGCAGGGGTGCTGGTGAAGCAGAGACAAGCACTGCCTGTTTTCAAATCCATGGGCCCAGCTCATCTGAGCACACTCCAGTTGGTGTCGTGTGCACCTCTCCCAGGAATCCTTTGCTAGGTCCCTGTCACAACACTGTCTTAAAAATTGTATTAGTCAGGGTCCTCTAGAGTCACAGAACTTGGTCATCTGGGACAAACATCCAGGGACACATGCAGGCAGGGTGGGGAATGGGCTCTCAGTGTAGGTAAGGATGGAAAGAGCTGAATTTTAGAATTCAGAAGAAGATAAAATAGTCTCTTCTTGGTGGCATCAATGGTTTGTAAGTGAAAAGATAGTTCTCAGAGACAGGTTCTTTTCTAGAAGTCAGCCAGTCACTGCTATATCCAGTATGCATACAAAAAGTCCAATGGGCTGGCTATAACTGTACATGCCTGAAACCTGAAAACTTAGAAGCGTAAGGCAGGGGAATCATGAGTTCCAGACCACACAGGCTACATAAGGAGACCCTATCTCAACAGACAACAACAAAACAAACAGAAGACTGCTGGGAGGGCGGGGAGATGGGGGGGGGGGGGCAGAAAACCATCTCAGGTCCAGAGAGGCCTAGTCCTGCTGTCATCACTCAGTGATAAAGGGGACAAGCAGGAAGAAGGACTGCTACCCAGTGGGCTATGCTGGTTCACTCAACGTATTAGCTTCCACAAACACACAAACCTGATGCCCTCTGACCTTATAGAGTTGTATAACAGTGGAGTCCAGGTTCCCACTGGTAACACTGAATCATGTCTCTGCACAGAACAAGACAACATCTACCCACTCCTATCTGAACCGTACCTTTTGTAAATTCAGGAGGAGTGTACTTGCTGTATTCATATGTCAATCCAATGTTAGCATCTGAACAACACACTCTTCTAGCTTTACAGTTCAAGCAAAATAAATTTGTTTTCTTTTCCAGTCATATAAATCTTCAATAATATCGTCACTTTTTAAAACTGTTAAAATGAAAAACTTCCAGCAGCAATTTGGATTTTCTGTTCTTCTTTAAAGCAGGTCAGAATACAAACAGCTCTAAGAGTCTATCTTAAATTCCAGAAAAATAAAATGTACAGAGAGCACCCCCAGGTGAACATCTCCATCTCCCATGCTACCCAGCAAGCACCAGGGCAGACCCAGTCTGGGTCTATGTTTCAGCTTCCCTCTGGAAAGAAAGAAGACCCTGAAGCAACTCCTTCCTGAGCCCAAGCATCAGGGGCCCAGGTCCTCTATTATCTCCAGGGCCTTGACCTGAGCAAGTCTTTGCCCACCTTGAGTTTGAGGTTGTGTGGAGCATAAGAAGATACTTTGTTCCAAACTTACTACACAACAACAAGTGCCACTTGGCAACTCCTCAAACAGTGTGGGCAGGAGCGATGCCTCAATATGAATCCTCGCCTCCCCTGCCCTGCAAGAGCAACAGACACCCCAAACCTCCGTCATTTCCATCACACCCAGGCCCAGGGCAACCGCTACACGGATCAAGAAACTCTCCCTGATAGCAGCCCAGGTGTGAAAAGCAAGGAAGCCATTTCTACTTTCCATGCTTTGCTGGTACACTGGGCTCTGTGACAGCCCTGCCTACCAGACGCCTCAGTTCCCCAAGAGCACGTTACAGTTGTGGGTTTCCTAAGCCATTCCTGGGGCTCTGCTGAAGTCCTAGAGACCAGTGACATATGGCATGATCCAGCAGAAAGGTACTAAACAATCTAGAAAACATGTGACCATGGAGGCTTCAGAGCTACTCAAATAATGCAAAGCTCAGGGCAATTAGCTATCTGGGGTCAGCCTCAGTCTCCTTCAGGAAAGTTTTTAGACAACAGACTTGTAGTCACAAACTACTATTAAGTATATTTTCTATCCATGAGAAAAATTAATTCTCATTTGGCATCTGTAAAGCAAACCCAGTTTACCAACATTAAGATACATCCTTCATGAGATACTCGTGGTTCTGAAGATAACTGAAGATAACCAGAATGCAGTCCCCTGGAACTTAGGAGACAGGACACAAGAGTCAGCACCCACTGCCTTCCAGGCTACCCTACCACACAAAATCCAGAAGGTTTTGAGACCCAGCCAGGGCTGCTCACATTTATTTAGCTCAATTCTTTCAGCAAGTGGGCAAGTGAGGCTCTGGATAGTCCAGAAAATAGCTTCTTCTTGTGAACTTGTGCTTGCCCTGAACGGATCTTGAGTCATCCAGGGGTCCAAGAACACCCACAGAATCTGGGGCCCTCTCTGTGTCTGCACATCCATTCCTGATAGCTGAAGCTAGGCTTCAAGATGCTTTGACATAATCCCCACGCATGAGTGGATGGCGAGGTATCCAACCAGTGTTCCATGCGGGCAAGGGTGCAGAAAAGCTAGAAGATGGCATGTGCCCTAAACCAAGGACAAGCCACATGTTAGAGGATAACTGTGACAGCCAGAAGCTACTTCTGTGGCACAGAAGTGGAGAATTTTAGAAATTTATTCCACAAACTAAGCTGCAAATTTCAATTTACAAATGGCATACTCCAACATTTTCTTTCAAAAAGGTTTTTGGTATGTAAATACTATTTTTGCTCCATTTTTCTTTTTTTAGTGAGCTACTTTAAATAACAATTCTATTATCTAGCTGTGGTTTCTAACCAGAATGCACAAATGTTTCTTACATAAGAAAACTAAGCACAAAGGGTAACAAAGGTGTCTGTTACCCTATCTATACCTTGTGGTCACTCCACAGACAGGATCCATGCATGTGCCATCAGCTCCTCTCTCTACAGCTGGTCACAATAAACAAAACAAAACAAACAAAAACAAAAAAAAAAAAAACAAAAACAAAGCAAAACTTAAGTTGCAAGCCACTTGGAGCTTTCCCAGGCTGCAACCAGCTTCCTGGTACAGGGACCTAAACGGCATCTGTCACAGGAAGCGGTCAAAAAGGCCTGACTGGTCAGTAGAGTATGGCATGGGATACATTTACAGAAACCACGGGCTGCAGAGGGAGCAGTGTGAACCAGTGATAACTGAAACACAACACCTCCCCATTGTAATGAACTGTTTAAGATTTCACATGGAGGACTAGCCTGGCCTCTAGGAATTACCAAATGCCCACACTGAGGGAATGGAAACCCCACTCAACCCTTACTCAACAGACCCCGTTTTGAGGCATCAGTCAGCGTGGCCTATGAATGACTATGAGCCTCCCGCTCTCAGAGTGCAAGGCTGGGGCGCAGGAGGGCCGACCACCACAGAAGACATGGAGACACTCAGCTTAGCATGTGCCGCTCTTCCATCTCCCCCATCTCTAAAGCCTTGCCTAAATTAAAACTACAGTGAGATGAAATGGCGCAGGCTGTCATCCCAGCGACTTCAGAGGGTAAGGTAGCAAGCCTGAAGTGTCAAGGCCTACCTGAGCTGCAGAGCAACATTCAAGGCCAGCCCAGACAACTGAGTGAGATACTGTCTCAAAACAGACTGAAAAGAGGGCTGGGATGTGGCTTGGCAAGCATCCACAGGCCCTAGGTCCAATCCCCAGCACCCTAAGAAACAGCACGATTACCCTTATAGTAGAACCCACTGACTTCAAATTTGATATAAAACATTTGGAATTCTTTTTTTTTTTTTTTTTTTGGTTTTTTTGAGACAGGGTTTCTCTGTGTAGTCCGGGCTGTCCTGGAACTCGCTCGGTAGACCAGGCTGGCCTCGAACTCAGAAATCCGCCTGCCTCTGCCTCCCAAGTGCTGGGATTAAAGGCGTGCGCCACCACCGCCCGGCACATTTGGAATTCTTAAGCAATAATCTCTTCAAAGTCTGGTACTCCAGACCTCAGGCACACAGATACTCAAGAAGACAAGAACCATCTGTCCGCTTTCAACTCTTGGCTCTAACAGGGACCAAAAGGACTTAATCCTACAAACATATCTTCCATAGCACACCATATCAATAATTCTCCTATGACATGAGCCAGATGACCTAACACTCCCTGCTAAGCAGCTACCCTGGAGCAAGGAGGCAAGACTGTGACTAACCCAAGGTTAGTGGCCAGTACTGCCGGGGCTAGTGGCAATGAGTCTGAAGTGAGATACTGCCCTGCCTGACAGTCCATATGCAGCAGTCACTTAGCAATGATGCCATCTGCCTCCACACACACGTTAGAGAACCACTGTGGCAACACACGGCTCAGCAGTATAATTTACACTGCTGCCATTATCAAGGACCTGTCTTTCCCAAGCACGAGAAAGCCAGATGGCTCTGAACTACGACCTCTTCTTTAGAAGCTGGGAAATGTCCAGTCCTGGCATTGGAGAACGGACAGTCCTGGTGCTGTCCGCCAGCATGACAGTGGGTACAGAAGCGTTTAGGATGGCTGGGACAGTGCTCAAAGCCTCTACTAACAAGTATCTTCCTCAAAGACGCAGCCTATATTCAGAACTCTGACACCAGTCTATGATCTTCCTCACGACACTAATAACAAAGCAAGTGCCAGGCATGATTGCTTTTCCTGAGTTCACTTTGACACAATCTGCTCTTTCCCACATGAAATGTATGTGACACTGATCATATCAGAGTCAGAGTCAGAGTCAAAAGGGGAAATTCTTATGATAGTCGCAGACTTCCCAGATTATCAAGATTCTGTTCCTTAGTGGTCTACACCAGGCCTAAGCAACTGGCCAGACCACACAGCTTCCAAAGGAAAGGAGAGAGGACAGTCAGGCCCCTGGGCTGTTACAGGCATGATCCTTCAAGAAGGAATGACTGGCACCTTTCTTCTCAGTATAAAAACAGCCAGCTGGCCTGGCCTGGAGTTCACATGGATGCTAAAACTTATATACAAATGTTCACACCACAATGTACAACAGCCAAAACCAGAAATAAGCCAAATGCCTGTCAAGCAACTATGTCACACGAAGGCAAGTCTGGAGCCTGGAGCATGCAGTCCCTGCCACACAAGGGAGAGGCACTGGTAATTCAGCTTCTGTGTGTACAGAGAAAGGATCAGAGCAAAGAGAATGCAGCCCCTGTCCCTGCGAGGGGAGGACATGTGCAATGACGGCCTGCCTTCTGGATGACATGACCCAGGCAGTCATATTAGGTACTCAGAGGATCCTCCTCCACACAAGAGGATCAGCAGCTACAGGGCTGGCTGAGAGGTGGGGGAGTGACTAACTGGCCTGAGGTTTCATACAGGGGATGATAAGAAAACCATTCTAGATTCAAAGGTGACAGTGGATAAACATGGATAAACTAAACCTGCTTCTGTCACTGTGACAGAAACAGTTTCTAATGAGGAAAGCTTTCAGAGGCTTCAGTCCATGGTCACTGGCCCTGTGCTAGCCAGTCATCATGGAGGAAGCATGTGGTAGAGAAAGCTGAGACACAGAAGGAAAGGCCACATGCAGCCAGGGTCCACTCCTCCTCAGGACCCGCCGCAGTGGCCTGCTCCTCTCCTAGGCCTATCCCATGACAGGTCTACCTCTGAGCATAGAGCCATGACTGTGGTCAGGCTCCCAGCACACAAGCTGTCGGGAACAACAATCCACACTTGAGTAACTGCTGGAGAAAGTGCACTGTAAACCAGCAGGCGTGTAGTATCTAGCATGAACCCAACACTGCAATTCTGAAAGACATTGTTTCTAGTATTTCAGGTACAGTAACATACCTAAGAGCAAACTCTTCATTAGCTAGAAAAACAATTATGCTTATAGGAAAACCCAATCATTTAGATATGGAAACAAAGCTGCCCAAGGTCTCTCAGGTAAACAGTCTGCGTAAGATGTGCACACAGAGCCCAGTCTGTCAGAGTTCCTTCCTTTCGCTCAGCATTACTGTCACTTAGTTAGAAGCAAGGAGGTACTTCAGACTCTTCAGGGAAGAGGAGCCTGCCCCACCATGGGGTCCCCAAGAAATCATGGAGGCAGACCCCACACTTGCTCTCCCTGGCTACTTGCAGATCTCCAACTCAAGAGGCAGCCCAACCCAAAGAGACTATACTCCCTACGCTTAGCAACAGCCTCTGGAAACCTACAGAGAAATGCCAAGGACAGTGGCGGCTACTGGTGCACTGTTACGAAAGCTATTCCTCCTCAGGAAGCAGGCCATCCAAGACGGCAGCTCCAGAACAGACATGCCAGTAACGCGAGACAGGCACGGGTGCTGGCAGCCACAGGGGGATCCCAGCTGCTGTAACTTTCTCATCACCCTGTGTCTCTCTTCTCCCCTTCCAGAGGAACAGCACAAAGGCACAACCACGGCAGCCCTGAGAACGCACCTTCAGAGTTCAGGGTGATGAGAGTAACATTGCTTCCAATGTTCTGGCTTCCTGGCTGGCCGCAGTTAGACACGGAGTCGCTGGCCTCTGACCCGCTCTCGCCATCTTCGTTGTGGCTGTCGTCCTGACCAGGCACTTTCACTACGATGGTGTTCTGCCGACGCCCAGGAACAGCGCTGACGGGAAACAAACACAGCAGCCCAGGCTGTGAGAGGACATGAGTGGTACACTAAGATAGCCCTGACTCCCACTGCTGTGTGGACTTATCCCAGTGTCTAGCTGAGCATGGACCGATGCACAAGGTGGGTCCCCCAACATGCGGCATGTCCCCACACACACCCTCCATGGAGATGAGCAGCAACACAACACAGGAACAGTCTGAGACCAAGAAGACACATGATATAAAGCAACCGCTTAAAAATATGAACAGCACAAATAAAACCGTAATTCACTGAGACTCAGCCTAGAATCCGGCTTTCGGATCTTAGAAGCCATCCTCACATGCACCATGGTCACCATGTGTCAGAATCCCCACCCATCTATCATCCATGCTGTCAGACACCCAAGATGACTCAGTATCCAAAACACCTCCACACTCCCTATGACCCCCACAGACAAACCCTAGAAGCAATTTCCAAGGCCATCAAGATGTCAGGAGTCCTCCGGGAGCCATTCATTCTTGGTGCAGGGCCCTGAAGTACAGCAGCAGCCAAACAGCTAGCAGCAGCAAGTGCTCAAACAAGACCCAAGATTGATTTGTTTTCTGAATGACTGACGCCATTTTGGACTCTGACCTACTACACACCACAGAGGAAACAAAGCTCTCGATCCCATCGGCAAAGTTAAAGGGGCCTTAAAACTCTGGGTGTCCCAGAGGCGGGAGGTCCTTCCTGAACTTGACCCCACAGAACTACCCACGGTGAACTGACTCCTCAACACTCCACACCCATGACCTCATTGCGGGGCCAGGAGGCACTTCCTCTTCCCAACAGAGTGGCCGGCCTCCAGCACCCCACACAGCACACACACAGCAGCCCCAGGCCTCCTGCTTCCTAGAGAATTGAGCCAGGAGAAGAAGCCAGAACAAAGCTGGAAGGAGCCACACCCCACAGAGAAAAAAACCAGCAAGACAGGATTCTATGAGAACACTGCTGGTAATTAAAGGTGATCAAGCTTTCCTGAGCCCTGGAGCCAGAGCCACGGGCAGAGGCCCCTCAGGGCACAGCTGCTGTGCACTTTCATTTCTGGTGGAAGTTCCATTCAACAAATCTCAAAAGATAGGGATGAGGAAAAAAGTCACAAACTCAACACAAGTACATTATTTACCAAACTGAGAAGAGCGTCAACTGCAGAACAGACAGATGGGAGTGGTCAGCTGACCACATGCACTATCTAGCCTCTTCACATAGCAGATCCAGCCCAGAGGTCCTCAGAGCCGCCCACCCCTTGTGCTGTCTCACCCCACCACTACTAAGCACCAGGTTGGCCCTTCCTGACCTAAAAACTAGAGTGGTTTCTAACAGAATGGACCTGTGACTTCAGACATGGATATGTGCTCAGACTGAGCCCTGGCTCAGGACCGCTCACTTAGCCTCATGATAGTGGCAGGGGAGGTGGGGTGGTGATGGCTACTGACTTGCTAATGATATTTTCCAGGGAATCCGGTGCCCTGTTGCTCAATGGGTCTTCCATCTTGGCTACAATGGCGTTCTGCCGATCATTGTTGAGTATTACTGTAGTCTGGGGACGACGCTATGAAACAAAAGAATCACAAGAAAAAGAAGACCTTAAAACAACAACAGTCATTGTCAGAGCACATGAATCATTCAACACGGTCAGCTCCTGGGGCCAACACCAAAGAGCGGGGTCTAGCCCAGAACAACTACTGGAGACGGGGCTCTCCAGCTTCCTGCTGGTTGGTATTCTTGGTTGACCCAAATACATCATGTGGGCAGAGTGGGCGGTAGACATTTAACAGAGTGGGTAGGATAGGCTAAGTCACCCTCCTGTCCTATGCATCTGCAAGCCATACCAACAACAGGTTTACATGAAAACAGGTTCTTTTTCATTCTCCCCTCGTGTGTATGTGTGATGTGTATGGGCGGGGTGCGTGTGTGCTCCACACGCATATGAACTGTATGTAGAGTTCAGAGCAGGTATCGGGTCTTCTTCCACTGCTCTCTGCCTTCCTCTTTTCAAGCAGGGTCTACCACTCAATAGTGACCTAGTCCATTCAGCTAGGCTGGTAAGTCAGCAAGCCTGGGCCTGTCCCAAAGCCCCATGCTGGGCCTACAAGATACATACAGCCATGCCTGGCTTTTTACATGAGTGTTAGGGATTTAAACTCAGATCTTCATGGTTGCAGAAGTGTGAGTTTACCCACTGAACCAGCTCCCCAGCCTCTTTCAACCACATCCCTCCAAAACTATGATACAGCACGCTGGTCTCATAGCTGCCCTCCTCACGTCACTCTGCATCTGCCCTCTAGAAGGGGGCAGCCAACTAACCCACGGGCAGCAAAGGGAAACATGCTCACACGCCACTGGCAGCCCTGCCTTGAGGCTTGGGTCTGAGGAGAAATTCTAGGAGAGAATGGACCATGCGCCAAGAACCACCAGGCTCAGCCACACCCGGGAGCAGCACGGGTGTGGCTGAGCAGGACCAGCAGCTGGCTCTCAAGGGACACTTTCCCATTGCAACTCTTGTGTCAACTCCGAGCACTTCATGGCACAGAGTTGTCTAAAGTGTGGACTGCTGTGAAGAGCCAGGGCTAAAAAGAACTGCCACTTGATGCAGCCAGTTAAATTACCTGAAAACCCAGTGTCCTTGTCCAGAGGAAAGGGTTACTCCTTACTAAAAAGCAAGTGTAAGTACCAGCACGCCACTCCATTTTGTTTCTCAGTCACTCTACTTATTCTCTGGTGACACCTAAAGTGACAAACTAAGATCGAGTGTCCACAGGGATCCAAGTAAGCCAGAGCTCTGCCTGCTTTAGTGGATGTGTGGCCTCCAGCACGCACACTTCCCACACTCATAGCACAGGATGGAAATGGCTTGTATGGCCTGCTACCTACCACACATTCCTATCAGCCACAGCTCTACAAATTAACCAGAAAACACCCAATACTATTATGTGACAAAAATGCTTAAATGCTGGAGAGTCACTCACACACACACACACACAAATGCTTCTGGAGAGTCTCACACACACACACACACAAATGCTTCTGCAGAGTCACACACATACACACAAATGCTTCTTGGAACATTTGTCACCAAACTAGGATGGGAAATGAGGAAAACATTTGCAGGTGCCTGAGAACTTGAACTTTTTGAACACAACATTACCCTTCATGTCACAGGTATATGACTACAGACCACATGCTTCCTCATTCCCCGTGTGACTTTCTGGGGTACCTGGGCTGAGCTACCATCCCAGTGACTTAGTCAAACACAAAACTGGAGCTGCTGGAGGTGGGATCTCACAGATGGGAATACACATCATCAGTTCACTGCGGTCTGTCAGGGAGAGGTGATGGGGTATGAGAAGTGGCCTCTACAGAGCCCTCCAGAAGGAGGTTTCAGCTCCTCTGGCCTGAGACAGCCCCTTTCTACTGCACCTTCACATGCCATCCCCAGACTTCACGTTTGCTCAGCAGCTCTTGAACCAGCTCCGAAAGTAAACCATGTAGGAATACACACACATACATACACACACACACACTAGCCATGTGCACACACAAGCCCCATACACTCAACATTGTGAAGTAATTACAAATCTCCTAGTAGCACACAGAGGCTGGGGAACACTGTCCCAGCTATGAAATCCATGTAGTCTGGACCAAGAGCAACAGCAGCAACCCTGAAGCCACGCATGAGTGAGAGGCAAGCCTCCTTCAGATGCCATCATCCTCCACACGGGCACCTGTGTGGCTCTGGGCAGTAGAGTCCCCTCCACAAGTCCAACAATGTCCCTTTCCCAGAAACAGCCCTGCTCTGCCACCTCCTGGGATCTCTGTAGAAAACCATCTGTGTTTGTCCGTAAAGAATGCTATGTGAAGGGGCCTGCAGGCCAGCCATGGCTGGGGTCTGCTCCACGGCACGGAAGTGTCCATCAGCCTTGCCCACTGAGAAGGGGTGAGAGTATCTGCAGGTTTCTTCATGACTGTGCACTGAGCACCACTGCTGGGCCATGCAGGAAGAACACCAGCCTCTGAGACCTGGCCCTCCTCTGGCATGGAGAGCTCCTGTCTTCCACATTCCTTCTTTCCAGCATCAAGGGTTATCTATCGTCCTTTGTTTCATCTTAACAGTGTACAAACGCCACCGCCACCGCCACCGCCACCACCCCATCCCACCCCACCACCACTTCATCCCCCCACTACCCCCACCCTCCATCGCCCCATCCCACTCCACCACCCCCACCCCATCCCCCCCAATCTCACCCCACCACAGCTCTGACTGGCATATTCTATGGCCAAGAAGCTGAAGACTTGCGTCCCTCAGGCAGGCATCCCTCAGGCTGGTCTCAGTAACTTCATTTACTGCTGAGTGAGCATTCTGGCTTTAGAACATAGTCACTTGTCTGTGTCATTCTCTCCCAGATCAACCTACTGCCTGCCTGCCTGCCTGCCCGCCCGTCCGCCCACCCGCCTGAATCAGACTTAAGGATCCTTTCTGCCTGGTTCTAGACCCCAAAGAACTCCTGTGACCTTATAGCTGATCTGTGGTCTGTCTACCTTTACAAGGAGCTCCTGTCCAGGTCTTCTACTCCAGAGCTGACTGTAAAAAAGGTAAACTGCAAAGAGTGGCTTCCATCCCTGTCTCTCCCTGGCTACCCCACAGTATGAATCTCTCTATTTTGCTCCAGGAGCAAGCTGTCTATTCCCCCCTTGGTTTGTACTGTTGAAATTCTTCTTTATGATATGATCTCTACCCACTCCTTTACAATCCTGAATTAACTACTCATACTTCTACTCATTCATACCCGTAACTGTCTGTGTTCCTTTATTTAAATTTATATTTATTTATTTATTTATTTGCATCCCCCCCTCCCAGTCCCCCTCCCAGTCCCCTTCCCATTCCCATCCCCCACCCCCCTTCCGGTTTGTCTATTTTTCTATTAAATAAAAGCTTAATAAGGGCTGAAGAGACAGTTCAGCAGTTATGGGCACTGGCTGCTCTTACAGAGAAGCCAAGTTTAGTTCCCAGCACCCATGTGGTGGGTGATAATTAGCTATACCTCCAATTCCTGGGGTCTGGTGCACTCTTCTGGCCTCCATGGGTACCACACACATGGCATGCTTACAAACACAGACAAAACAAAAATCTTCTCATAAAACTTAATGGTAATTTTGAAAAAAGGAAAGGATATGACCCACAGACTGTTGGGACTTTTGCAGGGGGATGGAGTCTAGGCCCAAACTTACAACTCTCTAGCCTCCACCTCCCAAGTGCTAGAATTACAGACAAGTACAGTCACATCTGGCCTGATGTTCAATTCTTAAGTGATGTTAATCTGTGGCTGAAGTTACACACGCTGAATATTCTCACCTCTACACAGTATTTTTCAGTAGTAAAACCTGCTATACTGTGGCAAAGTAGCAGCCATGGGACAGGTATGAACAAGGTCCTTTCACGTACTACGGTCAGAGGAGTGCCAACCATCAGCCTGGCAGCACAGAAGACAAGCACTGGCCTCAAAGGCTCCAAGTACTGTGAGACAGAACACAGGGTGCCTTCTACATAACAGCATGAGATCAAACACTGAGTACATCATGCACGCACGCCCACGCAGGCACGCACGCCACAGCTGTGCTGAGCCACCTCCCTTCACACCTGCTCACCCTGCTACAGTGTCCCCTTAGCACCGCTGACTTCTGGTGGTGGCCTTCTGTCTACTTTGTTCAAGAATCACTGCCAGCCCCACAGCCATCAGCCACAGTCCAAGTCTGCTGCTTCAGGCCCACATAAACTTAAGTTTATGAGCTAAGCATCTTGGGGTTCTGGGGTCTTCATGCAGCTGGCCAACATCCCAAAGAAGACAGAAAGATGGAGCACCAGAGCCAGCAGGCATCCCTAACATACAACAAGCAGAGGATGTCTATAGCCACCTCACCCGCCAGTCAGAAGTTGACATTAAGCACGGAGAATTAAAGATTTGAAATCCAGTAGATTTCCTGGGGTGTGGCTAGCATCCCAGGAACTTACAACTCCTTACAGCTCAGAGCCACTGAAGCTCACAGTACACTGAACCCTGTTGATGAGTCACCCTAGTCACGGTACTGTAGCCTTTACTGTACCCCATCTTCTGATGGGAGACACGGATGTCAGAAAAGTCTCTCCCTAAGCCAATTACAGTGGCTCATGTCTGTCCTCCCAGGCTGCAGAGACTGAGGCAGGACGACGTCTGTGAACTCAAGGCCTCCTGAATGAGCAACAGTAATCCAGATGGCTGCGCTGGCAAAGTTTTTCTTTTTCCTACTAATACTGCACAGTACTTATCATATGAGAATAGAGTTTGCAGGAAAGGGTAGGGGAGAGTTTTTCTTGAAGCTGAACCAGAACTCAGCCTATGGAGCACCTTCAGAAAACAAAAGTGTACCAAGGCAAACAGCAGGACAGACTGCATGGGAATGAGCTCACAGCAGATACAGTAAAGGCATGGAAGTCCTGTGAGAGGGGAAAACTCCAGTCAGCGGGGTCTTGTTGCATAAACCAAGTTGTGGCCTCCAATTCACAGCATCCTCTAGCCTCCGCCTCTTAAAACGTTGACAGTAAAAGCGCACCGCATGCCAGGCTCATCTCTTTTCAAATCCTAAAGAAAAGCTACTAAAATAAATGAACTTTAGGAACTGGAGATAGGCCACAAAGTTATAATGGCTACCTAGTATGTGCCAGATTTCATGCAGTGTTGGGAGCTGAATTCAGAAATGAGCAAACAACTGGAAACTGAAATGTAAAGATTCATGGGAAGAGATGGATAGGGTCATGGCTCTTTCATGACATAAGTTCCAAGCACCCACCTCAAGAAGCTCCCAAACACCTGTAACTCTAGAGGGAGCCAACACCCTCTTCCAGCACACACACTGCTCAAACCACATGTAAGTAATTGTTTCAAATATTTATGGGAGCTGAGAATGCAGCTCGGTCAGGAGAGAGCTCGCCTACCATGGGTTTGAGCCCCAGCACATCACACACAAAGCCTGTGCTCACAGTACTCAGGAGGGGAAGGCAGGAGGCAGGCCAGGCTAGCATACATAAGACCATAAGTATAAAGTACTTAGAAATATAGGTTATGTACAACAAGGAGAAACTAAAGACCTGACACACAGATGAGAAGATTCACTGTGTCTGTGAAACCACCCTGGGTGGACATGACAGCGCTTCCCAGAGCAACCCAGAGCCAACACAATCCCCTTCAAAGAACATGAGTTGTGCAGGGGCTGAAGAAGTCCTCTGAGCTGCTGGACCACAGTCTAGCAGGACAGTTCGATTCACTGTGTTGGCCTTGAGGGCTGGAGCGTGTCTGAGTCAGCAGGGTTTGCTAAGGACCTCCACCTTCCTGTGTGAGCTGTGTGCTCCCTCCTTTAGGTAACAGCCCTGAGTGTACAGAGGAGCGGGTGGCTGTGCAGGGAGCACAGGCCCAGCAGGAAGAGCAAGCAGGGCATTACACTGAAGCATCTAGAACTCAAAATCAGATAAGAAGTCAACACGCCCATCATGCTGAGATGAAAGACCAGGCACTCTACAGTCTAACAGCCCTACCTGGGGCCTGCACACTCTCAGCCTACAGAGTAGAGGCTTCTAACTGAGAGTGCTGAAGCAAGAGACATATCTCCACAGCACTCACAGGAGAAAGAAAATTAAACAAGAGACCAGCTCTCCAAGAAGCAGGTAAGCTGGGAACCAGATCAGCTTCCTTTAACAGGAAAACAAAAGATCACCAGGAACTGAGTTGGCAGCCAGATTGCTACCAATGAGTTTAAATCTTCATTAACATTTCAAGTCTCTAAAGTCAGTTCAGAAAGTCAGTTCAGAAAAAGGGAAAGAAAAGAACAAGAATTCTCCTGAGGAAGTTTTGCCCCTCAGACGGCAAGCTTTAAATCATTTTTTTGGGGGGAGGGGTGGGGGGGGACCGCTGCTATACAAAATCCTCTCTGTGTGTGTGGGGGGGTATTTTATTTTGTCCAGTTTTGCTTTTGAGACACAGTCTTATGTAGCCCAGGCTGGCCCCAAGCTCCTATGTAGTCAAGGATAACCTTGAAATTCTTACCCTCCAGTTTCTACCTCCTGACTGTGGAGATGATAGTCATATGCTACCATGTTGGGTTTACACGGTGCTGGCAATGATTGAACCCACTGGTTCTACCCACTGAACCATCTCTTCAACTCTAATTTTAAACCTTTTAAAGAAAAAAAATCTACTGTTTTAAAAAATAATAATAAAAACAACCTCTATTCTAGCTAATAGTCTTAGTTAAATACAATCAGAAAGGCTTGGTTCTAATAGTTGTTGAGTTGTCAAGCAGTATGCTCCACAGGCCAACCCTGGAGAAACACCCTGCCTCTGTCTGCATGGTTCCTGGACTGTACCTGCACTGCAGCAACACTCTGTCACCAGGCGGTGTCTCCCTGGAAAGAGCAGGAAGGTAACTTATTCACCATCTGTATAAAAATGCCTACGCTGGCCCGTGAGGCCTCTGGTTAGGCAGCACAGTGCTGGCCTATTAGAGTGCTTGGAGCCCAGCAGTAAAGGTTGGCTCACCAAACCACTGGCTTCCACAACAATGCAGATGCTTCACCAACTACTGCTTCTCCAAATGCCTTCAGCAGTAAAGCCTCTCCCTGCCATCCCTACAAGTACATCTACATGACATCAACTCACAGCATCCCTGCAGGAGAGACAAGCCAGGCACCACAGAAGAAGTCCATTTCCATCTCTGGAAGCCGAATGTCACTGCTGGATGAAACCCCATCCCTGTAACCTCACAAACATTTTTATCATGATTAAGCTTTGGCATCAAAGAAAACAGGCCTTCTTTTCTTTTTTTCTTGAATTTGCTCATTCAGGTGCAGAATCTGAAAATCTGGACGCCATGCCAGCTGAGGTTGGCGGTGTCCCATGGCCTGCCGTCTGCCAAGGAGCACAAACAATTAGAAGAGCACCCTTGGAGCCCGGCGGCCTCCCCAGTCCAGCCAGGTGTCAAATGACCAGCAGGGGGCACAGATTTCCAGAGCAGAGAGAGGACCTTGGGTACTCCCTCCTACTAGATCTGGACCTGCAGCCTCTCCAAATGGCACTCTCCTGAGGCCTCCTAGAGCTGGAAGACTCTGGTGATGGCTCCTATGTTAGTCCCACCCTGAGTCACACTCAGAGTCAGCTAGTAGTGGCCCAAGGTTTCTAGTTCTTCGTCAGAGCGCATGGTCTGGACAGAGACCATTCAGCTATGTACACACTCCTCCTCCTCAGAGGCACCTGAGTAAGCAAAACGTAGCACCTCACCATGCAGTATGGTGCTGCCTTTCAGAGAGATCTAGAAGCCAGTCTACAGCCCACTGCCCAGGTTCTGTGTAACAATTCTCATTTCTTCCTGCATCTGTATCAATGACGTCATCCATCTGTTGATGGAATCCTGAGATTCTGCTCTCTTCCTCCAGGCTGCTCTCAAGTTTCCTGAACCTTCTGGAGAATGTGGCCCTGTCACCACCACACCCAGGTAGTGTTCCAGCTCTCATCTTTCTAATAAGGAAACTGGGACTTGGATGTCTGGGCCCTGGAAATGTCCTACTAGGTGACCTTGGCACTCAGTGCTCCCGACAGACAGAACTCCAAAACATGTGCCCTTAAGGTCAGGCTACAAAAAACTGACCCTCTTCCACTCCTGCTCCCATAACCTGGCAGAACTAGAACAGAGAAAAAAGATGTCAGCACTTCCCCAGCTCCTGAAGACACCATGTTCCAAGAGTGACAAAGACTGAGGTGCTGTCCCCAGAATGGGCAGTATCTTAGAAGAAACAAAGATCACTGCTCTTCTGTCACCCTGGGGACAACAGTGCTGTTTGCTGCAGGCCCGAAAGCTCTGGAGTCATTGTGACAAACATGGCTACCAATGCAAAATGCCATTAGAGTCTAGGTGTGACCAAGGCTAAGGTGTCCTTCAATGCCTGAGACAACTAACAACAAAACCCTCCCACAGCAACACCCCAGGTTCTGAACATTCACATGAGGACTGTGCGTCTGACCAGAACCCTGGCCCAGGTGGAATTCAGACAGAAGACGTCCAGCAGTTTTTATGTAACTTGAACTTCTAGGAACTCGACTACAGTGTCAATCTAGAAAGAACTACACTGTGCTTCACTGGAAATGGCACAAAGAACTTAGCATTCTGGAATATTCCACTGCCAGTAGGTGATGTCTACAACTCCTGCCTCCAGGCTACATCTCTGTTCACAACCGCATCTGAAGACTCTTCCAGTACACTGCTGTCCTTTCATGCCACCCCATGAGGAGCAGGCCACGCCATTAACTCTTAAAGCTGTATTTACAAACATTATGTTTGGAGACAAAGGAGCTTTTCAAAAGAGAGCCTGCACAGACACTGTGTACACAAGTGGGGGACAGGGGATGGGGGGGCCGGGGATGTGATGAGTTGTGCAGGCCCACGTCACTCAGAAGAGCAAACCTGCCTCTCCTGAGACGCTCGACCACAGAGTGAGAGCAGAATGAATCTGAGGCGCTCTTGAGTTACCAGAGGCACTGTATGGGTCCACCCACCAGGTCTCATCAGGAACCGTCTCAAAAGAGGACAGGCAGTCACTGGTACTCTTGAACACTCCAAAACTATCCAAAGTAACCCTACTCTCCCTTCCCACACATCCCTTTAAATCCACCTACTGTTGCTCCAGTTACCAGCACACATGGGCAGGGTGGCACCCACCAGCCACCCACACCACAGCAAAGCCACTGCTGCCCTTTAGAGTGCTGAGGCTGGTGTCGCCACCTACTGTTCTGCTCTTCCCAGACCCAGAGATGACACTGTGCCCACTACCATCATGGGCAGACTTCCTCCTAGACACCGTAGGAAAGAATAAAGACAGCAGGAGCACTAGGTGGGCGCTGCCACCCAAGGGTCTCATGCCACACTGCCTACAGACCCAGTGTGAGGAGGACACCTTCTGAGGTGCCTGCCCATCCCACTGAGCCAGGCATGAACACTTCCATGCCGGCAGAGTGCAAACCATGCAAAGCTCTCTTGGAGGCCACAAACCTATTGAAAAATTAGGCACAAGGCAAGTCTCAGACTAAGTGGAGAGTTTGCTATAATCAAGTAAAAATTATAAATACCACCCCTGAAGAAAACGTAGGCAGTGACCAGCCAGAAACAGAAAGAGAAAGGAAGCAACATACATGGGCCGAGTTCATGGCCAAGTGCAGGGAAAGGTGAGTCCAGCTGCTTAAGCCAAGAAAGTTGGAGTGACTCAGGCCGCTCCAGCAGAGCCTGTTTGGTTTCGGTCTAAGTGAAACCAGCCCCATGGAAGCACTGGGGCAGATATCAGGGCTAGACAGATCAGTGACAGTGGTGCCTGGGCTGGCGTAGGAGCACTGTCTGGGGCCTGCAGAGCCCCAGCCCTTCTGGACTTACCACCGCACTTTGTTGCAGGTCTGTGTGGCGCCAAGTGGGGAACCAGCCACCATGGGGACCTGGATGGGACTGTGCTGTTTATTGGTGACCAGGTCTAGCTTCTCTTCCAGGGATTTGCAAGTAGCCTCGAGAGCTTGCAGCTTGGCCTCAATGCTATCCAACCGCAAACATATCGTCTGGTTAATAGAGTACAGGAAAGACTGCAAGTGAAAACAGAAAAGCTTCAGAGACGGTGTCTTCCACTGTGAGAAGCAAGTCCATGGACCCCCAAACAGCTGCCTCCTAAGTCCACCCAATGTATTTCAGCTTAATGAGCCCTCAGTGTGGAGCCCAGCCCTCTGTGTCAAACAAGCCCCTTGCAATCTCACCTCCACTTAAGGCCATGGAGTAATAAGCTTGTCACTACGTTCATCATGGAGTCACACAGTATAAAGCTACAAAATCTTTCTAATGCTGACAGATAATACCTACTATCCAAACCCTGAAAACCAAAAAAGATGGCTGGACACAGGTGTACTCACTGAAATCTGTCAATGGCCCCTCCAGGGACCTTCTAAATATCAAGTGTGCCATCTAGTGGTCTACAAAAGGAGCAGTTTCCAACTACCAAGCTCAAAGCCAGCAGCAGGCCATGTGCACAGTAAACTCAAAACACAGAGAGCAGAGGGAATGGCTTTGCTCCCCAAGTACCAGTCCTGTCACAGTCCTGTCAGAAGCTACCAGATACATGACACATACAGGAATTCTACTGTGAAAAGAGACCTCTAAGCCAGCGTTCAGGGTGCTGGTGTTAACAGGAAACGTAGGAATAAGGCCAGCAGCCTCTGAAGAAAAACACAATGAGAAGGATTTGACTGGAAGAGAAATGTGGCCTCAGGGACACATCAGAAAGAAGGTGCTAGCCTATGAGAGCTGGGGAAGCAGCTCAGGCTGACAATGGACCCCAGAGCACAGGCAGGCAGAGGCTGACACTGGACCCCAGAGCACAGGCAGGCAGAACAGCGGCCCCTGTGCACCTGTCCATGTTAGTGGGGGCCGTCTCTGCTCTAATTTGAAAGGGAATCACAGAGCAGTATCACAGTCACAACAGCTGGAGGCCTATACCACACCACCACCAACTGGGTGTGGCAAAGCATGAATGCATGGGTCAGAGCATTCTAAGCAGCCAGACTCGGCTCTGAAGACCTCTGAGCTTGCTCGATTTCCCTGCTATGCACAGCAGTTAGGAACAGCCGTGGCCAAGTGCTGCATACCCAAAGCCCTTGCATCTCCCTCCACTCAGCACATCCTCTGCCAGACCCACCAAGAGTTAGAGAACATTCTTCTTCTTCTTTAGACGCTGCGGGCCTTACTGCTGTACTTCCTGTCATTCGTCAGCACCCTGAACCCTGGCTTAAAGGTCTCTTTGCACAGAAAGACACTAGTGAGAAAAAGGTTAAGGAAAAGACCTTGACCCTCCCCGGCTAACCATGCTGTCTATGGGCAAGACTGTGTGTGCGAGGAAACAAGCAGCAACGCTGGGCTCGTCCCCAAGTGTCCACTCCGTTATCAACAGAGCAGCATCAGCAGTGCAGGCAGACACACCATGAGAAAGAACTAAGTGGTGGCCAACTGAGAAAGAAAACTCACTGTTACAGACTAACTAACATCTCAAGCAACCCGCACAGGAAGAAGAGAAACAGCATCTTCCCAACTCTGCCCCACAGGTCAGGTGCCCACAGACAGCTCTGGCCTGTCCGTTGAGAACTACTTTGGCAGTTTGGTATGTGAATGTCTTCCAATCCCATGACAGCACATGGCTGCGTGTGACAGCACACATGCACAGTGTGTTCAGCAGAACCCAGGCAGTCGCTTTCCTCCACGGTCTGTTTCTCTAGTGTTTAGAAATGTGTCCTATGATGCAGTTACGGTCACAGTCTACTTTGAGATCTGATGCTCTCCTTCTGTCCACTGCTCTCAATATGGATTTCACTCAACATTTTTTTCTGAGATAGCATCTTTCTAATGTAGCCCTGGCTGTCCCGAGAACTTACTATGTACACCAGGCTGGCCACAAACTCAGAGATCTGCCTGCCTCTGCCTCTCAAGTGCCAGGATTGACGACATGTGCCACCACTTCTGGCCTGAGGGGACTTTCAGTTCCCAACTTCAGCTGGCATGACCTTCTAGTTACCAGAGCGAACTGAGTATCTCAAGAAGTTGCCCTCGACACAGAGAAGCCTGTGAGGAGGACTGGTGTCATCTGAGTCACTCTTGTAAACTTCCCTCCTGTGATAATATTTACCTCTTGCTCTGCAGACACTGGATCCCAAATAAGCAAATCCGGAAGCAATTCACCTACTGACTGAGGAGCCTCCAATCCCACCAGCACACCTCAGGACTTAGGGGTGGGCCACAGTGACCTCCAGCTTTCCTCCCTCCTAGGCAGGCCTGTGCAGGCACAGGAAAAATCTAGTGTTTCCTCCTGCCTTTGCTGGGAGAACCTGGCCTGTGCTTTTATGCAGTAATCAGTGGCATCTCCATACTACAAGCCCAGGCCCTTCCTGTGGTCTCATCTGAAAAGAGGGTCTTTAAATAAATGACCCATCTGGGCCTGGGTGAGGGCAGGCCTCAGGCATGGACTGCAGTGACAAGATTGAGACCTTAGGTCACAGCACAGAGGAGGCAGGGGAGCCTCCCCTAGAACTCCAGAAGGTGTGGCCCTGCCACTGCAGAGCTGCAAGAGGGTTGGTTCTGCTATTGTAAGCCCAGGTTGATGGTAGAAAATTACACAGTACACACAGGAACCACACGGTACCTTTATAGAGGGATCCTGGCAATTGATCTCTAGCCGCTGGCGCTTCAAAGCAGGTTCATCATCATCTGTCACGACATGATTCTCCAAAACAACTGGAAAGCGACCAGAGAGACAGAAACTGGAGTGAGCACGCTGCATTCCTCGGGCTCTCTGCCACTACAGCCAAGCACAGTGCTGCACCTTAAGGCTGATGAAAAATGGCACAGCCCGTTTCTTTGTTGAAATCCTCAGGCAGGCAGACACAGGCCCTCCCTACCCAGCCTACCCATCAGGACTCTACAGAGCCCAGCAGGCAAGCACTAACCTTCATTTGTGACCTCTTCCCTTTACTTAGTGTGGCTGCTGGCTCCTTCACAGCACCCTCACCTGGCCTGAGGGTCCTGGGCCCACTCCCCACGCATGTGTGTACCGACGCCACAACCCTCTCTGCGTGTTGCAGGCCCCAAACTAGCACAGCCAACACGGAGTTATGTGGACACTGAAGCTGCTCAAGCACCACCCACGACCAGTTCCTGCTGACCTTGAAGGCCTGCTTTCAGATTAGCAAGGTAGCCCCAATTCCAGCCTCTGCAGTACCACCCCATTCCCCATCTCGTCTACAGTCAAGGACAAACCAGTAGGAAAGGGATGGTCACTGAGCCACAGAGCAGCAACCATGAACCTCTGCAAACCGCACCTCACTGACCTGCCAGCTAGACCTTTCCTCTACACAGGAGCCATCATTTCCGTGACGCTTCCTCTTATTGACATGCCTATATCTATGTGAATGTGCATGTGTGGGGTGCCCTCAAAAGCCAGAAGAGGGCATTAGCTCCCCTGGAGCTGGAGTTATAGGTGGTTGTGAGCTGTCCAACAGGGGAACAAAGGCCAGGTGCTCTGGAAGAGAGGAAGTAGTCCTAACCACTGAGTCATGGCTCTGGCCTGACACAGGCCACCTTCCCAGAATTCTGTGCTCAGCATCTTTACTGACCTTTATGCCATGAATGCTTTCATGTAACTAGTTCAATTTCTCTCACACTGATTGCCTGTGCATTTCCCCAGCCTCTGTGTGCGCATTCACAATAGAAAGGACAAGGCTACTACCTACAGATCTGTGTGAGCCTTGCCTCCTCCCTTGGTAACACACAGCAGCCCTGTAGGGCAATGGCCTTAACTCTTTCTTCCAGAAATAAATAAGTGTGTGGGCACGCACCTCTGCGTGCGCGCATGCGTGTGTGTGTGTGTGTGTGTGTGTGTGTGTGTGTGTGCGTGTGTAAGGCAGCCCTGCTTACATCCTATGATTTGAATTTTCATACAGGGCTGGCATCACTGCTGTGTCTGCTGTCCTGGGAAACGAAGTCCAGCATGGTGGCTTTGATACTGGAAAGACAGGGAGAGCAACAGTTCGTCTACTGTCCCACTCTGTACCTGGGTGGTCAGGACTCAGGTCTTCCACTGCAATCTGAACCACATCCGCCAGGTCCTGCTCTGACATCATCCAGAGTGCGAGAAAGGGGCACAGTGACAAGCAAGAATCAGAAATCCCAGGGTACGGTGTTCTGTCACCTGCAAAACAAATGTCAAGAACCAGAGGACAATTAATGGCTCCGTGTGGGACAGATCTAGCTCTGCGCTACCGAAGGCATCTTACATGTCTGCAGGGGCTTCACTGCAGGGCTCTACTTGGTTTTGAATAGTCAGAAATATTCAGAAACATAACTGGCTGCTTTTTTTTTTCCTAAATAGTGGAATGAAAGCCTCACTTTCACCCTCACGCCACCTCCAACATCTAGAAGCAGGTCTGGAACCCTCAGGCCAAGTCTAGCATCTCCAGTGGATCAGCTGCCTATACAAACAGTCTGTTATGCACTACTTTCCCCTCAGAGTCCCTCGCCCTCTCAGTGACTAACACATCCCAGAGAACCAAGCATAGCTGCATGGCCCTCCAGACACCTGCCCTCAACAACTACCCCTATCCATCTGTGACTCTCTTCCAGCTCCTGTGACATTCTGATTAAGCCACCAAAGTGAGGTCAGGTCCATCAACACAGATCTAAATAAACGATTAAAAATCAACAGTTCCAGAAAGACCAAGTTAGAAAAACTCAAGAGAAACAAATACGACAGGTAGAGCCTTAACAAAAACAACAGAAAAGCCAACAGGAACAGAAGGAAGTAAAAAAGACTAAAGAGAATGTTCCAAAATGCAACAGAGAAGACAGGTGAGGAAAAGCCAACAAGCAAGCACTGGGGGACACAGGAGCAAGCTGTGGCAAGGAAATGGGATCTCAGGGCTGGCACCCAAGCACAGCTCAGCAATGATAAGCACAAGATCCCGGTTCTGAGGCCAGGAAAGGAAGAAGGGAGAGGCTCCTGAAAGTGGAAATGGAGCTACGGGTGCTGAAACCATTTATTAAAGGGTCCGCCAGATATGCAGAGGGAAAAAGACTTTTCCCTTATACATTCAAGCAAAAGAACAGGTGGCTTACAACACAAAGAGAATTCAACGAAGCCAGGCAAAGAAAAAGTGGATCAAAATATCTAAGATACTAAGAGAGGGGCTGGAGAGATGAAGGACTGGGGAGACAGCTGAGCAAAAGTACTGCCCTTCCCAGTTCCACCCCCACACCCACATGGCAACTCACAACCATCTTTAACTTCAATTCCGGGTATCTGACACCCACTTCTAGCCTCTTGTGGCATGACATTATACATAATGGACAGATATACATGCAAACAAAACACTCATATACACAATAAAATAAAATGATACCATGAGAAAGAAATGTGAGCCAATAATTTTATATCTAAACAAAATCACTATCAAGTCTAAAGGCAGCGCTCTGATCCACATATAGTATCTAGGAATAGCACCCTCATACACGAATGTGTGGTAAAGAATCTGCAAAAATAAAACAACTTCAGAAAATGAGAATCGGTAGAAGAGACCAAGCCAGCTGAGAGTACTGGGCACGGAAGAAGACCAGCAGAGGGAGGATTCCTGACCCCCTGCTCTGACAACAGATACAATGTAACCTTTTTAAATGGGGAGAACTCACCTATAAAATCAATTCTAACCATCTTCAGTAACTGTTGCAAGAGGCACTGGGAGTCCCTACTAAGGAGCTGAGTGTCTCTTGTTCTGCTCTGACTACACGTGGCACTCCAATCCTGCTGAATACTTCTGAGAAGTGCAGAAGCTGACATCGTGGTCAGAGAGTGACCAAGTATATGCCTGGGTGCCAAAATCAGAACCAGAAGGGCAAACTCAGGTGTGGGTATATGCTGACACACTCTGCTCTATCCACTGAAAGGGCAGAGGCAGCAGTGGGCCCTGTAGCAGGCTATATGTCCTTGGAGTCCGGCTATGGTGCTCAAGGGCCAGACTTCTCCAAAAGGAAGCCAGATTCCTTAAAGAAAGAGGTAATTATATATTCCAAACAAGAAACACAGGGGCAGAGCCCAGACTTTTGGACCACATATAAGGGCACTATGAAATCACTGGGCTCCCATCGGAAGGAGGCAGCCATCACACTTCAAGTAAGGGTCCCACAAACACTGCTAGGCTCACATCTACAGGACACACAATGTGAAGGCCCTACTCTGGGCAAACATGAAAACACTGACAATCACAAAGTAACCACTGCAGTAAGGTGAAGAAACACTGAAAACTCACACGCTTTTCTCCTCAGCAGTTCTTTGGGGAAAGAGGGTGCCAGGGGCTCACCTTGCAAGAAATCAAACAGGCGAGAGAGAGAGAGAGAGAGAGAGAGAGAGAGAGAGAGAGAGAGAGAGAGAGAGAGAGGGGGGGGGGATGAAGGAAGGAGGGAGGGAGGGAGAGAGAGAGAAAGTGTTGTTCTGCCACAGATGACACATCTTATTAACACAGTAACAGGAGGGATGATGGGAGGTCTGTAGAAATTAAGTAGACTTTAAAATTGACAAAACCAAGGAAGGGGCAAAACTAAAGGACAATTTAAAATTCAAGTCTGGGTCGTGGGATGGCAAGATGTGTGTGAGTGAGCTGCAGAATGGCCCGCCCTGGGGAGAAGCCATCACAGCTGACATGCAACTGTTTGCATTTTATTTAATCAAAGGGGCTCTTTAAGAAAAAAAATTCAAACTGGAAAAACTACTTGCTACACCTAAGCCAATCCTTTTTCCTTTTCACAGCAGTAGGAAAGACCAGTGAGCCTGAGACACTGAACCTAAAAAAACAAAATCAGTCACAAGGAAAGCCAAACCATGGACAGGTGCTCCATCTGCTGGGTAACTGACAACATAGGTATCTGACAAGGCACGGAGTCCCAGTGGCTCGCAGGGACCTTGGAATGACACTGGGAGACCTCCCTGGACACAGGAACCTTCCAGCATAGACACTTATTGTACAAAGATTCACTTGGGAATGAAGCGTGACAGAACCCAGGACGGGCGGTGCTTTTAGCAGCAGCTGAGTGCTGAGCAGTGGGATGTCATGCACTGTGCAGGAGCAGGAGGGGAGAAGGAGGAAGAATTAGCTATGCCCAGCATATGCAGGGTCTAGACAGCCAAAGGCTGGAACACATGGGAGGAACGAGAGCATGCTGGTTTTCCACTGCCTTCCACATTCCACTAAAAAAAGTAACCACATACACACACACTGACAGTGTCAGGGTGACACCAGGACATGGCCATTCCAACTCTGATCACCATTGCTGTCTTCAACCTCAGCTGGAGGACTGTTCCAGAGCCAGGGATCAGGTACAGCTCCCCTAGGTCTCCCTAGGCCTCTGTGCCTGCCCCTTTCCAAGGCCTCTGAGGAAGAACTTGACAGACAGAGCAGCCACAGCTGAAAGATAACATAGCTAGTACCATAAATTCAGTCTTCTCGCTTCCAAATAAAGAAGCAAAGACTATTAGGAACAAACTTCAGCTCTGGGCTGAGGCAGAGGCCTTCACCTTCCTAAAGCCACCTAGCCAGATTCAGCACTAGACTGAAAGCACTAGCCAATCCAAAGAACTGAAAATACGCTACAGACCCTTTTCCAGGAAAATGCAAACAGACGAGTCTTTGCCCTTTTCAAGACTGCAAGGATACCGGAATCACCAGCATGCTTGCCTCAGTACCTCAGGACAAATGCCACCAGACAGACTCGCCCTCCCAGCTTCACCTGCAGCAAGTGTAGCTACAAGGCCCGTCCAACCCACGACCCACAGGCTACCTTCACCTCAGGTGAGTAATAAATGCTTACTTAAACCAGCAAGGTTTGCTTTTGGGGAGGTTTATTTGATTGCATGGCTTTTATACATGAACTTCATAGATGACAGTCTATGTCTGTCACAATGTCAAAGGTTGAATACTCCTACATGTCTACCCACAGAAACACAGTGCAGAAGCCTCTGGGGACCCTCCTCCAGAGAGAGCTGGCCTGCAGCCTGGGCCTTCTCCAGGCCTAAACATGGAAAGCCATGAAAAGCAAAGATCTAGAGGAAGAGAGCAGTTCCTCACATATGTGGATCTACCCCTGTATCCAGGCCACCTGCTACGGACAACCTTGTCAAAAAGAACACTAACTGCCTGATCTAAACCCGCCTGCTCTGGCTCTGTAGCCTAGTCACAAATGGCCAGAACCCACAGATTCCATGAACAGTGCCTGCCTCTCCTAAGGGCCAGTGAAGAGGCTTTTAAATGCCCAACCCTGGCACCTTCCTGCTTTCTAAAAGCTCTGCAAATGGCTTAGAAAAATACTCTGGACTGGCTATAAAACCCTGAACTCTGACCTCCTCCAAACAAGGACACCACTGCCCTCCTCGTTGTTTATCCAAATGCTTCTGTTGCCAGGATAAAAACATTTAAAATTCTGCTAACAGTGAAGGTTTCAACAGAAAAAAACTAGGGCAAGCAGCCCAAGAAAACTGGAACAGAGAGACATGCACGCAGTTGCCATTTTGGCAAATTAGCTTTGCCGTTTCTCAGAAGGCCTGGGGAGAATCCAGGCCTAATGTAATAAGACAGCTGAGCTAAGACTAATGTTCAATAAAGACTCGACTGCAATTACCATTTAGAGGGCTGAAGCTCCCAGGGTGCACGTGGAAAAAGGGCAGTCACCAAAGTCACAACCCAAGCACTCACTCAGCAGGGCTACAGCAAGATGAGGGGTCCCACCACATGTTAACATGGAAGAATGATTTAATCATGCCACCCCAATACGCCACAGAAAGGAACACCAGTGGGAAGTCCCAGGTCAGTGTGTAGGACAGCAGTTCCCCCGACAAGAACTATGTGTGTATGTCTTCCTATACCTGTAAGATGGTGTACAGCAGTACCCAGGGGATTGGGGTACACCACTTCAAACCTAGGCTGACTCCCTACTCCAGGATCTCCTTTCCCTTGGACTCTGCACTGAGTTGTTTACTTGCCACATGACTTACTTATTATTTACTGGTTGCTTATGACAGTGTCTCTTGCTCACAGTAGTTCCGTGCAGTTAGCACAGACATCAAATCCCAACAGCACCTGAGACATATTCCCCCCAGCGCTGGGTTTTGAACCTAGAGGCTTAAGCCACTATCTAATTATCTAGTGAGGCCTCCTTTAACCCATTCCACAGCCCCACCCCACCCCAACTCCTCAGCCTACCTCCCTGCACCTTGATTGAACTCTTCAGAACTCCTAGACTAGTGTGTCCCACTTCCTCCACTCGCCCTTGCCAGAGCTCCAGAGCCCAGCCTTGCTCTCCTGCCCCACTCCCAGGCCTCCGTCCAGGGCACTCGGTGAAGTCACTCCACTTGCTCCCTCCTTGCTGTTCCCGGGCTCCTCTGAGTATTAGTCTTTCCCACCAGGCTGCTCCAGCCCCAGGCTCTGGCTTCTCTCCTGCAGGGCTCTGCGTCTACCGCACACCACTGTCCCTAGCTTCCTGCATGGCTCTTCCCCTAGGCCACCGTTCTTACATCCCTGCCTGCTCCCTACAACTCCCTAGATGTTAGGCATCACCTAACATCTGAATTCATGTACAGTTTCCCAGGATTCTCCACCTTCTTCCTGCTCCAGAGCTCTCAGCAGCAGCTCAGGGGCCACATCAGAGACAGACAAGATTTCTTCAGCTCATGATGCAGTGGCATGAGGGGTTTCTGTGTCCTCAGCAGGTGGACCAGCAGCAGCCATCTTGGGCTCTCTTCCTTGCTCACTCACTGGACTTGTCCAGTCATCCCACCTCCACACCCAGCTTAGAAGGAACAGCCCAGTCTAGTCTCTTCCAGTCAGCCGACCCCTCCCCCTTTCCCGAATGTTCTCTGTTCCCATACAGGTTCTTCAGTGACACTCGACCATGCCTGAAGGACACGAGCACCCAGCTCCCTAGTCCCCAGGTCCTGCTTTATGGACAAGCACCTTCCTCTGGCTTCCTATATTTCGTACGTCTGCCTTGCTAAGCATCTGCCTCCCATGCCCTGCTGCAAGCCGAGCTCTGCGAGCCAGCATTTGAGCAGCCTGCAGAGCCTGGCTCAGGCAGGCATCCTGCATCTGACATGGGCCCAATGAGAGGCACTATGCTCATGCCAGACACAGACACCAGGATGACATCAGCACTGCCACTCAGAACCCACTGGTAAGGTGAACCCCACTGACCCTGAGCTGCCTAGTGGGGGCAGCACACTGTGTGGAAATGTCACACTGTGCCTCATTAGTACATGCAATTAATTATGCCAGCACCACAAAAATTAACATTTTTACATTTCAATAAAAATCAAAGCCAGGCATGGTGGCACATATCTGTAATCCCAACATTCGGGAAGCAGAGGCAGGCAGATCTGTGTGAGTTCAAGGCCACTCTGGTCTACATGGCAAATTCCAGGGAAAGTAGAGCTACATTATGAGATTACACACACATTAAATTAAATTAGAAACCATGGACTAAGTCTTCAAAGCACCTGTGCCCGTGCTCTGGTCTCCACAGACTGCACTGAATGCACTGAGTAACTGCAGAAACTCAGCTGCTTAGCTTTATGTGAGTGACAAGTAGGCTATCCATACTAACTGCTCAGCTGCCTGTCAGTCATCAATGTGCCATGGTAACTAAATATTTAGCTACAAATGTATTTTCAAATATTTGTAGCATCCATGAGAAAAAGCTAAAAGTACTAACACAGGAACTTTTAAAGCTATACTGGGGAAGCTGAAATAGACGAGTAAGTTCAAGGCCTACTGGGCTACAGAGTAAATTCACTTGAGCCTAGTCAGGGCAATGTAATAAATCCCTGTCTCAGCAGGCAGGAGTGACGCACACCTTCGATTCCAGCACTCAGGAGGCAGAGGCAGGCGCCTGGTCTACAGAGTGAGTTCCAGAACAGCCAGGACTACACAGAGAAACTCTGCCTCAAAAAAAAAAAATTAATTTAGAAAACAAAACATGGGGCTGGAGGGATGGCTCAGGGGTTAAGAGCATTGGTTGTTCTTCCAGAGGGCCAAGCCCAACTCCCATAATGTGACCACATGCCCTCTTCTGGCAAGAAAGTATACGTGCAGATAGGGCACTCATATACATAAAATAAATAAATCTTCTTTAAAAAATTAAAAAAAAAAAAATCTGTCTCAAATTGAAAAGCAAGCAGAGGCCTGGGGTGTGTCTCGGGGTGAAGTGTGGGTGTGGTCACCAGCACAGGTGGGATGGATGGGACACACGGCAGTACTTAGAGCATAAAGCTTCCCCTGAGGGGTGAAGGTTAAAAAGGAAACACTACAGAGCACCAGCTCTCAGGACATGAAAAAGCCAAGAAGGCAGAAGAGAAAATGACTGAACAAAGGCTCACTGTGTTCCAGCACATTCCCCACCGGGATTTTCTCGGTCACGGCATGAACCACATCATACAGGATGTTGAGACAAATGGCTTCTTTCCCGTCAGCCTCGAGGACAGGCATCTCAGAGCTGTTTCTTACATCAAGCCTCTCCAGGAGCCTTCATGCCACATCTGGCTTGGTAGGGTTCTTTCCACAGGAAGCAAGACAAGGCAGCCAGACACACAGCCCTGGGCTGGAATGACATGCCAGTCACCAGATGCCTGTCCAGCAGTGAGTCTAACAAGCCCACTGCACATGCCCCCAGGGAAGACCTAGTGTGTTACTGAAATGTCTGGAAGGGGCTGTGGAAAGCATCCAGGGTTTGTCTGGCCTCACTTTATAGAAGATAAAAATATGCTTCACTGTTGGCAAAAGCAGAAAGGCCAGGAGCAGCCCTTAGTGCGACAAGTGAGGAACAGATTTAGTCAGGACATAGTGTATGCAAAAGGTACTCTCAGAACCACTACAGGAGTGGAAAGAATGTATTCTCGTCTCAAAAGCCCCACAGTGTCCCCAATGTACTGCTTTGCTCTAGAGACTTGAGGACCCACCAGAGCTGGAATGCCAAGACCACAGTGCCAGAAAGGTAAGGATACAGACAGACACAGTGGTAGACACTTTTGATTCCAACCCTTGGGATTCAGAGACAGGTAGATCTCTGTGAGTTCAAGGTCAGACTGGTCAATATAACATAGCAAATTCCAGGTTGCCTAGGCTACATAGTGTCTGTCTTAAAAATAAATGACATTAAATATAAATATCAGGATAGCAAGTGTCACTTCCTGTCCACTTTAAGAAGTAGCAAAGTGGTACTTAGGCAGCCAAGTCTCCAGGAACATGGAAACTACTGGAACATCAAAGATTATCCAAGTCTTTTCAGGACACAGGAACACTAAGAAATAAAATCCAAAAGCCAGGAGGTCAGCAACAAGATCCATTTCTTTATTAACTAGGGCACAGAGAAGGTTTGGCTTACTTTTTCCCCCAAACATATCTGCCATAGAGTACAAAAGAACAGATGGGGGCCGAGGAGACGACTCAGTGGGTGAAGCGCTTGCTGTGCACACGAGGACTTGAGTTTACATCCTCAGCACCCACAGAAAGGGGAGGCAGAGGCGTGCTTGCCTGGACTGCCAGTCTAACCACAGGATAAGCTCCAGGTTCAATGAGAAACACTGGCTGAGAACACAAGGTAGAGTGACAGATGGCACCCAGTATTTATTCCTGTCACTTACATGCATGCATATGGGCACACACACACTACATGAATGAGTGAATGAATGAATGAAACAAGTTAGAAAATGACTCTAAGTGATTATCTGATATAAGGAAAACAGGAGGCAAGAGATGCTTCTCCCAGGGCTCCTGCCCTCCCTATCCTTTGGAAAACACAGGCAACAGTGTTTTTCTTTGAGATAGAACCTCTAAAAATGTTTCCAGTTAAGACTAGGAAAGAGCAATCCCGAGGTCAGGCTACTCCCCTCCGAGGTTGATCCTGTTGATTAAAGGTGTCACTCTCTCCCACCTCCCCACACAAACGCCTCCTCCAGTAAGTGCCAGGTGCAGGCCCCCACAGACCTGCTTCAGCCATATCAAGAGCAGGCCACGGAGCTCTCACCGCTGGTTTCTGTATTAATGCTTTTCTTCCAGACAGTGGACAACAGGCCAGATGTGTGATGGTGCCAGACAGCCTTCTGGACACGCAAGCACAGCTAAAGATTACCTTAAGAAAGCCAAACACCAGGGCAGATATAGTAGTTCAGCCTTTAATGACAGCAATCAGGCGGCAGAGACAGGAGGACCTCTGTGAGTCTGAGGTCGGGGTGGCCTACATAGCCAAATTCCAGGCCAACCAAAGCCACATAATGAGACTTTGTTTCAAAATAAACAAGTAAAAAGGGAGGGGAGCGGGAAGAAATCCAAATATCTAGGAACTAGGAGGTTCAGCTAAAGCTTGGCCCACAACACTCCAGCATACATAACCCAGTGAGGGCGGAAGCAACACTTCTGACTTTGGGGATTAGGATCTCCTACAACACCTTAAATCAGTGAGGCCCAGAGAGCTGTACTAATTAACCACATAGCATATCAGAATGTGGTTGAGTATTGCATGTTCTTTTTAAATAATGGTTATGGAAATTTTTTCTTTCTCTCCCCCACCTCCCTTTTTTTAAAGACAATTCCTCTGTGTAGCCCTGGCTGTCCTGGCACTCACTCTGTAGACCCCGCTGGCCTTGAACTCTGAGATGCCCCTGCCCCTACCCCCTGCCCCCTGCCCCCTGCCCCCTGCCCCCTGCCCCCTGAGTACTAGGATTAGAGGTGTGAACCATAACCACTCAGCTGAAATTTTACTTTCTAAACATATTAACATACAAAATACTTTTTAATGAAAAGGAACTACAATTTCCAAAATAATAAAGGCTTAATGAAAAGTGACATTGCTTTGCCCTTTCACAGGCTCCGTAGAGACCAGGCTACAGCTATGTTCGTAGGCTGGCAGACTGGCTGGCTCTGGATGCAGCCCCTGATTTCAGCCAGCCTCATGGGGAGACACAGCTAGAAATAAGAGAGCGGTTCAACAGGCTCTGCACCCAGCTATGGATACACTCGTTTGCGGTGACCCTAAAACTCCGCACTTGCTTTAGTTACTGAATGAAGTCTGGCTGCAGCAGAGCCTGAAACCACACTGGGAACTCTGCTCCTGAACTCCTCAAAGACCACGGATGTCCTGCTTGTCCAGTGGGTAGTTCTAAGACAGGTATAAGCTTATCATTCACTAAGGTATATGCAGCTACAGATGCCATACATGATACACGATGATACTAACAGCATTGAGCCAGGCATGGTCAAGCAGACTCATAATCCCAGCACTCAGGAGACTATGTAGGAAGATCTCAAGGTTAGCTTGGGCTATGTAGTCAAACCCTATCTCCAAATAAACATCAGCACTGACTCTTTGAAGGAGCTGTTGGGCTCACAATAGTAAACACAGCTTCCTAAAATTCTAATCCCACTTGACAACTCGATTCCTATCACTGACAACAGACGTACGTTTTTAAGAAAACCCATCTTGCTCAGGCTTTCTTTCCTAATGGCCCACAAGCTAGTTCAGCTCACAGCTTCCACTCCTGCAAAGGGCTTTCCGGGACAATCCCAGTAAAATGCTCTCATCTGCCCATGTCTCAGAGTGGTAAGATGAGGTGAGCTCTAAGGTGGAGACTTAGGAAAGCAATGGTTTTACTGTGACATTAGGACAACCCTTTTAAAAGATACACTTACTTCTATTCCTTTAATTGTGTGTGTGTGTGTGTGTGTGTGTGTGTGTGGTGAGAGAGAGAGAGAGAGAGAGAGAGAGAGAGAGAGAGAGAGAGAGAATATGTATAGGTGCCCTCAAAGACCAGAGGCATCAGATCTTCTCGAACTGGAGCTACAGACAGCTTTCAGCCACCAGACTCAGACCAAGAGAACTGACCTGGATCTCTGGAAGAGAAGCAAGTATTCTTAATCACTAGGCTGTCTCTCCAGTCCATCAAGGACATTCTTGGGTAAAAACATGGCATTGTATGTCCTGCTGCCTTGCAGAAAGCACAAGAACACAGCATGGTACCCAGACCTGACTTGGGTTCAAGCACCAGCAATCATACCCACCACAAATTATGTACCATGAGTCCAAATGTTGCCAGAGAAAAAGATAAAACAATTTCTCTTCATTCTTTTGGCTTTACATGCCCCCTGGAAAGGTGTTCCAGATGTCCCAAAGGATGTGGGCCATCCTCTGATAACCACAGCGCTGGTGGCTGGCAGGCACAGGCATGAGGTTAACCTCCATCTCTGCGTCTCTCTCCTCCTGTGCCTTCTTTATCCAGCTTGTCCAGGCTGCAGTACTCAGGCATCCATTCCAAAACTGCGAGCCAGGCTTTCCTTAGTCACTACTGTCTCTTCCCAACTCCTCAAAAGGAGCCACCATTCCACAGTTCCTTGGGAAAGAAGCCTGCTAGACCTGGTCATTCTGGGTCTGCTCCCTTCACCTGTGCCAGTGTAACCTCCTACTGCTGGTTCCTCTCAGCATCCCATCTCTGTTCACATCTGTCACTTATGTGCATCAACTGCCAAGGACCCTGGTTCCAACACGTCCTGTCTCCATGGCACACCTTGATAGCAGACTTGGTGTGCCTCCCAAACCGTGTAGAACTGAGCAGGAACTGCACCTGTCGGCTGCTTCTGAGCAACTGATTGTCCCACCGAGCCTGTCCCACCTCCTTCAAAGCCTCCATCTGCTCAGAGCCTTCACCTTCCACAGCTCTCTGTGTCTCCGGCCCTGTCGGCTGGCCTACCTATGACCTCAGCCTGTTCCTCATTCACAAACCCCACAGAGGCAACATGGTGACAATCCAGGGCCACAGACCAGGTCCCCTTCCACCTCTTTCCGTGCAATCCATGAGCCAAAAGCTGATCTTACATTTTAAAATAATAGGAGGAAAATTTTAAAGAACTACTGTACTTTATGATATAAAACTGAGATGACATTTCAGCTTCCATAAAGCTTTCACTGGAGCAGAGTACCCACTGTCTCTACACTGCTTCTACCACACAGCACACCAAAAGCTGTTTGTTGGGCTGCACTCCTCTCCAGCACCTAGCCTGCAACAGGTAGGGGTATTTGCACACTGGGCTCACCGGCAGGACGGCCGACTACAGGTTATCAGTCACATCTGCAGAGATCATGAACAACCTGGATTAGAGATGAACAGAGCACCGCACATACTATAACCATGAACCATGGCCTTTAGGACTTTAAACAGTGACGTGGACTAAGGCGATGCTGCTTGATGCCTAATCTTTGCACCTACTTAAGAGCAGAGCCACTGCAGACACTTCCCACTGGGATCTACAAGGCCAAGTGGGAGCCTCTTCTCCACTACTAAGCCAACATCCCAGACCTCAATCCCGACCTGAGCCACACCAGCCGTGCTCGTCTGTGTACTCTGTAACGCTGCCCCACCAGCATTTGATTGAGGCTAGACCAAAGCAAAGACTGATACCTGGCCAGACATGATGGGCCAAGCCTTTAGTCCCAGTACTCTGGAGGCAGAGGCCGGCAAATCTCTGAAATTTTGAACTAGCCTGGTCTACATGGTGAAAATAGTCTTCAAAAAGTTTTTAGTCATTTTAGTTTTCAATTTACTTTTGCATTAAAATATCACAAAACTTCACAACTAACCCTTTAAGCCCAAAAGTAACAGGATCAGATCTGAAAAGCTCTAATAAGCAGTATGTACACACAGCACATGTGTAAGAACAAGACACTCTAGCTTGAAGGCCCCAGACAATCCAGAAAACACCCCATGCCAGGACCTGTGCATAAAATGCCCGACACTGCAAATACATGGCAATGGCACAGATGGTGGGCCAGGACACGCCCCTCCTGCTTTACAACAGAGCAGGGTATCCTGGAGCACACACAGCACAGGGCACCTCACCTACAAGGCTCTCACAGGTCCCAACTCCATCTCAAAAGCTACCAGATATCTGGATGTGGTTCTCCAGTGACAGAGTCGAAGAAGATGACTAGAACATTTGTCCACAATATCAGCTGTGCTAGCAACCAAAGAGCAAGAAACTATTTGCTTCACTTTAAAGCAACTGCCAAGAATAACACTGTGAGGAAAGGTGTTGGTTGTAATAAAAGCAATTACTTAGGGTTAGCATAATGGCTTAGCAGGTAAAGGCACTTGCCACAAAAATTGAACTTCCCAAGTTCCATAATCAAAGTCCATGAAGAACATACCACTGAAAGTTGTTCTCTGACCTCCACATATACATGTGCATACACAATAGTTAAACTTTGAAAATTAAATTACTTAGAGTCATGTATGTGGTCCACACCTTTAATCCCAACACTCAGAGCCTAAAGCAGCAGGGTTGCTGCAAGTTTGAAGTCAACTTGATCTAAACAGCAAGACCTTCTTCTAATAAAACAAACTTAAAACACCAGATCTGTCCATCCTTCTGCCTTGGGAACAGGTTTGCTGTTCTCCTCACATAACCGTCAAGATGAACAAGCTGCATAAACCAAAACATTTGGACTATCCAACGAGCAGCCCAGCCCTGAGCTATAGGACTTCCCAGAAACCATTGTACCCAGCCCAACAGGACTGGAGATGCTAGAGCCCAGATCTTCCATTTTTCAAATGATGCACCAGAGGACTCGGAGAGGCTCTCTATTCATGCCAGTCACCATAGACTTACACTTAACAGCCACCTTGGGCAGAGCCAGCTGTGGCCTCTGCCACCAGCCTCCCTTCAATCTTCCCAGGCTTCAAATGGAAACAGCTATTCCAAGTGGTTTGGTCAACAATAAATGTTTCTAAGCTTATATTCTGTAGAATGCAGACCCTAATGAAAGGTTTATTTATACAAGGTGTAGCAAAAGCCTAGGAAAATCACATCCACACACAGGAGTATCCACGTCCACACACGGGAACGTCCACGTCCACACAACTAAGAATGTTACTGGCTAATCAGTCAATGTGAATAAGACCTCCTGTTTAAGCAGTAGATATTAAAAACCCCTGATGTGATAACTGCACTGAGCTTGTTTGTAGAAGAGAATGCCCATATTTTCAGAAATTGTTATATAAGTATAAAAGGCTTAAGAGACAGAATAGCATAAATAAACCTATCCTGAGAGGACTCACAGCTGAACACACAGGTAGAAAACTACACAGCCCTGTCCTGGGATTATGTAAAACAAACCCCATTCCTGTTCAAAAAACCTTGGGCTTTTTAAACTCCAAAGGCTGTGATGGATTAATGGCCTCAGGTCTGATGTGACAGGAAAGGGCGGTCCCCAGGTCTGAAGATGACTGTGAGCAACATTCTGAAAGGCTGTCACTGCCATATTTATCTATCCAAAATAGACTAGAATCCCTGAAGTTCACGAGGGACTTGAGCCAGCCGCTTCCTCCTGATACTTGCTGCCCAAGCCAGCAGTAAAAGCCTGGACCCAGAAGCACCTGGAAGAGCCTCCGTAACCAGCAGCAGATAGCAGGGCCCTGAGTGTGATGCTCAACAGCACCTGGAGGACACCTGTGTCTAACTTCTATCAGTATTTAGGAGGAGGAGCAATCCACAGCCCCAGACCAAACGCAGCACTGTCTGCCTCTGGAGTATAGATACAGCTTTCTGATACATCCAGCTTCTCATCTGCAAGGTAAAGATGACCAGTGAAGACATATCACAAAGTCAGACAGTTTCTTATCTGCCCATAATACAAAGATCCCAAGCTGAGTCAGGGCCTCCACCAGCATTTAATGACACTTGAAACCACTCAAAGCCTAAGAAGGAAGGGTACTGGCACACTTCTGAAGGGTGAACCTCTGAAGAGGCAGGGCTCCTCCAGCTTGTCTTCCACTTCCTATCGAGGGATCCCTGATGGAGAGGAGAAGGAATGATGTCTCCACAAGGTAAAGGAGCCAAGTAATGTGATCTCGGGAGAACTCCGCAGCAGGTGCACTGAATGGGTTACAGACATCACCCTGTGGGCCCAGCAGCAGGTGCACTGAATGGGTTACAGACATCGACCTGTGGGCCCAACAGCAGCGGCTTCCATCCTTGAACACCTTCCTCTTCCTGCTTCCTCCTTTACATGGCAGATCTGAATTTTACACAAATTTAAATTATGGAATTCTGAAATACATTGTAAATATATGTAAATATTAAACCTTTACTTTGCAAGAATGTGAATAACCTGAATCCTACAAATCTTTGAAATCCATAAAATATTAAACCTGGAAGGGCAATCACAGTCATCTGTCACTTCACAAGGAGCCTCTGGGAGCTACCACCTTTGACATGACAGAGTATGTTTACAGAACTAAGATATTCTGAGGTCAAGGGTGACACTGCCTTGTCATTGGCTGAAACATGAACCACGACCATAGTTGTGAGCTGACCAACAGTTGCAACAAAGTTCAGCTGGTAAACAGGTCACACAGCCTTGAAACCAATCTTGAGGCCACCAACAGCTTCAGAGATGCATCCAATACAGCACGAATGGTGGTGTGCAGCGTCATCTCCATTTCAAGCCATCCCTGGCTCCGGCCAGCGCATAGGCTCATCTTGAGGCTGTTCCCATCCAGGCTGCCCGTCCAGGAAACCTACAGCCCACAGAAACTGCAAGGCATCCCAATCCCTTCCCTGGGCATGGTGGCAAGGTGGAGATGACTCGGGTCTCAGCCTGGAGGTAAACTCAGTTTACAGCAGCAGGGTGTACACACACTAAGGTTTTACTTCCAGTTCTATCCAAACCCATTCCCAGTTTCCACAAAGCTAAACTAACTTCCCATCTGATGCAAAGGAAAATAGGCCACAGCCACTCTCACACAAATGAAGCTTGTGACTGACAGGTCTGTCAGCACAGCACCTGACAGACCTCATCGGCCCTTGGTCTTCCCGCTCACTCTCCCAGCTCCTCCTCCACACTCACTCTCTGCGCACTGTTTAGCCTCAACATGGTTTTTTCTTTTGTTTTGGCTTTGGTTTGTTCTGGTTCTTTATTTGGTTGTTTTTTTGAGACAGAGTCTTACTACATAGCTCTATGGAACTATGTAGACCAGGCTGGCCGCTAACTTAGAGACACACCTACCTCTGCCTCATGAGTACCAGGTCACCACACCCCACTGATCCTAAACAACTGTTAATGTTCAGAGCACCTGAGAGGAAGACAGTGGTTGTTGCCATGACATGCACGCTCCATTCCACCTTTCAACTTTTTCGGTGACATGCTGAAACCGGTTTCCATCTTTTCCCCTTCCCCAGCCTCTCTTGCCAGACTTCATTCTTCCAAAGCTCCCCTCTGTATGCAATCATACAGGTGCTCCCTCTAGAGCACTCCAAATGCCCATTATCAGTATGAGGCCCCTTTGGGAAGTAAATTTGTCTGCTCCACCATGGGCTAATATATATATATGTAATCTTACTGGACAGTTCTTGAATGTGTAGACATGAAAGCTACAAAGAAGTCAAGATAGGAACCAAATTCACAGCATGTTGGGAAAGTTTCCTCCTCCTTGATGGTGGCTCCATGCTCTGGAGTACCAGCTCCTCCACCAGGTTCCAATGTCAGTTTCAAGACAACTCTTAAGACTAACTGCATCCAAGCAGGCCAGAGCCAGTGTGAGCTTCTCCATCTGCCCCTGAGATCTAAGGACAGGAGAGCAGCACCTCCCATGTCAAGGCAGACAGGTCTCACTGCAAGCTTCTGCCTGCAACCCTGCAGCCTAAGGAGGCAAGTGCCATGGCTCCACCCACACCTGCTCTCCAGGCTCCTCAGACTCTGCCCCCAACCAACCGTCCAGGAGGATGGTTAGAAGCACTTCTGCTGACCAGCTCCCTGGGATGGGTTTTATGAAGAGAAACAGTAAGAATGTTCACCACAGCCCTAACTTTAGTGTCACATTCTTGTTGTGTGGAGCCCTCGATGTATCCATCTATCTATCTAGTCTCCCCCCTCCCAGGGAAAATGTTCTTCCGGATTTAAATAACTGAGGCGGCTCTGTAAGTTATATGGGACTTTACAGTCAGCCTTGCTTCATGGAATTCATTCAACCATACACCTCGAGTTTCCATAGCACAGCTGGTTCTGAGGAAGCAGGCTAAGCTACATGGGGTGGTATTAGTAAAATCACTGTTGCAAATTTATCTAGAACCTGTGCTTGAACCCTCCATTTCCCTCAGATGCCCTGTCAGTGTACACACATGCCCTGACCACATGGGGGTTCTGAGCCCCTCACCTGGAGAAGCACTGGTCAGGGTTCTAGTCAACACCCCTCCCCACATGCATCTAACATGTTCTGGTGAATACACTGCATTTCTAGCAGAAAGCTGATGTTCTTAGTCTATATCTTGGGGTATTGATATCAGTGTTTCTATTGACCACAGAGCCTCAATCAATCAAATGCTACAGCATCTGCTGGGCTTTTCCAGAGATAGCACGTTTTTCCTGCCAAGACTTTTAAACACTGGATGCTTTGGGATAATGGAAATAGCAGACTGGAGGAGATATGACAACTAGTGTAGAATCCTGCATTAGAGCCTGAAACAAAAGATGTCAGTGGGACACTAAGACTGTGTACGATCTATAATCTAGGTAACCTTTCTGTTAGATATCAATGCCAAGAGAGAAAATGAAGGGGGAGGAGGAAGCTAACTCGTTTCTCGGAAATTCTTCGTCTGCAGGTGGGCCTGAGAATGCTTATCAGTGCGTGGGCTGCTGTGGATTCTGCTGCAAGGCCCTGGCAGATGCAGCCCATTTCACTACCCACAACTTGCAAGTGTGCCAGCCCAATGCATCGCCTTGCTATCCCTGTGCTATGGGTACCGCAAACGCTGCACTGTACATCTCTGCATCAGTGAGCCAGGATGTGCTAGCTTCTTGAACTAACCCAGCAGGAAGTAAAGCAGCTAAACTCAGTGCTCACTATAGAACTAATGAAGTGCCTAATCTCTGACCAGTCTTCTGCATCCTGGTGCCCTACCAAGATAGCAGAGCAGAAGAACAGTCCACTCAACTGGAAACAGCCACAGAGACCATGTTCTGGCACACGTCCATCACAAAGACCAAAAAATGTAAGGAGAGAAATTGTCTGAAGACATCAAGCTTTGAAACTCCTGTGGCCTTGTAAACAATCTCCACTTACCCATTAAAATACTCAATCGGGTACAAAAAGCTCACAAGAAAACAGAACACAGTGAAAGAATTCCATTTCTGACAGAGGATCTAGATAGCTTGGAGAGCACAGGAGTGGGTCTAGAAGCCTCACCAGGGCCTCAGCAGTCCCCACAGCCACCTCAGAGACAAGTAAAATAGCTTCCAAGCAAAGGGAGACCCTTGAAGAATCATAAACAGCCCAGATAGACATATAAGGTGTTTGCTATGTGGTCCTCCAAGTCTTAAGGTAACAAGCTCTCCAGGCACTAGTGGGGAAAACCATTTTTAAATTCCTCTTCACAGACCCAGGGTCCCTGCCAGTTTCCTCTTCAGGTCTAACGTTTAAGCAATAATAATTAGCACTATTGGAGGACCTGCCATCCAAAGCAAGAAACTAACATTTACCATCCACTCCCCAAAAGTGATACTAAACAAGAAATCAGATAAGAGAACTAAAAAGAACCCCTAAGAGTTTTCTCAGTCTGAAGGAGAAAACATTCATGCCACAAACTACTGAACAAAATGAAAAGAACAAGTACATACGGAATTTTTTTGCTTGTTTGTTTCGTTTTGTTTTTGAAGACTGAGTTTCTCTGTGTAGCTCTGGCTGTCCTAGAACTCACTCTGTAGACCTGGCTGGTCTCAGACTTAAGAGATCCGCCTGCCTCTGCCTCCTCCCAAGTGCTGGGATTAAAGGTGTGTGCCACCAAGCCCTGCTCAGAAACTACAATTTGATTGTGGATTCCCCCTCCCCAACTCCAAATTAGGGTCTCACTATGTTAAGCGAGGCTGGCCTCAAACTCGAAAAAATCCACCTGCCTCTGTCTCCCAAGTGCTTGGAATTAAAGTCCTGCACCACTGCACGGAGCAAAATTTAAATATATAATACATATATACATACAAACACGTATGTATGTATACGTGTATATATATAATATATATATAATATATATATATATATATATGGACTGAAAGATAAATTGAAGTTCTTTCCTGGGATGAGAATAAAAAGGAATAGAAAGATGAAGAAATTCAAGTAGTGTGTGTCACACATGACAGGAATCCCTTCAAAGAATAAAATTCGAGGGAACCAATTCTCTAGTGACTTAAGAAATTTCTCTTGGGAAAAATCTCCCAGCGCTCAAGGACACACCTACGGAGCATACCTGTGAACTGTGAAACTGTTCCAGTGCCAAGAAGACCTTAAAAGCGTCCAGGGAGGAAACAGTTACCAGAAAGGAAGTACTTGGCAGAGGCTCCCTGTGGACTGAAGAAGAGAGCTGACTGAAACACTGTGTCCTGAACTAACCAGGCGTGCAGGAAAAGACATCGGGACCTACCTGGACCGACCTAAGAGTCACTAACCCAGATCAGGAGGAGGCAGAGAAGAGGTGGAGCGAAAGGTTGAACACTATCCTCGAGAGGCTACAATGTCACCAAGAGCAGAGAAACAAAGGCCACTACAAACAACAAGGGGAAGAAAGCAGGGCGGTGCGGGACGGGGACGGGACGCTAGGTGGGGAAGCGAGCACCAGTCTCGGCCCCGATGTAAACACAGAGCCGAGCCGAGGCGGATGCGCCAGCCAGGCTGAAGCCACCCTCCCGGGGCAGAGCGCCAACAACTGCCGGGAGATGGGGCCACCTAGGCGGCAGGGCGGCGCGCAGAGCCCGGGAGCCCCGCGCGAGGCCCTGCAGTGACAGACTGGGCGGCCGAGCAAGGGGCACGGCGTCCTCGCGCCGAGGCCGTGACAGGGCCGCCGAGCGCCGGCCCGGGAGGCGCCGAGGCTCCGGAGCCGAACGCGAGCACGGCCGCCGGGCCTCGCCCGCCGCCCGCCCGCCCGCTCGCTCGCTCCCCGGGTCCCCCGCACGCCCAGCCCGGAGCCCGCAGCCCCGGCGGGTGGAGGCGCGGAGGCGGCGCGCGGACATTCCGCGGCCCGCTGGCCCCCGCCCAGCCCCGGCGTGCGGCCCGCGGCCGTTGGCAACGGTTGGCGGCGGGGCGGGGCGGGGGCGGACGGAGATCTCGCTCTCGCTCTCGCTCTCGCCCCGCGGGAAGGGGGAGTGGAGGCGCGACCGGCTGCGGGAGCTGCAATTACCGTGTGGGCTGCGGAATTCTCGTGGTGTTTGTCGGGGAGATGCGATAATGGCGTCCGTCCTCGCGAGAGAAGCAGCAGCTCTGCGCAGGCGCTGCGAGCACCTCCCCACGGCCTGCGCCCGCCCTCAGCGCAGGCTCCCTGGGCTCGGGGCTCGAGGGTGGGGCCAGTCGGACAGGGGGCGGAGCCTGCGCTGGGCGCCTCTTGCGCGCGCTTTCGCCGACCGACTCCGATGAACATGCGCAGTTGTCCTCCCGTACTCCAAGAGTTGACTCACTAGGCCTTTACTTCCCCATCTCACGTCCATGTTACTTGCTAAAGCAGTAAATCCTCCAGTGGTCAATCTGAGGAATGTATGTCCTCTTTGACGGGTGTGAACAGACACTAACTCTGCCCTGATGACTACAAATCCCAGTGTACGCTGTGTGGCACGATGCATTCTGGGACTGGTAGTCTCCGCGGCCGTGATTTGCCTGCTGGGATTTGTAGTCCATCCGGATTCTGGCAGCCACATGCCTTCCCTGCTCTGAGGACTGCTGGGACTTGTAGTGACAGCAGCTCAAATGGGCTGTACGCTCCCAAACTGGTCCTACCTACTCGGCCTGGGATCGGTCTCAGACGTTCCGGGCTCGTTCAGTGGCATGGTCTTGAAAGTTACCCGACTTCCTTATGGGCAAGCAGGTCGCGGGGACATTGTCACTGTGATAGAGATTATATGTGACACGCTTACGTATCATTCAATAGCAGCTATGCAGCATCGACGTGCATCTGTTGCCAGAAATGCCACTAGTGGCTGTCTCTGCACCTGGTCTGTCGTCCATGTTCCTTTCCAGGCTGGCCCTGCTGCATGTTGGCAGTGAACAATCATACAAACCAGGATACAGGAGCTATTTTCACTTAAAGAAAAAATATTTTGTTTCCTGTCCCTTCCCCTGTGCTGTCAGTGCAGCTAGCAGCTGGACGACCTGGGGACAGCCCTTCTAAACCACTATGCTCTGTCTGGGGCCTGATCCTGTGCTACTTTTCCTCAGGAGTGTCTTGAAGATTTCAGCCTAGAACTGTGCTGTTTTTTTGGTTTTTTTTTTTTTTGGGTTTTTTTTTTTTTTTTTTTTTTTTGGTATTTTTGAGACAGGGTTTCTCTGTGTAGCCCGGGCTGTCCTGGAAGTCACTCTGTAGACCAGGCTGGCCTCGAACTCAGAAATCCACCTGTCTCTGCCTCCCAAGTGCTGGGATTAAAGGCGTGTGCCACCACCGCCCGGCGAACTGTGCTGTTAAAATGAGACCTATCATTTACAGAGATGAGGATGAAGTCCGAAGAGAGAAATTGCTGGAAGAGGTGGCAGCTGGAACCAAGAGAGCAGGCTTTGGGCAACTGTGTGAAGTCTTACAGTTTTAATGTTGAAAGAAAGTTGGCAGCCGACTCTACGTAGCATGTTCCAGGACAACGAGAGCTACATATCTTGGTGGGGGTTCTGGGGTACGTGGAGGGGAAAAGAAAATCCATTGAAAGTTAGTTTTTCTTCTGGGAGCAGGTCCATCACCATGGACATAGCTTCTGTGCCAGGGTTTCTCTGTGTAGCCCGGGCTGTCCTGGAACTCACTCTGTAGACCAGGCTGGCCTCGAACTCAGAAATCCGCCTGCCTCTGCCTCCCAAGTGCTGGGATTAAAGGCGTGCGCCACCACCGCCCGGCCGATGTCTCCTGTCTATCTTCCTTGTGACCTCTTGAGCCTGGAAATCCAGGATGCAGACTCCTCGATGACCCTCCCATACAACACAGGGCAGATACGTCACATGGACCCTCTCAGAGTCCTGTAAGGCCTCCTCATACAACCTGTTTGCTAAAACTGCCTCAGGAAATCTATTTGCACTTGATCTTAGCCAAAGGTCATGGAGCCACAGACAATCTGCATGGATCATATCCTGAATTTCAACAAAGTCCTTAGCCTGCAGGGTCCTTTCCTTTTTTCCCCACCAGTGACCTCCAGACACACGGCGCACCTCTAGGACCTATGTAACACTCTGTTTTCACCTTGTGTCCCAATTATCTTACAAAGTGGTCTCCAACATGAAGATCTGAAATTCCAACTGGCACAGACACATGGCTCTAAATAAGCTAGGTCGTATTAGGGAAGCTACAGAAACTAAGCCCAGAGGAACTGGCCAGAAATCCCACCACACCTCAATTGGGCCCAGATTTTTTTTTTTTTTTTTTTTTTTTTTTTTTGGTTTTTCGAGACAGGGTTTCTCTGTGTAGCCCTGGCTGTCTGGAACTCACTCTGTAGACCAGGCTGGCCTCGAACTCAGAAATCCGCCTGCCTCTGCCTCCCAAGTGCTGGGATTAAAGGTGTGTGCCACCACCGCCCCGCTAGGGCCCAGATTTTAAAACTCTGTAGTTGTGAGACTTCCGAACATGAATGCCTGACCGCATGGGAAAACAGATAGAGTAATGATGACATCATTCCCAACATGTCACCCTAACATCCTCCTTACCTACCTTTCACCCTGGCATTGCTGTCTCCTCCATCCCAAGACTCCAAATGTATTTAGTTTAACCATCAAGCAGATGAGTGGGTGGGTGGGGAAAGGGTGGAGTGGCAACACTAGCCAGCAGTGAAGGGCTGAATAACAGTCTGCGTGCTGACCCGATCAGGTCTCAAGTCAGAGATTACGCTAATTAAAGCAGAGCCCAGAACCATGATGCTGATGTGTGCGCATGCTCGTGACACGCACCATCCTTCGGCGGCCGCCCACCTTGTGTTTTAAGCCAGGGTCTCTCAATGGGACCTGGAGCTTGCAGGGTAGGTGAGACTGACTGTCCAGTGAGCCCCAGTGAGCCACTTGTCTCCGCTTCCCCAGCTCTGGGATCACAAGCCCTCGGTCAATGGGTGGTACCCTCGATTAGTGCTTTCTGGGGCTCAAGTTTAGCCCGCATGCCTACAGAGCATGCGCTTTACAAGCCTGCCATTTTCCCCAACTCTCTTTGTCTTGATGTCCTGGATTTTTACAGCTATGTTCATTTACTCTATGTGTATGTGATGTGTTGGGGGGGGGTGTCGTTGGAGAACCGTGACACCTTGTAGGAATGACAGGAAACAATTTGTGAATCAGTTCTTGCCTTCTACCACCCGGGTCCCAGGGATCAAACACACTGATGCAGGAGTAGCTGAGAGGTCTACATCTTCATCTGATGGCTGCTAGCGGAAGACTGGCTTCCAGGCAGCTAGGATGAGGGTCTTAAAGCCCACCCCACAGTGACACACCTACTCCAACAGGGCCACATCTCTTAATAGTGTCACTCTTTGGCCAAGCATATACAAATCATCACGCCCAGGTAGTCTGGCAGGCGTCTCTTTTTTTTTTGGACATTTTGTCCTGGAGCCCAGGCTGACCTTGAACTTGTGGTCTTCCTGCCTCGGATTTCCCCAGTAACTGGAATGACCCACTTGAACCATCAGTTATTCCTCGTTTTTTTTTTTTTTCCACTTCCTTCTCTCTCTTGCTCCAGCTCCAGCCCAAAGGTTTATTTATTTATTATATGTAAGTACACTGTAGCTGTTTTCAGAACTCCATAAGAGGGCATTCGATCTCATTACAGATGGTTGTGGGCCCACCATGTGGGTGCTGAACTCGGGATCTCGGAAGAGCAGTCAGTGCTCGTTGAGCCACCTCTCCAGCCCCTCAGTTTTCCATTTTGTAAATTGCTGCTGCTCTCTGATCTCCGCCTTTCCCCAAGGAGCAGCTGTGGCTTTTCAGAGCTTGGTGACACATGGAGAGGACCTAAGGGACTTGGTAGAGTTACTGACCAGGAAGTGAGTGGACCGCCCCCCCCCCCACACACACATGTTGATGGCTATCAACCAGCCATGTTTTACTAGGATCCTTTTACTTTGTAGGAAAAGTTTTGATGTTGACAGTGCCCCTAGATCACATGCCGTGGTACCCTAAGAAGAAGGTTGGATATCTTGACCCAGAAGCAGTGGGAAGTCTTCTCAGGGTTTGGGGGAGCCGAATGTGAATGGATTTGTGTTTTGAAAAGCCATTCTGCCTGGGGCATTCGGAAACCAATGGGGGTCCCCGCTTACCCTGGGGAAGGGCAGCTGTAGAGACTCCAATGCAGCCAGTTAGGATGATGATAGAGGCCTGGAGTAACGCTAGTGCAGAGAAGTGGACAGACGGAGAGGTCCTGACACTAAGGCTGAGGAGGGAGAGGCGTGGTAAAGACCATGAGAACCTGGGCAGAGACACAGTTCCCTGTAGTGAACGCCTGCTGGCATCCACTCAGGTCGTGGCGACAGTCCCTCAACAACCTCTCTTTGCAACTGGCACACCAAGCCTTTGGTAACCACCTCCCCCTCATCTACATCACACGGGATGCTGTCACTGGAGACTCTCCCCTAGGAAACAAGATAACAGTTCAGGGTCACAGAGAGAGCAGCATTCTGAATCAAAACGGTGGTGTGGCCTTCTCCATATGGGGACAGCGGCAACAGCAGGGTGGGCATCACATGCTCACTCATGGCTAAAGTTAGTTCACTGAAGAGCCTGCCTGGCTTCTTAAACAACCCTAGAGAGGCGGGGCCTTGACCTTTCCTCTGACCACTGAGCTACCAGACCAGAAGAATTCTACAATGTCCAAGACTACTTGTCAGGCCTGGGTCTTAGAAATTTGTAGCGTCCACTTCCTGAGCCCCGAGGACCTGTTCCCTCAACCCACTTAACACCAAGCTGCCCTGCAGAGAGAACCTCCAGCCAGTTCCTTCCAGGCAGTCACGGGAGGTGTCACCTTGGAAGTGAGGATACCACACCGTGAGCCAGCACAACCGTCACCACAAGGAACAGAGATGAGCATACACCATTAAGCCCATCAGAGTACACGCTCGTGACCCTGTCAGACTTGGCACCATGACATTTCAGCATATTTCCCTAGGTAGCAATGACAGCCATGGCACAAACTCCCATGGCAACTTCTTTCCCCCAGCCCCCCACCACAACTGTAGCGAGCTGAGAGGTTGGGTGACTGACTTTTCTGTGTTACCCAAGCATTCACTGCGCTCCTTAAGTGTGTCCCAGGATGTGAAGAGTAGTGTGGTGACTGTATGTACCTGAATATCTCCTGCTGGGCCACACATTTAGCTGCACTTTCTTTCCAGTTTGTGGGATGGGCTCAAAACACTTGGGACCTGGCCACTTGCCACCTAGGGGACACTCCCGACACAGGCCACCACTCTGAGATGCACATTCCCATGTGCAGAACAGACATTCAAATGCCATAGTGTTGGGGCTGTCTGGGAAACAGGAACAAGAAGCCAGCTTAAGGAAATAAAAAGAGTTTATCTGTGCCTGCAAGATGACCACCTGCTAAAGATGATTGCCACCAAGCCTGGTGACCCTGGGACACACGTATTGGAAGAGAGAACTGAGTCCCAGAAGTTGTCCTCTGCCCTCAACATGTGTCTGCATAAATGTGCACAAAATAAATAAGATGTAATTTAGATTTGTATTCCTTTTGGAAAATGAATTTATTGATTCTATAACTGAATGCAAACAAAAATAATAAAGGCTGCAAGGCGGAGTGGCTCACGCCCTTAATCCAGCATTCGGGAGGCAGAAGCAGGAGGATTTGTGAGTTCAAGGCCAGCCTGGTCTACAGAGCCAGTTCCAGGACAGTCAGGGCTACACAGAGAAACCCTGTCTCAATCAATCAATCAATCAATCAATCAATCAATCTCCTCTCCTCATGCTCTTGAACCTGCTCCCTTCTGTCCTCTCGTATGACAGCTCTGTGCCTGACCTACAGGTCCCCAACACAGGGTCAATACCACAGGGGATGGGGACTTTGCGCTCACCCATCCTTCTTCACATCCTTTCCTGCTGCTCTTGAGGGATTCGTGTCAAGTTTAACTCTCTGGCAGGCTTGCTCAGCTGTTTACTAGACCAAAGCAGTGACCGGAGTGGCCTGTCCTCAGCCAAGGCCACTGGTCCTCAGTCACCCACTCCTGAGCTGGGACAGGCAAGAGTTGAAATTTAACCACTCGGTTCATAGGTTTTAATGAGTTCCTCAAAAAGACAGAGATACACCCGACTCCGAGGTGGCCCAACCGAAACAAAGGCAGACAGTGGGTCACCACCCTGCCATGCTCAGAGCCACGATGCTCAGGAGAGGCCCCCACAAGCCCTTAGCCATCCTCAGGCACATGGGACCTCTCTGTGCCACAAGGCCACAGTACTGGCGCTTCCAGCATTCCGCGCAGAGAAACACAGCAACTGTGCCCGTAAGTAGATTCTCAGACTGTTCCTGGTGGGAATTTAAATGTGGATGCAGTTTTAGGGTGACTTTAAGAGGCAACATGGTCCAGAGCTGGCTGGCCTCCGTTCTGATTTGTACAGTGTCTCTGGCATCTGGTGATCCCAAGTCACTTAACTCTGGTTCAGGGGTAAAAGGGACAGAGAGGTACTGCGAATGGTTAGTACATGCTCCAAGCCTCCAGCTGGGGCTCAGATGCTTCCAGACAAGCCAGGCGGTGATGGCTCACACCTTTAATCTCAGCACTTGGGAGGCAGAGACAGGCAGATTTCTGAGTTCAGGCCAGCCTGGTCTACAGAGTGAGTTCCAGGACAGCCAGGGCTATACAGAGAAACCCTATCTCGAAAACAAACAAACAAAAAAAAACCAAAACAAAACAAAAAAAAAAAAAAAAGATGCTTCCAGACATTCAACTACCTGAACTGCAGATTTTGGGCTTCAGTATTTGGAAGGGCCAGGGCCTGAGCCCTCACTGTAGACAACAGGTGACTTTTGAAGAAACGAGAGCTTGAGTAAATGCCTGGCTCCTTAGGCCTCAGTTTCCACATCCACAGGGCAGGCAAGATGGATGCTGTCTGCAGCAGCGGGGAGAGAAAAGCCTGGTACACACAGGCTCTGCTGTTCATCCCAGGGTACCTAGCCTCCCACAGCTCTATCTGCAAACCCAGGACTGCCCGAGAAACTGCTAGGCCTCCTAACCTGCTCCCATCAGGAGCCAGGCCTGAAGGATTAGAAATAGCCTGGAGGGTGAGTGGGCAAGCAGCTCTTGCAACCCTGGCAGCCTGGTCCCTGGGTCCCCAAAGCCCAGAGACTAGAATGGCAGAGGGAGAGGCTCACAACTCCAAGGCTTGAGAGCTCAGGGCCTACCACCCTGGGTTTTCTGGTTCAAGGCTCTCAGGTTCGAGGCTCATAGCTCTGAGCTTTAACCCTGGCACTTGGCAACTGCTGTTGTCCTTGGCTCTGAACAGCTGTGAGCAGCAGCAGACAGCAGGTGCTCCTGTTACCGTTCCGGAATGTGCTTCGGGTTAGGGATCTCAGCCCATGACAGGAGCATGGCAGCTATAGCTGTCGTGCTTACAGTGTCTGAAGTTAAGGTTTGGCAGCTCCCTGGAACTCATCTGGCTACCGAGGCTGGCAGCCTCTCAACTTCTGTCTTCATAAGGTCCAATGTCATCAGTGTCCCAACCTGGACACTTAGAACTCTTCAGCCCTTTTCCCAGGGCTGCTATGAGCATTCCTGTCAATACTGCTGCATCCCTCTTCCCCCCATCACCCACACCACACACACACACACACACACACACACACACACACACACCTGCCTCCTGTCTTACCTGCTCAGCCCAAAGACAAAGTCACCTGAGAGAGGCCTTCCTCACCCCACCCCATGAGACAATGTCTCTGTGTAGCCCTGGCTGTCCTGGGACTTGCTCTGTAGACCAAGCTGGCCTTGAACTCAGAAATCCGTCTGTCTCTGCCTTGAAAGTGCTGGGACTAAAGGTGTGCGCCACCATGCCCTGCATGAGGAGTCTTTTTTCCCTTTTTTTTTTTTTTTTTTTTTGATTGGACCTGATGTTGCAAAATGAGAGGACAGAGCAGTGGGGGTTAGTGTCTGCCAGCTGGCTCCAAAAAGAAATGAATTAGTTACACAGCCAGGGTGGGTGTGACAAGCTTCTGGACCAATTATAGCACAGCCCTGGGTGCAAAAAAAGGTCATTCTGCTAGGCCACCAGAGTGTTCCCTCTATGGTCTGGGCCTACACAGTTCCAGGGTGACTGGAATTCACCAAGGCTGGTCTTGTAATCTGCAATGCTGGGGAGGCAGAAAGAAGCAGATCCTCGGGGCTCAGTGGCCAGAGAACCTTGAATAATCAGTGAGTTCCAAGCCAGTGAGAGACCCTGTCTCAGAATGAAAGGAAGGAAGGAAGGAAGGAAGGAAGGAAGGAAGGAAGGAAGGAAGGAAGGAAGGAAGGAAGGAAGGACAAAGAAAAGATGGCCACCACCTGGGAAATGATCCCCAAGATTCTCCTCCTCCCTCTGCAAACATCCAGGCAGGTGGACCCCTCTACACAAAGGTTTAACTGTCCAGGAGAACCAGGTACCAACTGTTGTCAGCCCCGGCTGCATATCCCTGGAAGTCTTGGGTCAGTTTGGTTGAGAATGGTCTTCGTTATGTAGCACAGAACTTTTGGGTTAGCCTGAGACTCTGTGTAGACCCCGCTGGCCTTAAACCCTGAGATGCACCTGTCTGCCTCCAGCTTGCTGGGTTAAAGACACTTGAGCACAAACCTTTTAATAGGTTTTTCAGGCTTACAAGTCGGTGGGTCTTTCTGGGTTTGGCTCACTCAGGTGGGGCAGGGCCAAATCCCAGCTGGGGGTGCGTGGTCCACATCTGTACAGTGCATTTCTCCCGCACCCCAATGCCCTCATCCCATCCCCACTGGGGTGGAGTTTCCTCATGGAAAGCCCAGCCATGGAAACATATTTGAAACCCTTCCTCAGCCAGAAGAGGCAGAGGCAGAGGCAGGCGGATCTCTGTGAGTTCGAGGCCAGCCTGGTCTACATAGCAAGTTTCAGGACAGCTCAGGCTATGTAGAAAGATCTGTCTCAAAACAAAACAAAACAAAATATAAATAAATAAAATCTTAAAATAAAGCTCCTGTTTATATCCTATCCACTGATATCCCAAATGGAAGCAAGTTGCCAGAGGCCACACCCCATGACAGAGGGGTTGGAGACTAACTACCATTCCTAAGTAGGTTGAGGGGAAGGTGTCTGCTGATTGGTTACCAGATCCAGAGAATGGAAGCTCATGAAACAAGAGGTTCTTTTAGGTCTTTACTCTTGTCGCCATGTTAGTTCTGGAGCAGGAGTTTTGATTCTATTGTCAATTCGTGCCATCTGTGCCCAGGTCACAGTTGGTCCACTGGAGCTCCACACAACTTTGTTAAAAGATTAAAGAGAGAAAGTCTGTCTTGTTGGTATTATTCCCTACCTGAAACTAAACCAACCTACTATGATAGCCATATGAGGAGGAGGAGGTAGCGATAGCGATGAGGTGATGATTGATGCGTGATGATGATGGTGATTGACGGTGATGTGATGACGTGATGTGTGATGATGATATGCGGTTTTTGAGACAGGGTCTCACTCTGCTGAGCAGACTGGCCTCAAACTCACAGAGATCTACCTGCCTCTGCCTCCAAGTGTTGGAATTAAGAGCAAGCTCCAGTTTGCAGGGCCACAAGGCCAACCTTACCTAGCTTGAGCCTTACCTTGCCATGTAAGGAGGTCACACGAGGCCAGGGTGAGCCATCGTTTGAGAGTCATTTGTATTCGCTTTGCGTACACGGTCAGCAGCCCCTCCCCCACTGGGTGGCAGATGTTGTGCTCGGTACAGATGTTTCCCTCTTGGTGGTCTCATTCACACAGCTCAGCAAACGGGTCCTAAAATATCGCTCTTCTCACACTTTGGGTTTCTGAGTCAGGAAAGCCGGAGATGCCAGGCTGGAGGAGAGCCTGTGGTAGGAGCTTCTGACACTCCTCATCTGGTTTAAAGCAGCCTTCTGCAGTTGTGTTAAACACCCACCGCCCAGTGGGAAGATCAAATGCACGGTTTGTAGCACGTGAAACTCTTGAGTCTCTCTTACCCCAGATGTAGTCAAGGTCTGTGCTGGCTCCCAGGCCCTCTTATGGAGCACAGATAATCCAGACTTAGTGGTCTCACAGCTTTTATCCCAGCACTAAGGAGGCAGAAGCAAGGGGATGTCTGTGAGCTCCGGGCCAGCCTAGTCTACATAGGAAGCTCCAGGACAGCCAGAGCTACACAGAGAGATCTTGTCTCAGAAAATCAAATCCAAATCAAATCAAATGAGCACAGGCCAATGATGATTTTGGGTGTCACTTTGCATTAGAGTGGCAACCAGGAAAGGGACACAAGGACAAGGCCCTGGTAGCTGTGACATTCCAGGCTGCTTGTGGTGGCTCCTGAGTCTTGTTATACACCACAAGGGGTACACATGGGCAGAAGCAGGAGCAGTCTGAAGAGCTCTTTGGGACCAGCTTGGGGGCAGATTTAAGCATCACCCCATGGTGGGGGTCACATCTTTGCTGGGCTGTGAGACAGGGACAAGAGCCAGAGTATATTCCATGACTGTAACCTGTGGGCTATCACCAATCAGCTTGTCGGGATACCTTCACTCCACTCAAATAGATATTTTGAACAGGCAGGAAGAGGCTGTCAGCCCCAGGCCCTTGAGTGCCAAGGACTAAGACACTAGGCTGATGGCCCCAGAGGCTTATAGCTCCAGCCCAAGGGATGATGGCTGTGGGTACTCAAGGTTGGGGCTTACTGCTCTGGGGCTTCACAGCCAGCACCCCAGGGTCTAATCCTATAGCAAAGAGCAGCAGGCAGCACCTCAGCATCGCTACAGCTCCTGAGTGGCTTTGACCTGGAACCCTTTTTTCTTTTCCCTTTTTTTTTTTTTTTTTCAAGACAGGGTTTCTCTGTGTAGCCCTGGTTGTCCTGGAACTCACTCTGTAGACCAGGCTGGCCTCAAACTCAGAAATCCGCTTGCCTCTGCCTCCCAAGTGCTGGGATTAAAGGCTGTGCCACCACTGCCCGCTAGGGGACCTTTGTTTCTTATAGCTACCAGCATTTCAGTTCTGGGGGCTCAGGGGTCCGAACTATTGACCCTGAGGCATGGTACCTTCCTGGAATTCTTTGGCCAACTGGAGTTTACAGTCTCTCAGCTCTGGTCCACCAACCCAGCTTCCCACTCCTTCTGCCTCTAGCTGCTCTCTGGAACTTTTCAGGTCCCAGCTTGTCCCAACAGCAGCTGTTGGGACAGCATTCCTATCACTGAATAGAGTGAGAGATCTCTTTCCTTCTCCTTACCAGCCACACTATAGACCAATGGTTCTCAATCTATGGGTCACGCCCCCTTTGGGGGGATCAAGCAACCCTTTGATATAGGTCATGTATCAGATATATTCACAATAGTAGCAAAATTACAGTTATGATGTAGCAATGGAACTAATTTTATGGCTGGAGGTCACTACAGCACGAGGGAATGTATTAAAGGGTCGCAACATTAGGAAGGCTGAGAACCACTGTGCTAAACAGTGACCACACAGAAGTCAAGATCACATAGGCACAGACTAGGCGACTGAGCCAAGAGCCTGCACACAGTTCATAGCTGAGTGACAGAAAGTTCCAGGGTTCTCAGAGCTGGTCCTCGGGGTCCCTTTGGCTTCACACCTGCCCTACTGACCCTTCAATCTTGACTCCTCTCTGTCTCCAGGGCACCCCCTTGGACTGGCCCAGTGTCCTCACCGGGAGGCACCCGGCAGTCTCCCATTAACATCCAGTGGAAGGACAGTGTCTATGACCGCAGCTGGCACCGCTCAGGGTCTCCTATGAGGCTACGTCCTGCAGATACCTCTGGAACACTGGTTTACTTCTTCCAGGTGGAGTTTGACGATTCCTGTGAGGTCAGGTGAGCCTGGGCTGGGGTTTAGGGGCTGGGATCAAGGTGGTCAACCTTTGAATCTGCAATGTTACTGTAGGCTAAAGCACTTGAATACCTAGTCCCCACGGATGGTTTCTGTTTATTGAGGTATAGAACTGTAAGGAGATAGGGCCTTTCTGGAGGAAGTGGGTGTCCTGGGCAAGTCTTGGGCTATATTTTATCCCCAAATTCTTCTCCTACTCCTTCTACCCGCCCCATTGTGTGTGTGTATGTGGTGTGTGTGTAGTGTGCTTGTGTGTATGTGGCTGTGTAGTTATGGTGTGTGTGTGTATGTGTGTGGTGTATGTGTGTGTTGTGTGTGTGTTGTACAGGTGTGCATGTGTATATAGAGGCCAAAGGTCAACTTCATGTGTCATCCTCAGGAGCCTCCCCCACTGTTGGCTTAGAGTTTTCAAAACCTTCTTTTAATAAGGTTCTTAAATGTTTTACCCTCTCTTCTAGCCCGCCACCCACCAGAGGTAGTAGAAAGGAAAGTTTAATAGGGCAAAGGAGGATGTGGATCTGTCTAGAAATAGTTCTTTGGAGCAAATCTAATCTGCGCTGTCAGAATATCAGCAGTGCAGTTCACATGAGTCAGCAGCCGGCAGCTCAATCCACTTGCAAACACCATTCATGAATCAGCAGCGGCAGGTCAATCAGGGAGAAACTCAGAGGCTCTGCTATAGGCTGTTTAGAAGTGGTTCCTTCAGGTTGTTCCAATCTCCATTTGTCAGAATACCAGCAGTCAGCTCAGTAGTGTCAGAATAGCAAACATAAATCAGCAGTGGTGACAAGATCGACAGTCCAGGCCTCCATGGATCGGCAGGAGTCATCAGAAGCCATCAGGACCAACAGGGATGCCAGGAGACATTCTCTGTCATGCCTCTCTCAACAAAATGAAGATCAGTGAAGATGAAGACACAAGACCAACGATGCATTGCAAAACACACAGTGTCCTATCAAGACTCCCTCCAAACATCATGTGTCTTCCCAAGGGCATGTGAGTCTGTCTTACCAGAACTCCACATGAATCTGTGTCAGCTGACATATCCAAAACTTCCATTTCACTCTGCCAACTGGCCCATCCACAGAAAAGCAAGAAGCCACCGGAACACCATCAGAAGATTTTTAGTGCTCTCTATGACGTTTACGACAAATGATGACCAGTAAAGAACAGTAAGGCGAACCAATACCATCCAGCGGCATCCACTGCGGGGTCATATTTATATTCCTTCTAAACATCATACATCCTTTCACGTGTCTGCTGTAGCAAAACATCCTTTCACCTGTGTGCCCCAGCAAAACATCATTTGACATAACTGACTTTCCAAAGAAACCAAACATTTCCATTCATTCCACCTTGACTTTTGAGACATAGGATCTCTCACTGGCCTGAGACTCACCCAGTAGGCTAGGCTGGCAGTCCAGCAAGCCCCAGGTATAGCCTTCCTCTGCCTCTCTGCATGCACCAACATCTTACCATGCTTTTTATGTGAGTCCTAGGGATTAAGTCCTCAGGCTTGTGGGGCTGAGCCATCTTCCCAGCCCTGTCTCCTGTCTCCTCTGTGCTCCTGTCAGCTCGGAACTGCTCTGCCATCTTGAGCTCCTCTGCCATCTTGGAGCTGCTCCGCCATCATTCCCCGACACCATGCACTAAAAACTGCCAGCCAAAGTAAACCCAGAGAAAATCTTAAGTGCCTCTGTGAGGTACTGGATCTCAGGAATCTACAAGCAACTACCTTAGCTGTCATTATTTTCTCCTGTGACATCACAGACTCGACAAAGAAGGAAACCCTGATCTGGAAGGTGATGCTCACTAGAGGAAGAGAAAGGGTGTGACCAGCAGTCGCCTGAGTCTTAAAGATGAAATCAAGAAGAGTAGGGCCTTTCCCATCTCAGGGCTGAGGAAAAACAGACCAGTGAAGGCAGGTGAGGGTTAGCAGGGAATTCTGGGGCTGGTCAGGGGCATAAGAGTTACATCCTGCAGGCTTACTGCTCTCCTTGGTGTGGTCATTGCAAGCTGTGCCTTCAAGTTCCTGGGCGGAGTCTCTGGTGCTGCAGCTGGGAGATCATTCTCAGCCACTCTGGGGGCCAAGACTGGCTGGTTGCACCTACTGCCCTCTACTGCTCCTCTCACACATCTGATTTCACTCTCCCCCCATTCCCCCCCCTCCCACGAGCCCACCCCTACCACTACACACCCCACCTCTCACCCACTCCCACCCTTAAAACTCAAAGGTCTGCAGTGGCCAAGACTAGCCTCACCTCTTGACCTTGACCTCTTGGTCCTCCTGCCTCCACCTCCCCTTAGCTAAAGTCACAGAACATTCTAGGCCTTTAATCTCAGGTTCTTTCCCCGCAGAGCTGTTTGTCCTGTCAGTTCAGACTTCTTTTGGTTGTGCACAGCCATCTTAAACAAAGAAGAGGGAACTTCATTGGTGCCAATCCAGACAATTCCCAGCACAGCGGGGTCCAGGGTGACAAATCACTCCCGGGGTTGATTTCCTAGAGGTAACAAAATGAGCGGCCTCGGTTTGGCGCCACCTCCCAAAAGAACACAGAGAGAAGAGAGTTCTGTCAAGAGTCTTGGCGACTGCTCCATGTCCCCACTGCTGGTGGCCAAGCAGGCATGAGCCAAGCACAGTGGTTCCCACCAGTGGGTAGCCAACCTAAGGGTGACCCTGACTGGAAGCAAAATGTGCACCAGAGGGGAAAAGCACCCTCTCACAGGACCTCAGGGCATGGCTCCCAGAAGTATGACTCGGACTAGAAAACCAGCTGCTAGGTTTCCTCACTCTCTTAACTCCGCTGACCTTGGCTCATCCATAACGTGACTGCTCCAAGGCCCGTGGCCTTGCACAGTAGGCAGGCAGCAGCTTTCCAGTTTGACCTCGGCTTGACCCCACCCCTAGTGTCACCACCTTCCCCATCTGGATAAAAAGGATGCTCCCCACCCCGCGCAGACGGAAAGAGTCATCTGGGTGTCTCTCCATCACTTAAACTAACAGCGTATCCTTGGATCACTCACATTGGCCCAGGCCAATCTGGTTTTACTGTATCCGTCCTGCGGCTTCTTCCCTCCTCGCCTGGCCTACTTTCCACATTTTTTCTGTCCCCTCCATTCACCTCCATCGGAAATCAGGAACCGAGGGTGGAAAATGCCAGGGAGGGGGTGGAGGGCAAGACACCACAGAAAAGTTTCCAGTCAGAATGAGGAAATGAATCTTCCATTTAAAACAAATAAAGAAAAAATTAAAAACCGGATGAGGAAAAAAAGAAGAGAGTTGTCTCCTGAGGTACTTAAGTGAGCTGGAGGCAAGGGCTGTGGAGGCAATTTTATGGAAAAGTGTGATTATTGGGGTCTCATTTTTGCCAAGTGAGGGCCAGCAACTGTAGTCATATACCAGCAGGAGGCATCAGACAGTTGCCCAGGAAGTCAGAGAAGGCAGAGGAACTCTTCCTAAAGGTAAGGGATTCGGTCTCTTATAGATTGTCAGGGGGATGAATTACAGAGACAGATACTGCATTCAAATGGCTGAAGACCACGAATCAAAAGACCTAGTGGGGAGGGGGAAGGGAATAGGGGGGCAGCAGAGAGGGGGTGGAGAGAAAAAGATGGAGACAGATGGCAGAGGGGCGAAGGGAAGCTACAATGGGCATAGCAGCCAGGCCCTGAGGCTCAACACCGCTGAGCCCCATGTGAGGCAGCTCACCAAGTAAGCTCCACACTTACAGGTGGCTCGTCTTCCTTCCTGGAGATAGGAATGATATCGGGGTGGGGGTGGGGGTCTGGGGAGCACGAATGGTGCTTCGAGCAGCAAGCTGGGCCTTGGGCAACAGAGAGAGTGTGTATCCTGTTGTTCTACTCATTGGTGGGCGGTGTGAGATAGCCAGTCCTGACTGTCAGTCTCCTTTGTTACTGAAGTTGCACACTGGCTCTGGGAACTGAAAGGAGGCATTGAAAATGAGGGTACCTGGAACCCTGCCAAAGGATTAAGCATTCAGCGTAGGACCTCTGCTTCGCCTGCTGTGGTCGCAGCCAACTGTAGGCCGCATGCCCTTTGCGATGCCGTCCACTGGAGGGAACAACGCCAAGAAGCAGGAAGCAGACATTAGCTTGGAGCTCGGGATGGGCTTTCTCTGGCCGCAGAGGATGCGGTCACTAAGACCTAGTCAGTCAGTACAAGCAACTATGTAACAGTGATGCGGGCAGAACCGCTGATGCTGAAGTTACTCTGTAACAGTCCTGAAGAAGAAAATCTAAAGGGGATGCTTCAGCCATCAGACTATAGAACCAATGGACAACAAATAATTACATTTTCCCCAGGAATTCCACACAGGAAGGCAAAGGCTGAATCCTTGTGTCAGCCAGGGGATAATCACCCCCGTCCTTCCCCAAAGCACCTTGCCCCCTACCCTAGCACCTTGTAGAGAGATGAGCTGAGACAGCAGCTGCTGGGTTGGTCCACACGTTGACTAGGTCTGTGTAGTTTATACTCTTTGCCCTGTATTTAAACCCAAACCTCCTGTCAGGACACAGAAATGGACTTAAGGGTAGTTGTTGGCAACATTGAAAACACTTCTTTTCTCTGTATTATCTGTGAAAATATCTTTAAGTGGGATATTAGGGAGGAGGGGCTAAGCCTAGCTTGCTGGGGCTGCCAGAGCCCCAGGCTATGTCTGTAAAACTTCCAGTAACATTTCCACAGTCCACCATGGTCTCTAATCCTCTAGGTGACAACTGTCACCAAAGCCAAGAGATCTCAGAGCAGCTTTCTTCTTGATAGTCCAAGTTCAAAACTGCTGCTGTTGGCCACCACAGGCCTGGCTCCCAGAGCTGGGTTGAGTTTAGAGCGCTCAGATATTACTTCTGTCCAACAGGGGTCACCGGTTATAGGTCAGAGAAAGGCCCTGCCTGACAGGATAAACCAAGAGGACACTCCCAGACAAATCGAGGCTCCTACCTGGACAGGTGACCTGGAGATGGAGCAGGAAAAACAGCAGCAAGGCCTCCTTCCTTGTTCCTCTGGTCTCCACAATGTCTCTCAACAGACCCAAGCTCCAAGATAGCCCTCCACGGTCCTAGCTAGGTGGGGTACCTTCCAGGATACCTCCATTAGAGAGAAGGCTTCAGGGATCCCTGAGCCTGACCAGGAAAGTATAGATTGGTGAGTTCAAGATGCTTGCTTCATAAAGCCAAGGAGAGAGAGAAGTGTCCAGAAGGGCCCTTCTAGAACATGCTGGCTCCTTTCTTTCTTCCTTCCTTTTTCCTGTCTCCTTTCTTGGTCTTTTCACTGGGACTCACTATAAGACTCCAAACTCAAAATATCCTCTGCCTCTATCTCCTGAGATTGAAGGTGTGTGCCACCAGGCCTGGCTTCTGATGCATGTTTTTCTGAAGACCTGTCTGCCAATGTCTTTACAGAAAGGTCTTACCCTGGAAGAAGTCTTGTTTCAGTACAGTGTCTGTTTCAGGTGCTGTGTTGGTCCCAACGATGGAGGGGAAAGACCACAGACCCAAAGCATCATGGCCAAATTAACTAACGCATGCTATTACTTAAAGCAAGTTTTTAAAAATTCCAGCACACAGGCTGCCTCCCCCTAAAAGCAGGGTTTGAGAGGTCAACGTTGGATGAGAGAAAACAAGGCTTTTATAGCTCAGGGGTAAGGGCTACAGGGTTGCAGAAGAATATAAGAGATGGTCAAAACAAGGCCATAGCATCAGGTAGTCATAACTATGTAATCATAGGGGCCATGTAGCCTTTTGAAAGGTGGTGGTGCAAGATGGTTATAAACAACTTTTTAAAACAAAGGTGTGATTGCCATTCCTGGACTGGGCATCCCAGTACCATTTGTAATTAAGGATACAGGAGGGGCACAGCCCAATCCTTGAAAAACAGAGGTTTAATTATAAACAGTCATTAACCTAGTTTGTCTTTACCATAAAATGGCTTTGAAACCTAAAATGGAGACAGGTTCTTCAGCTGTCACCTTGACCCTAACATCCTCAGGAGCCCCAATGACAGCGACTATCTGTATAGAAAGTGGCTGTGGTTTGCTGAGCCCTTTGAGGCACCAAAGATCTCATGTTTGCTCTTTGTTCCTGTGAAACGGATGTCATTTTCCTTCTACAAATGTCATCTATGAGATGCAGAGAAAAGTGCAAAGCCACACTCTGTGGAGGCCAGGGCTGATCTCAGCATGGCCTGGTGTTCAAGTCTACCTTCTATGGGGCTTGTGGTGTCCTTTGAGCACTGCCAAAAGTTGTTGACCAGCTGTGACTTGTCCTCACCTAGAGAGGACTGGGCACAGGGAAGCCCTTTAGCCTTGGACTTCATGGGTTGGCAACTGGTTAAATTCTAGGGTGACACCTGATCATGTGCAAGTCTCTACAAGATCCGGTATTTGTGGTTCCAACAAACAAGGGTTTCCCAAGCTTCTCTTGTGCTAATTTTAAGCCCTAAAGCAGCTGCTGTTCCTGCCAAAGGCCTGCTCTGTCCTGGGGAAAGCCCAGAATTACAAATAGGTGGCTATTCAAAGGAACCGCTGTAACAGAGGAGACCAGTCATCTCGGTGAGCTCTTGGCCTTGAATGTTAATAGTTATTTTACTTGGAGATTCTGACTCAGGCTGATGTAACCACCCTATTTTATCTCCATTATCTCAAATGTACCTACTCTCAAGAGAACGCAGAGTGGTGGGTGGTCAGGCCTCAGTGGATAAACCTGGCTGTTGGAAATCTGGCGGGGGCGGGGGGCTGGCAAGCAAAAGGCTCTCTTTCCCAAGACTTAGCCTGCTGCCTTTTAAAATTAGTGATTATGTTATCATTACAAAATGTCAGTTATCTATTACTTTATCTGATTCTGTAGCCTTTATCTCAGGTCCCTTACTTCCAAGGAAAGTAACAGGGTGTAGCTTTGAACTCTGGAACCAAAGTCAATGGCTTAAGTGTTCAACAGGAGCTGGGGTCAACAGGTCACTTGGGACAGAGGCTTTAACTCTTCACTTCCTGTGCGCTGGTGAGTTTTATGTCAACTTGACACAGCCCAGAGTCCTTTTAAAAGAGAGGATCTCAGTTGAGAAAATGCCTTCACCATATTGGTCCGGGATCAGCTTGGTCTTGACTGATGATGTGGGAGGGCCACACCCATTATGGACCAGTGGTCCTGGTTTTATAAGAAAGCAAGCTGAGCAAGCCAGGAGCAAGCCAGTAAACAGCACCCCTCCATGGTCTCTGCGACAGCTCCAGCCTCCCGGTTCCTGCCCCGACTTCCCTCAGTGATGGACTAGGATGTGGAAATGAAATGAGCCCTTTCTTCCCCAGGTTGTTTATGATCACGGTATTCACCACAGCAACAGAGACCCTAAGTAAGACACTCTGTGTCCTCCTCTCAGAGCTGGGCTTCTAGCACCTGTTCTGTAAGGTTATTCCTTAGGGAACACCCAGTTCTCTACGCAGAGTCCAGCACATAGCTTGTTGGTCAGTCACCCCATGGTGTGACACTGAATCTACACCTCATGCTGCCAGCTCCATGAGTTGAAGACCAGACAACAAAACGCAGGGACATGGAGATTGGGCCTGTGACACTTGCTCTCAGCTGTCTTACCTCCAACACACATTCGAACAGCTCTGTTCTGTTTCCTGGAAGGCTTCCTACATATTGGACAGTATAGCTCTCATGGGACACAATCCTTACTGGGACTCTCTTGAATAAGGAAACCAACGCTGGAAGAAATGAAGTGCTAGGCCAGGATCCGTGCCTGTAGAAGGGCTCCAGTGTGCCTGCAGATCCACCCTCATGCCTGCAGATCCACCCCCATGCCTGCAGATACACCCTCATGCCTGCAGATACACCCCCATGCCTGCAGATCCACCCTCATGCCTGCAGATCCACCCTCATGCCTGCAGATCACCCTCATGCCTGCAGATACACCCCTGTGCCTGCAGATACACCCCCATGCCTGCAGATACACCCCTATGCCTGCAGATACACCCCTGTGCCTGCAGATACACCCTCATGCCTGCAGATACACCCCTGTGCCTGCAGATACACCCTCATGCCTGCAGATACACCCCTGTGCCTGCAGATCCACCCCCATGCCTGCAGATCCACCCTCATGCCTGCAGATCCACCCCCATGCCTGCAGATACACCCTCATGCCTGCAGATACACCCTCATGCCTGCAGATACACCCCCGTGCCTGCAGATACACCCCTGTGCCTGCAGATACACCCCTGTGCCTGCAGATCCACCCTCATGCCTGCAGATCCACCCTCATGCCTGCAGATCCACCCCTGTGCCTGCAGATACACCCCCATGCCTGCAGATACACCCTCATGCCTGCAGATACACCCCTGTGCCTGCAGATACACCCTCATGCCTGCAGATACACCCCTGTGCCTGCAGATACACCCCCATGCCTGCAGATACACCCCTTGCCTGCAGATACACCCCCATGCCTGCAGATACACCCCCATGCCTGCAGATACACCCCTGTGCTTGCAGATACCCCCATGCCTGCAGATCCACCCTCATGCCTGCAGATCCACCCCCATGCCTGCAGATACACCCCCATGCCTGCAGATACACCCCCATGTCTGCAGATACCCCCATGTGCTGCAGATACACCCCTATGCCTGCAGATACAACCCCCATGTCTGCAGATACACCCCCATGCCTGCAGATCACCCCCATGCCTGCAGATCCACCCCCTGCCTGCAGATACACCCCCGTGCCTGCAGATACACCCCCATGTCTGCAGATACACCCCCATGCCTGCAGATACACCCCCATGCCTGCAGATACACCCCCATGCCTGCAGATACACCCCTGTGCCTGCAGATACACCCCCATGCCTGCAGATACACCCCCATGTCTGCAGATACACCCCCATGTCTGCAGATCCACCCCCATGCCTGCAGATCTATCCCTGAGCCAGCAAGCCCAGACCTGACAGCAGAAGGAGCCATGAAGGACATCTTTCCAGTCCTTAAATAAGCACACATTTGCTGTTTTGTCATGGCTGCCTCTGCCGTCGAGGCTAATCTGGGAAACACTGTCAGGGTGAGAATGTTCTGTTCCAACTTGAAAAAAAGACTCAGGACGACTCCTCCATGTTGGATGGTGAGGCCACACTATGTGTACAGTGCCCTGGGCTCAAAGCCCAGAGTGCCCAAGATTTCTGGCCTCTCTTTCCAATTTCACTTCCCCAGAGCCTCTCTTATCCAGTGCAAGTCACATGGTTACCTTACCTTGCTGGGAGACATGAAGATTCCACCTGTCTTTCCACTGAGCTTCCTGGGCAGGTCAGCAAGTACTCTCCCCTCAAATACCCTTGTTAGTGTGTGTCTGTGTGCGCGTGTGCATGTGCGTGTGCGTGTGTGTTTCCAGACAGGGTCTCACTATGTAGCCCTGGTTAGCCTAGAATTCCATATGTAGACTAGTTTGTCTTAGAACTCATAGAGATCTCCATGTCTCTGCCTCCAGAGTGCTGGGATTAAATGTGTGTGTGGCCACACGTGGCCTTCCCTTGTTTCTATTAGGTGTACTGAAGCCTTTGGAGTTTTTGTTTTTGTGTGAGCTTGCATGACCCCCCCAGCACAGGGTCATCCCATAGAATTAGTAAGCTCCTTGTTCAGATATAAACGATGGCTCCTAGTTGGTGTGAGAGAAAAGTCATCCCTTCCTGTCCCAGATGGGTCCCCAGCACCGTGCAGGCTGCCCTTCATAAGCCTGTCCACCTTTGAGGGGGCTGACATGTTTCATTGAGTCAGGAGAGACTCCAACTCATGGGGCTATTCTGTAAAGGGTCTCCTGATGTTATCAGGGAAAAGTGTAGAGCTAGCGCCTGTCCCCAGTTTGACTATGGTGGTCTTTAGACTTCACTTGTCAAAGGACCATGATTGAGCTGTCCCTTGTGATTTGTAGCCCAAGAGAACCATACAGATCCTGGGATGCAAACTACCACAGATTCACCTCAGCCTGGACCCCTCTCATCTGCAGACCAGAACCTCAATTCCCAGTGTATGAGTGCCACCCACTGATCAGTGGTCTTCACCGGGGAGAAGGCTGTGTCTGTGGATGTTGGAGATTGTTCTAATGGTTTGATTCAATTGGGAATCTGCGTGTCCAGGTGTTGAATGTCCTCATCCCCAATTGGTTTTTGATCAATCAATAAAGAAGTCAATGACCAATGGCTGGCCACCAGTGGGACACTTAGAATTGTGCAGGTAGGACAGAGAGAAACAGGAGATTCGCCATGACTTGGGGGAGAAGGATGGGACGCAGGAGCAGCAGGAGATGAAGCCAACCAGGCATGTGAGACTTCAGGGAAGTGGCCAGTGGTCAGGTCACTTCCACGATTGGACCTGGGGTAGCAAGGGAAGGTTCAAGGAGTGCCCAGCCTTTGAGGTAGCCAAGGCATTTAAAAATAAGCTAATGTGTACGCGTCTTTCATTGGAGGATCCAAAGATAGCCCCTGTGATCCTTTGAGAGCCAAAGCAGTATAGCAAAAATTACCGCTACATGTGGATTAGGGGTCTCGTCTATGATTTAGCATCGAGTGTGTGTATATGTCATGTACATGCTTGCACATAGTGTGTGTGTGTCATGTACATGTGTGCACATAGTGTGTATATGTCATGTACATGTGTGCACATAGTATGTGTATGTCATGTACATGTGTGCACAGTGTGTATGTCATGTACATGTGTGCACATAGTGTGTGTATGTCATGTACATGTGTGCACATGTGGAAGCCCAAGGGCAACTTCAAATCAGGTGTCGTTCCTTGGGAGCCGTCTCCCTTGTCATTTTTGAGACCGGTTCCCTCATGGCCCTGGGCCTCACTAATGAGTCTAGGCCGGATGGACAGTGAGTTCAACAGATCCCCTTGTGTCCATCCCCCCAGCACTGAGGTGACAGGGCCACACCACTGAACCTGGTTGCTGGGGATTAAGCTCAGGCCTTGACTGTATTTTCAAGACATGGTCTCATTATGTAGTCCTAGCTAGCCTGGAAGTTATTACGTAGACCAGGCTGGCCTCAAACTCACAGAGATCCTCCTGCCTCTGCCCCCCCAAGTGCTTAAATTAAAGACATACACCACTACACTGGATCAAACTCAGATATTAATGTTCATAAGACAAGTACTTTGCTGACTGAACCATCGAACTGTCTCTTTATTTCTTGGTCCTCCTCTGTGCATCTTCTTAAATTTTATTATATATGTGTGTATATATGTTGTGTGTGTATGTGTGTGTGTATGTGTTTTGCCTCCTATGGATGTATGCACATCTTGTGTCCCTGGTGGCTACAGGAGGCAGAAGAGGTATCATATCCCTGGAAAGTGGAGTTGTAAGATGGTTGTGAAGGACCATGTGAATCCTGGGCATGAACTCCTGGTCTCGGCGGGACGGTGTGCGCACGCCTTATCCCAGCACTTGAGCAGGAGGCGGTTCTGATCGAGGCCAGCCTGTCTCGAGAGTTCCAGGACAGCCCGGCTACACAAGAACCCTGTCTCGAAAACTAAAAAAAAAAAAAAAAAGAACTCTGTCTCCTAGAAGACACCAGTGCTCTTAACTGCGACCATCCCTCCAGCCTCTTATCTGAAGTTAGATGATAGCTTCAGGTTTTGACACTCTAGAGCAACCATCTTGTTTTGGGGATAAGGAGATGGTAAGATTTGTACCAGCCCAATGCCTGTCCATCCAGACCGTGGCACAAGCATGAGTTAGCTCTGTCCCCAGTGCCAGTGTAGTACTACCTGATGCACGTTGCTTTCACAGGGAAAAGGAAGCACATGCCATCAGCTGGTGACAGTCAGCACTCAGTGGTATCTTTCACTCCACAAGGCACAAGGCTCATTTGCCACTCAGTGTCCCAGCCAGCTTTAACTATCAATTTGACATGGGCCAGAGTCTCCTAAGAAGGAAGTCTTGATAGAAGGGTTGCTCAGATTTGATTGGCCTGTGGGCCTGTCTGAGGGGGATTGTCTTTGATGGTTAACTGGTGTGGGAGGGTCCAGCCCACTGTGGGAGGCACCATTCCCTAGGCAGATGGCCCTGGACTAAGCTAGCTAAGCATGAGCCTGAGAGAAAGGTGCCAGGAACAGCATTCCTCCATGGTTTCTGCTTCCAGTTCCTCTTTGAATTCCTGCCCTGAGTCTCTTGGATGATGACTGTGACCTAGAAGTTAAGGCACATAATTTTCTTCCCTAAGTTGTTTTGGTCAAAGTGTTTATCACAGAAACACAAAAAAAGCTGCAACACTTTGCTACACGAGGCTAAGTGCCCCAGCATGTCTGTTATATGCATGGAGGCATCTCTAACCATGGAGCTTCCCAGCTCTGCCTCAGGCTTGCTGGTCATCCTGGGAGCAACTGCTGCCACTTTCTGTGAAGGCTGAAGTGTCCAGCAGGCATTGATGGAAGTGTGTCAGCTACAGGTAGAAACGTGGTTAGCCACCCTGGGGGCTCATCAACCGTGCTCCCAGCACTTCCCTGGACCATTGAGCTTGTCTCTGTTCAGGATGCCGGATGACCAGGTGTGATGCACACACCTGCAATCTCGGAACTCAGGAGGCGGAGGCAAGGGGATCAGAAGTTCAAGGACATCCTCGGCTACGGATGGAATTCAGTGCCAGCTTGAGCTACAGGAGACCCTGTCCCAGAAGAAAAGAAACTTTTTGGAAATCCTTGTAGGATTTGCACCCATCTCAGAAATCATCCCGGGTCTGCGTGTAGTCACATGTAGGGACTCAAGGGTTCTTAGCGCCATCTAGTGGCTGTGCTCAGACTTGGCCTTCATCTATCCTAGGGCTTAGTGTGAACCTACTGTGACTGACAAGGACTGAGGTGACCAAACGCTGGCTGGGCCCACCTTTCGCAGACCTCCCTGGTTTTTGTAGCACAGCAATCCCTTGGGGGTAGAAGCCCCCCCCCCCGCGCGACACACACACAGAGGTAGTGCTGGGCCCACACAATCCAGGTACATGTGTCCCTTCTCTTGTTTGCAGGCATCAGCGGTGGGCCTCTGGGAAACCACTACAGGCTGAAGCAGTTTCATTTCCACTGGGAGCAACAAATGAACGGGGTTCCGAGCATGTGGTGGACGGCCATGCATACCCGCTGAGGTTTGTAAATGCCGGGAGACAACACACAATCTCGCGCTTTCAATCCCAGGCCTACCCTGGCCTCACTCTCCTCCGTCCCTCCTACACACACATACCAAGTGTCCGGATTTCCGGGAACCCAGGGCTCTCCGTGCGCCCATTAGAACAATAAGAGCAGCTAGACCCACTTAATTATTACTCCCTTGTCCTGGGGGTGGGGTGGGGGTGGGGGCAGGCGCCATAGTGCTTTGTTGGCAGAAGAGATAGAAATTCTGAGAAGTCATGTGACTCACAGAGCCACATAGCACTCAGCTGTGGGCTCACTGCACTTAAGGACTAGTGATGCTACGTTTATCTACATCGAAAATCTCCGTGGTAGGATCTCCTTCTCCCTTTCCTCTACTCCCCTGTCCTCTTCCCCCTTCTCTTCTCAATTCCGTTCCTCCCCTTCTTCTCCCTTCTCCTCCTTCTCTTCCTCCTCTCCTCTCTTCTTCTCACTTTATCCCTCCACCCCTCTTTCTCCTGCTCCTCCTCCTGTGTGGAGCTGGAAACGAAACCCATCCTTGAGTCCCGCCCCACCCAGAGGTCATCTTCTCAAAGGCCATATACTCAACATCCCAAAGTACAGGTTGTTGTGTTTTTTTTTAAAAAAGAAAGAGTCAGGGTATATTTGTAGAGGCTTGGTGTGGTGAGGGGGAAGGGGGTGCCTCTGTGGGCCCATGCTGAGGCATCCCTTCCTCCCGAGGTACCAGCCACAGGACAGGTATAGTATGGAATAGAGTTTATTTAGGTTGTGGAGAGGGAAGTTGAGGGGTTAGAGACAGAGAAAGACAGAGAGAGAGAGACAGAGAAGAGAGAGAGCAGAGAGAGAGAGAGAGAGAGAGAGAGAGAGAGAGAGAGAGGAAGAGGAATGGGGAGAGAAGGGACAAAGAGGATAAGAGAGTAAGAGACTAAGAGGACAAAATAATAATTTAAAAAAGAGAGAGGTTAAGGGAGTAAGAGAGTGAGAGAGAGGAGGGGGCAAACAGCCCCTTTTATAGTGAGTCTGGCACACCTGGCTGTTGCCAGGTAACTGTGGGGCTGAGCCTAGGAAGGAATGCTAACACAGGTCACCAACAAAAATTAATCAAATGATCTGAGGCCAATGCCACAGATGGTGGTGGTTGTTCATTCTGAACTGGCAAGTGTGGCCACTAGAGGGCGCACAGCGTCTCTCCTCATCTAGTGGCACTCAAAGTCTACTAAGGAAGGCCTCTATGGTAGCTGATCAACTTGAGAGCTCTTGGGCTCTGCCCATCCTCCCAGGTTCATGCCCAGATATCCCCTTGTGACTGTGTGGAGATGAGGAGAGAGGAGAGAAGGGAGGTGGGTCCAAATGAAGGTCATGGTCTACAGATAAGACTGTCAGTCAAGAGGCCGATCCATCTGCCCCTGACACCCCGAGCTGCTTTCTAGAGAGTCTCATTTAGATAGGATAAGTCTACCCAGCTGGTCCCAGAGGCCATAACCAGGCACATCCTGGGAGTGAGGACCCAGAGCAGATCCATGGATGACAACAAGCTTGCTTACCACGACGCCGAGTGCTTGCTGGCCCTCGTCTGTGAGGACGAGGTTAGACACAATTAAGAATGCCTCTACCCCAGCTCTTGTGCCCATTGGAAACATGTGCCTCCGCCGTATCCAAGGGGCTCCGGATCTCCCTCTGACAAAGCTGTCATATTTGCAAGGAACCCACACACATCCTTCCGGACTAGCCATCCTCATCTCTAGGCGGGTCTAACCTGAATACCTGTTGCTATTTGTTTCATTTCAAGAAAAACACTGATGTAACATTTTTACTAGATACAAAATCCGTGGGTGGGAAGGTACAACTGGGCACATACCCAGACTCCCCACACTCAGAAACTACAATTCCCAGCCAGGACAGCGACACCCCGCTGGCACAGCTGTCTCCCTGCTGCCCCAGGCAAGACTCTGCTCCATTCCTTCCCTGTGTGAATTCCCATAGCACCTTGTGAGGTCTATAACCCCACATCCAGGAAATAGAAGGATTACAAAATAAAGACAGGGCAGAGTTCAGGGTCAGATGCCAGCTGTGATGATGGGGACTTACCTCTCTGAGAAACTGTTCAGTGCTGGTCCTATGTCTTATCTGGTGACCCTTGTTCCAAGTGACATGTAGGTACAAATGATCAAACTTACTCACTTCTGTCTTAGCAACTCAAAACACTTTTGACGGCTACTGGTCACTGTTAATGACAGATGGAGGATCATTTTGAATTATGCTCATTGGTGTGGGAAGATATCTGTCTTCATTACTTTTCTGTTGCTAGGATAAAACACTATGACCAAGGGGCAGTGGTGGCACACACCTCTAATCACAGCACTCAGGAGACACAGGCAGGCTGATCTCTGAGTTCAAGACCAGCCTGGTCTACAGAGCAAGTTCTAGGGCTGTCTCAAAAACAAAAACAAAACAAAACAAAAAATAAACCCATCATGACCAAGGCAATTTACCAAAGGAAGGGCTTATTTGAGCAAAGGTTCTGAAGGATATGTCTGTCATAGTAACAATGGCAGGCACAGCCATAGGGACAAAAGCGGAGAAGTAAGAGTTTTAAACACAAGCATGAAGTACCGAGGGCAAAATGGAAATGCTCTTTATCTCTCCCCCCCCCCCTCTCAAGATTTATTTTATGTCTGAGTCCTCTATCTACATGTACACCTGTGTGCCAGAAGAGGGCGCCAGATCTCATTATAGCCGGTTGTGAGCCACCATGTGGTTGCTGGGAATTGAACCCAGGCTAATGCTCTTAACTGCACGATTCCTCCAATAAGCCCACCCTCTTAAACGTCCCTAAACAGCGTCACCCACTGGAGACCAAGTGTTCAAATGCTCAGGGTGGACATTCTCATCTAAACCACCACAACCCATATGGACTGTGGACAGGAACATGCTCAGTGGAGGTCCCAGACTGTGTGAGTGGAGGAGAGGAGATAAAAGGAAACCTGCATTCATTGCTCTCCTCTTCTGATTGTGGACATGATGTGAGCAGCTGCTTCGGGATACTGCTGCCTTGAGTTGCCCGCCATAGTAAATTTTGAATCTGAGCTAAAATGAGTCCTTTCTTCTTCTGGTTGCTTTTGTCAGGGTGTGGTGTCACAGCAGGAGGAAGAGAAAATAAAGCAAGAGTCTTTTCCTTTTCTTCCTTCAGTGATGCAAAGCTCTTGCAGCCTGTGTTTGAGCGTTCCAAGGACTATGGCCATCAGCACTTTGTGTACCCATGTGACAATGGCGCGTGACCCATGGGTGGGCCAGACAGAGATCTGCGTGACTGTGGTGTGTTAACATTCTCTTTCTACCCTGTTTCAGCTCCATTTGGTTCACTGGAATTCCACAAAATATGAAAATTACAAGAGAGCCTCCGTGGGGGAGAACGGGCTGGCAGTGATTGGTGTGTTTCTGAAGGTAGCGTCCGCTGGGCAGGCACGCCTCTCCCACTGAGAATGGCAGGTCTGGTCATCAAGAATGGTCTTTTGCACACTGCCCCCCCACCCCGAAGCAGGGTATATTTTACTGTCTGCTGCCCAGGCTAACACTCGTGTGTCTGTGCTATGCAGCTCGGGGCCCATCACGAGGCCCTGCAGAGGCTGGTGGACGTCTTGCCGGAAGTAAGACACAAGGTAAGAAGCACCCAAGTTTCCAGAGCATCGACTCACTCGGGAAAAATTCAGAGAGTTTGGCAGAGGCTATGAGGCTTTGGATCTGGAAAGAGAAGTTAAGGTCTGGTCTTAAGACTCTTGCCAAGAGCTGGATTTGGAAACTTTCCTTCTGAGCATAGAGAAGGCTGAGGCAGGAGGATTGCCAGAAGTTCAAGGCCAGCCTGGGATACACAGTGAGTTCTGGCTAGCCTGGGTTACATAATGAGACTCTTTAAAAAAAACAAACAAGAAAGAGGACTCGGGTGTAGTTCAGTCGGTGGAGACCGCACTGAGTAGGCACGAGGCCTTGGGTTCAACCCCCAGCACTGGCATAAACTGCGTGTGGTGGGAGACAGCTGCAGTCTTGGGAGGTGGGAGCTGGAGGGTCAGAAGTTGAAACTCACCCTTGGGATACTTGGAATCCCGTCTCAGGAGTAGTAGTATTAGGCTTTCTGTGTATTACTTCCCATCTCCGGGGACAGCGCCCCCCGCCATGAGACAAGGGTGTTGGACTCCTTGGGATCGCCAAGTCCAGCAGCCTGTAGAAGAGCTTGAACCCATCTTGGTTCTTGCTTTGTTCAAGCACAGTGTCCAGGAGTGATAGTCTGTCAGAGCAGACTGAACTGTCTACCTGCTACGTGTGAGCCTGCAGGCCACCAGCACACCAAAAAGGAGCCTGAGACCAAGGACAGAGAAGATCTGAAGGGGTGGGGGGAGTAGGCAGCCTGGGTGGTGTACAGGCCAGTGGTGGGGCCCAGGTTCTCCCTGAAGGTGGCCGGGCATTCCTTGTATACCTGGGTATGTTAGCCTGTCTCGAGGGGACGGCAGAGTGACAGTGTTGCTTTTCTTTAAGAGCAACCCAGGGGGACTTTGATGGAAACATGGAAATTCCAAAGAGATGGGTTTATTTATTCAGTACCACAACAAAGAATTCTGAGGTAAAAGGAAGCAAGGTGGCCATTAGACATGGGGACACGGGGACAGAGGAGGCTTCCATCTGTCTTAACAATGGTGAGAGCTGACCTGCAGGAAAACGTGGCCACCCTTTCCTCAAAGCTCACAGGAGTGTTTGATCTCTTGATGTGAAGTCCAGATGCCCCTTGGGATGGAGACAGATCCCTTACCCCTACTGTTCTGTGCCCTGGAACATCTCAAGGCCAAGGTACTGGGCGCCCAGCTCCTCGCCCTCTTCCTTGCTGGTTCACAGCCAGAACAGAACTGGAGTATGGGATGTTTTCCCAGCTGGCCTCTGCCTCCCACGGGGTGAGAGAGAAAAGAGCCGGCTGCTGAGTGCTGTTTATTCAGGGTCTGTTTGACTTCCTTGGAAGCTTCTGGAGCTACTTTCCCTCACAGGGTGACCATAGGGGAGACATGGGGTCTGGGACTCAGTTCTGGCTTTAGTCACACTAGCCCCCTGCAAATAACCCACAGATTCTAGGAGATGAAAGGAATTGAGGACACGAAAAGCCCAGCCATGGAGGGTTCCACAGGCTAAAGACTCGGAGATGCTGATGGACCCCTGGTCCAGTGGCTCTCATCTGCAAACTTGGGACTTATAGGGGTGTTTGGTATGTGGCGGAGGTCCTCAGTCAAGAATTCTTGGGTCCATGACCATTGAGACTGCCAGGGAACTATGCGGTTTGATCAAGTGACTTAACTTCTTTATAGATTTTTGTTTCTTTCTTTCTTTGTTTCTTCTTTGTTTCTTTTTTCTTTTTTCTTTTTTCTTTCTTCTCTCTCTCTTCTCTCTCTCTCTTCTTTCTTCTTCTTTCTTTTTCTTCTTTTTTCTTTTCTTTCTTTCTTTTTTTAGGTTTTGAGACAGGGTTTCTCTATGTAGCCCTGGCTGTCCTGGAACTCACTCTGTATCCCAGGCTGGCCTCGAACTCAGAAATCCGCCTGCCTCTACCTCCCAAGTGCTGGGATTAAAGGCGTGCGCCACCACTGCCTGGCGTGACTTAACTTCTTAGAGCCCCAACTGGCCTGTTTGTGAAATTTGGGTCTTCTGTGGGCACAGGAGGGCCTTGTTATCCAGATTAAAGTGGCATGTGCACACGATTGGCCTTCGGTAAACTGGCTGGGTCCAAGTCCCAGCTATGGCTCTCAAAGGTTCATCCACTGTCGTGATAGGGGGTGGGCGGGGCAGGGATACTGTGGCACATATTGGGGCATTTCAAGCAGCAGCCCAGAACTCAGCTACCTTGAAGAGCCGATCAGACTTTAAAATGCTTGAACGTGTTGATTCTGAGGAGGATGGGGAGATGGAGGGAGGAGGTGAGGGACAGGTGGCCTTGGGGTCAGATCCCTGCTCAGCTGCTCAGTAATCCCACCCTGAGAATGGTTTGCTGCCGCTCTGGGCTCCTCCCCTGTGTTTCCACAGCCCAGAATTCAATGTCATGGCTCAGGCTGCATGGCCTAGCTGGTTTGGGGTGTCCCTGGACCTGGAGCTAGGGACTTAAACCAGCACGATCCTGGTACCCTGCGTAGTACTCAGTGTTACTGTCCAAGGGTCTTGACTGGGCTCATCTTCTCTGTCTCCCTGTCGCCCCACCGCCACCAATGTGGCTGTTCCGGGTCTGCTCCATTCAGGACCGCAGGGACCACGCACGAGGCCACTAGGAGGTTCAGGTGGCACTCCTGCTGCTGAGGAGGGGTTTTGTAGGGATCCCCAGTCCCAGGCTGAGGCGAGGTGTCACTCTCTGTAGGTGTCCCTCCTCTGCCTCCTCTGTTGACATCGACTTTGTGTGTATGTGGGTATGTGTGCAAGCCTCAGGTGTTGGTCCTTAGGTGCTACCCACCTTAGTCTTTAAGGCAGAGTCTCTCAGTGTCCGAGCGCTCACAGAGGAGGTGAGGCTGGCTGGCTGGCCAGTGAGCCTCAGGGTCTGCCTGTCTCTGCTTCCCCAGTGCTGGGATTGCTCCAGCATCCACCACCCCACCCAGCTTTCTTACATACCTTCTAAGGGCTAAACTCAGGGCCCCAGGCTTGCATCGCAGGTACTGTACAGACAAGCCATCTCTCCAGCCACTTTGCTTTTGTGCCTCATCCACTAATTCTGGCCACAGCAGGTCCTTGATGTTTCCGTTGTCCCTCGGGCTGCTTCTGCCTTAGGACCTTTGCAACCGATGTGCACACGCCACAGATTCTTCCTTCCTGTCTTTTGCGTTTGTCCTCAGATGTCACCCCGTTAGGCCTCTGGGACGGTGCCTTTCCCTGTTCCCCACCTCGTTACTTTTCCCCATGTAAGAGTCCCCAGTGTAAAGTGCTTGTGTTTTGCTTATTGACTCCACGGGGAAGGAAGTGGTTCTATCCACTTTCCGTCCGTGTCCTCAGCACCTGAGGCAAAGTTATGCTCACGGTCAGCTCAGAGAGGCATTTGCGAATAAATGAAAGAAATGCTTTTGCATGAGCAAAAGGACAGTGACATCCCACAGGAGCTGAGAGAGTCTTTATGAAACCCAAGAAGCGTTGCAAACTCTGAACTGTGAACTTGGGGCCTGAGGCAGAGGCCAGGCCGCCTCCAGCTGTCTTAGAGGAAGGCAGAAAGCTTGAGCAATAGATAGGAACAGATGTGGGGGGATGGGGGGTGAGGGGGGGTATGGAGGAGGTGGGCTGGCTCCCACCTGCTCCCTGTGACAGGAAGAACATGAGGGTTGGGGGGAAGGGCCCATAGCATGAACACTTTATATGTCAGGCCGCTTGAGAGAGACAAGGCAGTAGGGTTGGTTGGTTTGTTTTTGTTTGAGACAGGGTTTCTCTGTAGACCAGGCTGGCCCCGAACTCAGAGATCCAATCGCCTCTGCCTCCCAAGTGCTGAGATTAAAGGCGTGCGCCACCACCGCCCAGTGACAGGCAGCTGTTTTAAAACTGTAAGATTTATTGGTGCAACAACTGTTGAAAACATATGGTGGGTCCTTAAAATTAAAAGAAGAAAAAACAAAACAAAAAGAGAGTCTATCTGGCCCAGCAATCCCGTGTATGTGTATTCACCCTGAGAACTGAAAGCTGCCCGGGGCTAACAGCACCCACCCATCCTGTTCTGGGAGTACTTTTAAGATAGCCAGAAGGGAGAAGCAGGCCAAGCGCCCAATATGGGTGAATGCAGATGAAACACAGCCTAGTCACATGACAGGTGCTCCTCAGCCGGCCATAACACAGGACACGGCATCCTCGTCACATCAGTAATTTCAGCACTCGGGAGGAGGAGGCAGGAGGGTCAGGAAATCAAATTTATCCCTGTCTAACAGATTTTGAGGACACCCTGGGCTACACAAGACCCTGTCTCAGCTGGGTGTTGTGTCACAGGCCTTTAATCCCAGCACTTGGGAGGCAGAGGCTGCAGATCTCTAAGTTTGAGGCTAGCCTGGTCTACAGAGAGAGTTCCAGGAGAGCTGGGGCTACACAGAGAAACCTTATCTTAAAAAACATAAAACCAAACAAACAAACATAACAGGGTGAGGAAGGAAGGCAGGCAGCAGGCAGGCAGGCAGCAGGCAGCAGGCAGGCAGACAGGCAGCAGGCAGGCAGGCAGGCAGGCAGCAGGCAGCAGGCAGCAGGCAGCAGGCAGCAGGCAGCAGGCAGCAGGCAGCAGGCAGGCAGGCTAGCTGTCCTAACACTTACTGTGCATGGTGAACCCTAACAATGACAAGGACACCACAAAATAAAATAAATAAGTCCTCAGTAAAATAAGCCAGATGCAAAGACAGCTGCAAAGCCAGTCGTGGAAGCACAGGTCTTTAACCCCAGATCTCTGTGACTTCAAGGCCCGCCAGGGCTATAAAGGAGACACGTTGACTTCCATGGGTCTTCAGGTTCAGAGCTAGGAAGTAGTCTGTAGCTTCCAGCGGTCAAGGAAGAGTGGGAGTCAGCATTTAATGAGGCAGAGAAAGTGCTGGAGATGGATGTGGGTGATGACTACGTGAAGTGAATGTTCTTAAAACCCCTGAATTGCACACTTGAAAAATGTCAAAAATGGGGCTGGAGAGATGGCTCAGCCGTTAAGAGCACTGACTGTTCTTCCAGAGGTCCTGAGTTCAATTCCCAGCAACCACATGGTGGCTCACAACCATCTGTAATGGGATCTGATGCCCTCTTCTGGTGTGTCTGAAGACAGCTACATATACATGAAATAAACTCATATACATGAAATAAATAATATAAAATAATGTCAAATATGGTACCCCCATAGATATGTACACACACACACACACACACACCACACATCTTCTCAGCCAAGGTATATAGGAAGGCATAACTTTTAGGGGAAATAGAACCATTTGGTAGGAGTCCCTTTTTTTGTGAAGAGAGTCACATTTTCTTTATGCTTTCACATATGACAATGGTGGCCACATAACCATTGTTCAGAACGTTTGTTTGGCCATCAAAGCTGTGGTAAGACAGAGAGACACTTGGCTCCTTCCAGGACCCCATAAATGCTGGACCCCCTGACTGATGGGGCTATGATTCTTGTCCTCAGGACACACGGGTGGCCGTGGGACCCTTTGACCCTTCTTGTCTGCTGCCTGCCTGCCTGGATTACTGGACCTACCCTGGCTCCCTCACCACCCCACCACTGGCTGAGTCAGTCACCTGGATCGTGCAGAAGACACCCATTGAGGTGTCCCCGAGCCAGGTGAGCACTCCAGCTGAGTCATAAGCCCCCAAAGAGGTCATTTTTTACCTGCCTCTTCATCCAGATGTCATGGTAGGGCGTTGCTGGACTCCATTTTCTGGTCCATCTGTGTTTGTGTGTTGTGGAGGTCTAAAGTCAACCTCTGGTTGTCACTCGCTGGGTACCATTCGCCTTGTGCTTTGAGACAGGGTGTCTCATTGGCCCGAAACTCACCCACGAAACTAGGCTGGCTGGCTGGCTACTGAGCTCCAGGATCCTCTGGCTCTGCTCCTCCAGTGCTGGGATTACAAGAGCAAATCATCATGTGTTCTAGACTCAAACTCAAGCACATTACTGTGCGAGCCACACCTCCCCAGACCCGCTGGCATATTTGAGATGTTCCTGAACTGCCAGAAGGGTTTTCCACACGCATGACAGTCACAGAGTGCGAGGCCCCATGATCACATTTTGGGGCAGCATGCATCATGTATGAAGCTAGCATACGTCATATCCCCTGAGGAAAGTCCAGGTGTGATCACTGTCCTGAGTTAAACAGCTCGGCCAGGCTATGCCTGGGAAGGCCCATCTGTGTTAGAATGAAAGCTATTCTCAAATCTCATTGGGACCCTTCTGTTTGCCTTAGGGAAAGGTGGTTTTCTTTCTCAGGAAAAAAAAAAACCAAAAACATGATTAATTGGTCCTGATGAGTTCCTGTCTATCTCAATGCAGTTCAGTGGGGGCTGGGGGGAGGGGTTGTAAATGTATGCATTAACAGAAAAATGTATATCATGGCACATACCCAGGGGACTCCTTCCCTACCTAAGTGGCTCACTCTGTGGTTGGCAAGTCAGTGCTGGCTGTTGGTTGGGCCTCAGTACCCTCCTGTGACATTTCTTTGGGGCCAGTGGGGTTCTCTCATGTCTATGGGCTCTCGCCACCATGCCTCTAGTGAACCCTTAAGTGTCACAGAGTTGTGGGTTCACTATGATGTGTTCTGTTGGTCACTACTGATTCGGTGGGGGAGGGGACTCCGTGCCTGCATCAGCTCACCATGGCTGCTCTCTGTTCCAGCTGTCTGAATTCCGCACGCTCTTGCTCTCTGGGCGAGGTGAAGATGAGGAGGTGATGGTGGACAACTACCGCCCACTCCAGCCCCTCAGGGATCGCAAAGTTCGCTCGTCATTCCGAGTCGAAAGGACGGGAATGAAGTCTTAATCCCAGGATGAAGTCTGTAAGGATAGGCAGAGCAGACTGGAAAGGGGGCGCGTGTTTCTGACGGGGCCATATGGCATGGCGCCTGGATTAAAAGAGAAGACGAGACCATTGCTCCAAGTCAACCTGCTTTGCTGTTGTTGCAAGTAAGAGATACACTTTAAAGAAACCCAAGCAGAGCTGGAGGGACAGCTCAGCCCACTGAGTGCTTGCCTCATGCCCCAAAGACCTCAGTTCAGATCCCCGGTATCCATACAAAAAGCCAACGACAGCGGAGTGAGCATCTAAGCCTCAACACGGAAAGCGGAGATGGGTGGATGCCTGGAAGTTTGCAGGCCAGCCGGCAGGGACTGTGTCATAAAATGCCAGACAGGTGAGAGGTCCTGTCTCAGGCAAAATGTGGGAGGTGTCTGAGGACTGACACGTGACATTGCCCTCTGACATCTACATGCAAAGAATGCACACATTTGCATCTATATATACACGTGTACCAAAATGCCCAAATCTCTCTCTCACACATATACACACACAGAGAGAGAGAGAGAGACAGACAGACACATACACAGACAGAGAGAGACAGAGACAGAGAAACTTAAGTTTATAGAGTAGAACTCTGGGCAGAAGACCCAAGATAGGTACAAGTGGCCTTCAAGACTGAGCAAACTGTGGGATGTGGTGGCTCTTGGCTTTAATCCCAGTACTGGAGCAGAATGGTGGACTCTGTATTCGAGGCCAGCCTGGTTTACATAGTGAGTTCCAGGTCAGCCAGGGCTACATAGTAAGACCTTGTCTCAACAAAATAAAAACAAAAATCCAAAAACAAAAACTGAACAAATTTAAGAAAGACTCCCCGCACAGATTGTTTTGTCTGCCTCTCAGCTCCTGTTCTTTCCGCTCTGCATGTGGAAGTCATCTGTCGAGTATTGCTAGGGCCACCCAGAGTCCTCAGCAACATAGAGGGTGGGACCAATATCCTTTCCTTTAGTGTCAAACTTGGGACGCCTGTAACACAGCACGGAGGGCTGGGTGACTTAGAGAGCCAGACGGAGTCCATTCTTAGATTTAGGGGAGAGAATCGCCAGCTGGCTTGGAACTCAGTGTCATCGAGGTTCGTTCTGCCCACTGCTGGCTTTACAGCCACAAATCACCGTTCTTTCTCCTCACTCCATATTTCCACAGTCACCTCTCCTCCTGTGGTCTGGCCCAACTGCCTCAGAAAAGACTCCTCATGGTTACCCAGTGTCCATGCACAGCCCAGGATCATACGCAGCTCTGTAACCATGTCCTTAATCCCACTGCAGAGTCCCCAAGGTCAGGTCACACATCCACGGAGCCAAAGGTTTAGATGTGGGTGTCTCTGAGGATTACCACCGCAGGCTCTGTATCCCTTGATCTCCAGGAAGAGATGCAGTATAACGTGAGAGGCCTTGAAAGGTGAGACATGCTGGGCAGTGGTGGCAAATGCCTTTAATCCCAGCAGGAGCAGGCAGATTTTGAGTTCGAGGCCAGCCTGGTCTACAGAGTAAGTTCCAGGACAGCCAGGGCTACACAGAGAAACCCTGTCTCGGGGAAAAAAAAAAAAAAAAAAGAAAGGTGAGACATCAGACACCCCTCTGTTGGATGTCTTTTCTCCGGAAAAACGGCTGGCATGCTCAGCCTCAACTGCCTTTCCGGACGCCCCACCTGGTTGTGACGCTATGGAGAGAGAAGTGTCCTTAGCGGGGTGTACAGCCTCAGTCCACCACACTAGCCACTGGTGTGGCTGGGGCCTTGGTGGTGACTCCTCTAAAAACATCATCCCCTATGGCATCCTCACCTCCAACTGCCTCACCCTGCTCCATCAGGCTGGGTCTCTAGCTTCTTACCTTCCTGGGATACTCCACCCTCAGATGCCCCCACAGCTCGCCCCTTCCTTGGTCTCTGACAATGGCCCGTCCGTCACACTCTGGTCCTTATCCCTATTGTGTTTTCTTCTGAGCTCTCGGCCCAGTGTATCCAATGTGTTCTGTGATCCTTCGGCTTCTGTTCTCCTTCATGATCAGCTCTCTGGGATTCAGACTCCAGTGGAGCGAAGACAGTGAGTCCCAAGGAGGGGGGGAGGTCAGCTATGTCTCTAGAGTCTAGGAGATGGCTCAGCACATGACAAGGTCCTCCGTGTTTATTTCACGGAGGAATCGGAGCGGTCTCCTGCACATGCACCTGCTCTGACCAGCGCACAGGTGAACCAGCACACAGCATCCACATCAGAAAGCCAAGAGGAATGCCAGGCTCAGAGGCATCATTTATACTTAGGACTACCTGGGACTCCATCACCTCTGTTCCAGATGCCAACAGGTGTCCTGTCACCTCGGCCTTTTGGGGATTTTTTTTTGTTAACTGCTTGCTTGCTTGGAAGAAGGAAAAATGCCATTCATGTGGTAGTTATTGCTTTTAAGGCATTACAACTATCCCCCAGGTGGAAACGAAGTTCAACAGCCTTATCGTGTTATCTTCAAACATCGCTTCCTGCCAGGTATGCAATGAAAAACACAACACGGAAAAATAAGCAAGCCCCGGTATGTCTTCCAAGGCACACCGTGTTTCACCGGGAGGGAAATAAATAAATATGTACTCTGGTCCACAAATAGCACGTTGAATCAAAGAGAGCCTGCGTAGTCCTTGGGTTTACTTTGGCAGCGGTTCGGTCCTCTCCCATCCCAGAGCTTCCTATGGTGTCAACAACCTGCATCGGATCTAGGCAGTGTCCTGGAGCAGCTACAGAAAGACACTCTGGGCTTCCTGGCATGCTTCCTCCTGAAAGAGTGTAGAGGCTACTGTGCATCTGTGACCATGGCAGTAGCTGACCCAGGTGCAGCAGATACCTGAAGGCCACTCTTGACTTCCAGGAATGTTGGGTGTCTTGGCTGCGACAGCTGGCAGCCGAGTATGAGAGGCTCAGGTGGTTCTGTCACTATAGACATGACAACAGAGGGCAAGTGATCACCTTGCCTTTGATTGGAACCCAAAGTCCATTCTTGAGATTTGAGGAAACACAGTCATCCTCAAGTCTCTAGCAGAGGGACTTCAGTCCACAAGAACAAGCGGCTGCAACAAGACAGGTCCCCACCCAGAGGCTCCTGACAGACAGGTGTGTCTTCTGGTTATGTGTGATAGCTCACAACTGTAACTGTAGCTCATGAGATGCTGGGGCAGAGACTTGATAACCTGTCTGCTTTTTTGTCTTTCAGTGCTGGGGCAATAGATACCACCAGCATGCTTGGCTTTTTGTAAAGGATGGATACCCAGGTCCTCATGCTTGCGTGTCCCAGTCCTCTGAGACTCAAGCAGCAAGGGGAAAGCAACATCGAGGACAGAGAATTCCTGAGTCTCAAATGCAGGCATAGCGCTGCTTCCGCCAGACCAGACGCTTTGGGAAACTTGATCAGAAAGGAGCTTGGGCCTCAGGTTCTTTGAGCAACAGGGCTCTTCTGTGTGTGCCGGGAAATGGGACTGGGGTCCTGCTCTCAAGATTTGAGCTTGGGACGAGTCACAGAGGAGTCACATTAGTCATTCATGAGCTTCCATTTTCATCGGGTCTCAGAGGCAGAGACGAGGTACCTACGGGGAGGGAGGGGCTTAGCGCCACAGCACCTCTGGGGCACATCCAACAAGAACGCAGACAGGATCCTGCAGCGACTCTTTCCTCTGAGGGCAAGGATGCTTTTGCCTCCTAAAAAAAAAAAAAAATTCCCTTTTGTTAGCTATTTTTAAAAAGTCATGTTAGCCTGGAGACACTGAAACACTCTCAGGAAGAGGTCTGAGCCTGGACGCATTGCTACAAAACTACAAACAAAACGAGAAGAAAGGCCTTTGATATCAGCCCTCAAAGCAGCAGGGCAAAAAAAAAAAAAAAAAAAAAAAAAAAAAAAACAAAACAGAGGACCCTGCCTCCCTCGCAGTCCTGGTCTGCTCAGAGACGGCACGCCATTGTCTTCAGAATAGCTGGCCCAACTTTGAAAGTTCAAGGCTCTGTCCTTGGGCTCTTGTGTTACTTTCTCAGTGTTTAAGGAATGCCAATGTGTGGGAACTCTTTCTGGGTCCCCAGGAAGAGGCCACATTTGACCAATCTCCCAATACCGCCGCTTTGGGACAATAGCCACAAACTCAGCAGTGATGGCTGTCCTCCCACCTTACTCCACTCCTCCCCCATCCCCCACCCATGCTGTGTAACCTGGGTCACCAGCCTCTCTATCCACCCCAGAGCATGTGCAGCCGTTCTAAGAGAACTGAGAGTTACTACCCCCGCCACCTCCTCCGACCCTGCTTGCTGGATATCCATTTTTTTCTTCCCCCGAAGTAGTGTCCTTGGGGAAGTCCCAAGGCCTGGCTGTGTTCATGTTCAGCTGTATTCTGTGGTCAGTGGTTCCTGCACTGCTCAAGCCTTTGTTCCTCTGTTGACAGTGGGGGCTCTTCTGCCTGCCACCATTGCCCAACTTGACACTCAGAGAGATAGCTCCTACATCTATCGACCCAGGGCCACAGACACTTAGGGATGCCTGGTCTCTTCAGTCCCTACTCCCCACATTGAAGGAATCAGTGGGTCCTGTCAGTGGGGCACTGAGGACAGTCAAACCTGATTCCTATTGTCTCATGCTGTATCAGGCCCTGACCAGCCTCCCTCCACAGCCAACCTGTTTGACTTAGCCGTTGCCCTTCCTCTCCCCATTCTCACTGAATTTATTTCTCTGAATTGGGGGAGTGTCTGCGTGTGTGGTGGTGAGGCAGACATGATCCTTCAGCCTCCTGTTCCAGAAGCTTCTCGTGGTACCGAGGCTTAAATACCCGTTTCTTTCGGAGTTGGGCCCTTCGCTCTCTTGCAGACCAGTTGTGTATGTGACACCATGAATGTTTGCAAGAACCACTCCTTCCCTCCCTTAACCTCCGTGTCAGCCATCCTCCCTGCCCATAGGGGGCCCCCTGGGCCATCCCTGTGTTCAGGGAGACGGCGAGGAGCGGCTCGCTTCCACCATCACCTGATGAAATGTAAAGGAATAGGGCAACATGCTTCACTCATGTTTGAGACAGGGCCTCATACAGCCCACACTGGCCTAGAATACGTGATCACCCTGCCTCAGCTTGCCGAGTGTTGGGTTTACAGGTGTGGACTACCAGGCAGCTTGATCATGGCCTTTTTGGGTTCGGGGGCAGAGTCTGTGTCCTCATCCCAGATACGGCACTGACAGACCCAGTTCCATCCAAGTTCAGGTTGGGGAGTGTGGTGGTTTGAATATGCTCAGCCCAGGGAGTGGCACTATTAGAAGGTGTGGCCTTGTTGGAGTAGGTGTGTCACTGTAGGGGTGGGCTAGAAGACCCTCATCCTAGCTGCCTGGAAGCCAGTATTCAGCTAGCAGCCTTCAGATGAAGATGTAGAACTCTCAGCTCCTCCTGCACCATGCCTGCCTGGATGCTGCCATGCTCCCACCTTGATGATAATGGACTGAACCTCTGAACCTGTACAGCCACCAGTTAAATGTTGCACTTTTAAGAGTTGCCTTGGTCATGGTGTCTGTTCACAGCAGTAGACCCTCACTAAGACAGTGAGTGAGTGAGCTTACTGTACCCAGTTGCTTATAGCAGCATAGGTGACCAGATAGCAGTAGCAACACTAAGTCTCACCCTTACCTCCTCAGTCAACCTTCAACCTCCCAAATACTCCACCACACCAGAAGACCACAAGTACCTAGGGCAGGAGAGCACAGTTAGGCAGCACAGGTGGGGAGGGGGGCTCCGATGACCCTCCCCACCCCTTCTTCTTCAATGAAGGACTGTAAGAGGTACTCACTCTCATTTCAAGATGGGGATAGGAACACAGGGCTTCCCAACACGCAGTCAGCCCAACACCATTTTAAATAAATTACTGACCACTAGGAATACACACCGGGAGCCCCAAGTTGAGGAAATTTAACAAGAAACGGCTCCTCGATCCACCAGTAGATGGCGCTCCTGGAAAACATTTCAGAGTCTTAGCTGTTTGAAAAGGGGCACCGGACAATACACACCGATGCTGCTTTGCAGGAAGAAGTCTCAGGCCTTACCTAACCCTGTGAAAGGCAGCAGCAGAGGAACCACAAGCCATGGGTCTTGGGGACATTCACTGGGCATGGTCACTCTTCCTGGAAAGGATCACAGCAGCTTCCCAGGACCCCAGTCCCCAGGCATCAAACCACCCAACTTGTTCCAGAGCATAGGTCCCCCTCTGCTTTCCTTCTTTCTCTGAACTCCAGACCCAGAAAAGCCATTTGAGCCTGCTGTGTTCTTCCTGGACTACCCTTCTTGGTCTCAGGTAGTGCCCTTGGCTTAATTATGGTTGCCACTTTATACCTCCGTGGACTATTGCTATCTCTGCCTCAAATCAAAGCTTCCCCATGGCTGCTATGCAGAACCTAGCTACTGTGAACCGGAACAGAGTCCAAAGGAAGCAAGGGTTAGCCACCCACAGGTGAGGGGTGAGCAGGTTGCTTGCCTTGAGGTAGGAGGCCATGAGGGTGCGAATACTGGGCAGGCAAGTTACACAACGGCAAAGTCGCTTTCCTCATTTACAAAGTGTTTCTAAGAGCTGCCTCGTGTCCTATTAAAGTAGGCGCTGTACCTTGGAATCTTAGCAATGTCTCGGTGGGTTGGTGGTATGCTTTTAGCCCTCTGAAAGGACCGTGTAAAGAATGAGAAGCAAGTTTCTCAATCTTCCCAGAGCCATCAATTTAGGCAGACTGTAGTATGACTTGTTAACGTTGGCGTGACCTTTTAGCTCCATGGCTTCCCACCGCTCAGGCTACAGAGACACCGGCTTGTCACTGTGTGAGAATGGTTGACATGCTGGATGTGGGGAGGTGGCTCCAGTGACCCTTGGAGTCCTTGGCTGAACACCTCCTTGTCCTGGACTTTCAAGAACAATTCTGGCATTCGTGGCTGCAGCTATAGATTCCGAGATGTCGAGAAGTTTGAATTTCTTCATTGGTCATGTCTCAGGAGTGGGGAAGGCTTGGCAGACTGGATTGTTTTGCAGAGCACACAGGGCTCTGTGTCCTTACAAGTCTGAAGGTTCTTCTTGAATTAAGCCCCCCACCCTCCCATCTGTGAGCTTACCTGGGGGACCCCTTTGGACAGAAAAAGGAACAGTTGGTGAAAAGGAGGGGGTCTTGGGGCTTCCTGGTCTGACCTTGACCAATGAAACTTTCCAAGTGCACCTGTCGACTGAAATTACCATGGGGTGGGGTGGGGACCAGGCCTAGGATGTTGAATCTTTCAGATGTGCGACCACGTTATCTCAAAAGCCCTCTTAGCTAAGATTTCCTAAGAATGACAAGCTAAAGCCTCTCGCCCTACAGCCTGCCTTTAAAATCCCTATGTAGATTGGGCCAGTACCCCTCTTCTAACGCTTGCTTCTCCAAGTTCGGTGTACTACTAGGCTAGCTTTTGACAAGACTCTCCTTGGGACCAGATGGATATATAAGGCCATCCTGACCTATTCCTCCCGCCTTCCTCCAGAGCTTATGGATCATTTCACCCTCAGACTTGTTTCCTCTGGACCAAGCTGAACCATTAAGCGTGCCTCACCCCACGACCCACCCCCATTTATCCTAGAAATCGAATCTATCCTCCACCTCTCAAACATACTGGATAAGCACCCAGGATGAAGGCAGGTAAATACCCAACAGGCAGGGTCAGGATTCCCGGCAAGAGACTAGAGTACACATTGAGCCACCCTTCCGGTGCTTTCAACCCAGGCTACTGCACTTCACGGCCTGGGGCGGGAGAAGAAGCAGGCCCTCACCAATCGGCCGGGACAACATGCACAGAGGGACTTCTGAGGAGGTGTGAGCCGACCCGCATACAGCCCTCGGGTCTGGTGAAACACGCCGCGATGTACATATCACACTATCCGCTGTGTCAGCGGTCCACGTGCTCTAACAGGCCTGGGGGCGGGGCCCGCGGAGGAGGCGGAGTCGCTCACAGGGAGGTGGGCGGAGCCTTCCCGGACGGACCAACGGCGGCTGCGAGGGGCGGGGCCTGGAGGGCGGGTAACGGTAGAGATAAAAAGGCCGCGCGGGCGGGGCGGGCGCAGACGCATTTCTCAGTAAGCGGAGAGCGGCTCGGCCGCGCGCACGCCGGGTATCCAGGCCGAGCCCGGAACGCCGAGAGCATGGCGGTCGCGGGCGCAAAGGGCGCGCGGTTGCGGGCCCGGCAACGGCGGCGGCGGAGGAGGAGCAGCAGGCGCGGGAGAAGATGCTGGAGGCGCGGCGCGGGGACGGCGCGGACCCTGAGGGCGAAGGCGTGACCCTGCAGCGCAATATCACGCTGCTCAACGGTGTGGCCATCATCGTGGGCACCATCATCGGCTCCGGCATCTTCGTGACGCCCACCGGCGTGCTCAAGGAAGCGGGCTCGCCCGGACTATCGCTCGTGGTGTGGGCTGTGTGCGGCGTCTTCTCCATCGTGGGCGCACTCTGCTACGCGGAGCTGGGCACCACCATCTCCAAGTCAGGCGGCGACTACGCCTACATGCTGGAGGTCTACGGCTCGCTGCCCGCCTTCCTCAAGCTCTGGATCGAGCTGCTCATCATTCGGCCCTCCTCACAGTACATCGTGGCGCTGGTCTTCGCCACCTACCTGCTCAAGCCGGTCTTCCCCACATGCCCGGTGCCCGAGGAGGCTGCCAAGCTCGTGGCCTGCCTCTGCGTGCGTAAGTAGGGGTCCAGGCTGGGGCGGGGGCGGGGTGGGCGAGAGCCAAGGTCCTTGTGTTTACAACTCGGCAACACCCATCCCAGCATCCCTCCATCTGTCTATCCCTGGACCATCTCGACAGTTCCAAGCTAAAGTCACAGGTCCCAGAACCCACGTGCGTTTCTTTAATCCATTCATAGTGTCTACACTTTCGGGGCAGCCCTCGCGAGACCTTAGTGGGTCGCGGCTCTAACCCCCCCCCCCCCGGCAGGCATCCCGCTTTCCGACCTGAATCCGTAAGATATGAGAGGTCTACTCTGTCCCGGGTGAGAGCAATACTCCCTGCCTCCAGCAAAGCACCACGTGGAGTGGCTGATGTGCCAGTTTCCTGTTTCTGCTTCGATTGCTGACTGGTTGCTAAGAGGGAAATTACAGTTCTTTTAAAAAAAAATCATGTACGTTCTTAAAACCGGCCTATCAGGAATTAGTGCACAGGCTGACTCATAAGAAAACAGTAGTAATAAAATTGTGTGTGGTAGTGATGGCTGCTTGCTCATTTGGGGTGAATAGCAGAATCCTGTAAAGGCTGCCTGTCAGTAAAGGACTGAAACTTGGCTTCAGACAGTCTATGTGGGTGGGCTTGGGGGTCCCATGATGTGCCAGGTAACAGCTGTTGAGTGTAACCCTTAAGGGACTCATAGGGCAAGACGGATTGATTTCTGCTTTCTAACACAGTTGTGTGAATTTTCAGGACTGGGGAAAATGATGGTTTAAAAGCAAATGCCACACGATTTGGTGATGGAGAGCAACCTGGAAATCGTGCTACTTCCAAAATTTCAAATGGGTTCAGGCAGCTAAGACAGATGCATTTGTTTCCTTTAGAAGCTGCGTTGAAAGTGCACAAAAGAGAGGGTGATGGAGTGGCAGGGTTTGACTTAATCTTGGGTTGTGAGCCATGAAAGTCGGGGGTGGGGGGCTGCTGTTAGCACTAGAGCCGCTGCTGGATGCCGGTGCCTATTTTGGCTTTGGTCATGAGTCAGTCTCCTGTTATCAGTCACAGCCCTCGGGTGTGCCCTTAAATTCTGAGACCACCCACACTGCTCTGCAGTGCTGGAGACAGACTGGGTGACGACCGACCTATATAAGGTTTCCTTCTGTTTGCTTGGTTCACGTGTAAAAGTGGTCAAAGTCACAGTTGGTCTGCAAAAGCACTGGGCTGGCCAGGGAAACCCTGGCCCCAGTGGGACAGTGATTTCTGCGCTGCATACTCAGGATTTTAATTGTCCACTTCTCCTTATGGATGGGACTGGTTTGACCTTTTGGCCACGTAGGGAATGTCGTGGGTACCTTTAAGGGTTTTTGTTAGCTTGGTTGATTTTGAGATAGGCTTTTGCTGCAACTCGCTTCTGCCTCCCAAGTACATGGAGTAAGTGTGTGCACCACCTTGCCAGGCCGGCATGGCTATCTTTAAAGAGCCCACACTCTTGTGAAGATAGTTCTGGAAAGCTGGTTTCTGACTTCTGCAGGTGCTAGTGACATATGGGAAGCAAAGCTTGACCATAGCAGGCGGGCAGCATGGAGGGCTTGCAAACGTCCTTTTTTTTTTTTTAATTTGTTTTCAATGTTTTATTTATTTTACACATTGGTGGAGGTCAGAGGACAATTATAAGAATTCTCTCCTTCCACCATGTGGGTCCCTGGAATGGAACTCAGATCTTCTGGTTTGACGCAAACCCTTTTAGCCACTGAGCCATCTCACTGGCCCAAATGTCTTCTTTCTTGAAAAAAGAAAAGTAATAACAAATGTATAATTGTGTAAATATTCAGCTGTGTAGACACGTGAGAGTCAAACATGAGATCCATGTTCCTGTCACCCGACAGCTAATTGGTAAAGTCCCAGTTGGATCTCAGTGGACATCTGTTTTAAAACCTGAGGGAACACGGCATGTCTCAGCTCTTCAGGAAAGCTTCCAACAAGCTTAGCAGCATTTGGGGCTTCCAAGATTTGAGAACAGGGGTTAGCAGGTGCCTTCCACAGAGCCTGCAGCAAGTCATGCTCTCCCAGAGGCTTTGGTGGGGCTTTTTGTTTTCAATGAAAACTGTGTGTCTGTGTACCACCAGACCCATGTGGGTCAAAGCCACTGGAGTCACAGACGGTTGTGACCTACTATGTGGATGCTGAGGTTTGAACCCTAGTCCTCTGGAGGAGCAGCCAGTGCTCTTAACCACTGATCTGTCTCTCTAGCCCCATGATACAGGGTTTTAAAAAAATGCCTTAAGTAGCCTTTTTCCAATCTTTTGTGGTTGCCATAGGTAGGACTCTCTGGTACGTTCTAGAAAGGACACATCCTGGCCCAAGTTCTTAGTGTCAAGGTGAGATCTGTCCATCATCTTTCTGCTGGTGTGGTCATCAGTGGACAGGTGGTGCAGACAGCTCTGTGTCTCTGACCACAGGGGCGTGTGCCACTGCCTTCTAGTTGGAATGAGAGTTCTCAGTAGCATCCCGCCAAGCTTCTGCAGGAGAGCCTTGACTGTACTGACTTGAAAGAGGCAGAGTCTAAAAGGGAGCTGGCTTGACAAGCAGGAGGACCCCAGGAGGCTCTCCTGGGGTCCAGATGCACTTCCGAGTCTCTGAAGGCCTTGGGTTATGCTCTGAAGAGGGAGTGAAGTGTGTCAGCGAGTGCCCTGTTATTTCTCCAGGGCGCTTCTGGGGAACATAGTGCTCGCTGGCCTCTATGCCTTGGGAAGGCCCTGAGGAAGCACTGAGATAAGGCTTAGGGCAGAGGTCTTCTTTCTGTGAGTTGAGGCTTCTGGAGGCCTCTGTGCTTGTCTCTCCACAAGTTTCCGTCACCCAGTTAAGACTGGATTGGGAAATGACCTGGCATTCATCCCAAGTGAGCCCATGGTAGTCAGGGTGGGCGGCATCCACCTTACGGAGTCTGGATCCTCCCTGTAACCCTGGTGCGGGCAACCTGGAGAAGAGTCTTCCGGAAAGATTGGACGGCTTGCCTTCCACATTGTTCTGGATGGCCGGGGCTGTGTGAGTGAGGCCCAGGGTATGTGGTGTGGTGTTTGTTTTGATCTGTTTTTGAGACAAGACTTCTGTGTCATCCTGGTGGTCGTCCTAGAGCTCACTTTGTAGAGCAGGCTGGTCTTGAACTCATAGATCTGTCTGCCTCCAGAGTGCTGGGATTAAAGTTGCATGCCGTTCTTGCCTAAGGGAAGCTCAGGCGCTTGGATGCTGTCAAGTTGTCCTGGAGCCCAGGGTCTTAAGTACATTTCTACTGCTGTGATAAACACCATGACCAAAAGCAAACTTGGGAAAGGGTTTTACATCACCTTCCAGCTTATAGTACATGATCCAGAGCAGTCAAGGCAGGGCTAATGTAGAGGCTGAGGAGGAGTGCTGTTTAACAGTTTGCTCCTCATAGCCAGCTCAGCCTTTCTTTTTTAATGACATCCACGATCACCTGCCCTCCCATGGTGGCACTGTCCGCAGTGAGGTGGACCCTCCACATGAGTTAGTCACCTAGAAAACACCCTGTAGGCTTCCTCCAGGCGGCTCTTCTGGGGTATTTTTTCTTTTCTTTTTTTTTTTTTTTTTTTTTGGTATTTTTCGAGACAGGGTTTCTCTGTGTAGTCCTGGCTGTCCTGGAACTCACTCTGTAGACCAGGCTGGCCTCGAACTCAGAAATCCGCCTGCCTCTGCCTCCCAAGTGCTGGGATTAAAGGCGTGCGCCACCACCGCCCGGCTCTGTATTTTTTCAGTTAGGAGTCCCTCTACCCAAATGACTCTAGCTTGTGTCAAGTTGACATAAAAACTACCCAGGATACTCGGTGCCTGGATTTGTCCTGTTACAGAATCTTACAGACTAGAGCCGAGATTCTGTCTGAGCTGGGATTTATCTAATCTCACAGGGCCATGGCTGTCTGTGCTGAGGTGCGCAGGAATGTAACAGCCTAGACTCGGGACCGAAGCCCAGGCTCTGGGTGGTGACCAGCGCCACCTGTGTCACTTCTCCAGCCCTGTGTGAAGGATGAGGCCTGCTGACCAGCCTAAAACACTGAAAGTGTGCACCCTGTCCTGGGTGGAGAATGGGACCCCTGGCGGCTGAAGTTTGATCTCAGGTGTCTGAGGAGAGGTAGAGGCTGCCTTGCGTGGGCTCCTCAGTGCCTGGAAACTCACTACTTTACTCTGCGTGGAATGAGTCGGGCAGAGTCTTAGACATTCTTAGTTAGCATGTGCCTGGAGACCTGTAGCCTGAAATAGTTCCCTCCCAGTACCAGATCAGAAGCATGTGTTTCTGATTTGAGGAAGGACCCTCTGAGCCTCCACCTATAACTCTGTGAAATGGGGATCCATCTTGCCTGGGTGTTGGTGGAGAGCTTTATTTAGCAGATAGCACAGAGTCGATCATGTAGGAGATATGTCATCTTCTGTACTCTGCCTGGTGGACCTGCTCCACAGCCTACTTCTGCATGGAGCAGAAGCTGGAAGGAGGGAGAAGGAAATGGAAGGGTGCTTGCTGTCTCCCCTCCTCTGAGGAAGGAAATGGAAGATACTTGCTGTCTCCCCTCCTCTGAAGTATAGGTGTGCGGCATAAGCTGTGGACAAGGTCTGGGTGAAGACATGTTGCTCCTGCTTGGCCCTGCCTGGGTTTCTGATGGCCATTTCCCAGCCAAGCTTGCTGACCTGAAGGTCAGTGGCTCAGCTGAGTAGCCACTAGAGAAGATGGGAGGGGTAGCAGGGGTGGTGGTGGGGAGCAGCCGTGTCTGTGTGGCTTTTTTATCCCTTGTCTTCTAGTCACCCCCTGGTTTCTACCCTGGACTGCCTCTGCTAGAGACCCCAGGCCTCCACAGGAGTAGTTGGAGTTTCTGGGCACTGTTGCTACTGCGGCTGAGCTGAGGCAAAGGCTCTAGTGTTGCTGTGGCCCCAGTGTTTGGAACCGTGAGCTCAGTACAGCTCTGTAATTAGCACTGAAATTGGCTTTTCTAGCCAGACGTGAAAGCACATACATACAGAGTAGACGACACCCAGTCACAGGACCTGGGGCCCCAGACATGAGTAGTTCACAGAATCTTTGACCAAAGCGGCTGGGAAATATGGCAAGCATTTTAAGTATTTCTAACCCCCCCCCTTTTTTTGTCAGGGAGTAGGCGTAGGGCAGAGATTATGAACCGCTGGGTAATCCATAGCATGCCCAGGATATCTGTCCAGAAATGGTGGTTGGTGACCATAGTGGCCCCATGCAGCCACGGTCCCAAGGCCCTGAGACACAGGTTGGGGACAACTACCTTGAGGGCATTGTATTTTGCATGGTACATATGCATGGTCTCTGCATATTTCCTCTGATTTTATTAGCCTTTGAAGGCAGTGCAATCATTACATTTCATAGTGAAGGAAACTGAGGCAGGAGTGGGCTGGGTAGCAAGTCCTAGGGTATGTGGTGCCTTGGTCACTACATCCAGGAATCTGGTCTGCTAGGGCAAGACTCAGGCTGCTCAGAGAGGGTCTCAGCATTTAGGTTCCTGAGGAAGGGATGCAGTTTGTAGGGAGCTGTCCAGTCACCCTTTTATCTTCCTGCCACAATCTCCACTGGGTGAGCTTTAGACGACTACCTCTGGAATGTTACAGGGGTGCCACAAGGACCCCAACCAGCATGACTGTCCCTAGAGCCTTGTGGATCGCTGGCTGTGAGGAGCTGCCTCTAGAACAGCGCCCCCTGTCCGAACGAGGACTGGGCCATTCTGCTGCAGCCAGCCTTCCATGCCAGCCTCTGATTCAGCCCTGGACACATTTGTTCTTTCCACTGCCCTGACCCAGCTGGAGGACTCACACTCCACACGCAGCCCCTGTCATTTAGCGGTGTTCTGAACTGTTCCTTTCCCTGGCGGCAGCCACATCACATCTGTGTACCATAGGGAGGCTGGGAGCCGGAGATGTCTCATCCCTGAGCATCAGCCATCAGACTAGCCCTTGGCTGGACACTTCTGTGCTGTGCCCACACTTCCCCGTTGCCAGGATATGCTGCTATGTAAAGAATTAGCAGGATTTCCCATCCCACTTCTCTGGAGCCTGGTGTGTGCAACCTGATCCACACTGAGTCACCCTGACCTTGGGGCTGGCCAGCATATGTCATTGCTGAGACCTTATGGTACGGCAGCTGCTTGTAGTCCGTAAGGGGCCTGCCGTCAGCTTACATTTCTGGTCATGCCACCAGCTCAGGCTGCGGAACGGAAGGGTCAGGAGTCTTTACTGGCTTCCCTTGGACCTCGTTAGCCTGGGTTGTGTGGGAGGATTCAGGACCACAGAGGTGGCCTGAGCAAGCTTTTGACTCTGTCTCTTGAGCTGTGAGCCCCCAGGGCAGGCTGGGTATGGTAGAGGCTGCAGGTTGCTGAGGGGAGCAACTGCCCAAAGTGCTGTACAGTGGTGTCTGAGTTGTTAGGTCCGGTCTGCTGGCAACTTCCCTAAGCCCGGGGATTCCTGGCTTTTCTCACTGTACCTATTGAACCTGATCGAGATGGAGAGGCCTTGGAGTCTGTTCCTAACAGCTATGTACCCCTAAAATCCACCCCACACTGTTCCTAACAGCTATGTGCCCTAACCCCCCTTCCTAGCAGTTATGTGCCCCTAACCCCCCTTCCTAGCAGCTATGTGCCCTAAGCCCCTTCCTAGCAGCTATGTGCCCCTAACCCCCCTTCCTAGCAGCTATGTACCCCTAAGCCCCCCTTCCTAGCAGTTATGTGCCCCTAACCCCCCCTTCCTAGCAGCTATGTGCCCCTAACCCCCCCTTCCTAGGAGCTATGTGCCCCTAAGCCCCCCTTCCTAGCAGTTATGTGCCCCTAAGCCCCACTTCCTAGCAGTTATGTGCCCCTAACCCCCCTTCCTAGCAGCTATGTGCCCCTAAGCCCCTTCCTAGAAGTTATGTGCCCCTAACCCCTCCTTCCTAGCAGCTATGTGCCCCTAAGCCCCCCTTCCTAGCAGTTATGTGCCCTAACTCTCCCTTCCTAGCAGCTATGTGCCCCTAAGCCCCTTCCTAGCAGTTATGTGCCCCTAACCCCCCTTCCTAGCAGTTATGTGCCCCTAACCCCCCTTCCTAGCAGCTATGTGCCCCTAAGCCCCCCCCCATTCCTAGCAGCTATGTGCCCCAAACCCTCCTACCACCAACACACGTATGCACAGGTTGTGCCCTGGTGAAACCCGAATGCACCCCATTCCGCAGGTTTATTGTATGTAGTGTTTGCTACGATCTGCTGTTCTCACTTTAAATACTCTGGAAAGTATACACCCCCCAACCCTCTAATGCCACTTTCGGGACATCAAGGTTAGTCCCATGGTACCTAGAGATCTGGGTGCCCTTCTTCCCAGGAACTGCTGTATGGTGGAGCAAGTCTCACCTGCTCTTTCCTGAGGGAAATTGTAGTGCCACATGCAGATGAGAGTCTGCACTTACCGATGATGAGGAGTCCTCACACCCACAGAGCTTCCTTCCCGTGGATACTCAACACTGCGGTCAGATCAGGAGGGGACCACGAAGCCCCTGGCAGGGTTTAAGCCAATGGTGGTGGTGGTTCTATAGAGTGGGAGCTGATGTTTAGAGGTGTCAGGTATCTTGTGGGAGTTGGGGAACAAGGAAGGCTTGTGGAGTTACCAGGAACCCTTGGGCCTCTGTTTTCAGGAACTTGCTTCAGAAGTGTTGGGAAGTCACTTGGGGTGAGTGGTGTCTTGGTTAGCCCAAGACTTGGGTGTTTCAGGTTTTTTTTTTTTTTTTTTTTAAGATTTATTTATTTCATGTATATGAGTACACTGTAGCTGTCTTCAGACACCTTCAGGTCCTCTGGAAGAGCACTCAGTGTTCTTAACCACTGAGCCATCCCTCCACCCCGGTGTTTCAGCTTTTTAAGCTGATGTTTTCTGGCCTGTGGGAGGATATGCCAGGCCTGTTTGAACAGTCCCTGACAACCTGCAGCCCGGAACTGTCTGTGGTTGACTGTGAGTGCTCAGCAGATGAGGCCTGAGTCCCACCCCATACGGAGAGGAAGATAATGAGAAAGAGAGGAGGAGGAGGAGGAGGAGGAGGAGGAGGGGAGGAGGAGGAGGAGGAGGAGGAAAACTCCACAGCAGCAACGGTCCTCTGCAAAGACTTAGGGATGGGCCAAGATTCTTGGCCCAATTTGGCCCATCAGAGTGACATCCAGTGCTGGAGTTAGATCGACCCTGCAGGTTTCCTGACCTGTGTGGCCACATGCATTCTTGGGAGCCCAAGAAAGGGATTCTAGAGAAGCTACCCATTGTATCTGAGTGGGCAACCTGGGCTAATGGCCCCAGCATGTGGGAGCCTGCTGACCTTAGAGGCTCAGCTCTCTTAGACTTGTCTGAGTGGGAGTGCCAGTGATGGGGGGGTTGTTTACCAGCCCCTGGGGAGTCTGGTTAGAGTGAGTACTGGGGTGACTGCCACTGGACATTCCCACCTGCTGGTTATTGCAAGCAGACCTTGAACCTGCGCAGAAGGCTCACTGGGGCTCTTTTGGGTTCTACCTGGAAGACTTGAGTGGGGACCTGGTAACACCTAGACTTTAAGGAGTCAGGAAGTACGGCTGAGTCCTGTGTCCATCAGTGGGGTCACCTACTAGTCTCAAGTCCCTGTGTGTGCTGACAGACTCAATTTAGATGGAGCCAGGATCATCTCCAGACAGTCCCAGGTCTGAGCCAACCCATGCTCAGGTCTTCGTCCAGTGGCTGGGCCAGGGATAGATGTACCCTGGAGGACCAGCCCAGCCATGCTTCCTGGAACCAGTGAAGCTACCAGCCACTTCCTCTGCCCTGCCCCAGGAGCCCTGGGAGACTGGGTGCTGCTGGGTGAGTGTGGACAGGACCAGCTTCAGGAGTCTGTCTTCTACCTCCTGCCCTTTGTAGTGAGGTGGCAGTTCCTCGGCAGCCATATTGCCCCAAGCATGGTCCTTTAGGGAGGAGATTCTGGTGCCAGATGCCTGCTCAGCCTTGGGTCAGGTGGTGTCAGGGTGAGCCGAGGGCTTCTTCCATGGCTGGAGCACTGTGTTTTGCCAACCCAGTGAGACAGTAAAGGGTCTCTGTAAACGGTGAGCTCTTGAGCCCGTGGTAAGCCAAGTGTCCCTGAGTGTCCCCATGCAGCTGGCTAGGGATGAAAAGTAACCTTGTGAAAAGCCTTGTGTTAGGCCTGTGGGCTGAGGGCCTGACCTGCACAGCTATCTGCACTCAGTGTGAGGCACTGGGCTTTATCTCACCGGTCCAGATGTCGCTGCTAGCCAGCACAGCCACATTTATCTATTGGTGTCATGTGAGGAACCCCAAAAAGGACCAGCTTTACCTCCTATGCTGTGGCCAGGCTCCCCCTTGTCACAGGGCTGCGTATGAACCGGAGTGGGCACGGCCCAATCCTGCTGCCTTTGTCTTTGGTAGGGAAACAGTGGCCAGGCAGCAGATTGTCTGGGTAGGGAGCTGAGGTTCCTTCCGGTCAGTCTTCTGACCGCCTCTCATGACAGTGTCTCGAGAAGGCCAGAAGCCCCTGGACCCAGATGAATTCATTCATTTATTTCGGATTGTTTGGTTTTGAAAACGGGGCTGTGGCAGATAATAATCCCTTGTTCGCTTGTTCCCGAGTCAGTGAGCATTACCGGTTCACCACCTGCTCTGACTCTTTTATAAGAGACATCAAAGTATAGAGTCCCTTTTGTTCTGTCTTATTCTGATGTCAGAAGAGAAGTCAGCAGCTAGGAAGAAGTTTAACCCCAATTGCTGAGGCCCATGGTGCCCTTCGTCTGTCCACTTGGCCTGGAGTCTGGGCTCAGACCTGTTTTTGGCCGGAGAGAAGCTGGCTTGGCCCAGACAGGGCAGGGTGTTGGAGTAGCAGAGGGGCCCACTGGGACAGCGAGGACAGTGGTTCAATAGACTGCTCCCTTCCTTAGCGGTTCAGAGGGGCACCTCATACAGGACGACTCAGCAGAGGCACATTTCCTGCAGCCAGGGCTGTGTCATACTTTCCCTTCAGAGTTCAGAAACCAGAGACCACAGCTGCCAAGGCTGAGGCGGTAGGCTTTGGACTTAGCCACACCCCTCCTGCCGACTCACCCCAGCCAAATGGGATCTGGCTAGTGATGCAATCTGCCAGCCTCTTGCACCCAGAAGCCGGTGTGTGGGGAGGCGGGATTAAGAGAGGCTTGGCTGCTCCGGTTTCTTTGTCATCGGACCTATAAGGAAATGTGGGGCTGTCTAAGGAAAGCTGTCAGATTGGAGACCTGTGGGAAAGGGACAGGGCGATGGGGAGCATCTCAGGGGGCCGTGTTGACCCCACAGTCTCTTCTCACTCCTTTACTCTGGGAGACATGGATTTTTAGCAGTTACGTGCGGGAGGTGGCAGCTACTATGCAGGCAAGGGAGCTTTCTCTAGTTTAGTGCAGTGCAGCCGGTGTTACATCAGCCGGAGCTATAAAGAGGGAGGTGACTCAGTGCAGATGCTCGCTCTGACTTCCCGGAGGTAAAGCTACTGCTGTAGCCTCCATCCCCAGCACCAGGGTGTCTTCTTGCTTCCCTTCCACCTGAAGTTGGCCATGGCCCGATAATTAATGTAGATTCCTGTCTTTGCGGTCTGTTCTCCAAACTGCAAAATGACATATAATTAGTCTGGCTGGGGAAATGCTGCCTGGCGTCTGTGAGGCCTGAGTTGGCACAGCCTCTGTGGGAGTTGCTCATTAGGGAAGCAATGGGCTTTTCCCTCTATATCCTGGAGAAGTTGGGGTTCTGTAGACAGGGCCTCTCAGGCTGCATGCTGTACTGGTTAATGTTTGACCAAGGCAAGCCAGGAACATTCCCCTCCCCCACAGTTGGGTGTAGAGGCTCTCTAGCTCTCTTGGGGCTGGAGCTGAGGAAGTTGGGAGCCCTATTATGGGAACCCAGCTGCTACCAAGGTGTCGAGGTAGGTGTGCTCACTGGTTTTACCGTGTTTTTATTTATGTTTACACAGAGTATAGTGTTGAAACCCACTCCACAGATAACTGCATACATAGTCTTGCCAAGGTCTCAGGGTTCCTTAGGGACCAGGCAGCCCTGTCGAAATTGCTTGCCTGCAGCTCCCGCCCGGGTCCCTGAGGCTTCTGCCTTCACACTGTGTGGTCCAGTTACTCAGGTGTCTACAAAATATTACCTGTGGTTCATGTTCATTATATGCTGGTCAAATGTCAGGAACAAGTTACTGTTTTGTCATGCCCCGAGCCCACCTGCACAGCATGTGAGAGCACCTGTTCCCTTTGGTTCCCACCTGCAGCAGCATGTGAGAGCACCTGTTCCCTTTGGTTCCCACCTGCAGCAGCATGTGAGAGCACCTGTTCCCTTTGGTTCCCACCTGCACAGCAAGTGAGAGCACCTGTTCCCTTTGGTTCCCACCTGCACAGCATGTGAGAGCACCTGTTCCCTTTGGTTCCCACCTGCAGCCTGTGCCCACCTTGCCCCATTGTTCCCCTCTCAGCTTACCAGGCTCACATAGACAAGATGCCTCACCTGTTTTCACCAACCCCTTGAAGGTCATCTTTGAGGTCACCGCACAATTTACCGTGCTGTGCTTGACCCTAGCGTGTTCTGTCCCAGGATTAGGGTCTATCCTCCAAGCTATTTGAATTTCACTTGAGTCTGTCCTTCCACAGAGCAGATACACACAGGCAACAGCAGATGAAGGGGTTCTGATGGGGAGTCCCTAAGGTGGCAGAGACCACTGAGACACAAGGAAGCTGTCGCCAGGCACGGTGGCACATGGCTAATCGCACTCAGCGCTCAGAGCAGCTGATCCAAAGTTCAGTGCCAATGGGGCTACACAGTGACCCCTGTCTCACAAAAGCCAGGTAAAGAGCTGGGCCTGGTGGCGCAGGCGTGTCACCCTGACACTCGGAAGGCTTTAACAGGAGGGGCTTGAGTTTGAGCCCAGCCTGGGCTACATAGTAAAACCCTGTCTGTAAAAAAAGAATTTTTTTTTTTTTTCTGCAGGCTATCCAGGGCAGCCAGGATCAGGCTCTTTGAAGAATTGGTGGTGTTTCTAACCTTTGACTCTGGCCCCAGAAAACCAGCTAGGTTTATCAAAACAAGTCTCAGAAAGTCAGAGCCCATGGGGAGGCAAGCAGGGCTTTGCCGCTGTGGGATCCCAGCCAGCACTTCTCTGTGCCCAGACCTGGACTGGAGCAGCCGCCCTGTGGGGACTCATGCTTTGCTGTCTCTGTCCTTCCCCACAGTGCTACTGACGGCTGTGAACTGCTACAGTGTGAAGGCTGCCACCCGTGTGCAGGATGCTTTCGCGGCTGCCAAGCTGCTGGCCCTGGCCCTCATCATCCTGCTCGGCTTCATCCAGATGGGAAAGGACATGGGACAAGGTGAGCCGTCAGCATGTGCTACCTTCCGCTGTGGTGAGGACTGCCTGCTCCCTCACCTGGGACATAGAGTTGGGCGTAGGGAAAGCTGAATGGTACAAGACACTGAATGCCAGAGAGTGTGTAAAAAACTGTAAAGCCGCCGGGCGGTGGTGGCGCACGCCTTTAATCCCAGCACTTGGGAGGCAGAGGCAGGCGGATTTCTGAGTTCGAGCCACTGCTCACAGATGAGTTCCAGGACAGCCCGGGCTACACAGAGAAACCCTGTCTCGAAAAACCAAAAAAAAAAAAAAAAAAGAAAAAACTGTAAAGCCTTGTCCCCGGCTAGTGTGCAGGCCTCTGGGGAGTCCCAAGTGTCTGTCTGTCTATGCAGGAAGTTGGGGTCGGAGCTTCCATGTGACATGGCCTCAACCGCCACAGTGCCCCTCTCTCTGCTTTGTGGCCAGCATGTCCCTTGTGTGAGGTGCTCTCCCAGGACTGACCACTCTGAGTTTGGGGTTCTTAGGCCTCTGGCTCTTGTCCAGAAGTTTCTTGGCTAGTAGTGAGTCTCTCTTGCTGAATCTCATGCCTGTGTGTCCAGGGGCTGGCAGACAATGGGAATTTGGCTTCAATGGCACGTTAAGAGTCCTTTCAGGAGTGGGGTCACTTCAGGAGGATTGGAACCAACCCTCAGAGTATCTGTCTCCAGATGAGGGCCCAGTGGCTGTCTGTCCAGTCCGAGCACAGGGATCAGGCCTGGGAGATGGAAGCACCGTTTTAATTTAAGCATGATGTCAGCAGGTATAGAGGTAAGGAAGTCTCTGTCACCCTGACACTCGGCTCTCCCAGCATGAGGAGCATCAGGTTCAAACTGCCTGGACTTTGGCCACACATTGTGTGCGCTTGCGGAGGTCACCTGGGCCTCTGAGTCTTTCTCTGGCTGCCTTGTGAGGTGCCGGGGCAGAGAAAGGGAAAGCAAGCCATGTACACACAAGATATGCGCTCTGCATAGTCTACACGCCACATGTGATGCTCTGACATGACAGCTGCCTGCAAGTCCTAATACACATGGGCACAGTCATGTCCTCTCGTCCACCCTCATCTGATGGGAGACTGTAGCTCAGGTCCAGCCCAGGCCCCCTGATTGCAATTCCTCCTTTGCATTGGTCTCAGTCCCTGTGGTGGCCTAAATGAAGATGGATAGGATCTGGCTGAGGCCCGCCTGAGAGTTGTGGTGTACAGTGTCGCTGCTCCCGCAGAAGCTTGAGCCACTACTTAGGCTGAGCCAGAACACGGCAGCAGCCAGTGCTCAGCACCGCTTACCAGGAACTGAGAGAACGCCCCTGGTCCTGGTGTCACCCTGGGGCAGAGGCAGCAGGGACCATATCCTCCTTTTCATAGATGAGAGCAGACCCAGCGTAGAGTTGGGGTTTGGCTGAGGTCTGCCTCCCTTTCTGACCTTTTCTAGGTATGATAAGTTCCAAATGCTTAGGTACAGGAGACCATGAACTTACCTTCCACAGGGCAGTAGCTACGGTCTTCCTTACATGCCAGTCTTTGTACATGCTGAGGCCTCCTGACTGGACTGAGTGCATGGGAATGGGGTGACTGTTCACTGTCTACCTATGATACAGTCCAGTGCTTCTCTGCCTGCCCTTCTCTGTGGAGCCTCACTCCACAGACTTGAGCCAGCCTAGGAGCAAGGATGCCCAAGAGCTTGGGGAAGCCTGAGGTGTGGGACTGCCGTCCTGCAGGGGTGGGCACTGTCTGCAGAAACTCAGCATCCTTCCTGAGGCCTTATCCGCCTGTACAGTGTTTGTATGTGACTGGAACCATTTGCCTCTGTGCCTGAGGTGATGGAAATCCTACAACATGGTGCTTCCACAGCTGGGCCCAGTCCTTCAGGAATGTCTGGCAGGGATATCCACGGGCTTGTGAACTGCCCACCTGGAGTCCAGCAGCAGAGTGAGCGCCCTGAGGCCTTGCTGTTCACCTCCTACAGTCTTCCACAGCTCTAGAGAGTTCCATCCAGCACCTTGCCAGGTGCTCTGGGAGGCAAGGCCTCAGACACAGAAGTGCTGGGAAGGACTTCCCAGCCACAGGGAAGGACTTGAGCTGAGCATGACCTGGATACTCCAGGCAGTGGTCCAGACCTGTCTTTTGGGCAGAAGGGATCATACTCTGTGCTTATAGCCGGCACACTGACAGGTGTGGCTGGAAGAAGGAGTGCTGACCAGGACCATATTCGGCTGCCGTGCTGAGATGCAGAGAGGAATCCAGCACCAGAACTCAAACAAACTGGAGTAGGAGACAGCAGAGCTTTTGTCAGGCCTGAATACACAATATGTTTATAATTCTGGTGGCTGTGGCAAGCACGCCCCACGCCCCCAGCAGTTCCTTTCTGCGCTCCAGAACTCTATGCAGTGCAGCAAAATTCCTCTGTGGGTGGTTGAGGGGGAGTGGAGGCGTGGTGTCTGTTACCCAGACGGATGCCTTTACTTATGAAGGACACAGTGTGGGAATGCTGGCCCCTCCCACTTGCCTGCCCTCATTTCCCATTGGGCATAGAGTCCTTAGAGGACCAGGGTGATCACCAGGTCCTGAAGGCAGAGGCCCTGGCTCTGGTCATGTGCGTGAGCTTGCTTTATGAAACCTCTGTGGGTCTGGGAGCATGGTGGCCATTTCCGCATGACTCTGAGCGGCTTCCTCCTTGGCCGACCCTGCTGCTCAGGCTGTTTTCTCATCAGGGAAAGTGATGAACTGTGAGCATCACTCACTCTGCTCTGCCAGCCTTCCACAGAATGAGTCTCCACAGCCCCCTCACGTGAGATGCAGAGAAGACAGACCCTGTAGTCCAGAGCTCATGTCACTATGAGAGAATATTAGCTAGCCACAGATCTGTGGACAACAGACTTGCAGACAGCTAGATTAGGCTCTGACCCAGGCCCTGGGAGCCCTCCTCAGCATCCCGTCTCCCCCATGAGGAGAGAGACGCTTTGGCTACCCCTGGTACCTAGATGGCTGGGGAGAACTCAGCCCGTCGCTGACCTCACAAGGTGTTCGCAGTTGGTTCAGTGTTTTCAGAAGTGCAGACAGTGCCTAGACTAGCATTAGATCTGACTAGCTGTGACTGGACTTGGGAGTAGGAGTGGTGAGTTGGCCACTGTGAGCCTAGAGACCTGAAGTAAGAGAGACAAGCAACGGACATGTTGGGCAGGGACTCCACTGCCCTTGACCTGATGTGTCCTTTCTAGTCGATTGGCCCCTTGCCAACTGTACCCTGAATGGGCTGTGGCTGGAGGTCAAACTGTTCCAGAACACGAGTGGGTGCCAGGCCTTCTTCTCAAGGCCAGGCGTGGGAGTGGACTCTGGAAGGTTCTTTCCTGTGACTGTTAATTGTCCCGGGTTGTCGGAGAATACAAAGTAGCTCTGCTGTGGTTCTGCTGGGATGAGCCTCTCAGGAACAGGATAAGCTGAGTCCTGAGGCCATCGCAGGTGTGGCATCCCATAATGCCTTCTCCTTTCCTCCCACATGGACTGCCCAGGAGAGGGCTTTAATGGCTGACACCATCCCCATAGTACAAGGCAGACTTGATTAGCCTGAGCTTGAGTGAGTGGTCACCTGCTTTGCCAGGGATCATGGAAGGAGCAAGTGCCATCACATATGCTGCCGTGGGTCAGCAGCCACAAGTGGACTGCTCAACTGTATGTTAGCCATGTCCTTTGTCAGTAGATGACAGTGACCCACGCTTGGTTGCTCTGCCAACAGGAAGTGGGATCAGCAACCTGGAGCCTTCCAAAGCCATCCCAGGGGACATGCTGGGGAGGAGGGTGTCAACTCTTCATCTCCCTCTAGAGCTGTCTTTGAAGGGGTGCCCCAGGCTAGCCTCAACTCCATTGGGGGATTTAGGGTATGCATTATTGTGGGGTAACATCTCAAGCTTCAGACATACTAGGGCTGGCTGTACACCGTGCCCAAGGGCTCTACACAGTTCCTCAAGATGTATGCCAGGCTTGGTCAGTCCTCTATATGGGGGCCCTGTGCCCTGGTTACAGGAATGCCCCTCCTGGAACCCCCAGAGCAGCAGGCCACAAGGCCTCCATCTTCTTGTGACTACTTCATCTGTCTCCTAGGACAACTAGGATCCTTGTTGGTCTGGAGCCCCGTTATTCACGATTGTGCCACCTGGCAACATTTCATCAGCAGAAGCTACCTTTACAGATAAATGTGTGTCTGCAGAAAACTGGCAGGCCCAAAGCTAACTGAGAAGCATGTAGCCAGAGTGTGGGGGAGAACAGAAAGGAGCCCAGCGCTATCCCTGGGTTGAGGTTGCCTCTAGGGATACCGTGGATTGGTACTGGAAATACAGGACCACAATGCCTTAGGTTTCTCCTGCTTACCAGGACACACCAGCCTTGAGTACTGTACTCTGAGTCGGGCTGCAAGACTGGCCATGTCCCATGGGTAGGAAGAAGTTCAAGTCTATGTCATTTCCAGCACACCTGCCCTCAGCACTTCTGTGTGCCTCCCCAGGCATCTGTCAGGGAAGGAAGGAAGGTAGGAAGGAAGGAAGGAAGGAAGGAAGGAAGGAAGGAAGGAGGTAGGTCGGCTCCAGCAGCCTCCTTTCTCTGGAGCAGGTTCCCATGGCTACACTGCATGACAGGTGTCTTTGGATGCTGTTCTTTAAAGTCTTCTCTCCTGGGCCGTGAGCATTCCCACCCTAGCTATCCCTGCTCTCCAGAGAACTCTGATGTATGGTTTTAGGGCTGCACCCTGCTGGGGTCTCTGCTTATACATAGCTTCTCACAGCAGGGCCCGTTAGCCTTGTGGAGAGAAGTGTTTTGTGGCTGAGGAATGGGAGGATCAGGCCTGACTGCGAACAGGCCTGGGGACATCAGTTCTGGGCCTGGCAGTGGCTCCTTAAGCAGTGCAGGTCATGCTGTGCCCATTGAGTATCATCTCTGATCTCTGCTGCCACTAGGACCCCGCCACTTACTCCACCCCCGCTGGAATTTGTGACAACTCCAAGGCTTCTAGGTTACAGTGGAGCAGTTACATCTAAATCCCAGGCTTGCCCCGCTTCTTGCAAGGTGCCTGTCTTGCTTTCTCTGTCTTCTTTCTTCTTTCTTTCTTTCTTTCTTTCTTTTTTTTTTTTTTTTTTTTGTTTTTTTTGTTTTTTGTTTTTTTTTTCAAGACAGGGTTTCTTTGTGTAGCCCTGGCTGTCCTGGAACTCACTCTATAGACCAGGCTGGCCTCAAACTCAGAAATCCACCTGCCTCTGCCTCCCAAGTGCTGGGATTAAAGGTGTGCGCCACCACTGCCTGGCTTGCTTTCTCTTTCTAAGCCACTCAATCAGTCCCAAGGGAGCTGCCTTGTGTAAATTAGACCTGTGGGTATGGCTACTCCCTCAAACCCTCAAGGCACCAAGGTAGAGCTGCTGTCAAAGGGTGACAGGGCACTGTGGGGTCACCTGTGCATCAGTCTAGTCTGGGAACAGCTCGGGGGAATCTGCTGTCCTATGGAGACAACGTTGTTTAGTCAAATATCCCGGGAAGCTGTGGCCTCCAGTCCTGGGCCAGTGTCCAGCACAGACTGCAGTCACTACATGCCAGGGCTCTGCTGCAGCCCAGGCTAAATGCCATAAGCCCTGACACAGATTTGATTTTAGTCCTCACCTCCGTCCTCAGTGGGAAAGGGAAGCAGTAGACTGGACATGGGTATACTGGTCCAAACCCTGAGTCCTTGGCAGAGAACCATCTGCTGAGGGGATTGAACCAACCCTCCTGCCACCACCCCCACCCTCAGGCTGGATAGAAAGCAGACATCCTGCCTACTGTGCTAGACTTTATAACCTGGTGTCGTTTCTCTGCGCCCCCGACATCACTCTCCTCCTGAGGTCTCCTGAAGTACTAAGGTCCTCAAAGGGTCGCCCCAGCCTCGTGTGTTCTGGTAATGGAGCCACTGAGATTCTCAAGCTGGGGTCTTGTCACAGCAGCTGCTATTCTTTCAGGGGTGTTCCAGGATGTGAGGCAGAGCTGGGACGTGCTGCTCTGCCGGGTACTTGGCTCCACACCGTCATCTTGGGTGACGGCTGCACTCATGTCACGATCCGAGCATGGTGGTGTCCACAGGGCAAACACTGACGTGTTACAGGAGCCTCAGGACTGAGCACATCGCCTTCTGACTTGGAAAACCTCACACTGCCCCAAGCTGTGTCCTCTCAGCTAGCCTGAGGTCGTGTTACAGAGCAGTTGTGGACTCCAGGCTAAAGCTGTGTCTGTTGACTCAGGGTGGGTTCTGCTCACGATTTCAGGTCTCTGGCGTTCATTATTCATTTCCATCCCTTAAAGGGTCCCAGCATGATGGAGAAGCAGCTTCGATTCTCACAGAGCCTGGCGACAGACCCTCATAAACTGCCTTGGTTTCCCAACTTAGGGGAGAGTGCTACCCAGGGCAGTGACGTATGAGTTAGGCTCTGTGCACAGAAAGGCTCTCCTTGTTCCAGAGCTTTCCATTGCAGACTATGAGGGGCATGCTCTGAGTTGTGGGAGGCTCCACCAAAGGCTTTTGAAGGTGCCCTGTCCTGGGCTGCCCTGCACTGCTCACCACAAGCCAGCTTCTGACTGCCCTGTGACCAGGACCTAGGCAGATGGACGTGTGGGTAACACCCTTCTTAGAAGACTAGGCCTAACCTGAAGTGGGTGGGGAGCCCAGGACATCCTTAGCTCAGGCTTTGGAACAGAATCATGGGACACTCATACATGCAGAAGGCTGTGAAACAACTGATCCTTCTTAGTCAGACCCTGGCACAGGGCTGAAAGACATTCTGTGAGACCTCCATTACTGGGTCCTTTGTTGACTTTGACTCAGGAGTATGAATCAGGCAGGCCTGGCCCCAGGGTAGCTGGCCTGATGATGTCTTAAGCAGATCTGGCCAGGCCCTGTGCGGCCTTGATAACTAACAGAGAAACAGTTCACCTCTGGGGGATCACAGGTATCTCCAGTTTCAAGGCGCCTTAATTCTGTTGGATTCATGGTCTTAGGTCATGTGAACTGTATGTCAATGCTGTAGCTCAGGGGCCCAGAGTCACAAGATCTAACAAGCCCCACAGGTCGGTGTCCTGAGTCTGTAGAGAACTAGCCACCCACCTTGCTGGTTTCCAGATATCTGTTTCCAGTTTGGCATCGTTAAGTAGCACACTTTTACAGGCTTGATGAAATGAGCCATTTCACAGATAAAGTAACCAAGTCTCAGGAAGGGCATCCTAGCAGCCCAGTGACCACCCTGAGACTCTACTTTGATAGCCACTAGCTCTAAAAATTACTCAGAAAGAACACTACTTGGAGCCTGGGCTGTGTGGTCATCTGTGGTGGGCACAATCAGGGTGTCTCCGGGTGCCCTTGACTCTGTCAGTTCACCCTGCCCTCATCCTTGTGTGCATTTGCTCATACATATTTGGGGTGGTACACGTCTGACCTGAAATCTTTCCACTTAATTCCTAGCAACCCTGTACCAGGGTTTCCTGAAGCTTCATAGCAAGAGGCCAAGGTGTCAAAATCTCCATGTAACTGAAAGTTAATGAGCCTGCCTGCAGGCTGCATATGAGCACACAACCCTGTGTCAGCAGAGGCTCTAGAGCTGATCCCTCCCAACCAAAGCCTGTCCTCGGTCTGCAGAGATCTCATGGGTTTCTAGGCAGGCTGTAATCCTCTAAGTGGCCAGGGAATGTAGAAGGCGGTTGGTTGGATGGCTAGGCGGGTGCAGTCAGTCTGCTACAGGAAATGCCTGCATCTCGGGCTTCTGCTACAGTCTTTTGCTCTAGAAACACTCCAGAACTTGTAGTGACCTCTGTCCAGATCCTCTAACCAGTTTTGTTCTCTTTAATGCATTGTAGGTGATACGTCCATTCTGCAACAGAAGTTGTCCTTTGAAGGCACTAATCTGGATGTGGGGAATATTGTGTTGGCGTTGTACAGTGGCCTCTTCGCCTACGGAGGATGGTAGGTTCTGGAACATCTGAATCCCATGGCCTGGGAACACATGGTCCTGATGTACTCAGTGCTCTGACCATACAGAGGTGACTCAAGTGGATGGGACAGAACACAAGGACATCTTGAAGACCTACAGGCACCTACAGGTCACCTTTACGAAACAAATAGAGAGAGCTGGTCCTGTCTGCAGTTCTCCATAGGGTGCCTAGCCTGTCCTCTGCTTTTAGGACACTTGTATAGAGAGAGACTTGGGATGAAGCCGCAGAGAGTGGTTTAACAGGATGGTCTGTGTGCTCATCTCAGATAGAGTTGGCAGAGGACAGAGCAGAGTGAGGACCTGGTCCCAAGGGTGCTTACTGCCCAGCTGCTATCAACAGTGGGGTCCCTGGGAGGCCACAGAGGATTCTCCTGTCCCCTATGTCTTAGTGTTCTTCTGCTGCTATAGAGACACCACAACCAAGGCAATGCTTAGGAAAGAAGGCATTAATCAGGAGCTTAGTTTCAGAGGGTTGATCCATTGTTGTTACAGTTTCAGAAGGTTGGTCCATTGTTGTTACAGTTTCAGACAGTTGGTCCATTGTTACAGTCTCAAAGGATTTGTCCATTGTTGTTACAGTCTCAGAGGGTTGGTCCATCATTGTTACAGTCTCAGAGGGTTGGTCCATCATTGTTACAGTCTCAGAGGGTTGGTCCATCATTGTTACAGTCTCAGAGGGTTGGTCCATCGTTGTTACAGTCTCAGAGGGTTGGTCCATCATTGTTACAGTTTCAGAGGGTTGGTCCATTGTTGTCACAGCCTGGCACAGCACAGTGCTAAAGCAGAGCTGAGGGCTTGCCTCATGACTGTAAGCAGGCAGGCAGAGACACTCTGGGCCACATGTGGGCTTTTGAAACTTCCAAGTCCACCTTAGCAGCATAAAAGCCACAGCCAATCCAACAAAGCCATGTCTCCCAACCCTTCCCTGATAGCCCACTGGCTGGGGACTGAGCATGCAATTATATGAGCAAAGGGGTCGATCTCATTCCAACACCACACCCACCCAGAGCAGCCCTGGGTAACGACTGTGTATACAATACAATGACATACTGTTGCCTGGTTTCTAGGAACTATCTGAATTTTGTCACGGAGGAGATGATCAACCCCTACAGGTATGTACAGAAATGGCAAAGACATATTTCATTTTGTTTTAACATGACGGGAAAACTACACACTGTAAGAGCCTGTTGATGAGCCCTGCTTGTTTCTGTGGAAGGCTGTGTGAGAGGCCTGCAGTGAGGATGTTGTAGGGGCAGGGTTGATTCTAGGCCAGAGAGGGGCAGCTGTGGCTCTTGGCCCTGGACACCAGTTGGGGGGACTTGGTTGGGGTATGCTCGCAGGTAGGACATGGGTGCTCACATTGGGGAGTCTTGGCTCTCTTCAGCCCTCAGAGCCTCCAAAAAGATTCTCAGTATTTTAGGGATGATAGTGTGAGCTATGCTTCAGCTGTGCACAGCTGCCCAAGTCCAGTGGGCTTATAAACCTGTGCTTCCCCATTGTTTGCCTGAGAAGTGAGGCCCAGACGTGGAGCCACTTGTAGAGGAACCTGGCTCCTGTCCCCGGGGGTCTGGCCCTAAGTCCTGGGTCACACTGACTGTCTCTGCCTGTCTTCCTAGGAACCTACCCCTGGCTATCATCATCTCCTTGCCCATCGTCACACTGGTCTATGTGCTGACGAACCTGGCCTACTTCACTACCCTGTCTACTAGCCAGATGCTGACATCTGAAGCTGTGGCTGTGGTAAGACTCCACCCATCAGCCTCTCCTAGGCCTGAGAGCCTGAGATTGTACCCCAGCCCAAGACCTGTGCCTAAGCCTCACCCTGCCTGGGGAGTCTGGTGGTCATCATTGGTGTCCACTACAGGGGACCACAGAGGAGAGACAGGGCTGTCTAGATTTTGCTTATTTAAGTGTTGCCTCTAAGCTCGTGGTTTATAACTACCCACCACACCAGGCCCTTGGCAGATGTGAAGCAGCCATCAGTAAGGGAGCCCTGTTAAAGATTTACCATGTATCCCATGGGAAGGGGTCAGTGCGCCTTATGTGTGCTCTACAGCAAGACTTGGGGATGGCCCACTGTGGGACCCTGTGTGTTCCCTCTTAGTGCAGACCCTAACTCTGAAAGATGGCCACACATTGTAGAAGCCTGAGGTTAAGGGCCAAGTCACAGGCTAAGCAGCTCCAGGGGCCAGAGTTGAAGTCCTGCCTGTGCACCACTGTAGTCGAGCGCTCACCCTGTGTCGTGTCTATCCAGGATTTTGGGAACTACCACCTGGGAGTCATGTCCTGGATCATTCCTGTCTTTGTGGGCTTGTCTTGCTTCGGCTCTGTCAACGGGTCTCTGTTCACTCCTCAAGGTAAGTGCTTCACAGCACCTCGAAGAAATCCTTATGCTGGTTCCCGAGCATTGAAAGCTGTCAGCTTATTCATGGTAAACAGCTGGTGTTAAATCCTTGGATGACCTAGGAACAGAGGAACTGTTCTGACTTTCTGCTATTTAGATCATACCATGGGGGGCTAGAAGTGAGGTACAGCCCCAGGTTTCTGTCCTTGTTAGCACAAGAGACCAAGGACATTGAAGGTCCTATGCCAGGGCAAAGGCCAAGCCCCTCCCAGTGTAGCTGACAGACTCCCTAGCTCCAGGTGATCTCCCATCTATGTCTGGGTGGTGGGGCCAGGGCTGATTGCCCACTGCCTCCATCCACAGACTGTTCTTCGTGGGATCCAGGGAAGGCCACCTGCCTTCTGTCCTCTCCATGATCCACCCACAGCTCCTGACACCTGTGCCATCACTGGTGTTCACGGTGAGTCTGTCACCCGGTCCTGCCCAGTGTCTCTGCGCAGCGCAGTTTGTGGTTGGGAACTGTGTCGTGCATATAGCTGCCAAGATGCTCCAGACTGCAACACACTAGCAGATTTTAAAGTTCAGACCTCACTGTGGCTCTAAAGAGATAGCTCAGTCAATCATCAAGTGATGAAATGAAATCCCTGCCCAGCAGGAACGTCTGCTTAGACAGCGTGTGTGTTTCATCTATGCCCGTTTGCTCTGCCATGCCTGTGCTGTGTTAACGGTCTCGGCACACAGGTTGGACTATCCTGTTGTCCATGCTCCTTTGTTGAGTTGTGGTAGTCCTGCCCTGCTGTGTAACAAAACAGTCACCATGACCCCAGAAAGCCTAAACAAGAAGCACTTACTGCCTCACACTTTCCGAGTCAGGAATTCGGGGTTCCTCCAGAAGCAAAGTCAGCATCACTTTGAGCTTGCTTTTAATAGTGGTGTGCTGTGTAGTGTGCACTGTGCTTTGTTGGAAGGGTCCCCAATGGATATTTTGGTCACTTTAGGCACAAGAGGCCACAGGAGGTGCTAAGTGCAGGTGCCTCACAGTTCCCACTGCCCCTCCCTTTACATCCCAAGATCTGTCTTGTGATCGCAGCAGTCACTTCTTTTTTTTTCTTTTGGTTTTTCGAGACAGGGTTTCTCTGTATAGCCCTGGCTGTCCTGGAACTCACTCTGTAGATCAGGCTGGCCTCAAACTTAGAAATCTGCCTGCCTCTGCCTCCCAAGTGCTGGGATTAAAGGCGTGCGCCACCACTGCCCGGCCAGCAGTCACTTCTTAAAGCAAGGGCAAGCTGATATGCTCAGCCAGACACTGGTGGGGCTGGCAGTCTGCTGTCCGGTGGCCTCTAGCATTCTTCCAGCTGCATCAGCACAGCCCTGCCAGGCTCACCTGGCTCTGTCTTTGGTTTCAGTGTGTTATGACCCTGATGTACGCCTTCTCCAGAGACATCTTCTCCATCATCAACTTCTTCAGCTTCTTCAATTGGCTGTGCGTGGCCCTGGCGATCATCGGCATGATGTGGCTACGCTTCAAGAAGCCTGAGCTGGAGCGTCCCATCAAGGTGAGTGCTGCATGGTGTCCCTGCTCCATCCTTAGGTGTCACTGTCAGAGGTAAGGGCTGCATCCCAGGAGCCCTGGACCAGCACCTCTGTCCTGCCCTGTCCAGCCTCCATCTCTCCTTGGCAAACAAGGGAGCCTGTCCCTTCTGTGTGAGCACCATATGAAGAGGGTACATTGAAGGCGATCTGCTGGGGTCAGAGTTGTCCCAAGACAGCTGGCTTATGGTGGCTTCCAGCAGCGTCTGTTAGTCAGCGTGTTCTCCTGGGCACAAGGCTGACCCAGTCACACCTTCTTCCTGCCCATACTCAGTGGTCTCCACCAATAACACAAGCTACCTGGTGGCCAGCTAGTGGGAGACCCCAACCATGCTGGCTTTACCACCCAGTCTTCCAGGCTATGGGGACAGAGGTCATACTGCCCACAACTGATCCTTGGAAAGCTCACAGCTAAGCTGTGGGCTTCATCCCCTGGGCACATGGTTAGGGTCTATTCTGCTGAGACTCTTTCCCACAGTGGGAGTCCATTTTTAAGACAGTGGGATTCTGGACAGCAGTCTGGCCTGAGCCCAGCTCTGCCTGCTGGGTTATTCAGTGTTGAAGCTGCTCTGCCGGAAGCCTGTCTGCTCGGGCTAGTCACAGACTGTGGCATCGGGATGAGCATTTCTAGCCACAAAGGGTCCTCTGAGAAGTCAGGGTGCCTTGCTTGTTGGTGGGTAGCCAGGGTTTTCCGAGAAGGGTCAACCTCCTTTAGGTGACCGTAAGTGGGTATTCCAGCCAGGGTTTTTGTGTCTGATGTGGGGACTGCAGAGCCTACCTCTGCTGCCCTGTGGAAGCTTCAGGAGAAAGCAGGCTAGCTGTTTTTATTCCTGTCTATACCAGATTAGTTTTGGGTACTTAGATGCTCAGCACTGTGTACTGAGGTCAGAGTGAGGTTGAAAGGGACAAGGCTTCTGCCCTCCCCAGGCCGTGACAGGCAAGGCGGGCAGGGCAGGCAGCTGGAGGCAGTTAAGCCACTTGAAGGCAAAGGCCCCAGGTCTAGGGAGGTGTGGCTAGGCAGACCTGAAAGAGAAGATGATGGCTTCACACCACATGGCAGCCACAGGGCAGTAGGTAGGAGCTTTCCACTGTGTCCACGGGCCGTGGCCATGTGGGGAAGGAGATCCTGGTCGCCTACATGTCTCCATTCTGTCCCAGGTGAATCTGGCCCTCCCGGTGTTCTTTATCCTGGCCTGCCTCTTCCTCATTGCCGTGTCGTTCTGGAAGACACCCATGGAGTGTGGCATTGGCTTTGCCATCATCCTCAGTGGGCTGCCGGTCTACTTCTTTGGTGTCTGGTGGAAGAACAAGCCCAAGTGGATTCTGCGGGCCATCTGTAAGTGTGCATGCCACCGCCCATACCAGCCAGCGGGAAAAACGGGCTTGAGGAATCGTTGGTCTTGCCGTGCAGACCCTACAGGCCAAGAGAATCCTGCTGGGTCCCAGGCTCTGTGTTGCTAGCCAAGGGTTGGGTCACTAGTATGGTGTGGGCTGCCAGTGAGAGTTCTGAGGATACAGGGAGTAGACATGGGGTGCCACCCTAGCCGGTCTTAGCAGACATTCTGTGGCCAGCTGCCCTGCCAACTGGCAGAACCCTGCCAACTGGCTGGCCACTAGCTTAGCCATGGTAGCCTGAGGAGATAGAGCCTGAAAAAGTTGTGTCTGAGGCACCCAGGTCAGGCTGGTTCCAGTTACCTGTGTTCACCATGTCCAGCCCTTTCGCTTGAAATTTCAAAGGGTGAATGGGCTGGTGAGAGCAGGTAGCCAGCAGCTCACGGCCGGACCTCCACCCTATGCTCACTCCTGTCCTCTCCCTGCAGTCTCTGTGACCGTGCTCTGCCAGAAGCTGATGCAGGTGGTACCTCAGGAGACTTAGCCACGAGTCCTGGATGCCTCAGGGAGAGTGCACTGTGACTGCTTCCAGACACCTCACCTTCGGAAGAGCAGTGTCCAGGCCTGTCATCCCCGCAGCTCCAGTGAGCACCACCAACTATCTAACACCATCCGCTGCCCCTCAGGTCAGGGGTCCACAGTGGCTGTGAAAGAAAACTGGTACGAGTTTGTCCCAGAAGGTGACCGTCCATGCATCATAGCACCCGGTGTGAGGCCTGCCTGCTGTGTCCTGAGGCCTGGACTTCCTGACTTTCTGGGGACTGCCACATCTGGGCTTTCTCCCTCTGATTTTTTGTTTTGTTTTTGTAGCGTGCATTTGGGTCAAGTTTACACTACCGAGATGATTATTTTTTAACAAAACAGGGTAGCAAGAAGCAGGAGATGGCGTGGCCAAACAGTCCAGCTCTGAGTGTGGGAACTTGTGGCCACAGCTCTTCTCCAAAGGCTGTCGTTCAGTAGCACGATGTGCCTCAAGGGGACCACATCACTGTCACCAGGTCAATAGAACTACTGAGACTCCGACATCACCTGTTCCACTGTGGACTTGGACTGACAGATGGACGACACATATGCTAGCTTGGGTTTTAGTTTTCTGGGCTCCTAGAGGGAACCCCAACCTCACTCATGAGCCAGAGCTCTGCCATGGGTCACTCGTTATGTTGTAAATGCAGAGCTCAGGTCTCACCACCCTGAAGTCCTGGTGAGTCCCCTTCCCCCGGCCCCATATGAAAGATCTCTGCAGCCGCAACCCTAACAGCACCTGGCTGCCAAGTGTCAGCTACAGGGCCGTGCACTCCACACACCGGCCGACTCTGGCTCTCACACACAGGCACAGCACTCCCCTCCCCAGCTCTACTGGAACCAGACCAGCACCATGGGTCGCCCGCCCACCCACACACCTCCATAGTCTGTCTCCATTGTTCCTGAGACTGCTAGCAACATTCTGTCAAGTTCCCACCATCCCCTCTCAGCCCCCCACCATGGCCATTGTTCAGAAGAACAGGCACCAAGCACCACTCTGCTCTCTGCCACCTGTGTGGCATGACCACTCCAGCTCCCTAAGTATGAAAGCTGCTGCCTACATATGTGGGACCATTCTGCAGGCTTCCTGTTCTGTTCTGGGGGAGACCGTTGAGTCCAGCCAGCACATCATTGAAGCAGCTGATCTGCTGGAGGGACTTCAGGATATAAGAATCCCCTGCTAGCTCCTGCCATTGCCCCAGATCATGGCCTCCCTGAAGGAGGTGTCAGCTGGATTGGCTACTATGGAGTTCTTTCATAGTGGTGACTTTTACCACTGGCCACCCTGATGTCTCCTCTATGCTTCCCTTTCATTGAGGTAAGGAGGCAGAGGTCAAGGTCAGAGTGCCTCTTGAAGGCTCTCCCAGAGATCTGAACTGGGGCCTCTCCCCTGGAAATCAAGGCAGGTACCCAGTTCCATCCTGGGGTGGATCCTCAGACACAGCCTGGGTTCAAAGGGCGGGGATCCTTGGCCATGTTCACGGTGCTGACCCAGGCCCTCTGAGAAGGCCCTGTCATTCCTATTCGCTATGTCTGAGGACGCCCATCTGTAGCTTTTTGTTTTTAAATCAAGCCCCGACCACAGCCATTTCGCCCAGTGCTTTGCATTTTGGTTTTGTCTTAATGTCACTGCCCTGAAGCACACCCCTGCCTGGCCCCTGTCAGTGGGCAGTGTCTGAGTGATGTGTCAGGCTATGTTTCCACCACACTGGGTCCATCTGCTGTGCCACCTGCATTAGTGCTGTGTTGTGATGTCTTTTACTATTATATTAATGGCTAGCCTGTTACATTAGACTGGGGGGCGGGTACGGGGTCTGCTGTTTTGTGAGGCTTTTTGTTTTTAGGGGGTTGAATTGTTTTTTTTTTAAAAGCTATTGGAATTCTAAGCTGCTAACTGTGCTCTGTGTTCAATGCCAAATCCCCTGTGTAGGAACCGTCTTCTGTCTCCCAGCCCACCCCTGTCTCACACATGCATTCCTCTGCTCACCAACTCCTCCCCCTGAGGGTGACAAGGCTGGAGGGAAGCCAGGGGCCCAGGGATACACTAAGGTCACTAGAGGGAGGGGGTTCCTGGAGGCCTCTAGGTGGGAGGGGCTTGTCCTAGAGAGAACCCTTAGGCTAATTGCTCTGTGAGCAACATCTGGGGGCAGGGAGCAGGAGGAAAGGGACCCAGCAAGAGGTTTAGTGGTGCCAGGTCATCTCCCAACACTCCCCTGTCTCATGGACAGGTCAGACTTGGAGCATCTGTGGCAGAGGGACCCTTGAGGCCAGACCCTGACTCTGTCCTGGAACCTCAACTGGATCTTAGCTTCCAAGTCACACATGCTAGTCAAGGGGCTGGGTACTGATCGGTCCTCAACGCCAGCCATCAGTTTCCAAGTGTCACCATCTGGACAGAGAGTAGCTATGAAGAGCAGAGGGTTCTGATGGCAGGCATGTGTAAGCCTGGAAGCATTGAGTGGCTTCTGAAGCTGCAGGACCCAGGGGGACCTTCTGGGATCTCAACAGGACATCCTGAAGCAGAGTTTGGGAACTGTCCAGCAGAGGTACCTGAGAACCTGGCCCCTCTGAGATGAGCCTGCTCTCTGGCCTGCCTGTCGCATACATACAGTGCTGCCCCCTTTCCCTATTAGGAGACAGATGGGCAGCTATGTCCACCAGCAAATGACATGGTGATGGCTCATACCATCCTTCCCTGTTGGTAAAGGTAGAAATTCAGCTGTCTGAAGCCAGCTCCTTTAGAGGAGGGTCATAGACACAAACCCTGCCTGCCTTTTATCAGCCCCCACCCCAACCCGCCCTGCTCCAGCATGCCCCCCCATCCCCGTGCAGTCGTGCTGTCTGTGTGCCTATACAGGACTAAGTTATAGGCAATGGCAGGGCTTCCAAGTGATTATGTCCCTATTCAGTGAGCTTCCGGGCCCTTGAGCTGGGGACAGGTAACCCTGCAGTCTCCCACAGTGCTGGCAGCCCACTGCCCTCCCGTGCCTGAGGACGCCCACACTGAGCTGGTAGCTATGTATCTAGAGAAGGGAAGACAGAATCTTCCTGCTGATTTCTCCACCTTCTGTTGACCTCAACATACCTAACCGTAACCCTTGTGTCTTACTTGCACCCTGGCCATGTTACACCCCAACTGCAAACTGCCACTTAGCCCACAGTGAGCTGGGCACTAGCTTCAACTTAAGTGTTACCAACAGTTAATGAGCCACACATGGAAACAGACACATCCAGAGTAGACGGGCCAGAGCCGCGAGCATGGCCTTTATGAAGCCATGCACCTGTCTCCACAAACATCGGCACTCCCGGCTTGCTGTGCAGGCCTCTGGTCTTGAAGGAGCTCGTGGGAGGGAGGAAGCATGAGGAACTAGAGCCACATTTGATAGCTCTAGGTTGGACAGCTTGCCGGGACCCTGAGGGGCCAACCCAGCTGGAGACTGGAGAGCCAGTTTCTTTTCCAGGTATTAAGCAGGTGGTCATGAAATGAGACCGAATAGGCTTTATTAAGAGCTTTTTTTCTGAAGAATTAGGGAAAGGGGATGGCATCTTGCAGTGCTGAGGGGGATGCTCTGCATCTGATATAAGCATCTCAAGGAAATTTATAAAGAGAATCGGACCAGAAGGATCCTAAAGGTGGGTGACCCGCTGAGGAGAGAAGCAGTAGACCGAGCAGACATTCTGTCAGGCCAGCCAGACCCTGACAGGGTTGCTTGCAGGTGGGTGAGGCTGGGAAGGGCACAGAGACAGACTGTTGGGATCTCTACCCAGCATCCTCACTCCATCAAAGAAAGTGTTCCAAAGACAGTACCTGGAAAGAAGGTGAATACAGAGAACCACCTTGAGGGACTTGAGTAGCTTGCTTTCTGGGCAGACTTAAACCAGAGGCTCTGAGAGCCATGGAACGTTCAAGAAGGGTGAGGATTTTCCTTGTGTATGGTCAACTCCCCTTTTCTGCCTTTAAGTGGGATGGGGGCAGGTACACTCCCAGACAGACAATTCTGCATGGCTGGTGATTGGGAGAGCCATTTTAACCAAGCAGAGGGTGGGTAACCTCACCTCAGTGGGCCACAGCATTGGTCTCAGCTAAGCTAAGACTTCTAAACTGATGAGCATTTATACACCACACCAACACTGCACTTGATTGCATCAGACCCAGCCTCTTAACTGTGACCGTTCGCCTGCTGTAGGCTGGCTCCCAGGAAAGAAAGAAAACCAGTTAGATCAGCCAACATTTTGTCTCATTGGTCACCGATGAGATAGATAGAGGGAAGGAGTCAGATGCTGGGTAGATTCTACACTCCACTGGCTCCCCTTTGGGTCTGACTGCTGGAAGAAGCAGTCTGGAAGACGGTTGTCTACAAATCTCTGGTGTCAAGACACTTCCCTTGCTCAAAGAAATCCACAGGGTCAAGGTCAGAGGGCGCAGAGTAGCAGATGTTTTCTCCAGCTGAGAGCACTCATTCTAATAAGACACCACATGTCGAGTGCTTGTGTGTGTGCGTGTGCATGCACACACCCACGAGCACACACACACACCCCTCTGTGCTCCCACACATTTCAGACCATCAAATCCAGCTGGACAGAAAACCTACAGACCACCAATCTGGCAATCCCACTGATGCACTCACGGACATCAAGATATCCGAGGAAGAGGAAAGGCGGGACACTCCCTCCAGACACCATGGCCCACTTCCCCAAGCACTTGAGGGTAGACTATTGGCTCCTCCTACAGCTTAGTCAAAGTGTGAGCTAAAAGTTTGTGCAGCTCTTGGCAGTGGGGAGGAAATGCCCCCAGCTCTCCCACCAGAATCTCTGCTGGACTGAGGCCTGACCCCGGATCCCACCTAAGGAAGTGCCAGCCCTGCGACAGCTAGGTGAACTAATTAGGTGGCAATGCCACCTGCCTCAGGACAAACACAGCTCCCTCCCAGTGGGGAGGCCTGTTCCCTGTGTTGGATATTGCACAAGGCAAGAAGCACTCAATGAGGGGACCCCAAACATCCATACCTAGAATCCTAGACACCTGCATCCTGCAGAATGCACCCCACAACCCAACTCTCAGCTCTTGGCCTTCTCCCCAACATTGTACCTCAAGCCCTAGTCTTCTATCTGGTCATGAGTTTCCTAAGCTTTAAAGTATTATATTCTGTCACTTAGTATGCGCAGCCATGCCAAACACTGCCCTGCTCACTTCCGGGGGACCGTTCTTTCCTGTAGCCAAACTGTAAATTCCAGAACTCAATTGCCTCGTTAAAGTCTTCTCTCATAAAGCACACACCTTGGCACCTGCCTGCCCTAGTGAACATCTCTTCAGATCTAGTCTCTGCCTGTTTCTTTAGAGATCAAATCCTAACTGAGTCAGAGTGATGGAAGCTTCCAGAATTCACTCCTTCCTTGCCATCTTGAGAGCCTCCGTTGGGTTTCTGTAGACATTGTCCCCAGATGGCTCTTGCACCTTCTGACAGGGAGAGTCTAAGCCAAGGCTAGGGCATGGCCCCAACTCCCACTCCACCCCTACACTTTTGACATGGAACCTGGGCCGTAGGAAGCCACCCTGTCCTCTGCAGAGGTACCAGTTAAGCCTACCAACTTCACAGAAGATCCCTTAATCCTAGAGACTGGGTGGGGCCTGAGGCAAGTCTGGATAAAGACGCAGCTTGGCCCAGGACTCATCTCCCTTAGGGTTCTCCATCTTGAAAACATTTTGTCTTGCCTGTTTCATGCAACTGAACGCTCTGAGGCCCTGCCTTGAGCTTTCTGGGCAACCTTGATGTCACTGGCCTCTCCCCAATGCCTGCAGTTACTGCTGTGGCATTTCCTCCAAGCCCTCTTTGACAAGGGCACTTGGTCCTTGAAGGCTCCATCAGGCCGTAGGAGCACTGAGTCTGACCTCTGTCACTAAACTGTCTCCTGCTCTATTCCTACGCCTGCATCTGCTGCTAGAGATGAACTCAAACCCATAGGGAAGCAACAGTCAAACAAATCTGGAGTTAGGCAGCTCTCTTCGGTCTCAGTAATTACTGCCAACAGAGCCAGGGGAGCAACATGGTGGAGACCTCTCCCTCCACCCATTTGGTTCATAATGAGAGGCATCTAAGTTGTCAGAAGGGGTTCCATTAAATCGAATACTAGAAATGAAGATAGACTTGGCTAGGCTGCCCCAGGTACACACTCCCCGTCACACAAGCCTCGTGTCCTCTTTCCCACTGCAGTCCATGACTGCCCAACACCCTTCCTCAGGATATCTGATACGGAGAAGCTACATGTGGCCTTGGCTTCCTTTCTCATTGTAACTGTATGTAGATAAACTCTGATCACACACAGAGCTAAATCAGCAGGGTTGCTACTCAGATGGGGACAGACTGAGAAGTTCATAGCCGGCGGTGTCCAGGGTCCAGGGACTTGAGCTTGACAGGCTCACCCTCTGGAAGAAGCAGGAGACAGAAATGTGATTCGGTCTCTTGCCATCTTCAGTGAAACCTGTCCACAATCCCGTGCTTCCTGCATGTTGGAAGACGACTCAGCCGTAAATCCAGAGGACACACAGGATCTAATACTGACTAGAGAGCAAGTATTGAGATGGGCAGTCAACACCTCAAGTATTCTAGAAATGACCACCTGCTTAGTGCTCTCCTGGGGGGAGGGGCAGCGTGTATGTGTGTGGGTTATCTGCCCAGCTGTGAGATCAGTATGACCCGCCCTCTGGACCACAAACTGTGTTGTGAAAGGACAGCTTGCTGCTTTTGTGGAGATGGGGGTTGAGTGTGGGAGCATGTTTTCCTGTATGTCTGGAGTATCTGTGCAGGGTCATGCCAAAATTAGGACTTGCCGGAAGGGAACTTGTATCCCAGGGTGTAGGCAGGAAGATTCCATGTCTCTTTGATTTTTTTTTTTTTCTTTTTTCCTTTGGAGACAGAGCCTCACTAAATTGCCCAGAGTGGGCTTGAAATCTGTTGCCCAGGCAGGCTTTGAATTTATAACCTGCCTCTCCTGTGAGTAACTGCCATGACAGGCTTGAACCAGCAGACCAGGCCCCCTTGAATTTGAATCACCTGCTATTTCACTTGTGCCCTAAAACAACGAGTTTTAAAGGAACTTCAAAGAAGTCTGCTTGTTCCATGGGGGCCTTGGAGCAGTACTTGGGTAAAAGATGCCTGCACTGTGTGCGTGGGTCATGCATGGCACTATGCAGCTTTCGTGTGTGTGTGTGTGTGTGTGTGTGTGTGTGTGTGTGCCCCCGCGCGCGCTTGTGGGTGCCTGCCTGCCTGCCTCCTTTGTCCAAGTTCACTGTGCTTTCCCCATTTGTCTCGTGCAGTGTCTGATTTTGACTTTGGATCATTAGAAGAGGCACAGTGGACTGTCCCATTCGCCCCAGGAGCATGGGCCTTGTCCTTCAGATCCTGGGCTAGCAGGGAGCTGGGGCAGAGAGAGCATCAGATGTCTGCTCCACCCCACTGTTGTGCTTTCTCAAGATGAGACCTCCAGCACGAGCCCCAAGGGCAGATAGATGCTCAGAGACCCAGCAGGCCCAACTTCTAATAAATCGAACCCAGATTCACTGATCCGAGCCTCTTCGGTCACGATGGGGCCTTTCATGAGAAGCAGTGGAAAGACTTGGCCAGGAGCAGATGTTAGAGGCCCATCCCTGCTCCAACCTGCAGGCTCCAGCTGCCCCCTGCTGTCCCCACAGTGGTAGAGCCAGAGCCATGGTGGGTGACAAGCTTCTTTGAACTCTGCTCTGTAGATTCAAACTCACGAGGACCTGAGCCTGTGAACAAAACAGGGATCAAGGTGAGATGTGGACATAGCCTTAGGCTTCCTGAGTCAGAATCAGAGATGGACCCACGGGCCACACCTTCAGCTTTTACAGATGGAGAAACTGAGGCCCAGAGGAAGGCTGAGGGAGAGAGAGCCTATGTGACTGAAAAGTGAGGCGTGTTCCGGTTAGGGTTTTCATAGTGTCAAAGAGTGTGGTCCTGTGGTTTTAATGAATCGCGATTTGGTGGGTGAAAATGGCGGCGGGGTCTCATTCTAGCCCAGGCTAGCCTAAAATTCATACTTTATAGCTGAAGCTTTGAATTCCCAGAGCTCTTCCTACCTGGCCTCTCATTGCTGGATTCTTTGGCCTGAGCCACCACACCTAGCCTTGAGTCTCTTGGAATTCTGAGTAGGTATATCTGCATATGGCACAAACTGTAGAAGGCTCCAGGTGGCCACCAGGATTTCCCAGAAGGCCCCTGGGGTAGCATGATCTGAAGCCTGCCTAGGATCATGCAGTGAGCTTCAACTCTGGTGTTGGGCAAGCTCCATTTAAGAGAGGACAGACATCACTGAGAAGAGGAGTCAGCCAAGTCGTCGTGGAGCCGAGACCTCAAGCCCTGCAGTGAGCAGAGGGAAGGGCTGACTGCATTTACCACTCGCCAAAGAAACATAGAAAGATAATGTGGCTCACAAGATGGTGGGGCCTGGGGCCTGTGGTTCTCAGGACGTGGGTGTCAGGCTTTCCAGGCTGTGGAGGTAAGGGAAGGCAGGAGTTTGGTTCTCTGAACCCAGAACAACCCAGCAGGTCCAGGCGGTCAGAACAAAGGAGGGTGGGAGCCAAGAGTGCCTGGGGTCCCTGCAATGGGAGCCAGAGAAAGCTTCTGGCTGTCACTCTCAAAGAGAAGAAATGTCTGTGTGGACAGGTCGATCTGGGCCTCATGCAATCATCATTTCTTTCCAGGACTTGGGTTAATTCACCAAGGTCCCGGGACTTAATGTAACATCTATTGCTATAGTGATTACGATCTGGTCTCTGGGTGTTCTGAACCTTTGCATAACCCACTTTTCCAACCCATGTTGAGCCCCAGCACGGGCACGAGTGCGTGCGCATACACACACACACACACACACACACCCCTCATACTCCCTAGCCTACTCTAGGCAATTAGGCAATTAGAGCATTCCGTGCTCTGACATACATACCTCAGGGCCTTTGCACAGGCATGCCTCCCTCAGCTTCCTCCTTCTCTTTTCAGTGACTCCTCCCCTCCCTGGCTGCAGAGCCCAGGGGTGCAGCTTTCCACCTCCTTAGTTCACTGAAACACTTGGAGAATCATCCGCCCACATTGCCCACCTCTAGGCATCTGTCAGAACATGTCGAAGGGACTCCTGGAGACTGGTGAAAACTGTCCCAGATGATCCCAGCCATGAAGGGCAAGTGAGTTACTCTGCCCCTGCAAGCCTCTCCTGTAAGTGGGTATAGCCGGATGACTGGCTGTGTGATGTGGGGGAGGGGTGTGGTGGGGGAGGGGCAAGGGACTTCTGTCTCTGTTCCTCTTCCCCTGCACGCCCCATCTGTCCTTGACTGGCCACATATCCTTAGGATCCCAGATGCTTCGTGAACCCCCTTGCTTCCCCTTGAGGACACTGATGGCTTACAGTTTGGTGGCGGGGATTGTTCCCTGGCTTAGCATACACTGCCTGGAGCTTGCTTTGGGGGAGACCTGAGGAAACATTTCCCGGGAGCCTCTGGGGAAAGCTCAGCTCTTAGTAACAGAGACTCCTGGAAGACAGTCTGTTTCCCAAGGCACAGCTGGGCTCAGCGTGAGGCCGACACTACTGCTCTGGCTGCCACCAGAGAAAGATCACTGTGCCCAGTGGGAGCCTAGAGTACAAGGGACAGAATGCAGGGAGGATGTGGCTGTCCCCCAGCTGCTGTTGCAGAAGCCAGCCTGCCCCTGCAATATCTCCTGTGTGCCTCGGGCTCCTGTTCCTGGGGCCCATTGCGTGGCTTTGTCAACAACCCAGCTTCTCCTAGTCTACACGCAGTGGCTTGAACTGACATTGCGTTGGCTGCAGCTGTTTTGGTTCCCAACCCTCCAAAAGCTGTTCTGGGGTGACACTTGCTGCCCCCTCCACTTGGTCCAGACCTGGAGCGGACACCAGTGGGAAGGGCTGGGCCCCCACCTCCACAGCCGCCTCTGATGACTTCAAGATTAGTCCTTCCAATTTACCATTGATCGAAAGGGCCTTCCACAAACAGTGGCTGATACGCGTAGCAGGAGACCATGTGGTACTGAATCCCAGGGCCCCAAAAAGGACACTTGTAGTAAACCAGTGTTCCCAGGGTCAGCAGAGGCCTCCCTACAAGGAGGCAACGGGTGTGGCTGCTCCCTTCTCTGCTCAGCCCTTTTTTGATGAACAGTTCCACCATAAACCTTCACTTCCTGCATCCTACGGAGCTCTTCAGTATGCCGGCTATTCCTATAACTTCTGCTCCCTCCCACCCTACATCTTCCTCCCCTCACCACACTGGCTATTCGCCTTTGCTCCACAGTACATTCTGAGAGCCTCAGGAGACCACCCTCTGCCAATGGTGACAAGTTTATTCTGAGAGGACACGTGGGCTGTGGGCTGGCATGAGGGCCGTCAATGAGGGGGTGGTACGGAGACCATGATCCTCTTAGGGGAAACAAATGGAACCGCACACGGGGCGGGCTCAGTCCAGGTCTCTACACTGCTTTCTGAGCTCTGTCAGCAGCAGCAGCCAATACCTGTTTCCTGAATGTTGCCCATGCATTTCAATAGCTCAGTCTGCTGCTGGCTGAGCAAGGATGCTCTGACTGTAGCTGGAGGGTGAGGGATCCCCAGGTGCAGATGCATGGAGATCAGCCAATCAGGAGAGCCCGTGATTCCACAGTCCCTTCTCAGTACATCCAAAGACAACACCACAGTACCTGGTCTATAACGAGAGGACTTTCATGGGCGCTGAAGCCCGGGCAATCATAGCACGTGTTACAGGTGACGCAGTCACCAGAGGGCCACTACACTGAGATGATGGTGTCTTAGTCAGGGTTTCTATTCCTGCACAAAACATCATGACCAAGAAGCAAGTTGGGGAGAAAGGGTTTATTCAGTTTACACTTCCCACATGCTTTCATCACCAAAGGAAGCAGGACAGGAATTCACACAGGGCAGGAACTTGGAGGCAGGAACTGATGCAGAGGTCACAGAGGGATGCTGCTTACTGCTTTGCTTACCCTGGCTTGCTCAGCTTGCTTTCTAATAGAACCCAGGACCACCAGCCCAGGGATGGCACCACTCACAAGGGGCCCTCCCCCTCCATCACTAATTGAGAAAATGCCTTACAGCTGGATCTCATGGAGGCATTTCCTCAAGGGAGGCTCCATTCTCTGTGATAACTCCAGCTTGTGTCAGTTGACTAAAAGCCAGCCAGTACAGATGGGAATGGTAGCACAGTGTGGTGTGGCAGCAAGAGGCATCTTACAAACTGAGCAGTGCTGGAGGAAGCCTCTGAGGGACTGGGGAGATGTCTTGGTGAAGAGCTTACTGTGCAAGCTTGAGGACCTGAGTGGAGCTCCAGAACAGAGAGAAGAAGCCAGGCTCGATAATCCCAGCAAGAGAAAGCCAGGAGGCAGAGACAGGTAGGTGGATCCCCGTGACTTTCTGCGGGTTCTCTCCTCCACCATGCAGTTTCCATTAGGTTCGGGATTAGACTCGGGTCAGTAGACTTGATACCTAGCACCAGTAGTCTTTCTTTTTTTTTTTTTTTTTTTTTTTTTTTTTGGTTGTTTTGAAAGAGAGGTTTCTCTGTTAGTTCGGGCTGTGTTGGAACATTGCTCGTGTAGACTGGCTGCCTCGAACTCAGAAATTCCGCTGCCTCTGCCTCCCAGTGCTGGGATTAAAGGCGTGCGGCCACCACCCCCGGCTGATTTCTTTTTTTTTTAGCTGGTCTTTGCTTCTTTCCTCTTTTTTTTTTTTTTTTGGTTGGTTATTTGAAAGTAGTGGTTCTTTGATTGCCAGTGGTTTGAGACATCTCGAAGCGGGCTGAAGCATGCTGGAACTCAGAGATTAAATTGCCGGTCTGGTTAAAGCTCAGGCACACCTCTCGCATTCTTGTTTGAAATGCACTCATATAGCTGCTTTCACATTCCCCTACCTGGACCATCGTGCACTAGTCACTCATCTCCGGGTGCCCTCTCACCTGACAGCTGGCAGTACAGGTATGTATCACTATGACTGGTGACATCCTGACTGTGCAAGCAGGAACCTTTTGGATTCAGGTGGATGTGAGACTGGAGACTCAGTTTGCCTTCTGGTATGTACTTCAGGCCTGAACCTTGGCCTGAACTGGCCCTGACCTTTTGACCTTGCTCAACCCAGGCTGAAAGGTCATTTGTACCACTAGCAGAGACAGGAAGATCCTGGTTCCACCTTGCTCTTGAGAGCTCTGGAAAGCACCAGCAGGTCAAGCTTCTTCTAAGAGAAGAGGTAAGTGATGGGGACCACTTCAGGCACATTAGTGAGCGTCTGGAGGGTTTCCACAGAACATTCTAGGAGGCCCCACACCACAGGGATGTCTGGAAGGGACAGGTCCAAACAAGAATGGATACTATGCAAGTTACACACAGCTCCTGTTAACACCCACTGGCGCCTTCTGTCCAGCGCCAATCCTGCACACTTCACCCTTCTTAACCTCCAGCCCCAGCTTTCCCTTGGATCTGACACTAGAACCTCGGATTTGCTTTCTCTGTGTTAGTAAGGGTGGAAGAGCTGAGTCCTGTGAAGGAGTGGCTGGGGCTGGGGCTTAAAGGGGTAGGGCTTTGCGTGGATGCTACCTGCAACAGGAGAGAGAGACAGAAAGAGAGACACAGAGAGAGAGACAGAGAGAGGGAGGGAGAGGGGATGAATGGGGAGAGAGAGAGAGGGAGAGCATGTGAGACAACAGGAATGTGTATGCACATATGCAAAAGCCATGTACACTTGCAGGAGTCAGAGGACAAACTTGGGAGTTGGTTTTTGCCTTCCACCTGTTATATCAGAATCTCTCTTGTTTCTGCTGACGTAGAGGTTATTCCAGCTTAGCTGGATTATTAGGTTAGTTAGATTATTCCAGGTCACCAGAAGCTTCTGGATGAGTCTTCATTGTATCTGTAGTGCCAGCTCCTTAGCTTCTGTTAGGATTATTCCCGGTTAGTTAGGTTAACCCAGGTTACCAGGGGCTACTGGAGGGTTCCTCATAGTACCTCATAGCTCCTTCGCGCCTTCTGTCTTGTACCCTGGTGCCTCTTTTCTCTCCTGGGCTCTCAACTTCATGAGATGTGAGGCATGAGAAGCCTGTGGGACAGATTGGCCTCTGCTCTTGGTTCTGCATGGAGCCTGCACTCTCCCTGAACAAGTTAGGCTAACCCTGAAAGGACAGGAGGTTTGCATCCGGATGTGTGAGCGGCAGGGGCTGGGCCAAAGGGAGATGCCTAAAGACAAAGAGAAGAGGCCTGTGTAATCTGTTTGCAAACAAAGACTTTGCTTCCAGAGGCTGTTGCAGGAGACGCTGATACTAACGGACTTGGCTGGACTATTGTCCTTGTGCAAGCAGCTTATGAAAATGCTGTGGTCTTCACATCCTGTGTAGAGGCCGGCCGTGGGCACTGGTCCAGGAGCTGCTGCCTCCCAACCTCCAATTCCATTTTATTAAAAGTGTGTGTGTGTGTGTGTGTCTAGATGAGTGGTACTGAAGATGAAACCCAGGCTTTGAACATTCTGGGCAAGTGCTGGCCACTATGCCATCTCTCACTTCTGCTAATGTGCGATGTGTGAGTCTTCAAAGTTCTGGCAGCTCTCAGCTGGAAGTAGTGGTTCACATCTGTAATCCCAGCTCTGGAGTTAGCAGCTGCCAACCCAGGAAACATAGTGAGCTCCTAGTTCACAAATAAAAGAGGCCTGGGGTGAGACTTGGTGGTAGCACATCCCTAGTAGATACAACGCGATCACCGGATCAACGCGTTGATCCCCAAAACAGAAGAAACACAATGTGTCAGTTTTCATGGAACCATGATTGGCTCACTGGGTGGCAAGCTCAGGGCAGGAAGCCAGAGTCTACCGGGCCTGGGCAGCGGCTCCTTCTGATGACAGGACTTGTGTTTCCCAATGCTGATGGGTCAGCATAGACCTTGACCTTGGGGTAGATGATGCTTAGCCCAGAAGGGATAGCTGCTTCTCCTGGTGGTGTCCGCTGCCCAGTGGGAATAAACCTGCCCTGATTCCCTGTGGCTCTCAAGGCTTAGCTGCAGCTTAGTGGAGTATCTTGGAAAGAAAGCTGTTGGAGGTTATTGTGGCCCCTTTAATCCCAGTCCTCCATGGGCAGGAGCAGGAGGGGTTCAGTGAGTTTCAGGCCAACCTGGGCAATATAACAAGTTATAGGCCAGACAGAGCTATATTCTAAGACCTTGTCTCAGAAGAGCTGCCTCCTGAAGATAAGGTCCTGTCCTCATCCTGAAATTCACATATGACCTGACTTGGGAACAGTCTGAGGACATGATTAGTTACCGTGACATCATACATATAGATTCTTAAGTCCAACAACTGCGGTCCTATTTGCTTACTGATTCAGCACTACTAGGGATCGAACCCTGGGCCTTACAGGTGCTAGGCAAACTCGAAACAACTGAGCTGCACGTCCAGCCCTATTTTTTTACTTTTAATTTTTAGAGAGAGATCCAGGTGTGGTGGCACACGCCTTTAATCCCAACATTCGGGAGGCAGAGGCAGGAAGATCTGAGTTTGTGGCTGTTCTGGTCACACAAAGTGAGTTCCGGGACAGCAAGGGCTGTTACACAGAAAAATACTGTCTCAAAAAACAAAACAAAATGTTTAGACAGGGTCTCACTATGTTGCCCTGGGTGGTCTAGAACTCACTCTATAGCCAGGCTGGTCTTGAACTTACAGTCTAGAGGTTGAGCCTCTAGACTCAGTGGCTGCTGTCCTTATTAGAGGAAGTAAATTTTGACACATACGCAGATTACATAGACAGAGAGGCAGAGCCTAGATTCATGTAGCCGCTGACTTCGGAATGCCTGGAGCCTGCAGGCCCGGCCATATTTGGACATCAGCCTTCTGCTTCCAGGACTATGAAAGGACAACACTTATTGTTGCTTGTAACTGTAGCCACAGGGACACTAATGCTGGGTTCTGGAAATTCGCTGCCTATTCATTAACGATGTTCACTGCCTTGAGTGTTTGATGCCTCCAGGGCCCTGTAGCCTGTCTGAGCTTTGTTCGCTGCATGACAGTTCTCCTGGCTCCCCCGGGCACTCTGATATAAAGTTATCAGCAGGCTCAGATACTGTCCAAGAGATACACCCACCCTTAGTTACTTCTTGGGCAGGCAGGTCAAGAGTCCAAGGACCCAATGACCAATTCTTTGTGGGCTGAGACAGAACAGAGAGGCTGGGATGGGTGGAATGGATGGTCTATGTGAAATGTACTGGATTTGAGACCTGGTGCCACTGCCTTATGGCCTTGAGAAATCCCTGGTTTTCCCCTCACAGCATAAAAGGATGGAACACATGTTTCTTAGTAGTCCCAGGCTCTGAGATCCATTTTGTGCTCTGAGTTTTGGTTCCCAAATGGCAGTGGTATAGGAATCTGCCCACCACACCCTTAGACATATGAGGTAGACTAGAGTATGCTGTGGGCCGGCCACACAAAGGCGACAGGCTGGATGGCAACCGAAGAGCCAGCCGTGTCCATGCAAAATGCATGAGCCCAAGGCTGTGTAGCTCGGACTACAGGTGGAACCAGTTTTGTTTGTGTTTTGTGAGACAGGGTCTCACTATGTAGCCCTGGCTGGCCTGGAACTCATTATGTAGACCAGGCTGCCCTTGGACTCATAGAAGCCCATCTGTCTGTGCCTCCCAAATCCCGGGCTTAAAGGTGCGAACCACCGACACACAGCTTGCAGGCAGAGCCTGTGACAAACGATCAATCGAGTCTCAACTGCAAATCTGGGTTCTCCTACAGCCTGGAGGCTGGAATTCCAAAGTCAAGGTGTTGGGATGTCCACTATCCCTCTGACTAACTCCAGCTCTTGGTAGTGGGGACAGTCCCTGGTGTCCCTGTCTCATGATATGGCCTCTCCTGTCTGTGTTTCTTATAAGAACACCAGCGGTTGAATTTAGGACCCTTCTAACGGAATAAACTCATCTTAACCATTACATGTGTAATGATCTTTTTTTCTAAATAATGTCACACAGTCACATGTGAGAGCAATGGGAATGGGGAACACATTGTCAGACTCTGATCCAGGCAAGCATGTGCCATTTGTAGCCAACCTGTGACCTGAGCAGGTGTCCCAAGCACTCTGGGCAGCCTAGAGTACTGCCAAGTTGTGTTGGAGGCCAGCGTGGGACAAGCCTTTGCAGTGACGCAGTCTTGACTCTTCCTCTCTTCGAGTCAGTGATTTTCCAGCAGAGTCATACTGGCCAGCGATGGACAGTAGAGAAAATCTCTCCCAATAGCAGAAAGTTCTGCATCATGCCGCTACGGACAGGAAGGCCAGGTGTCAGAGGCATTGGTGCTAGGATTGAGGCCATAGGGTCCCGGAAGATGCTTCTCCCCTGTGGCTGCAGAGATTGTTAATCCAGGGAACTCTGCTTCTGAGAATAGGGGGAAAGACTGCAGGTGTTTCTTGGGTAGGTGCCATGGCAGGGTGTCAATCTCCAGTACCTCTGCTGCTCGCCCAGGGCCAACACGCCACACCCAGCACCTCGCCCAGGTCATGAGCAGGACTCTGGGACAGAAGGTCCCCAGGTTCTGCTTGTTCCTTTTCTGATTGATGCCCCTTTATTTTTTATTTTAAGTGTATGACTGTTTTGCTTGCATGTATGTCTGTGCACCACTTGTAGACGTTGCCCATGGAGACAAGAAGAGAAAGTCAGAACCCTTGGGACTGAGGTTACAGGTGGTTTTGAGCCACCACCATGTAGGTGCTGGGACTTACAGCAGAGTTGGCTGTAAGAGTGACCAGAGCTTTAAAATCCTAAGCCAACTCTGTTTAAAAACCAAACCAAACCAAACCAAATTCAGGGCTGGAGAGATGGCTCAGTGGCTAAGAGCACCGGCTGTTCTTTTAGAGGTCCTGAGTTCAAGTCCCAGTAACCACACGACTGCTCACAACCATCTGTAATGAGTTCCTATGCCTCTTCTCGTGCATCTGAAGACAGCTACCGTGTACTTTATTTATTTAATAAAAATAAATAAATCTTTAAAAATTTAAAAAAAATTAAGCTGGGTATGGTGGTGCTTGCCTTTAATCCCAGCACGTGAGAGGCAGAGTCAGGCTGACCTCTGAGTTCAAAGTTAGCCTGATCTATAGAGTTCCAGGCATCTAGGGCTACACAGAGAAACCCTGTCCTGAAACCCCCACACACACACCAAATTTTTTAAATTATTTTTGTAATTATTTTTTGTGTATATAACATATCTTTACACCACCATCTGTGGGCCTGACGTCTGAAGAGGCCAGAAGAAGGAGTCAGATCTCCTGGGATTGGTTCACACACAGGTGGCTGTGAGCTTCCATATGGGTTCAGGGAATTGAACCTGGGTCCTCTGCAAGAGCAGTCAGTGCTCTTTACTATGGAGTCGTCTCTCTTGATCCCATAATTCTTTCTTATGGAGCTCTTCTCTGTGTCCTGTGCTCTGGGATGTCAAGAAGCCATCGCCTCCATCGCTGTAGATACCAACCTATCCTCCTTCCTAGTTAATAGTGAAAAATTGAGAAACGACTTCAGATTGGTCAGGCGTCCCCTGGGGGGTCTGCACAGCCAGCAGTGATGCTTAATGGCTGACACAGGTGGAATCTTTTTAGTGCCTGTTGGGGTGCAGGGCACCGATATACATTTGTTGTAGGTGACCAGCCTTAGGCATCTCCATGGCCTCTTATCAAAATGCAGGTAGATACCTCTGACTCTCACCGTTCCTCGGGGATTAGGGAGGCACCTGGTACCCCGCAGACATCTCACATTGACCTCTAAGCTCCTCTGCCTCCCTGGGAGCAGTGTCTCTTGTCACACACAACTCACAGAGAGCTGTTGTCTGCCACCAGATTATGGTGGTCATGTCAGAGCAGCTCAGACCAGCAACCAGTGCCACACACCTGACATTTCCAGCCACAGAAGTGCCTGTTGGGAACAATTAGGGGAGCACACCGCATGGAGCCCAGAGAGAAAGAGCATGCTCACTCCCATCCCATTCACAAACCTGGGAGCTAAGTGGGGTACGTGGCCAATGGTCTGTGTCCTTGCACTATCCAGAGCCCTACCCTCTTCTGCCATGACATTGGGTTCAAGGCACATCCATAGTCTGAGGACATCCTGGGAAACCAGCCTAAAGACAGACCTTGCAGGAGCAGGAGCCAGCCATACTCCAGCCAGGACCCTCTCCTGCAGGGGGCACCGAGGACTATTTCTGTTTGACTACCACCCAAGAGTCCCCAGGCAAACCCAGGCCATAGAACTCTCAGGTGGGATGGATGCACAGGGCAGGAAACAAGGTAGGAGAAAGACAGGGCTGGATAACAAATGGCCTCCAGCAAAGACAGACACAAGCTAGAAAGGCTGGAGACTACTCTGTTCTGGTCAGCGTGTGTGCTAATGCCTGGCTTTGTACATCAAGAACTGCCTGGGGCCAAGGCTCAGATAAGCTATGAGGACAGCTTGTGCCCAGGGTTGAGGAGCTCAGCTCTGGGAGCTGCCAACACACTCTCCCTTCCCCTCCCCTTCCTGCTCTTCTGGTATGGGCCTGCCTCTGTCAGAGCATCTCTCTCTCTCTCTCTCTCTCTCTCTCTCTCTCTCTCTCTCTCTCTTTCTCTCTCTCTCTCTCTGGAGAGAGCCCTTCCACAGTCCAGTGAGCTGATGAAAGGGGGGACAAGGAGAGACAAGAGGAAGCATACACTTAAAATGGTCCCTTCCTCCTTCTCCAGCAGGAAGATCTCTAGGCAGAGTTGCCCATACAGTGGCGCTGTTCGTACACTGCCTAGACACCTGGCACCTGCCTCTGCTTCTCTATACCCAGGCCTGGGCCCCATTAATCCCAAGGATGGGGCATCTGTGTCTTTACACAGAGAAGGTGCCCAGAAGCCACGCCTCCTGTGGGGCAGCACCCTTTAATAATGTGTGCCCAGGAGGAAGCCTGTTGGAATGAATCAGCGTCAAACTTAACGGCTTAGAAAACTGGAAAGGCAGCTGTGCCCTGGGGTGGACTGGATTCTTGGTCCTGCCCCTCAAAGCTTCTCCATTCACAGGTCTGGGCACAGAGGGCTGGAACCACAGGCTGGGCAAACTTCATCTCTTTCCGTGTTCCCTCTCACAGTGGACTCAGGACTCTGCCACCTGCCCCCTTACCCCCAACTCCCGCAAGGAAACACTACAGCCTGTTAACAAGCTGGAGCTTATGGGAGTGATTACCCTGGGAACAGTTACAATGTTACTCAAGTTAGGGTCTGAAGCTGTGTCTCAGGCAGCCTGCTCACCTCAGACTCAGTCTCTGTCCTGGAGAATCCATCTAAAAGAGCCGCACTAATGGGGGAAAGTAGGAAAAGAGGAAGTTCATTCTGTAACCACTTTGGGGGGGGCGGTCCTGGGACCTCCCTCAAATCTGTCTTTGAGCTCCTGATATAAGACTTAGGCTAAATGGAAGGCAAAGAGAGCAGAACTAAGCAGTCCTAGTGTAGGACTATCCATCATGGCTGTCCATAGTCTCAGTTCCACTATCCTGCACGGAGGTCTGAAAGTTGCAAGTCTCTTTCCAGAAGAAAAGTGTCCCTACCAGCTGGCCCAGGCTTTAACTTCTCTGAGCATGAGATTCCTGAGGGAATTATAATTCCCTCATTTGGCATAAATTCTCTCCTTTCCCTTCGTCAGAAACCACCTTGTTGACTTTATCCCCTTGGAATTCTGGGTTAGCATTTTTTTCTCTTAGCGTATTGGCATGTTGCTCTAAGATTTTCTTGCTGATAGTGAGGGTCTAAACGGGTCTGTTTCTTCTTAGTTCTATTCCAAATGTCCATCCACTGATGGGCAAGCAAACAAATATGGTGGTAGTGACTAAGTTTTGATTGTTATTAGAGTTGGTGGTACATGCCTTTAATCCCAAGCACTCAGGAAGCAGAAGTAGGCAGGTTTCTGAGTTCAAGACCACTCTGGTCTACAGAGTGAGTTCCAGGACACAGAGAAACCCTATGTTGAAAAACAAACAACGCCGGGCAGTGGTAGCACACACCTTTAATCCCAGTACTTGGGAGGCAGAGGCAGGTGGATTTCTGAGTTTGAGGCCAGCCTGATCTACAGAGTAAGTTCCAGGATAGCCAGGGCTACACAGAGAAACCCTGTCTCGAAAAACCTAGAAAAGAAAAAAAAAAAAACAAACAAACAAAAAAGTTTTAGTTGTCTAAACAAGCTAGACTCATTTGATGAGTCTCAGAGAGGGATTGGCTTGATTGATCATTGTTGTAAGAAAAACCTGCCTACTGTGGGTGGTACCATCCCCTAAGTCTAGGGGCCCTGGATCATAGTGTGGAGACTAAAGCACAGGCCGGCGTGTATTTATCTCTCCCTGTTCTTGACTGTGGATGTGACCAGCTGCTCCCAATCCTGTCTCAACTTCTCCGCAGTGACAAATCAAAACAAACATTTTCTTAAAGTTGCTTTTGCTGAGGTGTTTTATCACAGCAACAGGAGCAGAAGTAGGCCAGTGGTCCATCCAGATGATGGAGCCCCACTCAGCCAGGAAGCATTGCCACATGTTACAATGTAGACGAACCTGGAGATCGTGCAGCTTGAAAGAAGAAGCCAGACACAAGGGGTCGTGTCTCATGAGCCACTGACATGCGATGTCTGCTAGGCAGATCCACAAAAGTGGAGACAGATGTGGCCAGCAATCAGAGCTGTCACGGGGGAGCCCAGAAGTGGTAGCTTTGGGGTAACTCTGGGGTGGGTTCATTGTGCTGACGATTGTTTGTCATTACGGGAACACCCCCAACCACAGTTGGACTGGTGAGTCTATGGCAGGTGAATATGTCTCATAAGCTCTTGTCATTGGTGCTGTGGCTTTGGCCTCTGCTTTTCTTGACACCTGGCTCAGTCTTGTTATACAGTTAGGGTCTCTGGAAAGTATCTAACTTTGGGGCCCAAAGAGGGTTTTTTTTTCCCCATTTCCTCCTCCTTTTCTTCTTCCTCTCCCTTTTTCTCCTTCTTCCTCTTCCTCCTCCCTCTCCCCCTCCTCTCCCCTTCTTCTTCTCTTTCTCCTCTTCCTCCTCCTTTATGTGTGTGGGTGATTTGTCTGCACGTATGCCTGAGCGCCATGTGTATGTCTGGTGTTCACAGAGGCCAGGAAAGGGCCTTGGATCCCCTAGAGCTAGAGCTACAGATACTTGTGAGCCGCCATGTGGGTGCTGGGAATCAAACCTGGGTCCTGTGGAAGAGCAGCCAGTTCTCTTGACTGTGAGCCGTCTCTCCAGCCCAATTTTCTGATTAGTGGTATGTAAGAACAGAAAGGTCCCTAGGGCACTTAGAGCACAGAGGTGCAGACCAGAGGCACCATATGGAAGGGAGGAGACAGGGAGAGAGCTGCCATGTCTCTGAGCCCAGGCCGAGCCTGCTACCACCTCCCTGGAATTACTGTCTCATTGTTACTTCATGGAGGAGGTTAAGATTCTGACTCGCCCTTGGCTGGGCTCTGCCACCTGCTGAGAGCAGCCACAATCTCTACAAACCGTGTGACACTCAGGGTACAGTGACATAGGACATGCCAGTACTCCTTGATCATCTGGGTGTTCCCCACCTGGGCACTCCTGTGGCTCCCCTTCCTACCTCATCAGCTGAGCTGGACCCCAACAATGGCCCCCCACCCTCTATGTCTTTCCCTTTGTCTCAAAACACACAAAAGAGTATTGATTCTGTTACAGCCCCCAAAATCAGATTTCCACAGGACGTCTCAGTGGGGCCAAGTGAAGGTGAGTGCAGGGTGGCTTCTACATAAGGCTCTGGGAGGAAGAGGAATACACCTGCAGTTCTTGGGCCTGCAGCTATTTCCTCTGTCTTCAAATAAACCTGGCCATATTTTCTCTCTGCCTGCCTAGCCATCTCTTCTGACAATTCATGATTGTCCCTTCCAAGATCTTGAACTGATAAGATCTCAATAAGCCTACACCCGATAATCCCTTTGGGCCTAGAAGGTCACAGCCACAGGCTCCACCTGGAATCCCGGAGTGGGGAGTCTGGGAGGTGTTTAAATGACCCTCCAGCCCCTAGGGGCTTCAGCTCTTCTTAATAGCATTTTTCAAGTCACTGCTTGCTAGCTGCAGCAGCCCTGGTGACAAACAGCATACAATTCCAGTCCCTCTAATGTGGAACCCTTTCTGATTGTACCCCCAACCCCCAAAATATCACAGCAGCTCAAACCCCTCCGTTATCCCCACACCCACAGGAGCTCCACCCTCCGTGACACCACTGCTCAGTTTATTCACACCATTGGTCCTTAGCAGTTCCAAGATGTCTCCTGCCTCTCCTCCACAGTAGATGAGACACTCCCACAGTGCAGAAGCCACTCAGCTCATGGGACAGCCCAGCAGTAGTGTCTTCACGGAGGTAGGAAGGATTCCACAGAGGTGGTGGGTTAGCATCAGCCCTGCCATTGTTTCTTGGCATGGTTCTGTCAAGTTGTCAATTCAGAAGCACAAAGGGCCTTTGGCGCGGCCTGAGAGAACAGAAAGGGCTGTGTGCTACTGTTCATCTGGAGAGCCCAGCCTGGGGTGTTGGGGTGGGGTGCACTTTAGCTAATGAACTTCTTCCTCACTGTGGAGAAGTCAGGGGGCTACAAGGGGAACCCTGCCTAACTCCTCTGCAGAAGCCCATCTGCTGTGCACTGGAAATCTTGTTTACCTTGCCACTCCTGTCCCTCCCGAGTCTGGCTTTGGCCATCAGTAGCCGAGAGTATTTGGTGGCCCAGTGAAACCACAGGTAAATGACACCCATGTTGGCAGGAGAGCCTGGCTAGCGCCTTCCTGGTTGGCGGAGACTCAGGACACTGAGAAGGAAGTGCAGAGGCTGGGGATGCCTGAGAGGCACAGCCAAGCAGGTCTAGGCACATTTGAATCCCTTCCCAGGCCCGCTGGGACTTCATATGGCTCTGGTGTGGCTGTTAATTATAGCAAACAGTCATAGCTGGAGAGTTCTCAGGCATCGTTGAGTTGAGGGCTGATGCCTCCCGTGGTGGCTGAATAATGGAAGCCCAGTGATGTGAGAGCACTCTATTTACTAAAGTGAAGCCCCTCTGGGGAGAATCCAGAGGCCATGTAGACTCCAAAGAGTGGGTGGAAGAGGCCAGTAAAGGGCTGAGAAGCTAGCTCTGTCAGTAAAAGGCTTGCCCCAAGGAGACCTGAGTTTGATCTCCAGGACTCATGTAAAAACATGGGTTGGTGTACCATGGCTGTTAGTACTGGGGAGGTGGGACAGATGGATCCATGGGGCCTGCCTAGCTTATTTGGTGAGTTTTCAGGGTTGGAGAGACCATCTCCAAAAAAACAAAGTGGATGGCACCTAAGGATGTACATCTGAGTTTGGCCTCTGACCACCACATCCACAACTTCTATAGCACACACAGATGCACCTACACACAAACACACATGAGTGAACACAAATGCACATACATCACCTGACCAAGTGCCTGACCAAGGAAGAATAATGGCTTTTTTTTTTTTTTTTTTAATGGCAATAGTGTCTGAGGTATCAGGCAGGGGCATTTGGGGTTATAAGCAGAGACCCACTGTAGGGCAGACGGATGAGTGTATTTGGAGGATCCTGCCAAGCTGGCTTCTGTATCTCAGGATACTGTGCCTCCTCCTGCGTGCCACCCAGCCTATGAACCTTGTCAGTCACCTTGTACAAAGCAGCACCGTAGGCTGCAGCACCTGGAGTGGACCTGGCCAGCTCAGGGCACATCCTGTTCCCTTTCTTGCCTTGCCTGTTAAGCCTCTCTATGTCCAACACATTAATTCCCAAAGAATGAAACAGCCAGAGGGACCCTAGAGAGCTGGGACTGGCTCCAGCGGATTAACGACTTCCCCAACCTGATGGAACAAGTCTGCAGAACAGCCTTCCCATCTGAGATGGTGGCACTGTCTTTTGTTATTCTTGTCATGTCTCCGTGGTGCTCTCCTGGCCTCACAGACATCTTGGGCAACAGACTAGAGCCCGGTGCAGATCTGGGAGCCTTTTCTCTAATTCCTCCCTCAAGCAAAGAACAGCGGTGGCTCCTGACGTCAAGCTCTGATCTAAGAGATCAGCCGATTTGCTTCTCCATCAAAAAGACAAACCACGGTTTGTTTGGCTTTCCCTTTGAAGCAAAAGCTTCTCAATGACAACAAAACCTTGACAATGAACCAACAAAGCCAAGCCGGTAAGAGCCCAAGGCTCAGATAGGATGCTGAGGCCAGTCATCCTTCCGTCCTGGCTGGTATGGGAGGGGACGATGAGTCTCAAGACTGCCCAGAGCTAAGTTCCATAGAATCTGAGCCTTGAATCTGAGCCATAGAATCTGTGACCTGAAATGGTATGCAAAAGCTCAGGAATATGTCCTGTTTCCTTCTTTCCATATTAAATGAAGCATGCAAGAGTGAGACTACTTATGATTACTTGGGCTCCTGTGAAATTGCATGTTGTGACTAGCTTTAATTATCAACTTGACACAACCTAGACAATCTGGGAAGAGTGCCTCAGTGAGGGACTATCTGTCTATATTAGATTGGCCTATTGGGGATTGTCTTAATTATGTTAACTGAGGTGATGAGATCCAGCCCACTGTGGGTGGCACCATTCCCTAAGTTTGGGTCCTGGGCTATATAACGGTGGAGGAATGGAGCTGAGCATAAGCAAGCAAGCAAACAAGCAGGGAAACACTCATCTCTCTCTGCTCTTGACTCTGGATGGGGTAAAACCAGATGTTTGAAGTTCCTGACACCTTCACTTCCCCATAATGATGGATGGTAACCTGGAACTTGGAGCTAAAAGAAACCCTGCCTTCCCTAAGTAGGTTTTTGTTAGGATATTTTATCACAGCAGCAGAAATGAAGCAAGAGTACATATCCACTGCTTTGCCTGGACATTGCCTACTCATGGACAGCACGACTCTGCCTCGGCTGTCATGGGCAGTGTACCTCTGTCTAGTTGCTCATGGGAGTACATCCATGTTGCTCCTTGACAGCTCAGGGGTGAAGACTTCAGTTCCACCTTCCTGTTAGCATTCTTAGTCTCTTGGTCCTTTGTATTTCCATTACATTTTAGAATCACCTTGCTAGCTAACACTTATTCTTGTTTGTATGTGCTCATGTCTGTATGTGCGTGCGCACACACACACACACACACAGAGACAGAGACAGAGACAGAGATAGAGGGGGGAGAGAGAGGGAGGGGCTTGACTATGAACAGTTGGTAAAGCGCTCATCAAGGGTGTGTGAGGCCCTGGGTTCAGTCCCAAGCACAGCATAAACGAGGCACGGTAGCACAGATCTGCAACGATCACACTTAGGAGGTGGAGGCAGGAAGATCGGAAGTTCAAGACTATCCTCAGGTCCGTAGAGTCTATGGCTGTGGGCTCGGGACATGGCTCTATCACTAAAGGACTTGCCAGACAAGCACCAGGAAGTGAGTTTGAATCCCCAGAGTCCATGTTAAACAAACAAGACCAAACCTATGTCATTCTATTGTTACCAGAAGTGCTGGGAATGCAGAGACAGGCAGATCTCTGTCTAGGACTCACTGGCCACCAGCCTAATCTAATCTGCAGTCTCTGGTCCTAGTGAAAATCTTAGTTTCCAAAAACAAGGTGGGCAGCTCGTAGAGAATGACACCTCCAACTGGAATCCCTCCACATATATGGGCATTCATGCACTAGCATGCACTAGTGTGCACGCACGTGCTCATGTGCACGCACACACAGAAAAAGAGAGAGTTTGAGCCCTGCCTGGGCTAGAGAGAGAGGGGTTGAGGTGCTAGAGATGATGGCTGTTGCAGAGGACCCCAGTTCAGTTCCCAGCACCCACGTGGGGCTCACAACCATCTGTAACTCCAGTTCCAGCGGATCTGATGCCCTCTTTTGACCTTGGAGGGCACTAGGCACACACATGGTGCACATACATACATGCAGATGAAGCATTCTTACACGCAAAATAAATAAATCTAAAACAAATTAAAGAGGTAAGGTAGGAGGAAGAAGGCTGGGGCGTGGCTGTGTGGTGGAGCACTTGCTGGGATGACGGACTCACTGGGATGAAGAGGCCGTGGAGGATTCTGGAGAACTGACACCTATCTGATAGAGGTTTCCACTAAGACCGAGTGGGAAGTACAGGGAATTCCCATGTCCCCAGGGTCCTCCCCACATGGAGAGCCTTCCCTGTGCTCATCACTGGGGAATCAGGGCGCTCGGTTACATCCAGTGAGCCTGAGAAACCAGCCAGTTCTGTTCAGAAACCTTTAGACAAGGAGGCCCGAGTTAGTGATGGACTGATAGGAAGGGCTCTGACTCTCTGTCTCTCTATCTCTGTCTCTCTGTGTCTCTGTTTCTCTGTCTCCCTCTATCTCTCTATCTCTCTATCTCTCTTCATCTCTGTGTCTGTATCTCTTTATCTCTATCTCTGTCTGTGTCTGTGTCTCTGTCTCTCTGTGTCTCTGTCTCTCTGTCTCTCTCTCTCTCAGTGCCAGAGATAGAACACACGGGTTTCGGAACTATCTGGCAAGTGTCCCACCTCTAAAGTATATCCCCATCCCTTTTTCTAGTTTGTTTTTTTGAGGCAAGGCCTCAGGATATTGTTCAGGCCGGCCTTGAACTCACTCTTGCGGCCCAGACAGAGTGTTTTACAGTCCTTGTGTCTCAACCTCAGAAGTGGCTGAGACTACAGACCTGTTGGGGCTACTCTCAAGGACCCTAATGGTGATTCTAGATCCTGGGCTACATTCTCAAAGCACCCCAGTACTCAGCGGCAGACCATGCCCATCAAACAGGCTCTACTACTTGGACGACTGCCATCCTGGGAGTCTCCCCACAGACACCCCTCCTTCAGGGGGCTCCACCTTAGTTCCTTATCTCACTCACTATGAATGCTTCAGTCGCCGACACCTCCAGCGACGTCAACATTTCCTCTGCAGACACTCCACCCTCGGACAGCCGTCTGTCTCAGTACCCATAGCTGGAGAAATCCCAGAGCTGCCCCCAAATTTATCTCAGGTTTTGTTAAATCCTACTGACTCTGCCAGTGTTCAGCAAGAATCTCTGCCCTGGGTGGGTGTGTGGGTGTGTGAGTAAGCTCCATTTACCCTCTCCTTATAAAGTCCCAATGACAAACCAAAGTTCAGTTACAGTAAAGGTCACCCTGGGGAAACAGTGAGTTTGTGGGGTTCACCCCGGAGGACCTGCACTCAGCGGGGACGATGGCCCTCCACAGCCATCTGTGGAGAAAGAGCCTCTTCCCTAGTCCTACGGAACCTATAGCCTCTAGGCTCCCCCTGAGGCCATGTGAAGTTAGGGTAGAATTGCACACAACGGACTGAAAGAGGACTGGATACTCAGCTGAGGGTCCTCTCCTCCTGTGAGACAAAGTCACCAGTTAATAATTCCAGCTCTATTGCAAGCAAGCCCGGCCTCATTGAAGATGGAAGGCCTTAGGTCGGCCTGGAGGATATTCCTACACAGTGTACTTTACCACTGAACCATCTCCTGTCCCCAGACTGATTCGCACCTTTCCTGCAAATTATCTCAAAAGGGAAAAAAAAAACTTCTCTAGAAACAGCAGAAGTGAGCCTCAGGAAGAAGCTCAGGAAACAAAGAACAGAAGTGGGGGTGCCAGGCAGGGAGAAAGGGGTAGAGCAGATTAGGATGTCCCTGGAGGACACAGAGTTCTCTTGATGGGAAGTACAGAGGTTACTCGACGTCGGTTTCTTCCTACACGTTCATGACAAAGATGCAGGTGAAGGTTAGGATTAGCGCAAGCACACATCTGCCTATGCCCTGCCCTGGGCACGTGGTTCCCTCCCCTCCATCGTCCCTGCACCATTTATTTTCAGGACAGATGAGCAAACAGCAGTTCACCTGTTTCCATGGTCACTTACGAGATATTTGATGGGCAGTGATTGTGTGGATACCAGCTGTCTCCTAGGCTTGCACTGGTCTTTTCCTTGGTCTCTGTGCCCTTCTCGATGGGGGAAAACCAGGCAGGCATCTCCAGATCCCAGAGCCCCTATGTGCTGGCTTGCCAGCTGGATGAAGGGAGACCCTGTGGTGTCTGTTTAGTGTTTTGGGAAGAGGGATCCATGCGTGAATACCAGGACATCAGTGGCAAGTCTTCCTGGTACTCTTTAAAACTGTAACGATCCCCAGTAGTCCCTCTTTAGAAACAGAATGAAATGTGGTTTCTCCTACATTGTTGGGGGAAAATCAGAAAAAAACCTGCAGCTTCTGCCATGCTGGTTTCCAAATAGGCTGGCCTGCAGGTGAGACCCATCTCCTCTGTGATAACGTGCGTCTGGTGTCTACACTACCGGACAACAGGCACTTTTACTAGATAAAAGCATCCCATATGAGGTTCAGTCCTTCTGTGAGCTGCTCCAGGATCTGTTCCCCTTCCCCTTCTCCTTCCCCCCAACCCAGCATGATGCAATATTTGCTTCTTGTGTCTACAAGGCTTCCCGAGCCACTTCTGAAATTGCTAGACTGACCCCTGGTGGCCAACAGGGGCATTGCGGTCTAGGAGCTGCTGCCTAATTTCCTTAGGGTGTTGCATCAGCCCTAAGAAGTCACGGCAGTGCCAGTCAGCTCTTAAAGCCACAAGGGATTTTCCCTGTCTGAGGCCTTATTGCTTCTTGTTTCGGGAATCCTATCTTACATCCGCCTGCGCCTGGCTCCTGATGGCCAGGAGCTGGTGGTCAAGGAGAACTGGCCCAGGAAGTTCGCTACTGTTGCCGAGCCCAGGACCACCGAGCCCTCAGGCACAGCCCTCCAACTGGGGCACGTGCACGGGCATATACACAGAATAAATAGAAGAAGTGAATGTAAAAAGTCAAAAAACAAACAATGAAAGGGGCCTAGGGAGACGGTTCAGAAGACAAAGGAGACACCTGATAGGAACCTCTGGCTTTAATAAGCCGATTCAAGCCGAATTAAAAGTATAAAGGCAGGTTTACTGGAGACAGCTCTCAGGAAGGTCCCAAGGAACAGGAACATAGAAATCACCATGCAGACAAGGACCCACCTGCCTATGCTTCCAGAGGTAAATTATTTCTTTTTCCTTCTTTCTCATTTTTTTTTTTCGTTTTGCAAGTTGGTCCCAAGTCACTATATAGCCAACAATGACCTTAAACTGATCTTCCCGCCTCCACCTCCCAAGGGCTGGCATTCTTCAGCCTTCCTCTAAAGTGGAGACCTGTGAGCCTCCTGAGGCAGAGTTGGTTGTTGATGAGGTGTGAGGCTGCTGCCCCCTCCTGGCCAGCTGCAGCACTGTCGTTAAAAGTTTCATCTTGAGGGTAGACCAGGGTCACCCACGTTGTAAATTGGGGAATAACCTTGAAGGTCATGGTAACAGCAACCAGGCGTGGTGGCACATGCCAGTAATCCCAATGGAGGCATAGTTATCCTCTGCTACACAGTGAAGTCCAGTCCAGCCTGGGCTACTTGAGACTCTGTCTCAAAACCCAGGGGAAAAAAAAGCCGCCCCCCCCCGCCCCCATATCTACTGGTCAGCCTAAAACTCATATACAAGCGACATTAACGGGACTAATAAGGTTGTTCTTATGTACTTGTGTGTGTGTGACAATTACAATTAAAGAAAAAGAGGTAATGAATGTGAGAAGGAACAAGGGGAGATTGAGACATGGAAGAGGGGGAAAGGGAGGGAGGAATGATGTAATTATATTTCATATTTTAGAAACCCTAAAAACAAAACACAAAAGCTCCTGCCTGTGATCCCACTGTAAGTCGATTGTGATCCTGATGTGTAACGTACCCCATGCACTAAAACTGTAACAGTCGGATTTCCTCCTGGAAGTATCCCCCACATCTGCTCTAGTAGAGCCTCCGGGGTCCCCTGAATGCAGCCATTCTATAGAGGAACAGGCAGGCAGGACTTGAGGAAGGCAAGTGCTGTTTCTGGTGATAAATTAGCTTTCTGCTTCAGCCGGGGTGTGAACGGTGCCTGTGGCTCTGACTGTATACTTTTTAATGTATATGACTACGCTGTCTGTGGCTGCCTTCAGACACACAAGAAGAGGGGATCAGATCTTGTTATAGATGGTTATAAACCATCACGTGATTGCTGGGAATTGAACTCAGGACCTCTGGAAGAACAGTCAGTGCTCTTAACCGCTGAGCCATCTCTCCAGCCCTGTATGTTAGTTTTTAAATACTGTTCCTATCACAGTTTGGAGCCCCTGGTGCTTTCTCCTTGCCTGCCTCGGGAGACAGCTAGTATTCCAGGCTAGTAATGTCACAGTCAACCACACATATGAGAGCCCTTGGCAGTGGACCAACCCTCAGCACCAGCTGCAGGGCTGTAGAAACAGACACCATGAACTCTCAGTTCCCCTGGAGCTTCTTTTTGGCTGGTTGTCCGAAGGCTCTGATCAAGGCCACTGTAGGGGCCAGGTGTTTGCTCTTCGTGGAAGCCGATTCTGAAACTGCCCTTCTGGGCAGGGTGCTAGCCACATCCCCTATTCTTGGCTTAATCTGTGAATGATGCAACTGGCAAGGAACTGGTGAAATGGACTGGAGACATGTTGGTAAGAGGCACCAGGAAGCTGGCTAGAGAGTTGGTGACATTTGAAAGATTCATCGGGAATAAATTCCTATCATCTGATTTCAAGGAAGATGAGATTTCCCCTTTGAAGGCTTTTCCTCGAACAGTACTGAGAATGCCTTAGAAGTTGTCACACTTCCCCACAGGCTGTTTCTCTCTTCCATAAGACTCCCTTCCCTCTGTCTCTATTCACCTCTGTACCTCCAGGACATAACTCTTCTCTATTTGTAAAATGTTAGTAAGACATGAATGAACAGTGAACAAAGACTCAAAAAAAATCTCATAAAGGGACTTAGAGAATGTCTACCCAGCCCCAAGGGACTGTATCAGATGAGCAACTGGTTTATTTAACATCATATGTTAGTGGAGAGCCTTCCGTTTTCAGAGACACAGAGCCATATACAGTTGTCAGCAAAATTAGGACTCGAGGCTTAGCAGGGAGCAGAGCCAGTGTGCATGCTCACAACTGGTTTGGCGTATTGAAGCCTGCTCTATCTACTTTCTTTTTTCTAAAACAGAGTGTGTGCGTGTGTGTGTGTGTGTGTGTGTGTGTATGTATCCCTAGCTAGCCTGGAACTCACTCTGTAGACCAGGCTAGCCTGGAACTCGCTCTGTAGACCAGGCTAGCCTGGAACCCACAGAGGTCTGCCTGCCTCAACCTTTCAAGCACTGAGATCAAAGACGATCAACACCAGTGCCCGGCTTTTTTTTTTTTTTTTTTTTTTCTACCTACATTTTGAGGTAGACACAAGTTCCTTCTTTGTGGGATTTGACAGTATAGGAAATGCTAAATGTTAGTCTTTTCTATCAGACATTTAAACATGTAAACTTGAGTTTACAACAAGGAATTTAAGTATTTTTTCATCTCTCCACCCTTCCAGGATTTTAGGCTGTGCTGCATTCTTGGAACTTTAAGTGGCTGAAGTGTCAGACTTCTCCCTGCTTTCCTTCTTTTCCTTTGTACTGATTCCTTTAAATCTAGCCAATGACGAAAGGCTGTGAGATCAGATCCCACCCAGTGTGGTAAAGACACAAGGGTCATCCCAGTTGGCGATCTCTCATGTTGGCTCGCTTGCTCTTCCTTGCTCCCTCTTGAGCAAGAGTCAAGTTTTGCTTCACTGAGACACTCCACTGGGAGTGCTGGTCTTTTCTTTAGGATCCCAAACTTATTTCTTAATAATGGTCTCATCACTAATCATGGATTCTGACCTTGAACATTTAAAAATCTGGTATTGGTTTGGGGAGGTGGCTCAGCAGGGAAAGATGAGGACCCAATGGCGGAAGGAGCAAACCAACTCCTGTAAGTGGTCCTCTGAATTCTGTACATGTGCATGTACACACACTAGGAAACCTATCCCAGGCAACATGGAGGCACAGGTGACATCTGTGCCAGGTGTGCTGAAGCCTCTTATTCCCTCTGCTGGCCTCTTGCATCTTGCCAAAACCAGTCCAATGGCCTAGTCTCCCAAGGGCTCCTTCAACATAGGCAGACAGTTGACAAGTGAGTTTATAAATCACGTATATTTTCCTCCTGTCTTACTCAGGGTTACTATTGCTGTGATAAGGCACCATGACCAAAATACAAGTTGGGGAGGAAAGAGTTTATTTGGCTCACACTTCTGTATCTCTGTTCATCACTGAAGGAAGTCAGGGCAGAAGCTTAAACAGGGCAGGACCTCGAGGCAGGAGCTGATGCAGAGGCCATGGAGGGATGCTGCTTACTGGCTTGTTTCCCCTGGCCTGCTCTGCCTGCTTTCCTATAGAACCCAGGACTACCAGCCCAGGGATGCAGCACTAACAATGGGCTGAGGAGATAGCTTAGTGGTTAAGAGCACTGGTTCTTCCTCCAGAGTACCAATTAACTGTCTGTAATTCCAGTTCCAGAGGACCTGATACCTTCATACCAATGCACATAAAATAAAGTTAAATAATAAAAAAAAAAAGAAGAAGAAAGAAAGGCAGACTGGAGAGATGGCTCAGGGGTTAAGAGCACCAACTGCTCTTCCAGAGGTCCTGAGTTCAATTCCCAGCAACCACATGGTGGCTCACGACCATCTGTAATGGGATCTGATGCCCTCTTCTGGTGTGTCTGAAGACAGCTACAGTGTACTAATACATGTAAAATGAATAAATCTTTAAAAAAAAGAAAGAAAGAAAGAAAATCTTACAGTTGGATTTTTATGGAAGCATTTATGTTCCTCCTGTCAGATAACTCTAGTTTGTCTGTCAAGTTGACATAAGACCAGTCAGCAGTGAGCCGTATGTTATTAGGAAAATGCAAATTTAAATAGCAGTGAGGACCGATCTCACTCCTGTTAGAACAGCACAATCCAGAATGCAGAGGCCACATCCTGGAAACCTAGGGCAGTGCAGAAGCCAGGTACAGTGGGCAAGGGTTGCAAGCCATGCCCACCTCTCATTCATCCCAGGATGGCGTCTGATTCTCAGTGTGGCCAGTGATGACCTTGAACCCAGTGCTGTGAGCGCTGCCATACACACCTCAGCTGCGTTGTCTGCTTCCCTTGGTTCTTTTCCTCTCCTTATCTTGGCATCCTACCAGGTCAGTGGGACCCACTGTTAAGGGAGTCTTGGACACAGCTCTGGGGAGGGGGAGCTGAGGACGAGGCTCAGGGGAGGAGTGTTTATCCAACCCGTGCTAGGCCTTGGGTTCCAGGCTGAGCTGGAAAGTAAAGTACATGCTAAAAGCAAATAATGTAAGAATGAAGGAAGGGTGGCTGGAGAGATGGCTCAGTGGTTAAGAGCACTGACTGCTCTTCCAGAGGTCCCGAGTTCAATTCCCAGCAACCACATGGTGGCTCACAACCGTCTGTAACCAATGTCCTCAGAGCAACATGTATTCATATACATAACATAAACAAATAAATCTTTTAAAAAAAAAAAAAGAATGAAGGAAGGTCCTGGCATCGCTGAGCAGAGGGGAAAGCTACAGTGAAGACCCTGCAGTCCCAGGCGGAAGTTCCCTCAGTGCAAACTAAGGCTGGTCCTGGTGGGAGAGCAGTCCACACCGGACTTTGAGATTCCTTCATTGTTTCCTTTGTTTTTCTTCACTTCTTAGGATTAAAACAACACCGAGAGTATGTCTTAGTTACAGACTGAGAACATTGTTTCAAAATGAGGCACCAGCAGGGTCGGTAGTCAGTCGGAAAAGCAAACTCCAACCTTGGTGAGATGCCACGGTGAAAACGTCTGACTTGGTGCCAAGAGGACTGTCCACTGCTGCTACTGGGGATGTGACATGGTGTGGTCACTATTCCTTTGGAGTCCCCGGCTTGCCTCCTTCCCTAACATGGTCTGGCAAATTCTATTCCTCTCTTTCTCTCTCCAACCCTGCCTGCCCACTCAGAAAGCCTCTGAACAGGAAGGGGGACAAATGGCCCAGTCCCTCGTTCCTAACAGCTGTCCCAACCCCCTCACTTGAAGTCACCAGCCACTCAAGCCTTCCCTGAACAGCGCCCCCCCCCCCAGCACAAGCCCAGCATGTAGCAGACAAGTCATTTTCCCTTGCTTACAGTCTATCAAAAACCTCCCTTCCATAGGTCTGCCCTTTCTGTTCTCATCCCCTGAGCCTGGTGAACTCTCCCAGGAGCCCATTCCCAAATAAACCCGCCTTTTTAACATTGAATTCAGATCAAATTGGCTTATTTCTTCAGTGAAGAAAACCTATTAGTCACATTGAAAAAATGGTTGGGCAGTTAAAAGATTACATGAACACACACACACACCTAGCTATGACCTAGCCACTCTGCTCCTAAGCACCTACTCAAGAGAAACAAAAGCACATGTCTATAAGAGTCATGCCCAGAGGCCAGGCAGTGGTGGTGACACCTTTAATCCCAGCACTTGGGAGGCAGAGGCAGGCAGATTTCTGAGTTCGTGGCTAGCCTGGTCTACAGAGTGAGTTCCAAGACAGCCTGGGCTACACAGAGAAACCCTGTCTTGAAAAACCAAAAAAAAAAAAAAAAAAAAAAAAAAAAGAAAAAAGAGTCAGGCCCAGATTGTTCAAAGCAGAAATTTTAGTAATACACCTTCAAGTTGGAAGCGGCTCACAGCTCAAACACATAAGTGGCACATATAAATAAGGAATGGTCTGTTTGCACACAGAGAATTTACAAAGGCTTGATGGAGATGTAGTGGTAGAGTGCTTGTCTAGCATCCAGGAGGCCCTGAATTTGATTCCTATCACAAGAGGGGGCTGGCAGAGGGAAGGAGGGAGAAGGGGAGGGGGAGGAGAGGGAGAGAAAGAGAGAGGGGGAGAGAATAGACTACTGAGACAGTCAGTAACACAGGTAAACCTGTAACTCTCAAAACAATCGGGTTCAGTGAAAGAAGCCAGAGTCCCATAAATGTCCTCCCCACAGACATTCTCTTTATGACTCCATTTCTAACATCCTGAAAATGGTAAATAATCACTGCCCGTGAGCGCCCCGGGGTTGTGAGTGCCCTGAGACAGGGATGCAGAAGGGGAAGACTAGAGAAGAGCGCAGGGATGTTTCTAAGGGTAGAAGTGTTTTTGCAGATGTGGTGGTGGCCTTGTGTCAGACATATAAACTGATGCATATTTAATTCTACTCTTTTATTTGCTATCTTATTCTTTTATTTAGAAGGAAACCACATGCAACTCTATGGCAAGAAGCTTAAAAATGTTTATTAAAAAAAGATGACTTACTGGCACTGGAGAGATAGCTCAGCGGTTAAGAGCACTGATTGCTCTTCCAGGGACTTGAGTTCAATTCCAAGCAACCACATCGTGGCTCACAACCATCTGTAATGGGATCTGATGCCCTCTCCTGATGTGTCTGAAGACAGCTACAGTATACTCATATACATGAAAATCAATCAATCAATCAATCAATCAATCAATCAATCAATCTTTTTAAAAGAATGGATACCTGGGGTTGGAGAGATAGCTCTGAGGTTAGGAGATACTGTCCATGCAGAGAACTGAGCTCTGTTCTCTGTCCTCTGGTGGCTCACAACTGCCTGTAATCCCAGCTCCTGCAGATCTAGTGTCCTCTTTGGCCTCCTTCAGAACTGTACTCACATACACACACATGCACACACATGCACTCACACACATGCACTCACTTGCACACACATGTACTCACATGCACTCACAATGCACTCACTTGCACATACATGCACATATATATGCACTCACTTGCACACATGCACACACATGCACTCATATGCACACACATTGCACTCACATACATGCACTCACTTGCACTCACATACATGCACTCACTTGCACACACATGTACTCACATGCACTCACAATGCACTCACTTGCACATACATTCATATATATATTCACTTGCACACAGATTCACAGATTTCCAGTTTGGAATTGCCTTGCTTATGAACTCCCTGCTTATTCTCCTCCATTCTCCAGCCTGAGCTTGTGTGTCCTCCCAGAGGCCAGGGCAAGTGTGTGTCCCTTATGTTTCCTAGCAGCTGTCTGTTCCAGCTTAGCCACATGTGCACTCTTCCTCCCTCCCTCCCTCTCTCTCTCTCTCTCTCTCTCTCTCTCTCTCTTTCCTTCCTTCTTGTTATTTTATTTTTTACTTTCTCAAAACAGGGATTTGGGCTGGAGAGATGGCTCAGTGGTTAAAAGCACTGGCTGCTTTGCCAGAGGTCCCGAGTTCAATTCCCAGCATCCACATGGTGGCTCACACCCATCTGTAATGGGATCTGATGAACTCTTCTAGTGTGTGTCTGAAGCCAGCTGCAGTGTACTCATATAAATAAAAAATAAATAAATCTTAAAAGAAAGAAAGAAAGAAAAGAAGGAAGGAAGGAAGGAAGGAAGGAAGGAAGGAAGGAAGGAAGGAAGGAAGGAAGGAAGGAAGAAAGAGGGTTTCTCTGTGTAGCCCTGGCTGTCCTGGAACTCACTCTGTACACCAGGCTGGCCTTGAACTCAGAGATCTGCCTGCCTCTGCCTCTTAAGTACTGGGATTAAAGAATGAACCACCATCATACAGCTTCTTCTTCTTTTTTTAAAGATTTATTCCTGTTTTATATGTATGCGTACTTTGCCTGTACCCATGTCTGAGCACCGCAGGCTGCAGGTGCAGTGCCCGAGGAAGCCAGGAGAGGGCGCTAGATCCTCCGAACGGGAGTTACAGATGGTTGTGAATCACTACGTGCTGGGGGACTGACCCAGTGCTCTTAAGGGCCGAGCCATCTCTCTATCCCCACCCACCCCTTTCTCATTCCCACATTGCACTTGACTCCTTTGGCGGATGTCTTCATATGTTTATCTGTCTGGATAGAAGAAAGCCTGGTCTCTGGTGTGCCGCCCTTGGCCTGAAATGATGCCTCACCCTGTAGAACTTCCAGTTGATGTTAAATGAAGTGACTCAGCCCTTCCAATCACATTGGTTATTTGTGGTGAAGGCGGTTAGCAGTCAGTATCCTCTTAAGTCCTTTGTTGTTAGTGGACTTTTCTTTCTCCTCTGAACTTCAAGTTGAAGACAGCAGAGGGCGCCCTGCCACGAACATAAAAGGGAGTCTGAAAGTGACGCGTTACATTTAAGACAATCTATTAAAATTTCAAAGATGTGAATTTTACTAAAATAGAACTCGGTACTTAATCTTTTCACTATTTTAGGATTGTGACCTCACGATATCTGTTCTCTTCCATTTCTTTCCTGGTAATGAACATTTCAACCTCCTGTGAATCACTGTGACATGTACCGTCAAGAGCTTTTCCAATTTAGCTTCGAGATTCTTTCAGATAATAAAAGGATTAATCCCTGCAACTTCCAGATCTTTCTAAATCTTCCACAGAGAATACAGTCTCCCTTTCACAGGCCTGAAGAGGGAATGTGGATAATATATATACATATATGTATATATAAAATGTTGGACTGATGTGATGTGTTAAATGTGGTGCTCAGAGGTTACCTAATACTTTCAGACAAGTGAGGAGGATTAGGGATGTTTTAGGTAAAAGCTTGTTAGGAAACAGTGGTTTACCTGAGCAACGGACAAGGTGCAGCTTGTTGCTACACTGCAGAAGGTGTCTGGAGGTTCTGCTCCTGTCTATCTCTGATCAGGTAATTATTTTCTCCCCTTTACCATTACACATGATCTGCAAGCAGTCTTGGAGATCAGCAGAGCCTTTATTTGGTTCCTTCATTTCTTTTTCCTTTTTTCCTTTTGTAGAACTCTGTCCTCTAGGCGTGATATTCGTGTCTCCATCTTGATATCAGAGCTGTTTGGACTGGGCAATGGTGGCTCGTGCCTTTAGTCCCAGCACTCAGAAGGCAGAAGTCACTGGATATCTGAGTTCAAGATCAGCCTAGTCTACAGAGAGGGTTCCAGAACAGCCAGAGTTACACAGAAAACCCTGTTGTAAAAAAAAAAAAAAAAAAAAAAAGGAAAAGAAAAAAACAAATCAAAGTTGTTTTATAACAAAAAAAGGAAAAGAAAAAACAAATCAAAGCTTATAACAAAAAAAAGGAAAAGAAAAAAACAAATCAAAGTTGTTTTATAACAAAAAAAGGAAAAGAAAAAACAAATCAAAGCTGTTTTATTCTGTGTCTTTCCTAGTAATGAAAATTTCAACTTCTGGTGAATCACTCTGACCTGTATCAAGAGCTTCCCAATTTAGCTTCAAGATTCTTTTAGATAATAAAAGCATTAATCCCTGTAACTTCCAGATCTTTCTAAATCTTCCACAGAGAATATCCTCTCCCTTTCACAGGCCTGAAGAAGGAACACTGTTATATATTGTCAACAGTAGAGAATGTTAATAGACTCTTACAAAATTGGGACTTTTCATATTCTCTTGCAGGAGGGGGGAGTACCACAGACGCTCACTGGAGATTCCAGCCTATCCTGCTTCCTGCCTCCTCAGCTGCAAGGGTTTAGTGCTAGGCTGTACCAGAGATGGAAGGTTGCCTGGGACACTAGTGATACAGTGTTTATAAATCATCATCCACCCGTGCTAGGTAGGACTTTTATGAGACATGGCTGCCTTAAAGTCACCCATGCTCTTGTAAAAACAAACAACTCAGAACTTCAACAAGCTGGACTTGAAATAATTTCTTTGGTATTTTAAATTCATCTGTCTGTCTATCTATCTATCTATCTATCTATCTATCTATCTATCTATCTATCTATGTCTTTTGAGACAGGGTTTCTCTGTGTTGACTTGACTGTCCTAGAACTCTATAGATGAGGCTGACTTGAACTCAGAGAGATCCACCTGTCTCTGCCTCCTGAGTGCTGGGATTCAAGGCTTGCGCTATTACCACCCATATGTATATGTCTATATATATATATGTATATGTGTGTATGTATTTTTTTTTCATCAGATCTCTCCCCTCACCAAACTCTGACTAGATACCCTACCACCACACACACAAACAGCAGCTTTTGGATGGTAAAAATACTTCCTGATTGGCTTTTCCTTTGGGATCCAGGTAGGGCTGTTAAGAGATGCACGCCTCGGACAATACTACAGATAGGTTCTAACAGAGATGGGCTTTCTGAAGACAATCCCAATTTCAGCTCTGAAAAATATGGTATGCAGTTGGGCAGTGGCATACATCTTTAATCCCAGCACTCGGGAGGCAGGGACAGGCAGGTCTCCTGTGGGTTCGAGGCCAGCCTGCTCTAGAGAGTGAGTTCCAGGACAGCTAAAGCCCCTGTCTCCAAAAAAAAAACATAAGAAAAATATGGAACACTTCACGAATTTGCGTGTCATCCTTTCCCAGGGACCATGCTAATAATCTCTGTATTATTCCAATGTTAGCATATCGGCTGCCAAAGTGAGCATATTTCTTTTATCTGTTAATGTCCCGTTTGGGGTAAAAAGTTGTTTCTGTGTATCTCTCTCTTGCTCTTTTTTGTTTTTTCGAGACAGGGTTTCTCTGTGTAGCCCTGGCTGTCCTGGAACTCACTCTGTAGACCAGGCTGGCCTCAAACTCAGAAATCCACCTGCCTCTGCCTTCCAAGTGCTGGGACTAAAGGCATGCACCACCACTGCCTGGCGTTTCTGTGTATCTCTTCAGGAAAAAGAAACCACACAACACCATTGTTTTCCTCAAAAGTAATTTTTCTTCTTAAGAACTAGGTTTATGGAAAAATCTGGAACTGAGTTGGGAGCTCATGCCTCCTCAGCTTCAATGATTAGTGGTTGGCCTGATCCAAGGCAGTTTCTTTAAAGGCTGTGCTTTGGCAGCGTTCCCACAGAGAAAGAAGATTATTTCCTCGTCTATGTGTTCCTTTGCCAATATTTTGCTTGCCCTTGTCCTTACTTTGTGCCATTCCTTGATTACAGCTCAGAGACGACACCCTCTAGGTAATGCACATATTTTCTCTGCTCTTTCAAATTGCGGGTCCCTCTTCCACTCTCCCATTTGAATCAAACCTGGGAGCATATTTTTCTAACACGTCTTTGGCAGATCGTAATCAAGCACCGCTGGGAATGTAGATACACATTACCAGCCCTGATCTCCTAACGGAGACCTAATGCTGGTCCAGTGGAGCCACGCCGGCTCAAGGGCAGAGGCACTGCCGGAGAGCCTGACAGCTCCTGGCACATTTTACTTGGGGTAGGAAAAGAGGCTGCCTTAACTCGGGTCAGGAATCCCCGAGTACATGGAAACTCCTCAGCGGAATGAGACCTCTTACTCGCGTCTAGTTTAGAGTCGCCCAGTGTGCTGGTGCTGCCGGGGAGCGGACACATGACTAACGTAGCCTGAGACGCACGGGCGGGCGGACCCAAATCACCGGTGGAGTCGGCTGCTCCACGGACCACCAGAGAAACGGACAGGAAGTGACCCACTTCTAGCGCGCCGCTCGTTTCCGGCCGGGCAGAACATCGTCTTTCATTTTCCTTTGGTTGTCTCCGCTTGCCGCTTCAGAACCGGCGCGATGGGCAAGAAGGGAAAGAAAGAGAAGAAGGGCCGCGGCGCGGAGAAGACGGCCGCCAAGATGGAGAAGAAGGTGTCCAAGCGCTCGCGGAAGGAGGAGGTGAGCGGGACCGGGAGGGGCGGGCGTGGAGCGGCGTTGTGCTCGGGGTCCCTGGGTGGCGGGCGGGCGCCTAGCCCAGCGCCTTCAGGCCTCTCCCTCTGTCCCGGGTCCCTTTGCAGCCCCGGGACTCCTCGTTTACCGCGTCGCTCCCTCTTACTGTTCGGTTCCGCTTGCCTCCCTTACTGTAGGCAGAGTGAAGCAGCGTGGTTTAATGACTGAGAACTGAAGTTGAGTGACTCCTGCTTTGTCCAGGTCTGCGTTCCAGGAATAAAGCCGGAACAGTCCTGCGTCTTTTTTCACCCTCGCCCCAAAGGAGAGCAGATTTTCTTCCAGCAGTTTTAGGGAGTGAGCTATAAGTAGTTGTAGGGTTTTGTTTGTTCAAGACAGGGTTTCTCTGTCTGTCCTGGAACTCACTCTGTAGACCAGGATGGCCTCGAACTGAGAGAACTCCCACTGCTTCTGCCTCCCGAGTGCTGGAATTAAAGGCGTGTGCCACCAGCAGCAGGCAGTATAAGTAGGATTTAGTCACCAAACAAGTCACTGGAACTGTGCGGTGTTTCAGAACAGTTGGTTGTGACCGTCACTGTCATTCTCAAAGGCATTCGTTATCCCAGGAGCTACAGGTGATCCGTGCTTGCTGTTGTCTTAAAACTAAAACTATGGAGGCAGCTATGATGACTAAGGTTAGCTCAGTGGTCTGCCAGGCACAGGACTTCCTGGGCGCCCATCCTCATAACCTTGGAAGAGGGAACTCTCAATTTAAAAAAGTACCTCCATAAGATTGGCCTGTGTGGAGCTGGAGAGATGGCTCAGCTGTTAAGAGCATAGTTGCTTCTGTGCACCCGCCTGGGAGCTCACAGCTGTCTGGCCTTTGTGCACCAGGCACGCACACAGTCCACAGACACACATTTAAGCAAGATACCTACACACATGAAATAATAAAATTTAAAAAACCTGCTTCTAGGCAAATCTGTGGGGGGCATTGTCTTGATTACTGATTGATATTGGAGGATCTAACCCATAGGCAGGTGGTGCTCGCTGGCTTGTTAAGAAAGCAAGCTGAGCAAGCTACAGAAAACTAGCCAGTAAGCAGCTTTCCTCCTTGGTGTCTGCTTCACTGCCTGCCCCCTTCCTGTGGGTTCCTGCGCTAACTTCCTTTCACGATGGACCGTAAGCTACAAGATGAGATAAACCCTCTCCTCCCCAGTCGCTTTTGATCACAGCAATAGAAAGCAAACTAGGACACCCTGGTAAACTCAGGGGAGTAGGCGCAGTTTGGGTTGGGAAAGGCTCGGTCTCAGTGATATCCAGTATGCTCGTCACCTTAGTGTCCAGGTCTATGGTGACGACTGAGAAGTAGGGGCTGTCGAGTGGTGGGCCTCAGGTCAGCACTGACCCCATCATGTAGGCACTGGTCTAAAGGACTAAAGGCCTGCTCTCATGGAGCTCCATGTTAGCATGGGAATAGGAGCGGAAACCAGTAAGCAAGAGGAATTCCAGGTGCAGCTATGTAGACAGCAAGGCAGGCCGTTGGCACAAACAGGTTGTCAGAGGCCATTGAGGGCAGTGTAGCCAGGGTGCAATGTCCTTCGTAGAAAACCCTTGGTTGGCAGGAGGGGTGTGCATTGCACCTACACCTACAGGGAAGCTGCTGTTCGTGTCACGGTGACTATTTCCTGAATGTGTCAGGATCTCTCTTTTCAGATCCATGTTAGCACTCAGATGTGATTGGATCCCAGTCCAGCCAGACCAGTGGGACAAAAGCTGACTGTGCCTTTGACTCTGAGACAGGTTAGGTGGTCTCACGTATCTCACGTATAGCTACGTTTGTATCCTCAGGAAGACCTGGAGGCCCTCATAGCCCATTTTCAGACCTTGGACGCCAAAAAAACCCAGGTCACGGAGACACCATGTCCTCCACCCTCCCCACGGTAAGCGAGTGAGCTTTGTTTCCCTATTCTGGGGGGAGGGGGGGGTTTCGAGACAGGGTTTCTCTGTGTAGCCCTGGCTGTCCTGGAACTCTCTGTAGACCAGGCTGGTGTCAGAATTCAGAGATCTGCCAGCCTCTGCCTCCTGGGTACTGGGATTAAAGGTGTGCCTCCTCTAAGGCTAGAGTCTTCCAGGACAGGTCAGGAAGTTGCACGTGTAGTTAGAGGTTGCCTGTCTTCCTGTGTGCTTTCTCAGTTAGTGCTGAGGGAGCCTGCCTAGTCCCAGGGCTCTGTGAGAAGGAACTTGGTGTTGGGCTGGAGGCTGCAGGGTGGGTCTTGGTCCTGTCCTCCGAGGGGTGTGTAGGGAAGAAGGGAGTCTGCTTAGCTTGGTATCATGTTCTCTGACATTGCTCCTTGGTGGCTTTTGTCCTGCAGGTTAAATGCCTCCCTCTCTGCTCATCCTGAGAAAGATGAATTAATCCTTTTCGGAGGTGAATATTTCAATGGCCAAAAAGTAAAGTATATGCTTTTCTTTTCTCCCAACTTTTTGGGGCTCCTTTGAAGTAAATTTAAGTTGATGATATAAATGTGTCCTGTCACCCCTCTTGTGCTCCCACATGCTAAGTGTCAAGTCTGAGGCGGGGTGTGCGTGGCTAGTCACCAGAATCCCTTAGGGACCTGCAGCAGGGACTTCACTGCTGCAAGGGTCCTGGCCTCTTCTAGTCAGCAGAGCCTTGCTCTGTTGGGCCGTGTGTGCACCACGCACTGTCCCAGGGCTGCCTTTGTTCTGCCTTGTGCTGCTGGGGCTCGTCCCAAGCTTTGCCCATGCTAGGCACGCAGTCTGTGATGGTGGACTCTCAAGCCAGCCTTCAGAGTCGTCTGGAGAGGTGTTAGTGAAATTGGAGTCTAGAAGGAAAGCAGTCGAAGGCGTGGGCTCCTCCAGCGCCTGCCACAAGCTCCAGTCATCTCACTGTCCAGCTTTCTTTCTATGTTTTCACTTAAACTGCCTTACGCTCTGAGTGACAGGAATGCTGTGCCTGTGCAGCAGAGGCTCTGGGGCCTGAGGAGTCAGTCGGCACCCTGACACGGTCCCTGACCTGTATTGTTTGCTCTGTGAGCTCTGAGTGTGGAGCGGGGAAGGGATGCCGATGTGGCCATGCTGTTCATGATGTCCTGGGACGGGGCAGTGCTCTTTAAGAAACAGTGGTGTGTGAGGTGGCGCCCAGCCCCAGGCTGAGGCGAGTGTTCTGGGCCCATGTTAAGGTGGGCTGGGCTGAGGGAGGAGGTTTGGTGCCTTAGGCATGCTCAGTGCTTGTTCCAATGGACACTTTTACCTGTTCGTATGTTCACTGAGACCTGAGCCTGTGGCAAGTCCTCGCAGACAGGTTTTGGGCTTTCACAGGGCCTGTCTGCACTGGTATGGGTCGGTGCACAAGCTTCCTGCAGAGCATACTCCTGCTGCTGCTCCTGGCTGCCGGCATGCCGTCTGTGCCATTGATGACCCACTTCCTCCCTGCAGACCTTCATGTATAATGAACTGTACATCTACAGTATCAGGAAGGACACCTGGACAAAAGTTGACATCCCTGGCCCACCTCCCAGGCGCTGTGCTCATCAGGTAAGGCCAGAACTGACCGTCGGAGTCATCTGCATACGGGAGGCTGTCTCCTGCCTCCCTTTGACATCCTTCTGGGCCTTTGAGATAGGATCTCTGTGGCCCAGGCTAGTCTCGAACTCACAGTATCCTCTTGCCTTAAGCCTCCTGTGTGATGGAATGAGGCTGGAGCTGCCAGTCTGGGTTCTGCCATCTTCTCTGGACTCCTTACAGAGTACACTAGTCTGAGGAGGGACGGAGCCACTGCTCTGAATGCTGTGCTCATCGAAGGCACCGCTGCATGTTAGGAGACAGTATACAATAGCACCTTTTTGGTTAGAGCATCCAGTGTGCCCCGAGGCTGGGCTGGTGCTGACCACAGCACAGTGCAGTGTTCAGGAGTGCGTCAGATGGTAGAGGGAATGGAATTATTTCAGATGAATTGTATGTTATAAATTCATCGTTAGCTCTTTCTGCAGACAAAAGGAGAGCGGATGAGAACCGCTTGCCTCTCAGGAAAGCTGCCCCCAGTGTCAGGTGTCTCCGGCTCTATAGCTCCCCATCCAGCACCGACAGTTAGTCCTCCTTCCTGCCTGGGCGGAGGATGGGTGTGGGTGGACGCTGAGGACGGCTCTCCTGTGCTCACTCTGGAGCCTGCAGACAGCTGATCCTGAGACTTGATGTCAAAAGGAGAGTGAAGGCTGTTGACCTCTTGATAGTTTGTTTCCCCAAAGTGATGCTGCTGACCAGACTGCACTTGAAGTGCGTTTTCTCATGGTGCTGGTTGATTTTGTTAGCTTGGCAAAAGCTAGAGTCCCCTGGGAAGAGGAGACCTCTGTCAGCTTGTCCTGTGGGCACATCTGTGGGGCATTTTCTTGGTAGTGATTGATGAGGTGGGATCAGTCACTGGCTGGTGTGGTCCTGGGTCATGTAAGACAGCGAGCTGAGCAGGCTGTGGGGAGACAGGCAGTAAGCAGGACTCCTCTCAGGAAGGCTCAGGCTCAGTTGGTTGGTGTGACAGCTGGGTTTTCACTAGCCTCTGTGGCGGTGAGCTGTGGGTGGAAACATTAGTTAGTTTGCACTGAGTGCCTGTGAAAGAGAACCCCTGGCCAGCAGCCGAGTCCTGGTTTTGCCTCCTCTGGGGCTGGGTGCCCTCTGGGGCTGGGACGCAGCAGTGACTCACTCAGCCTCTGTTTTGTGCCTGCTTTGGTCTTGAGGGTGTCTGGCTTGGGTAGGTCTTGGGCTCCCTCAGCAGAAGGGTGAGGCTGACATGAGAGACCTGTGTTGTGTTTTGTTTTGATGGCATTGATATAAAATGGAGCACAGAGCGTGTGTTTATATTTACAGTGCACATACGCTGGCTAGCTGTGTGGATGGTCTCAGTTATGGTTCCTTTCCTGTGTTCCGTGCAGTGACAAGGGAACGCAAACACCTGGGAGCCCATGGCCTTGGTGGGGCGGGTTGGTGGGGCTGTCCTCCTCTGCACCTGTGTGGCGTACCAGCCCATACCCGGTCACATGGCCATGCCCTGGTTCTGTCTGACCCAGAGGGAAGGGTGCCTGCACAGTTTCCATGGTTTTTTGGGAATTGCTGCAGTGTGCTGCGTGTGTTTTCAAGTGCTTTTTTTTTTTTTCTTTTCTGCTTTTGCTTTTGGTTCATTTCGAGAAAAGTGCAGCAAGTGAGGGTCCAGGGAGGTGCCTGTGCGTTGCAGAGGGCAGGATCATACCGAGACTGACAGGGAAGGTGCCTGTAACCAGTCCAGCTCAAAGGACTTGTCTGTGTGACGGTGTCAGATCCCTGGAACTGGAGTTACAGTTGTAAGTTGCCATGTAGGTGCTGGGAATTGAACCTGGGTCCTGTGGAAGAGAAGCCCATGCTCTTAACTGCTGAGCCATCTCCAGCCCTGTATATGTATTTTTTTTAACTTAAATTTTTTTTTTTTTTTACATTATTTGTTTGTTTGTGTGTTTATTTTTTACTTATGTTTTTATTTTGTTGAGACAGGGTTCTTGGGGGAGGGGGGTAGTAGGGGGTTGCCCTGGCTATCCTGGAACTCACTCTTGTAGGCCAGGGTGGTTTCAAACTCAAAAGGATCACCTGCCTCTGCCTCCCAAGTGCTGGAGTGTGTACATGTGTGTGCGCACGCGTGCGCCACACATTTGGAGGTCTGAGAAAACTTTTGGAGAGTCAGTTCTCTCCTTTGAGCATGTGGCTTCTGGCGATTGACCTCAGTCATCAGGTTTGGAGGCAAACACCTTACCTGCTGAGCCGACTCGCTAAAGCTGTCTGTTTTCCCAGTCAGTCAGTACTTGGTGATTCTCTTTGTTGCACTCTTCCAGCTCCTTTGGAGGCTTAACCTCTTCAGATTTCTTCTCACTGGAGGCATTAGAGCTGCAGACCCCCTCTAGACACGGCTGCAGCTCTCTCCTGCGTAGTTGGTGCTTTGTGTTTTCAGACCACTGGAGTCTGGAGTGTCATCTGACTTTCGGGTTATGAAGTTTAGCAGTTATTTAATCTACAAACACTTTGAAAGTTTTTTCCAGATTATTTATTGTAAGGAAGCCTTCATGATTCAGACTATGCGGTTACTTGGTAACCCCACGTGATCTCGTGGTGAGAGGACTGTGCCCTCCAGCTACATTGCATGAAGTGACTAGCATTCCATCCCTCTGTGAACTCTGACGTATTCCTGATGAATGACCTGTGCTGTGGAGTTTACTGCCTGTGCTTAGGGTAGCCCGTCCTTCTTGGGACTTAGGTTTATATGACAGATCCTAACATCCTACCCAACCTCCTCAGTGCTTACTTAGTGTCCCTTCCTTAAAAATTATGCTGTGGTGTTGGGGAGATGGCTCATGGTTAAGAGCACTGGCTGTTCTAAAGGACCTGGGCCTGGTTTCAGCAACCACATGTAGCTCACATTCCTAAGTATTTGTCTGATTTGAGGAGGACTTTGTGTGAGCATGGGGCCCACAATGAAGGATGCTTATAGGAGAAACTGGTTCCCAGGAAATGGGTCCATCCCCACTCCCTAGAAGCTACTTCAGTTACTGACTGTAAAGCCAGCCCAATGTGCACATGTGGAGCAGGCTGTGCAGGAGGGTTAGGGACCTCGCAGGCTGCTACTCTGCTCTCTCTCTGGCTGAGGGAGATGGGCCTGGGCTTGGCACTGCTTTGTGCATATGTGGACCTTGGTCTTGCTCTGGTCTTGACAAGAGTGCCACGGCTGCCTTGCTCAGCTGGCTTTTCACGTTGTAGGCCTGAGGAAAGAGCCCAGGGCTCAGCAGCTATCAGGATGGTTCTTGTCTTTGTTGAGACAGTCTCACTGTGTAGCCTTGACTCTTGACCCACAGACATGTATCGGCCTGCCTTTGCTTCCCAAGCTCTGGGGTTAAGGGTGTGAAGCACTGTCCAGTCATTAGGTTTGCCATTCTTTGCACAGATGTTAGCACAGTCCTGGGGCTCTGCACCCAGAGCAGGGAGCCCATCCCATGGCCATCTCTGAGCAGCAGTGGAAGTGCTGGCTTCAGTTTTGATTCTCTAGGCTGAGGGGCTGCTGTGGTGCTGCTCTGCTCGAAGTGAGGCCTCAGGGTGGACCATAAACACTCTTGCAGAGGGGACCTGAGGCCTGCCTTCACTGCCCTTGTCAGCCCTTTCTAGTCCTACATCCGTCTGTGCTTCTGTAGGTGACACAAGAAGCCTCGTGTTCAGGCACCAGCATCTCAGTGCTCTGTAGGGTGTGGTCGGCAAGCAGAGGATAAGAAGCTCAAGGTAATCCTTGTATACACGATGAGTTTGAGGCTAGCCTGGGCTACACAAGGCTTTGTTTTTATTTTTCATTATCTTTAATCTTTCCTCACAATCCAGTCTCTATCCCCCTCCTGTTCTGCCCTCTCACAACTCCATCCCATTCCTCCTTCCTCATCTCCAAAAGGATGCCCCCTCAACCTCCCACCCCATCCTGCCAAGCCCTCTTACTCTTTTCTTATTCCTGAAGTCTTTCAAGGGCTAGGTGCATCATCTCTCACTGAGACCAGACAAGGCAGTCCTCTGCTGTATATGTGTCGGGGGCCTCTGACCAGCCAGTGTGTGCTGCCTGGTTGGTGGCTCAGTGTCTGAGAGATCTCAGGGTTCCAGGTTCCTTGAGACTGCTGGTTTTCCTATGGGTCGTCGCCCTCCTCAGCTTCTTCCATCCTTTCCCTAATTCGACCACAGAGGTCCTTGACCTCAGACCATTGGTTGGTTGTAAGTATCTGCATCTGACCCAGTCAGCTTCTTGTTGGGCCTCTCAGAGGACAGCCATGCTATGCTCCCATCTGTAAGCACACCACAGCATCAGTAATAGTGTCAGGCCCTGGAGCCATCCCCTGAGATGGGTCCCAGTTTGGGCCTGTCACTGGATCTCCATTTGTTCTAGTCTGCTCTCCATTTGTCCCCGAATTTCTCCCAGACAGAAACAACCCTGGGGTCAGAGAGTGATGCCAACCCCATCCCTCCACCCAATGTCCCATCTTTCTACTGGAGGTGGACTCTACAAGGTCCCTCTCCCCACTGTTGGGCATCTCATCCAAAATCCCTCCCTTCGAGTCCTGAGATTGTCTCACCTCCCAGGTCTCTGGTACATTATGGAGGGTCCCCCCAACCTCCTGCCTCTGGAGGTTGTATATTTCTGTTCATTCTGTTGGCCCTTAGGGCTTCACTCCTGGTCCCCACCCCCCAGTACCCGATCGTGTTCCCCTTTTCCTCTGCCCCTCCCCCTCCCTCTCCCACCCAGTTCCCTCCCTCCCTCTCTCTGCCCTCTGCTTCCTTCTCCCTCCCAAGTGGGATTGAAGCATCCTTACTTGGGCCCTTTGGATTGTTAACCTTTTTGAGTTCTGTGGATTGTGTCCTGAGTATTCTATATTTTTTTGGCTAATATTCACTTAGTCAGTACATACCATACATGTCCTTTTGTGTCTGAGTTACCTCACTCAGGATGATATTTTCTAGTTCCATCCATCTGCCTGCAAAACTCATGATGTCCTCGTACTTAATAGCTGAGTAGTATTCCATTGTGTAAATGAACCACATTTTCTGTATCCATCCTTCTGTTGTGTGCATCTGGGTTGTTTCCAGCTTCTGGCTGTCACAAGCAAGGCCGCTATGAACATAGTGGAGCACGTGCCCCTGAGACATGGTGGGCATCTTTTGGTTATATGCCCACGAATGGTATAGCTGGGTCTTCAGCTAGATCAACTCTTCATGTCGTGTTCATGCTCCTTCCTGAGGTATTTTCAGATGAGTGGTAGATGCTGGCTGCCTAGGAGTGGGTACAGTGGACTGAACCAGACTGGGGAAATGGAGATCTTGTTGCACAGGTGTGAGGACCTGAATTAGGATCCCAGCATCCATGTAAGACGGGTGTGGTCACACACACACCTGTGTCCCTAGTGTTGGCAGGGCTGGGGACAGGAGGATCACTGGAGCTCACCACACCAGCCTAGCAGCAGGTTCGGTGAAAGACCTTGTCTTGAGAGTAAGGGAGAGATATAGAACAGGCCACTCAGCATCCTCCTCCTGCCTCTGCACCTGGACATAGGCATGTGCAGCCCATGACATTTGTATATACCTCATACACATGCACATGTGTGCAGAACTCACACAGCTGCATAAACTTCACATATATGTCCACATACACCTTAGGCACATACATATGTGCATACCCATATACTCACACGTGTGGATACACTCTCAGTACACTCACACGCAGGTATATACATCTCACACAGGTGTATATGCCTTGTATCCATGTCCACATACCTCACATATACACATATGATATGCCTACAGGCACATACATGCATACAAGTCACACAAATGTGCACACAGCTCACATTCTCACGGGTCTTGTCCCTGTACTTCACACAGTTGCATATGCCTTGTTCACATATACACATGTATGCATACACATGTGTATACAACAGACACACATATTTATACCCCATACTCTCACACATGCATAAACGCTTCCTGTGGTTATTTAATAAACCTGGTATTTGCTCCTTGATAACCTGTGTGACGTTGTTACAGTAACTGCTCATTTGATAGGTCAGTACATGATCTGAATGTCAATAGATGCTTATCTTGCAGTTTAGGGAACGTGGGTGTGTCAGGTCTTTGAGTATAGTCAATGCGCCTAGGGGGAAGTTTGTTCTAGCAGCTTCCCCTTGGAGACAGGAGACGATGGCTGAGGAATCCGTGAGTTCCTAGGCAGATGGAACTGATGCTGCTGGCCATGCTGGGGCCAGCTGTGCTGTCTTGTGGCTCACCTAATCTGTTTGCTTTCTTTTAACAGGCTGTGGTGGTACCCCAGGGTGGTGGGCAGCTGTGGGTCTTCGGTGGGGAGTTTGCATCTCCCGACGGCGAGCAGTTCTACCACTACAAGGACCTCTGGGTCCTGCACTTGGCCACCAAGACCTGGGAACAGATTCGGTAAGATTCTGGATACAAGCCTGAGCCCTGGCCACAGCTTGTGTTCTGATCAGGTTTGAGTTATAGGCAGGGCAAGGAGGGGACAGGGTGCTGTCCTGTGTGGTGGGAAGAGCTATGGTGGAGGCGTTGGTGGGGATCGTGAGCAGTGTCAGGCCTGCTGCCAGTAAAGCTGATGCTGAGAGCGGGCTGTCATGTTAGGACCAGGGAATGGCCTGACTCGAGTCAGGTAGGCGGAGCAATGGCAGAGCTGGTCAGAGGACGGGGCAACCTTCATGGTTCTCAGGAAGCCCAGCTTAGGGTGCTGGTGCTTAAGTCTGCCTCTGCTGCATGCCGTCGCCATGTCTCTGTATCTGCATGAGAATTGCTGTGGGGGAGCCTGGCACAGTGGCTAGTGGCCTGCAGACTTACTGACTTCATGTCATTTAGGTGCCACCGACAGTGTAAGGGCGCCATCCTTTCTGCTGAAACACCAGCAAGCCAGAACTGAAACAGGGACCAGAGTCTTCTGGTCTTTATTTATGTGTACAGTGGTCTGTCTTCCTGTATGCCTACACACCGAAAGAGGGCACCAAATCCCATTGCAGATGGTTAGGAGCCACCACATGATTGCTGGGAATTGAACTCAGGACCTCTGGAAGAGTGGCAAGTCCTCTTAACCTCTGTGCCATCTCTGCAGCTCCTTAGTTACCGTTCTTAGCCCTCAGTTTTGGCTGCAAGCTCACTGTACGGAAAGGTGGTTATTCATGGCATTTATGTACTTTACTGCCCCTCCTCCCTCCCTCCCTCCCTCCCTCCCTCCCTCCCTCCCTCCCTTCCTTCCTTTCTTTTTTGTCCAAGTCAGTGTTGGAGAAATCTCTGCCAATAGTTTCAGGCTTAGTGTGGCCTCTGGCATTGTCAGAGGATAGTGTCCTGAGACACAGACCCTGTGGGATCTGCTTTGAGGCATTTGCCTCATCACCAGGTGTAATGGGTGTTTTTAAGTCGACTTTGGCCCCTTTAGGAAGCCCAGGGTTGTTGATACAGGCACAGCCAAGTCAAAAGTTCACCACAGCTTTCTTCCCCCAGGTATTTACGAGAGTGTCCCTGCTGAGATAGCTAACCAGTCTCCATGGACCAGCTGTAGAGCATAAAAGCACCTCCTGGCTAACCCGTGTGTACTAACCTCCCCTTCCCGTTCAGCTGCATGCAGTGCCATTTTCCTGGTCACGACTATATAGCACTCTATAGCACTCTAAGATTCCAGACTCCTGTGGTTCCCCAGGAGGGGTCCTGGTCTACCCAATCCCAGCCTTTTGGTGTGTCTGTCTCCACTATTTTCATTCTCCTGTCTCCCAGTCAGATCCAACCCTGGAGCTGAGCTGGTTCAGATGTGACAGGAGTGAGCACTGGTCAGTCTTGCCTTGGTGTGCCTAGGAGTTGCTTCTGTCTCTCATGGGCGCCACTGTCGGGTCTGGGATGGCCATCCACTTGTGTTGATTCAAGCCTGCCTCACTGTTTGAGGCCCTGATGAAATGCAAAAGAACAGTGTGGGAGGACATGACTGGAAGTGGCCACGCCTCCCTTAGCTGCATACTTTCAAATAATAGACATTTTCAAATGATGCTCTGAGCCTAATAAAAGGGATATACAGGGCAAAATAGGTTCTATTTTGTGTGAGCATGTGATCCTGCTTCTAAAACTCTTGAATTTCCATATAAAGAGCAGTCTTATCTGAGGCTCAAAATTACATCACAAAGCAGCCTGTAGGGCAGCTTGGTAGAGGGGCAGTTCCAGAAATCTTTCATTCCTCCAACTTTTCTGTTTGGGATAGAGTCTCACCGTGTAGCTCTGGCTGGCCTGAAACTGGCTTTGTAGACCAGGCTGACCTTGATCTCAGAGAGCCACCTATTTCTGCCTCCTGAAGAGTGTTGGGATTAAAGGTGTGAGTTAGCCACCAGAGCATGGCGGCAGAATGGCCACAGAGGAGCCACTGGTGGTCTGCTTCAGCTGGTTTTCTTATTTTGGGGGGAAACGGGCTTGAGACAGGGTTTCTCTGTGTAGTCTTGCCTGACCTGAAACTCACTCTGTAGACCAGGCTGGCCTGGGGAGAGAGCCACCTGTCTCTGCCTCCTGAGTGCTGGGATTAAACTGTGCCACCACTGCCTGGCTTCTATCATTCTTCAAATTGATCTAAAGAAAAGGAAAGGCAATCCAGGCAAAATGAACAGCGTTTACCACTTTGTCATTCCTAGAATAGATTTTTTTTTCCTGAAATACATTGGATTTAATGTATGTCTTTATTCTTAGGGAGTAGGTTTCAGTCAGGGGAACTGATTGAGTGGGGTTGAATACTGGAGAGGTAAGGGAAGACAGAGAAGCCAGGTGCCTGGGTGACCTCTGAAAAGAGATAACACCTTTCCAAAAACAAGGTTTATTTTATGTGTGTGGGAGTTTTTGCTGACATTGTGTCTGCACCGCTTGGGTCTCTAGTGTTGGAGGAGGCCAGAGGAGGGCTTGAGATTACTTATCCTGGAGTTACAGTCCTGTGCTGCCATGCAGGTGCCGAGTTTCAAACTCGCATCCTGTGTGAGAGCAACACATACCACTGAGTCAATTCTCCAGCCCAAACTACCTGTCTCAAAGGTTTTTAGAGCGTGTGTGGCACCACCTCTAATCACAGCATGGCTCTGTGATGGAGAGTCCTGGTCACGAGGCTTCACATCAGGTCACCTGAGAAGCCTGTGTGCCCTGGCCTGCTCCCCCTGTCCACAAGACCCGTGCTTGGCTTTGAACCCCATCTAGTGGATTCTGTCTGATCATAGTCTTTCCCTGCACATTGGCTTTAGAGAGAAGACTCTAGTGCCTGTGGCTTACTGTAGAGTATCTCATGGTGTGAACATGGTCCTTTCCCCCTGGCCCAGCATGCTGAGAGTGTACATGTTGCCATGTCCCACGGCAGACAGAGGTTTGTGCCTCTTTGGCTCTAGCTTGCCTGGCAAGCATATTCCTATTCCAGTGCTAACTGGTACTGCCCAGCAGCCCACAAGGGATGCATCGCTGCCTCCGGGCGAGCATAGCGACTCTAGCCTCTGCTTCCTTGTATTAGCACGTTTTTGTAGCTGTTGACAGTCAGCAGATACTCATGCACAGGAAGCCACTTTAGCTGCTCAATCCCAGGAGAACGAGCCTTGTGGTCACAGGAGCCTGGCAGTGCATCAGTACTGGGGACACAGCAGTGCTCAGGACCGTTGGAGAGTCCTCAGGCTCTGTCTTAGGGAGAGCTGTGCACACGGTACCTGATTTACATAGAGCTGGCCTGAGTCTGGTTTGTCAATGTAGATTCTGTGTGCATACCTGTGAGTCATAAAAAAGTGCACGCATGCACACATGTACACACAAAGCCGGGCGGTGGTGGCGCACGCCTTTAATCCCAGCACTTGGGAGGCAGAGGCAGGTGGATTTCTGAGTTCAAGGCCAGCCTGGTCTACAGAGTGAGTTCCAGGACAGCCTGGGCTACACAGAGAAACCCTGTCTCGAAAAACCAAAAAAAAAAAAAAAAAAGTACACAGACACCAAGACCTGAGTCCCCTGCAGTGGAGGACAAGCAGAGTGCTGGGACAGTGGTCCACTCCCTAGTCCTTCAGCAGCAAGTGCTGACTCAGAGCTGAGGGCTGGTCGCCAGGCCGTGTGCAGTGCTGCCCTCCTGTGCTGCCCCTCCTGCCCCGTGACTAGAAGCCGGTGCTGGTTGACATCTTTTCCTGTTGGGACACTGATAACTCAGAGCCTGCAAGGACAACAGAAACTATGTCCCTTGTTGGGTATGTGCCCAGCCTGGGGAGGACTTAGGCCATGCTCTGGAGAGCCCTCTTAATAGTTTGTTGTTGTTTGTTGCGGTCTATTTCTGTTTTGATTTTTTTGAGACAGACTTTCACTCTCTAGGCCAGACTGGCTTTGCATTCACAGCAGTCCTACTGCCTCAACCTCCTCAGACCTGGTATTAGAAACCTGAGTTTAGCCGGGCGGTGGTGGCGCACGCCTTTAATCCCAGCACTTGGGAGGCAGAGGCAGGTGGATTTCTGAGTTCGAGGCCAGCCTGGTCTACAGAGTGAGTTCCAGGACAGCCCGGCTACACAGAGAAACCCTGTCTCAAAAAAAAACAAAAAAAAAAAAAAAAGAAACCTGAGTTTCATGCCCACTGCAGTAGGCTTTATGGCAGCTCTTATTGCACAGTGGTTTTTATTAGACAGGCTTAGTCTGTGGTCCAACTATTTCAACAATGGCTGTTTCCTGATGGAAAGTCTTCAGAGTCTTAATAGTTGTGTGATCTACAACCCTGGATGCCTCATGGTCTTCAGTCCATGTTAGACCCTAAGCAGCAGACTCGAGTACCAGCAAAGGAATGAACTTGCCAGTGAGAGTGACCGAGACCAGGCAGAAAGAAAAGCTGCCTTCTTCCGTTGTCTAGGCTGTCACCAGAAGGTATGGCCTGGATTTAGTTGGGTCTTCCCCTTTCACATGATCCAAAGTAAGAAAAATCCCTCACAGGTGTACTCAACAGCATGGGTTTTAGTTAATTCCAGATGTGGTCAAGTTGACAACCAAGGACAGCCGTCACAGTGCCCAGGCGTGAGAACCTCAAGGGCTGATCTCATCCCTCACTTAATAAGCCATGCACGAGGGCACACACTGTAGCCTGTACACTAGGGGAGGGTGTGGGGGAAGAGACAGGTCCAAGACCAGCTGAAATCGTGAATCTTGTTTCAGCGGGAGACTGGCTCAGTGAATGAGTAGAGAGAGACTGAGGAATTTATCAGCCTCAACCCCATTTCCACTTATGCATAGAAAGGCTTAAGAATGCACACATGTAACACGGCCCATATACACAATCGTAAATAAAGTATGATTGAGTGTAGGTAGTGTGTTCACTTGTGCACAGCAACACTGCTACATCTGTCTAAAGGATCTTTAGCCCCTAAAAAGAAACCACTCTGCTCCCCAGCCACCCAGCCCCACGTCATCGGAGTTTCCCTTTGTGGCATCAGGTGGAATTCTGAAATACTGTGGTCTTTGGTGTCTGTCTGTATGTTACTCGGCGTGGGGTTTTCAAGTTTGCCATGTTGTAGTGTGCGGTGTTTAGTTCCACGGGCCAGTGATCCGTTCATCTGCTGGTGAGCATTGGGGTTTCTACATTTTCATAGAGACTAATGCCTTCAATAGATAATCAAGAAAATTAGTGTAAACGTGTATGTGGTTAGCCGGTGTGGTGGTGCATGCCTTTACTTCTAGCACTTGGGAGGTAGAGGCAGGCAGATCTTTGTGACTTTGGAGCCAGCCTGGTTTACAAAGTGAGTTCCAGGACAGCCAGGACTGTTACACAGAGAAACCCTGTCTTAGGAGAAGCCAAAAAAGTGTCTGTTCTGTGATGGACCCTGTGACCTCGACACGGAATTCCAGTAGAATTTAGTCCTTTGCTCAGCTTGGCATGGCGTCAACCAGTGGGCACTGTGTTGTGTTGAATATAAACATGAACGGAGCTCAGAACGCTCTAAGCTGCACTGGTGTCAGATGCATATACATCCTCTGTGACTGGCTTACAGTGGCCGGGGCTGGGGTTGGGGACATTGGCTGGCAGCACACCCTGTGGGAATGCCATTCTGCGCACAGCCCAGAAGAGCTAAGAGCCTGGCGCCCACACTATTGCATGTGTGTCTTTGTGCTCTACATAGGCTTCTGGATGAGTGGGACAGGCTTGTTTTTTTTAACTCCATGTTTAGGATTGACGGCAATTGAAAACCCTATTGGAGATTGGAATATAAATGGGCTCTCCATTGGGAGGGTGGCTCTTCTTTCTAGAGGGGAGCGTGGAACCTTGTTATAGCCCTGCCCTTGTTTTAGTTACAAAGTTGAGGTACTTTCACTGCTGCTGCCACAGGTGAGCTGAGTCCTTGGCGTCTGACTCAGCAGAGGATGGCCTGGTGGGGTGGGTCCTGTTGAGGAAGCTGTTAGCCTGGCCTATGCCTCCATGGTTCTGGGGACATAGATAGCCAGCTTATCAGTGGCCTTGACTTGTGTCACTGGGTGGCTCTAGGAATGCCCAGTCTCTTGTGTGTCTGTTCTAGAGTAGAATGAGGTGTGAGTCTGCTCTTCAGCTGTACAGTGAGCACCTTCTCCAGACTCCTCATATGGCAGTGTGTCCGCAACTCTCCATGGGAGCTTGGCTCCGACCAGAACAGTTTCTTTCTTGTGCTTGTGCCTGTGTAGAACATAGCTGTACTGTCTCCTCACGCTGGGATGTGGCCTGCTTCTGAAGGAGGCCTTTGCCCATGCGCACATCAGGGCCCCCTCTGCAGCCTGATCCAGAAGGTCCTCTTGGTCTTAGGAAGCCTGCATGTGTGTCATGTTGTGCCTCAGACTGGCTCTTTTGAGCCTGGAAATTGATGTTGCTGTTTTTAATCATGAACTTTGGTACTAGAACATGCTTACTAAATTACAAATAATAGAAAGCCGGGAGAAGACAAAGAAATTGGTTGACAAATTGTATACTCCCCAATCTAGAGAGATTTTCTATACAGGTTTATAAATAAGGGTGAAGGAGACTTGACTGTAGAGCTGCCCTTCCTGGTAGAGTGGTATGAGGCAAGACTACACAAAACGGTGTCTGAAGGTTGAGTCTTCAGAGTGTGATGTCTAGGAGAAGGTATTGATGGCTTCTGGCTGACTTTCTATAGACAAGCGTGCTGGCTGTCCTGAGTGGCATCAGCAGGGATGTTGGTAATATGAAAGGCCTAGTGGAGCATTGAGAAGCTCGTTCTGGATTGAGCAAGGGAAGACCAGAGTAGCACCCTTGTAATATGACCTGAGAGCCGCATCTGAGCACTTGGGAATGGTGGCTTCGGGGCAGGAGCCTTCAGTGTTGACTTTCTCTGTGGGTGTGTTTGCTGGGAGCCTTGAGGCAAGAATTTCTCTGTGTAACTGAGCATTGACTAGCCTGGACTACTAGTTTTGTAGACTAGGCTGGCCTTGGATTCAGTGAGCCACCGCTGCTGCCTCCTGAGTGCTGAGATTAAAGGCATGTGCCACCTCACCTGACTTCTTTTTTTTTTTTAAGTTGTATTTTATTTGTTGTGTGTAGGGCAAGAATGTGGATTTGGGTGCCTGTGGAAGCCAGAAGAGGGTGTCAGATCCTCAGGATTGGTGGTTGTGAGCTACCTAGTGTGAGTGCTCCAAACTGAACCCTGAATTCCTAGAAGAGCAACAAGTGCTTTTAACTTCTCAGCCATCTCTCCAGTCCGAAGCCTGGGGGATTTTTACATAAAACCCTGTTTGTAAAATTTTTACATCCCACTTGGGAGCACTGGGAGGACCTGGTGAGAATATTGCATGGTGGGGCTTGGGCACTGATTCCCAAGTAGGAGGAGAGGCTCTTAACCCTTAGGGTCTTACAGAGCAGGCTACCGGGAACCTTGCTGTCTACGCTGTGGTTGTCCTCTGGCAGCCAGCGCTTCTTCACAGTGACAGGTGCTCCTCCCTCATCCCTCCCACCTCATGCTCCCTCTCTGTCTTCCCTCTTTCCACTTACCAGCATGTTGTGTTCACTGGGAAAAGCTTTAGGAATGCAGAAGACAGACAATAATGAAACTGTTCAGAACCCCAGATTAGAGTCTTATATAATGTGTTTTATAACCTGCCGTTGTCTTCCATTCTTACTAACATTTTTCTATGACATGAAATCTTAGTCTTTAAAAACATGTTATTTGCTTGCAGCTGGGGAAGTTTATATTCTTGCTCTTATTATTTATCTTGTGTGTGAGTGTGTGTGTGTGTGTGTGTGTGCGCGCGTGTGCGTGTGAGAGAGAGAGAGAGAGAGAGAGAGAGACTCCTGTATGTATGTGGGTGTGTATGACTGTGGTTATATGCATGTGTGAGTGTGTGTGAGTGTGTATATGTGTGTGTATGTGAGAGAGAGAGAGAGACTCTGTGTGTATGTGTGTGTATGTGACTGTGTGGCTATATGCATGTGTGACTCTGTGTGTGTGTGTGAGTGTGTGTGTGTGGCTGGGGGTGCAGTGGAGGTAATATAAGGCCAGAGGTCAGTATTTGGTGTCTTCTGTAATGCTTTCCACCATAGTTTTTGAGACAGTCTCTCTCTCACTCAACCTGACGCTCACCAGTTGGCAAGGTGCCCTGCAGGCAGCCCAGGACCTGCCTGTCTCCATCCCAGAGTTGAGACCATGGGTTCACAGCCGTGCTGAGCTTCTTTTGGTTTGTTTTTAAAGATTTACTTATTTTATGTATGTGAGCACACTGTAGCTGTCTTCAGACACACCAGAAGAGGGCATCGGATCCCATTACAGATGGCTGTGAGCCACCATGTGGATGCTGGGAATTGAACCCAGGACCTCTGGAAGAGCAGTCAGTGCTCTTAACTGCTGAGCCATCTCTCTAGCCCCTTGTTTGTTTGGTTTTGTTTGTTTGTTTGATTGTTTTTAACCTAGTGCTCCTTTAAAATACAAACAATAATAAATTTATGATTAATAATAACAGTATTGTTATTATGGACTATGTTACTATATATTCTAGGTTGGCCTCATTCACAGAGGTCTGATTCTGTCTCCCTACTACTGGGATTAAAGCAGTGGGCCACCACACCTAGCTTTTTCTTTATATATATATTTTTAAATGGTGTAGTTTGGAGTTCTTTATTTGACAGAATCCAATTTTTGTATTTTACCTAGAAAACATTTATTCCAAGTCACAGATTCTGGTATTCTGGAAGTCTTTTTTTATGTCTGAGAATTGAATCCAGGGTCTTACACATGCCTGGGAGACATTCTTGCCCCCTTCTGAAGTCCTGCAGCATAGGCAGGACAGTTAGGCTGATTCTGGGAATTTGAGGAGATAATGAAGGGAACTTACTAAGTTCATTGAAAGTGGAAATCAATGGTGAAGACACTGTTCAGTGGTCAAGAGTGCTGGCTGCTCTTCCAGAGGAGTAGGGTTTAATCCCCAGCATCCACATGGCAGCTCACAACTGTCTGTAACTCCAGTTCCAGGGATTTGATGTCTTCTTCTGGCTTCTGAGTATAGGCACCCATATGGTACACAAGTATATACATAAAATACAAATGAATAAATATTTTTAAAAATGAATGGATAAATCTTTTTTAAAAACCCACAGAATACCTAATATAATGGTTTTTTATTCTTCATTTTAGATCAACAGGGGGTCCTTCAGGTCGAAGTGGGCATCGAATGGTGGCCTGGAAACGACAGCTAATTCTTTTTGGTGGCTTCCATGAAAGTACAAGGTTGGTACAGCTGATTGAGCCTCTTGTGGAGTAGAGGGTAGTGAGCAATCTGTAGTGAGCAATCTGGTCACCAGTGGGAACGCTGTCACTCACTCGATGTGGCAGCTGCAGTGACTGACAGCCATGTGATATCGTGAGGAAACCGTGGGTCTGTCCTTGCACTACGTCATTAGCGACTGTGCGCAAGGTTGTGGGTGAAGCCAGCACCGCCCTTCCCTCTTACAGACCTGTAGATTGCTAATCACCATTCCACGCTGGGGTTTTATGGGGGGTGGAGTGGGGGCATGGCAGTCATTTAAAATTAGAACTTTTTTACAAAACTTACTTTATTTAAGCCTCTTTAGGAGGCTGGCTCACTGGGTAAGGGCACCTGCTGTTCCTCCGGAGGACCTGAGCTCACCTTCCAGCACTCACGAGGTTTGACAGCTCCATCGGCCTGTCACTCACCTCCAGGGCACCTGTACACACACATAAGCCTGGTTTTAAGTATAAACCCGTTTGGGAAGCACTTAGGAACACAGACAAAATGACAGTCCCAAAGTGAGTGCAGTTGCCATCTGTATTAAATTAGCTTGACTTTTAAATGCCACCATTCGGCGTTTTCCTTGAGAAAGTTATCTTCAATTCACAGTAGATTTTTTTTTAACTGAAAGTTACAGTTTGAAACCTGAGAAAACTGGATTATAGTAAGTCCTCTGGAAACCAGGAGGCTCCCATCCTCCGAGTGCTTGTCGAGAGAGCTTGTGGGTTTGAGGACAGCAATCAGGTCCCCTGGATTTCTTAGCATGTCTCCAGGGCAGAAGAGGTAGATGACCAGTCTCCCACTGCGGCCGTCAGGGCTCACAGTGTCCTTAAAACCCACAGCATGGATTATTCAGATGCACTGTGTGGAGCAATGGCTGTCCCAACCTGCACACGCTCCTCTGTGGACAGTTAGCTCTTCACAGCTTCGGGGCAGTGGCTCTTCTGTGACAGCCTCCTGTCACGACCTCTGTGCTGGGTGCTTTGGTGCCTGAGTCCCTGGCTCTGAGCAGAGCTAGCGTTAGGTGGAGCCTCCCTGTCCTCCTTGGGCGGTGCATGCGAAGGCTTCGTTCCTGCCTTTGACTGTATGGGATGATCTGCCCAGTCCTTACCAGACGTCAGTCTCCAGTCTTGTGTTCACTTAGATTCACTGTCTGTCTTAGGGTCTTAGAGTAGCTGAATGTACCTATTGAAGTTGGCAGTTGTCACTGGATAGGAAATGGACAACTTTCACAGTACACTACCCTGTGTCTGGCTGCCATGGCTTTTCATTCTTCTGTAATTCAGGATCTACAAGCCTTTTGATGGATTTGCTTGAAGCACATAACTGTGCATACAAGTTTGCCTTCCTGTCTTCCCTACTGTCTCTGTGGTCCTTCCCTCCTCCCAGGGACTACATCTACTACAGTGATGTGTACACGTTCAGCCTGGACACCTTCCTGTGGAGCAAGCTGTCCCCAGCAGGCCCTGGGCCCACGCCCAGGTCAGGCTGCCTGATGGCTGTCACTCCCCAGGGCAGCATAGCCATCTATGGAGGCTACTCAAAGCAGGTAAGGGCCACGGTGCCGGGAATTAAAGGTGTGTCCACCTGCTGCTCTTCAGTTTGTCCACAGAGGTTTCCAGTGAAGTGTGAGCAGCATTTCCTGAGCTGTAAGCTGCAGTGGTGTGCCTCTGTTCCTCTTTAAAATGCAGGGGTTGGTTTGGTTTGTTGTTTGAGAAAGAGTTTCTCTGTGTAGCATTGCCTGTCTTGGAAATCACTTTATAGACCAGGCTGGACTCAAACTCACTGAGATCCGCCTGCTCTGCCTTCTGAGTTTTGGGATTAAAGTTGTGTGCCATTACCACCTGGCCAGAGATGGGTGTGTGTGTGTGTGTGTGTGTCAGGTGGTAACATAGGCATCTTTTTCAGTTGCCCTCCACCACACTGTTTTGAGGCAGGCCTCTCCTGGGACATAGCTTACTGGTTGGTTGTGTCCCTGCTATCTGCCAGCACTAGGACTACAGGTGCTGCCTGCCGAGCCTGGCTTTTGTGTGTGTGCTGGGGGGTGCACGCTTAGGTCATGTCATGCCAACCTCCCAGGAGTACAGCTGTGAACAGTCTGTATTTACACTGTGGTCATCATAACCACTGCAGTGTCCCTCTCTGCGTCTGCAGTCAGCTGTAGCAGTGTCCCATACCAGTACTCAGGAGTCCCTGCTGGCTTATGGAGTGCATGTGGCCGCTGACAGTGGCTACCCACTTGCCCTGCTTCTCATTGTGTGTTTGCCAGTTCTGGCATTGCCATGAATCAGAGATTGAATACTATCTCACTTATTCTTTAAAATCCTTTATGATCCAAAAATTCTCAAATATGTAGTTAACCTGGATTTTTAAATGAACACCTGCATGTCCCAGAGAGTCTGACATTCCTATTTTAGCTTAGTTGTGTGGTCACGTGTTCACACATGTGTAATCTCGTGTGTTTACACGTGTCCCTTTCATGTCAGTCATCTTCTGTGTAGTTCAAAGAGAAGTGCAGGGTCATCCCAGAATGTGTGAGTGTGTCTGTGTGTGCATCCATGTGTGAGTGTAGGAGTCAGGTAGAGCTCAGCGGACTGTCACGTGGTTTACCTGCAGCCAGTGAGCATACCCGGCCGTGTCACTCACAGTGTGACTCTTGTTCCCTCAGGCCCCACACTGTCTTTTCTGCCTTGTTAGCACTTGTATTCCACAACCTTCAGTTTTTTGCTCTTTTTTTTTTTTTTAATTTAAAAATATCTTATATTTATTGTTCCGAAGATCTCATACATGTTTTCAATGAGTCTAGATTATATCCAACCCAGCTCTCCCAGACATCTCCCCGCAGGCCTTGCAGCCTTACTGCATTTCTAGTCTGTGGTTTGTATTGCAGGCTGAGTCCAACTAGCACAGCCTGCCAGAGTGGCAGAGCACTCCTCCCCGTGCCCCAGAGCACTCCTCCCCGTGCCCAGGGCACTCCTCCCTGTGACCCATAGCACTCCTCCCCGTGACCCAGAGCACTCCTCCCCGTGCCCCAGAGCACTCCTCCCCGTGCCCCAGCCCTTACATTCTGCCCCCTCTTCAGTGATCCTCCCTGAGCCTGAGGTCGTGGGGTTGGGCTCAGGGTCCCACTTTAGGCAGCTACTTTGACCAGTTGTGAGTCTCCGTGTTTACTGCTGCCCACTACAGAGAGACGTGTCTGTTACCAAGGTAGAGGGCAGCACGAATCTGTGGGTAGAAACAAATATTTAGCAGAATAATAGTAGACGTTTCTACCCTGGGGCCTATGACCCTTCCTCAGCCATGGGCCTTTGACCATGTTTATAGCACCAGGCTCGAGTTCCTGCTTGTGGCCCAGATCTCAGATGTGGTCGGTGGTTAGTTGCCCCCAGAACCTTAATGCACTGTTCACCAATGGACACACGTTGTCTGCATGGTCAGTATTAGGGCACTTGGGAGTCGCCTCTTGTAGCATTGTTGATGAGTTTCCTCCCTAGTAACCTACACTGCACCTTCTGCAATGAGAGCTAGCCAGGAAGTGTTCAGGTCAGTTCTATCTGATTGTCTTCCAAACAAAGTGTGTAGTAGAGTCAGCAGTAGCGTTTATCATCTTGGTTGGTAACCAGGAGCTTGTGTTGTTTCAGCTGTTTCTGGGGCCTCCTTGACCAGTAACTCAGTTAAGGTAGTCTTATACCTGGCTCAGGGTTTCCTTTAAAAACCCATGGGGCGGTCACTGTCCACACATGCAGGGCACCCATGTTCAAACTCACTCCGTCCGTCCATCCATCCATCCATCCATCCATCAAAATTCATTTAGTTAGTTGGTTAAGCAGTAGTGAGTTTCTGTGAGGGTTTTTATGTACCCTGAGTTTTGGGGTAAACCACACTCCCTCCCTCCTCTCCCTGTTCCTCCTGCGTTTTAGCCCTGAGTGTTCTCCCACTGCTCTGTTCATACCCTGGCTTCCTTGCTCTGCTCTGAGTGCAGCAGGTGGGATATAGATGGCCCTCTGCAGTCCCCATGCCTGTAGGTGGCATTCGCATGGACTTCCTTTCTGCAGAGTTGACTGCACTCAAGGTACATGTCAAGGCTCATGTAGATAAGGAGGCCCAGCAGTACTGTGGTACACACAGTGGCTCTTTTTCTGATAGTGTAATAAGATACCACAGACTGGGGACTTAGGAAGGAAAGAGAGCATCGATTTCAGCCCTCCTAGACTATGAAGGCACACTTCCCTAGAAAATGAACTTAGATGATTGGACATGCATGGTTCATGGCAGATGGTATCACAGTGGTGAGCGGGTGTGAGAGGAAACACCCAGGAGCCAGAGGCCAGAGGATCAGGCTTGCTATTTTCCTTAGAATTTGACTCACAAAAACACCCTGAGGGGCTGGAGGGGTAGCTCAGTGGTAAGAGCACTGGCTACTCTTCCAGAAGTTCAATTCCCAGCAACCACTTGGTGGCTCACAACTATCTTTTTGTTTGTTTGTTTGTTTGTTTGTTTGTTTGTTTGTTTTTCAAGACAGGGTTTCTTTGTATAGCCCTGGCTATCCTGGAATTCACTCTGTAGACCAGGCTGGCCTCGAACTCAGAAATCCGCCTGCCTCTGCCTCCCAAGTGCTGGGATTAAAGGCGTGTGCCACCACTGCCCAGCTTCTCACAACTATCTGTAATGGGATCTGATGCTCTCTTCTGGTGTGTCAGTGACAGAGTACACACACACATACACACACACATAAAATAAATCTTAAAAAACACAGAACCATCCTGAGAGCAGCATTGGTCTCTACGGACAGTACCCCTGGTGCCCACTTACCTCCCAGCTGCTGTTCTTGCCATAGCCTCTGACAGTACAGATGGAAAGGGGATCCGGGCTGACAGACCCGAGCTCAGCCAGCATGCAGGACCTGAGTGGCACCCTGGTGGAGAGGCAACAGGAGGGAAGATGAGGGATGTGTGGGCTAGTTGGTCCCTGATCAGTATACCTTCTACATGTACCTGGGAGGATTAAGCAGCAGCTGCTGCAGGATAGCGGCTGGGCTGCCGCTCTGTGTTTTCTGTAAATGCAAACACTGTGAGATCAAATGTAGTAAAAACGAGGATTTAAGCACAGATATACAAGGAAGACATTCAAATGGACTGGCATCTTCCACAGGGTGAGCATCGTGCCAAGCAGCTGTCTGGGCCCCAGGGTACTACTGAGTAGATGTGTGTGCCCTGCCAAAAAGAGCCAACAGCCAGTCAGCATTGCTATTGGAAGCTCAAGGCTGAGACCCAGGGATCTGTGGGCAGAGGATTCCAGGAGGTCTGAGTGGCAGTGGCATGCTTCTTTCCACAGTGTGAGTCAGCGTGTCATCTGAAAGGTGAATGGCTGATGGATGACACGTGGAGCTGCAGTTAGGTATAGCCGAACTGTGCGACCTGTGGCTAGACGGTGGTTCCGTGGAGAGCACCCTGCAGTGTTTCAGCATGGCTGGCCATTAGTGGTGGCTGTAAAGTTGGTCGGCCATACTTGGGCTCTCTTTGGAGCCACAGCTCCTCTCAGGAGCCGCTGCAGCATGGCTGGTTCTCAGGACTCCTTTGTTTTGCAGAGAGTCAAGAAAGATGTGGACAAAGGCACCCAGCACTCAGACATGTTCCTGCTGAAGCCTGAGGAAGGGGGAGAAGGTACCGATGGGCCCGAGACTTGGCTTGGCTGTGTCCTTGGGGTGGGTCGCCTTTAGTGCCTGCACAGAAGCAAAGCCTGTGTCTCCCTCTCACCGAGTAGGAACTGCATGGGGTTTCCTGTAGCCTGCCGAGACCAAGGGCCATACCCTTTCTCTGGAGTGGTTGGGCCAACATGCCTGTGTGACATGAGTGCCCTCACTGGACTTTGCAACCCAGCAGGAGCCCAAGTCACTCAGCCATTTGTGTCCCCCTCTAAAGCCATGTGTGGCATTTGTGTTCTCAGGTATAGCCTCCATGCTTAGAGGTAAGATGGGAAGGGCCTTGTGCTTGCAGTCTCAGGGCCCCAGCGTGTAAGCCATGCGTGGAGAGATGTGTGAGCAAGGTGGAGAGGAGGGGTTACTGTTTCCTGTCCTTCCTTGACATTTGAAAGAACATGTTCTTGCTCACGAGCACAGAAACATCGCTAGGATATGGAATTCTGTGGGGCTGGGGCTCCTGTTTTACTGGGGACCGCGGCCTGGGCTTTGAGGTACACAGCTTGGTGCTGAGGCTGAGCTCTGGTGCCAGGGCTGCAGCAGAGCTGACTGCTTTGCAGCCCTTGGGGGCCTCTGCTGGGAGGTCAGGAGAGTGTGTGCATAGACGTGCTCCTCCTTCTCTGCTCCAGCATTCTTCCAGTGAGGCCTCTAAACTCACCCACCCATGAGCACTTCTGGGTGGCTGCAGCGTCCTGCAATGGTAGGGACTAGTGAGATCACTGTCACTGCTGGCAGGAACCTAGGTTTGGGGACCTGGGAAACTTGAACTTGGAGGCTAGACTGTGTGACCCTAAGCTGTGTGCCCGGCAACTAGCCCCATGAAGAGGGGCCCTGTGTCAGAAGCAGCATACTTGCTGTGGTTGCACAGTGAAAGATGGTGTCCTCGCTCCATGCTGTGTGCTGGTGTGCTGTAGTCGCCAGTCCTTCCCTACAACACCTACGGCTGGGATGAGTTGACTTAGTGACCGCCAGCCTGCAGGCTCAGTGTCCTTCCTGCTCTGGGGGCCTTGTTGGCCACTACCTAGTGCATGGTCACTAGTACTTTTTAATGCTTACTGAGGTGACAGTCTCAGCTTTTTCTTCCAGAAGTAATGGTTAGACATTTCCTATGTCATACCAGGCCACACACTCAGCACTGTCAGATGAACACACACACACACTCAGCACTGTCAGATGAACACACACACTCAGCACTGTCAGATGAACACACACACTCAGCACTCAGCACTGTCAGATGAACACACACACACTCAGCACTGTCAGATGAACACACACACACTCAGCACTGTCAGATGAACACACACACACTCAGCACTGTCAGATGAACACACACACACATCAAGCTGTCAGATGAACACACACACACTCAGCACTGTCAGATGAACACACACACACACTCAGCACTGTCAGATGAACACACACACACACTCAGCACTGTCAGATGAAACACACACACACTCAGAGCTGTCAGATGAACACAGACACACACTCAGCACTGTCAGATGAACACACACACACACTCAGCACTGTCAGATGAAAACACACACACACACACACACACACACACACACACACACACACACACACACACACAGGACTGTTGGATGAACATGGTACCTGTTGGGAAAGCACAGAGCAGCCATCTCCAGAGAGAGGTGGTATAGTACAAGACTGGGTAAGCCGGCTAGGACCCCAGGGAGGTAGTTTAGCCCATGATCCTCCTCCACAAATGCACCTCCACGTCTGTCTCTATCTCAGTAGTTGGTGCCAGGGTCCCTTAGAAGACAGTGTCACATAGCTGAGCTTTGAAAGGACGGACGGGCCTTGAGGGTTGCTGACTGGTATCTCTCTTCCTTCATAGGGCACAAAATGAGGCTCCTTGCCTAAACAGTTTCAAACGCTTGAAATTATGCTTGTCCCTCGTGCGCAGCGTTCTCTGTGCGTCCTTCATTGGTTCTCAGTGAGCTCTTTCCCTTCCTCGGTTCTTTCCTTCTAGGCAAATGGACTTGGACTCGGATTAACCCTTCAGGAGTCAGGCCTACTGCAAGGTCTGGCTTTTCTGTGGCTGTGGCTCCAAACCATCAGATACTGGTCTTTGGGGGCGTGTGCGATGAGGAGGAGGAGGAGAGCCTGGAGGGTTCCTTCTTCAGTGACCTGTATATCTATGATGCTGCCAAGAGCCGCTGGTTTGCGGCACAGCTCAAGGTAGCCTAGGCTCCTGAATATTCCACATTATCTGTCTGACTCCTGCCCACTCTCAAGCCTTGTTCCTTCCCATGAAGGCACATGTACTCTTCTGTGTAGGTCGTGGGTGACTAGGCTTGGGACCCCCCTTGGTTTTGTGGCCCGTTCCTTCTTGATGTCAGCCACCACTCCTTGGCAGTTCCTGACCCATAGGTGAGGTGCTGAGACATGTCAGGTTGTCTGTGGCAGTTGATGTCTATTACTTGAACCCATCCCTGGTTTCCAATCATCCTGTCAACTGTCACTACCACAGTCACTGTAGCTGCTGCCTAGGACTTGCCTGGAACAGACAGATTAGCAGGTGGTAGTCCATGAAGGGTCCTAGGCAGCCCTGACATCTATACAAGTAAACTGCTGTGTGCTCAGCCTCATGAAAAGGTCTCTGAAAGCAGCCATGCACATGTTGGCCCCTGCTCTGAGGAGCTTCACTAGGCATAGCCACTCAGGCTCCCCGACATTGCTGAGAGCACTGAACTGCACGGTGTAGGTTAGCCCCTTATGTAAAGATTACTTGGCCCTCAGGCCCCGTGATGTTCTTCAGAAGCTGTCCTGTGTGAGACCCACTGCAGCCTCAGGATGAAGTGGGTTTTGAGTCTAGAACAGGGAGCTGACCCAGGTTGGCTGGAATATTCAAATATAGCAAATGCCACCATGTGAGCATAGCATTTTGCCCAATGACTGAGGCTACTACAGAGTCACTTGGCTGCACTCTTCAAAGTGGCCCGAGAGACAGTATATGTTCTCCTGCAGGGGACCCCAATGGGAGGGAACCTTTGAAGTGCTGGTAACAGGGTCCTCCTCCTAGGTGTGGTCTTGATGAGTAGAGTGCTGGCCTCTTGTCAGCCAGTCCTGCTGTAGGCTAGGATTCTCAAGACAAGCCTCAGACATAGACTGCCTGCCTGTTAGCCAGGCCTGGGCTTACTGGGTGCTTCCCAGTGGGACTCAGGAATGACCGTCCCTCCTTACAGTGATGGCCAGGAGCCCGTTCCTGGCTGGCCACCCCTGCTTCCTAGAGTGTCGGTTCTCACTCCTGCACCGCTCCACTCCTCTTCCCACAAACCTTTGATTGGCATGTTAGAGCGAGGGCTGTCACTGCCCTACGGTGCAGCTTGAGTTGTGTTAACAGGGCCCCAGGTCAGAGAAGAAGAAACGGAGGCGGGGCAAAGCGGAGGATCTTGAAGATGCCACTGAAGGGGAGGATGAGGGGAGCTGTGCCCCGGAGCCGCTGGAGGTGATAAAGGAGGTGGTGTCTGAGGACGGGACAGTGATCACCATTAAGCAAGTGCTCCCTCCCTCGGGACTGGGTGTGCAGCCCCCACCTAAGGCTGAAGACCGAGCTTCGGAGGCCAGCAGCGCTGGGCCGGAGCCATGTCCGCGTTCCAATGCCATGCTGGCTGTCAAGCATGGACTGCTCTATGTCTATGGTGGCATGTTTGAAGCAGGCGACCGACAGGTGACCCTTAGTGACCTCTACTGCCTTGACCTCCACAAGATGGAAGAATGGAGAACCTTGGTGGAGATGGATCCAAGTAAGTTGGGTGGGCAAGGCCCCACTGTGAGCGAGCATCGTTTCAGAGCCCCCCTGCCTTGCAGGGAGCCCTGCTCTTGACTCTGGGCAGGTTTCCCCAGGAAGAGCCTGAGGATGGGGCGGGCTTACCTGGCACACTCTTACCTGTGTGCTCTGGGTGCTAGCAGGGACAGTGAGGAACAGCATAAGTCACTGGTACCTGGGTCAGGACTGCTGCACTTGCCTTCCTTCTCCCGGGTCAGTGCAGAGCAGGCGGGACTTCCTGCCCGTGGTGCCTGCTGCCCTGGGTTGGCAGCTCTCCACCTTTGCTCTGAAATCCTGACACCCTCAGTTATCCCAGACTGCTGTTGACCCTTTGACAGTTTGTGTGTTCCTGGCTAACCTGGAACTCGCTGTATAACCCAGGCTGGCCTCAAACTGAAGTAGATCCACCTGCCTCTGCCTCCTGAGTGCTGGGATTAAAGGTGGGGCCTGCCAGGCCAAGTTCCGTCATCCTCTCAAGACTCAGGACTAAACCTGCATGTCTAGGGAAAGGCTGTGCCCATAATTCAGAGGCTGTAGGGGTCCAGGAAGAGCCAGCCTCCATTCAGCTGCCCACAGCTAGAATGGCTACATGGCTGGAGTTGATGCCCACCACAGGGTCTCAGTCCCAGGCTGCTATGAGGCCCAAGGGCATGGGCTGTTCTGCTAATTCCAAGCGTCAGGGTAGGGAGGTTGGGTTCCCATGCCAGTGCCTGAGTGGAAGGAGGAGGAGATTGTGTGAGGTGGTGCCAGCTCCCCAGTGTGTGCTTCCCCGGGGCCCCAGACTGTACCCAGAGCCCAGTGTTGGTTATGCTTTGTCAGAATCACAGGAGTGGCTGGAGGAGTCGGACTCGGAAGAGGACAGCAGCTCAGATGAAGAGGGTGCAGAAGGGGAAGATGGAGACGAGGAAGAGGACAGTGCAGAGGAGGGAGCAGGTGAGAGCCACAGTGCAGCTTCGCCAGCTGCCATGCAGCCGAGGGGGCCTGCCTGACGGTGCTTGTGGCGGGGTGGTCTGCGCAGGTCACTCTTCAGTGCACGGCAGGGCTGAGCAGCTCCTTTCTCGCTCTTCCTTTTGGGATGAGAAGATCTGCAGCACCCAGAGGTGGCACGTGGGGAGCAGTACGAAGAGTACCTGTCCCGGACTGAACAGCACTGGCTGAAGCTTGCCCGGAACCACGTGGGGCCCGATGCAAAGGAGAAGAAAGTGTTGAAAGTAGCCCAGGCCATGGCAAAAACATGCTTTGATGACGCAGTTCAAGACCTTGCACAGGCCAGACATTAGACTGAGCGACCGAGCGATGGTTTCTGCATCGCTCGTGTCGAGCCAGGCATGAGGAGACCCTTGCAGAGGTGGTCTTCTGTGGAGCCTTGGGTGTCCACCGTCTGATGGGGGCTACCCTGCCTTCACAGTGGCCTCTGTTCACTGAGGGAAGGTTAGAGTGGGATGTGAATTTGAGGACCCAAGGCTGTGTGCTTCCGTCCTAATAAAACTGGGCTGTGTGTTCCGAGGTTTTCTTTCTTCTACAGAACAAGATGACTGTACCGATGTGATATGTGTCATCAGACTGAAGGTCACCAACAGCCCGCCAGTCACTTGAAGCTGCTGTGCAGTGCTTGCATCTGCTGTGCCAGCTGGCCTTCTTTGCCACCTGCCCTTGTTCTGTGGGTCTCACGGTAGAATATTCTGGATACATGGATATGTCCATTGGCTCCCCTGCAGTGTTTTAGGGGTTTTTCCTCCCTTACTTTTAGATGTGTACTTTACCTTTATTTATAAGAATGTCCAAGCCAGTGTTCATGGCGGCTAAAAGAGGGTATGGGGGAAGAGGAGCTGGCACCACATGGGCACTGGGAACTGAACCTGGGTCCTCTGGAAAGTCAGCAAGTGCTCTTAACCTCTGAGCCGTTACTCCAGCCCCTCCATTGCAGTCTTACTGAGGAAGCAGTGCTGACAGCTTCCCTTCCCTGTCCTCTGTGAGCACAGGGCTGTCTTCTGTGAAGTGATAGCAAGGACCTAGCCCTGATGACGTCAGCCTTTTGCCACTTGACCATGGAGCAGGAAGTGCCTGTTCCACCACTGAGCAGGAAGAGTGAGTTCCAGGCCAGGCTGGGCCACACAGTGAGACTCTGATTCCACAGTAAGGGAGAAGGGAAAGCTCTAAGGAATCAGCCTCCTGTTGGGAAGTATCTGCTGCTTGTCCTGGGCTGTGAGCCCACAGGGTGAGTGGATGGCTACCAGACTAGGCACAAGGCTGAGAGGAAGACAGACACATGGAGCTGTGAGGCAGGAAGGGCGTGGCTAAGCCAGGCAGGCCTCCAGACAGCCACAGCTCCACAGCCACACCATCACCCAACGGGCCAGCGTCACTTTGGCTACTGGGGCCTGTGCAGCCCAGGCTGCTGAGCAGGGTCACCTGGACTGTCACCTGATCCTTTTGCCCACTTCTGTCTGTGGCTGGAGGTGGGTTTGGTGGGGTTTAAGTATGGTATCCCCAGGAGCAGCTGAGGTAGCCCTCCCAGTTCATGCCATTAGGCAAGGCAGAGGGATTACCGAAAGGCCCTGGGTCTCTTGGGGTTGGCAGAGTAGAATGAAAACAGAAAGAGCCATCAAGCCGGCTGCAAGATCTTGTCGTACTTTGGTTTGTTGTTTTGAGACAGAGTCTCACTGGGTATCCCTGGGTGTCCTGGAACTCATTACTTAGACCAGGCTGGCCTCAAACTCACAGAGAATTAGCCGCCTCTGCTTCCCAAGTGCTGGATTAACATGCACCATCATGTCCAGCTGGAAACTCTTATTATTCTAAAGTATGATTTTTTTTTAATGGTTTGACAATAGTGTTAATTCTGACTATTAAGAGTGGATTGCTGTAGGTGGCAAGTCAGTGGCCAGAGGACAAGGAAATACAGACATGCCCAGGCTAGAAAGAAGCCTTCCTAGGTGCCCAGGCTGGAAAGAAGTCTTTTACCAGAGGAACCTGCTCTCGCCAGATAGTGACAGCCACACATGCACACACCTTTGGTATGTTGCAGGGAGGAGACGGAGGAATAGCTGTTTCTTTCTATAGTGAGGCTTTAGCCCTGGGTGTGAGGTCAGTGTGCCGTCTGTCACTCAGACCCATGTGCCACATGAACATGGTGCTGCCGCTGTCACAGGTAGGCTAATGTGCAGAGCAGAGTGCTTCCTCAAGGGACTGTCACTCAGGGTCTCAGTCACTGTCCTTGGCACAGGAGTGCACAGTGGAGACCCAGGTAGCTGTCAGCACAGCTGGCCACTGTGTAGGGGCTGGAGACAGCTGGGCTTCTCTGAGATCCTTGCATCCCAGGACTTGACAGTGTCCAGAGGCAGGACTTAGAAAGCTCTGGGGCTTGTCATCAAGATGAGGGAAGTAGGGTGACCCTCTCTGGTGGGAAGGAGGCTTAGCTTGCATGAGGGCTCCTTCCTGTCCTGGACCATCCTGCCCACAAGCTCCCTGTGCTCCCACAAAGTGCTGGAACAGGGAGTTAACTGTAGGACAGCATTGGAGCAGGGTGTTCCAGACTGGGAGGGACTGGGTAGTGGAGGCTCCACCCACCCAGCACCTGTGAGCAGGGCCTTCGGGAAGGAGGTTGGTAATGAAATGAGACTGGCGTCCTGAGGTTTTAGATGAGTTTATTAAGTAAGGAGCAGAGGAATCAATCTGAGTGTCCCTCGCTTCAGGTGTGAAATCTCATTTAAAGTTACATTCATTAGAGAGGATTTGTTTCCAGTTTTTGATGAACCAAACTGTTTCCAAGTAAAGAGACCAAGGCAAGAGCAGCCACCGCGCCAGAGGGAAGTCACTTGACAGCCCCTCCTCGCCCACAAAGCAGTCAGTCTCATTAACGAGTGGTTTACATGCACCAAGAGAAAAAAAAAAAAAAGATCAGAAAAAGGTAAATCAGAGGACTGTTGACGCGGTCACACAAAGGCATCTGCAGCAGTGTCCTTGTCACGGGAAGCTCAGCAGAGTCCTCGGGTCATCTGGGTGGCTTTTCTTTGGGAGTGGTGAATGGTGCCAGCAGCAGGTTCCAGCTGGAGCATTCAGGATTGGCCTGCTGGGAGGGGGAGGGCTGACCTGCAGGCAACAGCAGAGAGCCACTGAGGATGCGGGTGCTGTCTGTGGCCCTGTCTTCAGCTGTAGGTTCTGATGGCTACGGCTGTTCCAGTGGACAGTGCTCAAGCTGTGAGTCTTAGGAGCGGCAGGGACTTGCCAGACACTGGGCCTTGTGATGTTGCTGTCTGTACACTACGTCACGCTACCTGCTGTGCCCTGAGCCTTCAGCCTGTATCCAGTGAATGCTTACCCACCCTGCATGGTAGTATCTGCCTCTCGGACACAGAGTGATCTGCAAGAGCCATTCGTTGGAGGTAAGTTGCTGGGACATCCCTACTTAAAGAGGATGCTGGCCAAGGGAGAAAGTACAACCCCTTTGGTGGGAAAGATTGAGCTATACCCCATGGCTTTACTTAGAGTTATTTCCATGTCTGCACAGTGTGGGGGAGGCTTTTGGAACACAGAGCCCTCGCAGCCTCAGACATCACCCTTGAAGAGTCAGCCCTGGCAGTAGGCTGACCTTCACCAAAATTGAGACTAGGTCTTCAAGGTAGACAGAAAGCAGCATGCTAGCAGGCATGCCAACACAGGAGGGGGACCAGCATCCAGCTGAGACCTACCTGCAGCTGGATGGGAAAGGTCAAAGGTCAGGATGAGTCCATGTGAAATCGAGTGTGAAGTGCTTTACCCTACAGATAGGTGTTTGCACCTTGACCTGTGGTGTGGGGTGGACGAGCTAAAGGCCATCCCAGAAGTGAGGTAGTTATGAGGTGGCTGGCTGCCTTGCCTGCTCTAACAACCTTGGAAACCCAGCCCACCTCTTGTGGAGTGGAGCCACTCCCCCTTCATGGAGTCCTAGTGAGTCTCTGAAGTTTAGGAAGGAGCTGAGCCAGGAGATTGCCCAGTATGCACTTTAGTCCTGGCCATATTAGGGGAGGTGTGAAAAAGCAGACTCCAGGAGCCGCGTGTGCTGTAGTGTGGAACACTCAGCCACACGAGCAGTCACTGCCACTGCCCTTGATGGCTTCCCTCCTGCCACATGCCTCGTTCACATGCTGTCAGGCAGGCCTTGTCCAGCTCCAGGACGGAAGGAGGGCTTGGATCTTGCGGGCATGTTCCCAGTACTCACACTGGAATTGAGCTTAGCTCTTTGTTTGTTTGTTTGTTTGTTTGAACAAAGACAGATATGTTTTCTTCTTTCAAGGCCAGGGTAAATAGGACACACAGTTCTTGGCATTTAGGGACACTTGGTTGTCCTGGTGTGTGCTTGGCCTGCAGGTGGACCTTGGTGAGACAGCAGAGCTAAGGGCTCACGACCCGTTCTATAATGGTGAAGTAATGGCACAGGGCTGTGTGGTGTCTGGAAGTGGCCTGTGTGGCTGTCAGCTGATTGCACAATGTGGAGACATGCTGGGATAGGAACTCCTGCTGAGCCCCATGACCAGAGACTGCTATAGAGGAAGACACGGCAGGAAGAGCCAGTACAACCGAGCTTAAACTGGAAGAGACTGTAACACCCCACATCCTCCTACGGAACGTCACAGAGGGGCCTTTGGAGCAGGGATGTGCAGACGTGTCTGATGTCTGTGCAGGGGCTATTGTCTAGAAGAATGGTCCAGCCAGACAAGATCTTTAGAGGACAACCACAAACTCAAACTAGAAAGAACAACACCCAGAGCCTCTTGTCTCTTGCTCTTGGCTGGGCCTCTGAGCACCCTGGGCTTCCAGCAGTGTCTGCAGTCTCCCTGAGGGTGGCCTATGTATGTTCTGTCTAAACTGGACCTGTTTGTCCCGTGAGCAGGAACATGCTGGAAGTGGGATATGTGGCTGTCCCATGTTTGGCCCGGGTACCAACCTGGCCACAAGTGACCACAGGCTGTGGTTCCTGGGATTAGTGTGGCGGTGGAGGAGCCTGGTATCGGGTTTGTCAGTAGGTCAGTTCAGAGCAGAGACTGATGGAGTGTGGCCTGCCATCTGCTGCCTGAGATCCCGTGCACAGCCCTTTCACCGGTAGCCGTGGGATTTCTGACCACCGCCACCATGACCAGTGTGTGCTGCTGCCTCGTGCGTGACTTTGGGATTCCTCGAACTTGGTATTGTGGTGCTTGGATCCATACGTGCAAGAATACGAGTCTGCAGTGTGTGGGACTCAGGGCTCAACAGCTGTACAGCCATGTTGCAGGCACCACGGGCTGTGGGTGTTCAGGAAGGGTTTCTCTTCACGCTGGAAAAAAGTGTGTCTTCTGAGGCTGGGTTGGATCTCAGTTAAAACTCATTACATGCAGTATGCCTGGGAACAAGAGTGACACTGTCCTGTTCCCTCCAGCTACCATCCTCATCTTGCTCAACATGCTGCGTGGACTATACCTTCAGAGAGGAGGCGGGCTCTGTGGGGGTGGGAGAAGAGCAGCCATAGGCTGCAGCGAGGTGTCCCCTTCCCTGCAGGCCAGTATGTTGGATCTCCCAGGATCCAGTGTGTTCAGTCTCCATCACTTCTGTCTAGAACCCTCTAGAACCCACTCTACTGCACTACTACAGGCTGCCAGTGGAATGCCAGGCTGCAGACTCTGGTCTACGGTAACGTAGCAACGAATAGATGGGCGCTGTCCCTGCCAGAGCCTCTGAAGCACGTTTGGGCTACGCTTTGTGCGTGTGTCAAGTGAGAGTAGGCACCCTGATGGGCCAGGAACTTCTGGGAAGCACACTGAGCCCTTGTGTCTGCAGGAAAATACAATTCACATAGCCCAGTATGGACGGCTCTCATGGCTGCCAAGAGCAGGAGTCTTTATTTGATTCACACCAGATCTGCAGCAACCACTTGATCTTAAAAAAGGTGAACGGAAAAGTAAGCTGTACAAAAAGATGGAACTCTTTAGAAACACCAGAAATGCATCGGGTCACCTGCTGAACCCCTCCCCCTCGTCACCCCCTCTCCCCATCCAAGTTAGCTTGGAGGAGGGACAGGCAGTGCCCAGGGAACAGCGTGGATAACGGAAGCAACAGAGCTACGTGTCGCTGGAACATGCTCTAATCTGTAGTTTATTTCTGGTTAAAAATATAGCAATCCAGTGCACTGTAGTAAAGAAATCTGCTCGAAAGGTAGCAGAGAACACGAGCAAAGCAAGGCGGAGTCCATAAGACAGACGGGCTGCACCCAAGGAGACTGACGGAGCCACGGATGCCAGGCGAGCTGGCATCCCTTGTTCATATGTTTGGATGAGGGAACAACCCTGGTAGAGAAGGCAGAGACATGAGGAACCTGTTGTTTGACTGAAACAAGTTACATTGTACATCCGGGGAGTGCTGGGTATGCAACAGTCTCCAGGACATTCAAGCCACTGGCTTCAACCACATTGCTGTCCCGGGACCAGACTCTCTGGAGTAGCTCTGAGGCATCTGGAGGGAATATGCATATCTGTTAGGGGAAGTCGAGGCAGGCACAGTGCAAAGATGTGAGACCCCGTGGAGGTCAGTGAGAGGTGACGTCCTCCATGGGGCGTCACTGCCAGGGACACGGAAGCCTGAATATACATCCTGCATACGAGGTGCAAAAACGGCACATGCTCAGCCCAGGCGTGCTGTCAGGCTGTCCGTCCGGGGCATGTGGGCCATAGCCACCTTGGCATTCAGGGCTCGGATGTGCCCGGCCAGATCAGGGTCAGCCCTGGACGGCTGCAGCATGGCCTCCCTGGGTCTGGAGGGAGGATGGCTGGACAGGGCCAACAATGAGTGAGCGGAGGACAGCAGGGAACAGACTTTGCCTTAAGACTCAGTGTGGGGAGGCGACCTCCTTAGGAGAGCCTTGGGGCAGTGCCGAGAAGAGGGATCATGGTCTGTTCTAGGAAGAAGAGCAGGGGCTTCCCTCTCCCTCCACAGGTATGCAGCACAGACTCCATGGAGACAGAGGCCAGGACACCCTGTCCCTGTCCCTGGGGCCCACACTCCCAGCTACTCGCCTTGCACAGCTGCACTCCCTGGCTGCCCTCCCCCTCTCCCAGCTCGCCGGGCACCCTGGTCAAGGCACCACCTTCCACACCCGGCAGGAAACACGAAGGTCCCGATCTTTTGGCCGCTGGTTTGCCAGGACCCGTTCACACCAAGCTGGAGGGGTGGCATGCCGGCCTCCTCCTGCCATGCCCCACAGCATCGTGTAACACAAGCAAAGAATTTTGGCTAAAATCCAAAAAAACATTACCCAGAAAAAAAGGCAAACTGTGATTGACACCCAATCATGTTGTTCTCCTGTGGAAGGACAGGAGGCGTGGGGCTGTCCGAGGCAGGATTTCCTTCTTGCTTTTAACGTCCTTTGTGTACATCATCGCTTCCGTGGTCACAACAATCTTGTCAGATGAAAAAGTTAATAAACAAAATGGCGACTCCAATGTTGAGCAGGATCACCATGACAACCAAGATGGGAGCTGAGCCCTGGAACAGAGGACAGGCGAGAATGAGGCCGCAGCCGTCACCTGATGGGAGACGGCTTCCCCCTCTGCTGTCCCTGGGGCCACTCGACACTAGTCTTTCTCAATCTGGAGTTTCCTGTGCTGCCCAGAGACTGCTCCTCATGGGTCCAGTTCTCATCATACACCCAGTACCTGGCTTCTCTCAATGCTTACTGAAGCCCTTAGCTCTTGGTGTGACTGTCACCCCCATGACAGCCACAGGCCCAAGACACCTGCCTGGTCAGCTGCCTGCTCATGTTACCTTGTCTTGTCGAAATTTCGCACACAGAGCAGGGGAGGAAGCCCCACAGTCCCGTCACAATGGAGGTTTTGCATCTGCCCTTGACAGCAGTCCAGAGAGGAGCACAGGGACCGGTACTGTAGAAGCCTCAGCTGGGCCCCATGTGTGCAGAGCGCATCTGGCTCCTAACCCCACACAGCCCTCCCGTTCATCCTGAGTGGATATGGTGCCCAGCCTGCGACCACACACATGCACCTTTAGCTCACATCCCCACACATGAGGGGACATCCCCACACATGAGGGGTCTGCTCCTTTTTAGATTTTAGTTATTTGTTGTCTGTGCATTGGGTGGTTTTCCTGCATGTTATGTGTGAGGATGTCCCGATTCCCTGGAACTGGAGTTACAGCAGTTGTGAGCTGCCATGTGGGTGCTGGGAATTGAACCAAAGTCCTCTGGAAGAGCAGTCAGCTTTGAGCTGCTGAGCCATCTCTCCAGCCTCAAGACATTGACTTTTAAGAGAGCCAGACGTTTGTTCAGACAGACTGTAGGCTTCAGGGAGCTTCCGCCCCTTATTTCTTGCTCGATACCTACCTGAATGTCCTCAAACTTGATTTGCCAGGCTAGGTAGAGGGCTTCTTAATATACATATTTTATTTTGTGATGCTCTACGCTAGGCAAGTCCTTTACTACCTAAAATACCCTGGGAACTAGCCAAGGAAGAAAGATCCAAGTAGCCAGTCCTACCGGGCCCAGGACCCAAGCAGTCCAGCCCATTCTCCTGTGAGCACTCTGCTGAAGAGTGAATGGAGACCCAGGCGCTCTCTGGCAGGAACAAAGAGGCCAGCCTTCAGGTCTTGACTTCACTTCTGAACTCTGCTTTTATGGAATGGACTTTGAGATGCCCATGACATCTGGGCTGAGCCATCCTTGGAAGGAAGAGGAAAGCATCTTAATAGCAGAGTTGGTCAAGGATGCCAGCCCTGGGGTCAAGCCCACGGCTCCCTGCCATTCTGAGCTGTTCTGTCCAGCCCCAGGCCCATCAGGATGTCAAAGGGCAGAGGAGCGCTGGCATGTAGCAGGATCTGGCCCCCATCACTGTGATGGTTCACTCCACCAAGGGGACTCTACTACCAGGAATCATCTGCAGTTGCTACCAGGCATGATCAGTCTAGAGCTGGGAACTCACATTCTGCCAGTCGTATCAGAGAGGTGGGGTTCCTGAGGTTTAGACAAAAGTTCAGCATGGCCAGGACCCTTTTGAATCAGAGCCCCGGGTCTTTGCTATCCATCCACCACTTCCATACAACTCGGAGGAAGTGGTGATGTCACCAGCCAGGGGCCGCCTTCCCTGACCAGGACACAGGGCAAACCATACTAGAGCCCTCCAGGAGGGAACGCAGATCTGAGATGGCTGGCAGTCAACCTCCCAGAGGCCACACATGGTCACCCCTAAACACAAGCAGGGGGCAGTCACCTCCCATTTGCCATGAAGGCTGGGCTCTACAGCTGTTCCTTGCCTAACTTCTGCTCAGGCCCATAGGACTATGCGGCACCTACAGAAAACTGGCCTGCTTTCTTAGGAAGTTGGGACCACAGGGCAGGGCTGGAGGCCCTCTCTGGTTTCCCTTCTTGAAGTATGGGTGGTTTTGGGCAGTGACAGATCATCCCAGATCATCCTAGCTGGAAGGTGTAGGGCACAGCTACCCTGCGCTGTCAGCTTCTGGCTCTCCCAGCCCATACTTAGGGCCAGTCCTATGCTTTGCACATATGCCCTAGGGAACTTTGGATGTTTATTTTGGTTGTGTGTGTATGCATTTTGTAGATGTCATGTGTGTACATGTTTGCATGTGAAGTCGGGACAACCACAGGTTTCCTCGGGAGCCTCTCACCTTGTTTTATTTGGACACAGAAGACCTTCACTGGCTTGGAGCTCACCAAGTAGGCTGGCCTCACTGGCCACAGAGAATTTGCCTATCTCTATGTCCCTAGTGCTGTGGTAATGCTCATGGGTTGGTTTTGTTTTTCAGGACAGGGTTTCTTTGTGTAGCCCTGGCCATCCTGAAACTCACTCTGTAGACCAGGTTGGCCTTGAACTCAGAGATTCACCTGCCTCTGCCTCTGCCTCCCAAGTGTTGGGATTAAAGGAATGCATCAACGCTTCCCGGTTCCAGGGATCGAACTCATGTCCTCAGGATCAGTTTACACACTCTGCTCTCTCAAAAGATAGCCCCATTATGTACCCCAGGCTGGAATGACTTGTACTCATCCTGTATTAAGCTCTCGAGTGCTAGGGTTATGGGTGTGGCTAAAACTTTGCTGTTCCTTTCCAGTGGTGCTAGGGACCAAACCTAGGGCCGTATGTGTACTGGGCAAGTGCACTCGACCGTTGAGATGACAGTCCCAGCCAGAATCCTCGTCTAAAGCACCCAAAAAAGCCAACATGGTTAAGGGAACTAAAAAAAGAACTACTCCTGAGCTTCCCACCCCTGCTCGCTGCTGTGCTGCTCCTGAAATAGCCGCACACACCACATGCCCACAACTGCGCGGCAGGCTCAGCGGGGTGAGGCCCAAGCTAGTGCTGTGGTCCCAGCAGCAATCAGAGCGGAGGAGACATTTTAGAATTGCAGCTGTGAGGACAGACAATCGGTGTCTTCAAGGAGAAGCTTCTCACCTAGGGCAAGTGACTCCTGGATCTGTGAGACGAAACCACATCATCTCAAGGCCCCTTGAGACGGACACCGATCCCTGCTGCTGCTGCAGCAGTGAGGACCCTTCAGAGTGTCCCTCTGGGCTCGGCACAGGTGTGTGACCCACACAAGTCACATGCCACAGAGCACTCCTGTGGAGAGCTTCCTCACAACCTCCAGACATACAGCTAGATGCTCAGAAATCCAGTTCACCACATAAAACCCATCAGAGGATGGTCTTCTGTGTCTAAGCAGGTGACCAGAGCCCTGTCTGCTGAGACCACTGGTACACAGGATACCAGGCTCCTGTGTTGCCAGCATCTATTCCAGCTGCCTTCTGTCACACAGCCAGCTGTGGGTTTGGTGATCCCAGGAGTGTCCTAGTCCTGGCTGGTCCAGGGAAGGCTGCCGTTTCCATCCCGAGACAGAAAGTGAAGACAGGGAGGGAGGGACAGTCCCTGCCAGGCAGAGTTGATCCTGGGCTCCAGGCAAGGGAACTCACTTAGGAGTCCTATAGGACACGATAAATCTCCAATGGTCAAAGGGCCCAGGAATCTCTATGCTATGGAGTCCTAACAACTTCCCACTGCTGGGGTGGGAAGCTTCACAGACAGGGAGACCTTGGAGCCTGGCCAAGGGAGGATTGCAGGGCTCTAATCCATTGTCCCATGTGTAGAGCGTCAACTTCCTGGAAGCTGAACCCTTGCCTGTTTTAGCATCTGTCAAAAATTGAAAGGTGCCCAGAAGAGAGAGACTGGACAGAGGGGCCATGGCCCTGCTTCAGCCCAAATCCAGAACAAACCAGACAGCAGCAGGTCTGCACCAGTCAGCCTGGGCCCTCCAGGCACCCACACTGTTTCTAAAGGGTGAGCCCAAGAGTGGCCTTCTCAGGCATCCATCTATGGCACTATCTCTGCTTCCCATAGATACCCACAACCCCAATACCTGGCAAGGAAATCCACAGAAAGCAGAGTAAACAGGAGGTGGCCCTGGGTCCTACTGCCTCTGCCCGGCAAGGGGTGGGCACCACTTACCGTGCTAGACTTGAGCTCATCCCCAGTCTCCTCATCAGACTCGAGTGCAACAGGCAGGGACTTCTGGGGAGGGGAGAAGGTCAGATCCCAACGCAGCAGACGGGGCTCGGGCCGGTCCCCCAGCCGCAGGCTCTCTAGTTTCTGCACCGTGGGTTCTGCAGAGGACGCTGGCCTGAGGTTCTCCTTGTTCTGGGACTTGGACCTCAGTCTCTGTAGCCCGAAGCCCCGGTCCTCAGAGCGCCGGTCTCCCCCAGCACCCCGACTGTGACGCCGTCTCTGCGGGTGCGTATCCTGTGGACAGGCATCCATCCTTAGTAAGGGCTTCATCTCCAGCTTGTAGTTGCTCAGCTGTTCCTCATCTGGTTCTAGCAGCTTGGGACCCCCAGAACAGGGATTGCCTGCCCGGTGGTGAGAAGTCCACGAGAACGTGGTGGGGGACTCCGTCCGCCGCTCCCGGGGCTTGGGGTTCCCAGGCTGCTTGTGGCCTGAGCCCCGGGTGCGGAAGTCCTCAGTGGGTTGGCCGCTGCGTAGGGCACCACTGCGGACACCCTAGAGGCCCCAGCCTTCTCCTCGCCCCAGCTGTTGCGGGCATAGTCCCCTCCGCGGCCCTCAAGGAGCATCTGGATGTCCCCGCTTCGCTCCTCATCCACCGAGACCTGCCTGGAGAAGTGGGCCATCTTGGTCCTGGAGGCAGGAGCTGGCGGAGGGGTAGCTGTGGGGCTGGCGGGAAAGCTCTGCAGGGGACTGTCGTCGGGGGTCAGATCAGAAGGTGTAGTGCCCTTTCGGTACAGCTCGGGGCTCTCCTGCTGCAGGGGTGTCCCGGTGGAGAGCACCTCGATGTCATCGCAGGACATCTGGTGCTTTGGCCTCTGGTACTCAAGCCCTTGGGTGGGAGACAAAAGCACACAGAGTTACAGTGGAGCCCTCAGCAGAGAGATCTTGTGCCCCGTGTATGTTGGGTCACTCTGCAAAGATAACTGGCAGGACCTTAAAGCCAGGCACTTTCTCTCCCCAGAGTCTCTTAGGTAGAAAACAGGGACCCGGAAAGTCAGGGCATGAGCCTGCTGTGTGCCCTGTGGCCTTCTGCACCTTACAGGGAGGCTTGTGCCCGCCTGCCAGCTCCATGAGGTCATTCTCAGCTAAAATTAGCTGCAGAGCCCGTGCTGTCCCTGGAAAACCATTATGAAGACCAAGAAGGCACCTGGGGCAAATTAATCTCCGTGCCTTTATCCCTGCCTTACGTCCTGGTCTATAGCTGTGCTGGCTTTAAGGATAGGGTATCAGCTTCAGTGCTCTGCACGCTGCTCTGACTCATCTTGTACCCCTCCTTCCAACCTTGTGGCTTCAGGCAGTCTCAGAGGAACTGGCTACCAGAGTCTTCCCCACACAGCCAGCCCAAAGGAGAGCAGCCTTCTGCCCTAGCTGATAAACACTTCAGTAATGTTTTTAGAACCAGGGATAGCCTGGGCTTGTGATCTAGGATCCATGTTAGATGTCGGTTCTGCAGCTGTCTCCACAAGTCTGTGGGGCAGCCATCATCCTTGGGAGTCTTCTCTTTATAGGAACACAGCAACTGCTGGCCTTGAGGACCAGGGAGCAGGACACTTAGTCCCAGTCCCCTTCCAGTAAGGCCCCACTGGCCGCTAATGCATTCTAGGAAATGCCCTAATGTGGAGAAGTGAATCACAGAAGGGACATAAGGGCACCTGGAAGTAACACAATACTGGAGAGAGGAGACCATGGTAGCCTTCCAGGCAGCAGGCATGGCCAGAGACCACAGAGCAACAGCCAGGAAGGGGTTCTGCATCAGCCAAGTCCCATGGTCTGGTCCCATCCCAGGAAGGGGGCAGCTGAGGTACTGCGAGCTAAAGGTTATCCTCATAGATTTTATCAAGGAGGCATCTCTGAACAGAAAATAGACGTTAGCTGAGGTCTCCCCAGAAGAAACACTATCCTGGGCCAGCTGGGTGCGCCAAGGCCCACATACATGGGGCATAAGGCCACATATTTGGTAGCCAAAAGTCCCAAGTGCAGCTGTGGGCAGGGCTGGCTGTATGGGTCTTGCCCAGGATTATCAGAACACCTTGGTGGATAAATCTCTTGGTCACCATTCCACACACAGTACCTCAGATAGTATTGAGTCCCCTCCAATCAAAGCTCCTAGGGACAGTGTAGTAGGACACCAGGAAGCAACCAGCAGCAGGCTGGAGCCTGGGGATCTGTGGGAGTTATTAACGTGTCTGTTGATCTACATATCTATCCTATATGTGGCTCGCCTTGTTTGGGGTCAGTTATGAGCTTAGCAGTCTGAATGTGGGGCAGATTGCCTGCAACCCAGTGACTTGAACAAGAACCACCTCAGTCTGACTAGAAGCTAGGCCCTCCACTGGGGACCAGGGTCCCTCCTCCTCCCTCCCTCCCTCCCTCCCTCCCTCCCTCCCTCCCTCCTCTTTCTTTCTGTCCTCTTTAAGCTGAGAGCATCTGGGTGAGAGGGACTGTGCAGAGTTGATGGCCACCTACCCCTCTAAACCAGAAACATCTGACAGGTGTGCTGGTGGCCAGGGCTTGGTGGGATATCAGAGTGGGTCTTGGGGAACCCTAGAAGGAGCAGACAGCAAGACTCTGATTTGACCTTCTGAGCAGACACCACCAGCTGTGTGAGCTCGGCTCCTCAGCCCAGGCCCAGAGGCCCTGTCTTCATTTGTGTGAAAACACAGATCAAGCACAGCACACCCTAGCCCCACAGCCTCGTTTAACTTTCCTTTCTCACCCTGTATACAGTAGTTGGGGGCAGACAAGGGGGCTGTGATTCTGTCTCCAAGATGCTTCCCAGGATGCATTGTGACTGAGTGGGAACAGCACAACCCCCACCCTCAGGCAACTGTCCCAACACTGGAGGCTCCATGCCTCCATTCACATATCTCCCAGAGGGCAGTGACACAGCACAGCCTTCTGCTCATTGGAGATTCTCTAACTCAGCAGCCACTCCCCTGCCATGGCTGTCTGAACTTCACTGGGCGCATATTAAGATTAAATCAAACTCAGCACAAAGGAGGCTGAGGCAGGAGGATTTCCATGGGCCAGCCTGGGCTACAGAATAAGCTCTTGTATTAGAAACAAGCAATGGAAACTATTAGATGAGACTAGATTCAGCTCTCCAGTCGCCCTTGCTACAGAGGGATCAAAGCCATCATTGTACATGGTTATAGAATAACCTGGGGACCAGAAGACAAGAGGCGTGTCCATACAGACAGAGAGCTTAGAAACAGTCACAAAGGGGACTGGGGAGATGGCTCAGGGTTAAGAGCACTGACTATTCTTCCAGAGGTTCTGAGTTCAATTCCCAGCAACCACATGGTGGCTCACAACCATCTGTAATGAGATCTGATGCCCTCTTCTGGAGTGTCTGAAGACAGCTATAGTGTACTCACATATATAAAATAAATAAATCTTTTTTTAAAAAGAAAAGAAACAGTCGCTAAAGCCCGTGCACACCCAAACCTGTGTTTGCAAGGGAGGTCACTAGTGAGGCACTAGCTCGGGGTGACAGTCTGCCCCAGGTGGCATCAGGGACTCCAGGGGGCACCAGGGACCACCGTCCCAGGCAGGACTCACCATTTTCCCTGTGCTGGAAGGAAGGGGAGAACTCTTTGGCAGTGATCCTGGCAATCCGTGCTTCCTCCTGGGCTTTTTGAGCCGCAGTGAGTGCTGCCTCAGCCTTAGCCCGTGAGTGGGAGGTCCTGGGAGAGACAGGAGGCAAAGGGTGAGCATTGAGTGAAAGCCCAGAAGGGACACTTTGTCTATCCTCAGATCCTGTTCAAATAGTTACTCAACGAACATTTCTGGCATCAACCAGCCAGCCTTAGTGTAGCAGCCTGCGGAGAAATTATACGTTTCCTTTTTGCTTTGCCTGCACGTGTGTCCGTGCACATACAATCAACAGAGGCCAGAAGAAGATGTCAGATCGCCTAAGACTGGAGTTGCAGGCACTTGTGAGCCTTTACGTGGGTGCTGGGAACAAAAGCCAGCTTCTCTACAAAGGACAGCAGGGGCTTGAGCCACTGAGACACCTCTAGAGCGCCGTTGTTTTTTAAGACTGTGTTTTCACTCGTGTGTCTGTGTGAGTATATGCTGCTGCTGAGAGTGTCCTTGGAGGACAGAATAGGGTGTCAGCACCACTCACCCTCTAAGTGCACAGTGTTGTTCTAGAGACAACTCACAATTTCCCGACATCCCTTAGGGGCTGTTATTGGCTTCCACATCCTCACTTAGTAAAAATGCCATTAACTCATGCTTATGTGTATGCATTTACATATACATGTCACACATATATAAAAGTATACTGTGCCAACCCTAAAGTAAAATCAACCAGTAACAAGCCATGGCTAGTGAAGACTCCAACCCTGGCAAAACACATTTAAAACAAGATTTGTAGGACCTGAATGAGTTCTCTAAGGGATAGCAGCTCCAGCAGGGGCTCCCGCTGTCTAAGTTCATACCTGTGAGGTCTGGCTGCAGGGTCACAGAGGGGACACTCAGCCTATGAGAGCCCCTCCTACACCTGCCATTAATGCTGGAATCTGCATGGTTGTACCCACAGCTCCTCCAAATGGGTACCCTGTTTATGGGTATAGCTGTACCCGTGGTCCTCACCAGAGACTCAGGCACCCAGACAGGAGGTGACAACTTAAAGCTCAGAGCAATTGAGGGTCAGATACTCATGACCCAGGACTCAGGGACTCATCCTGGATAGAAGAAACCAAGGTAGACCAGAAGCCAGGTAGGATCAGTCATCTTCCAGGGACTGAAGGGAAGAGCTAACTGCAGGAAGTCCATGGGGTAGGGATCCAGAGAGAGCCTAGGGATTGTCGGGCAGCCAGTGGGGGGGGGTGTTGACCTTGTGCCTAACAATGGCAGGGCTGTGTAAGGTGGTGCCACACCTGCAATCTCATCACACAAATATGCAGGAAACTGAGGCAGGAGGTTTACTGGGTTACACTGTAGGACTTTGATCCCACAGTATATGTCCCAATAAGGCTTCCAATCCTTCCCTAAAGGGATCTTTGGAGCATGTGCTGGGTGCCCAGCATCCATATCAGATGTGTGACCAATCAGACGACTGCTGGGGGAAGTCATGAGAGGAACGACTGCATGGACGGTTGCCAAAGAGAGCTGTGCTGCTAACACCAGACAAAGTGAGCTACTGATGGAAACCATTGCCCGAGGCCAGGGGTACAGCTGACAGTGTGTGGCATCATCTGGAGTGGAGTCAACATCCCCAGGGGTATGCCAGAACCCAAATTACCACTAAACACCCAAGTGAATCAGTGTCTGGTCCTCACCTGACACCTGTGTCTCTCCTACTCATGAGAAGCTGGGTCTAGGGGCTGGGGAGCCAGGGTGCAGACCCTTCCTGGAGCTTTCTGGGAGGGGCGGCCCACCACCTTGCTCATAGCCTGGGAACTCCACTCTGACTGCTGTAGATTGTGAGTCAAACGTATTGTTTAAGCTGCTGACCACGTGTGGCACTTTGTTCGGGAGGCACCGGAAGTTGCTCTACATCCTGGCTTCTCTGCCCCCTCTTGGAACACAGATCACTCTCCTGTAAACAGGCAGCTATGAGACTTGGAGCTAAGGGAAGTAGTGGACCCATGAGGAGACCCTCCCTCTCCCCATGGGTCCCCAACTCCCCCCTCCTCCCCTCCACCAGCATCGTTCACCAGCAAGGCTCCAGAGCTGTGGCAGTGGTTTCTTCAAGACTTCCTGGGTCTCTCCAGCAGTTTCCTATCTCCTTGCCTTGTGTCTCTGGTCTCCTCACTACAGACGCTTGGACACTGGAGCCAGACCCTGGGAGGCTGAGGCAGGCCTTCAGGGCCACAGAGGGGATTTTATTTTGGTGGGAAGGCAGGGGGAGACAGGATCTCTCTCTCTCTCTGTAGCCCAGGCAGACCTCAAATTCATAATCTTCCTCCCTCAGCCTTACTGCTGGGCTGACAGGTGTGCACAACCCTGCCTTTATGCAGAAGAATTCTTGTTCCTGCTACCTGCCTAGGACCAGAGACAGAGAACCATAGCAGAAGGGCCCACCAAAGAGACAGGAGGGACAGGAGTCACAGTGAGCCTCTGGAGGAAGGACCTCAAGTTCTAGAACCTTCTATCTCTCCCTTGTGCCGGCCCTTCTGTGTTTCTCTGTGTCTGTGAGAACTGACTCTTCCACTGGACCACAGGAACTCAATTTTCCATGGCCAGTGTCTTGCTGCCTCTTGTTCTGTATCTATCCCTGGCCTGGGTTGGCAGGAGGGGGTGGGGCAAACGATCATAGGCATCATGGCTTCCCTCCTCCCATGCTTTGCTCTTCGGGGATCTCACAGGATGGTATACAGTGGCACCAACTGTGTGTATGCTTCTAACTCCTCCTCCTCTACAGCAACACCGCTAATCTCTACCAGATGCAGAAGCTCACATATGCTCTCTGGTCAGTACTGGCAACAGATATCGGGGTTCCTCCAGATATGGTCCCCAGACTTCACTGAACCTCAGGGAGGGCCTGTTTCATCGAGATAGATTTATGCCTTTCTTTCGGCCCTTCTTGCTTCCTGGAAGTTTACTTCTTCACACGCTGTGCATGTCTGCTGCTCGCCTAGCCTATTACCCCTCTCATGAAACCCCCGGCAGGTCCTACCCGAAACTCAAGGCCTTCAACCCCTCAGAGCTGAGATAAGGTGTCTTTGTGCTCAGCCAACATGTCTTACTGCAGAACACACCCTGGACAGCTGCTGCCCTGAACCAGCACTGGTCTGAGAAGGAGTAAGACCAACAGTGGGTATAGACAGACACCAGGACACAGGCAGGGCCACACCGCTGCAGACACTGTCCCTCATGAAGGTGGCTGAGCTTGACAGCTCTCTCAGCCTTCCCAGCCTGCACTCCACATGATTCCCCCCTCCCCCCATCTCTCCCTCTCCCTCTCCCTCTCCCTCTCCCTCTCCCTCTCCCTCTCCCTCTCCCTCTCCCTCTCCCTCTCCCTCTCCCTCTCCCTCTCTTCCTCTCTCCAGCGACATTCTGTAGTCCAGACAGGCCTTGAATTCTTAATCCTCCTGCCTCTGCCACCTTAGTGCTAGGATGTGTCATCCTGGGCTTCTACTTGACTGTAAATGTGGCTTTCTTTACACTTCTAAGGACAGCCTTAAATCACAAAGGTCAAGTGTGTGTGATATAGGTTGGGTCATGGCCCCAGTAGACGTATTAACAGTCCTGCCCCAGGTGTTTGTGTAGCTGTGACCTTATCCAGGGATGGTGAGGTCACCAGGATGGGCCCTAATCCAGTACTCTGGCCTATTGAGAAAACTTGAACACAGGCAGAGAACTCCGTGAAGACGTTGGACCTGCCACCATCTTGAAAAGAACAGAGCTAGGGCCAGATTCTCCTCATGGCCTGTCACAGAGCCAGCCCTACTGACACCTTGATCTGGAGTCTTCTTCCCAGGAAAACGGAACAGTCAAGCTCCAAGTTCATAGTGCTCGGAGCTGACAGCCTTGGGAAGCAAACGGTGCATGATGGAGCTATGTCCAACACATGGTCCACCTAAAACCACTGTTCATGGTGAAATTTCATGTGGCCCTGGTGGCTCAGGATTGTGGAGCAAACAGACCCTTCCTATTCCTCCTCAAGGGAAGCCAGCCTCCTAGAGACTCTACTGGAAGTGCCCAACCTCACAGCAAGTTTCTCTCCCCAGGCTGCAGTTGTCAAGGCAACCCCACCTCCTCCAGGGAGGCTGCTGCGGAGGGACCATGCCCAGGCAGGGTGCTGGCAGGCCCTGTCTGCAACCAGGTGCCTGCTGGGGACCAGCCCCACAGGCTTGAGCATTTGATTCTCAGAGCAGCCCTTGGAGACTGGACCAAGTTTGTCACGCCCTGCAGATAGGCCAGTGACCTCTTGGCTTTTACCCTGACAAGATTAGAGATTCTGGGCAGATCTGACACCAGGCATTGTGCACAGGAACAACGGAGTCATGGTTTATAATGTCACGACCAGGGAGACTCAGGCTGGCTCTGTCCTCCAATAGCTACACAGTGACTCTGCCAATGGGTGCTACAGACTGCTGTGGAACTCCTAGACACAAGCCTTGGGATATCTCAGGGCTGCGTACAGGGCCCAGGCAGCAGAGCCACTACAACCATGCTCCCTCAGGAATGGACTGCTACACAGGTTCACACATGGGAACTGGTAGGGTGTCTCCTGTGAGCTGCCTGCTAGGGACCACAGCAGAGGTTGATGAAGACCTCCACCCGACAGAGGCTGGAAGGTTCTCAGGTGTCCTCGGCTCACAGCACCGCCCCTCCTCCCTGCACTCTGTGCCAGTCACAGGGCATGGTGGCTCGTTTGATTTTATCTTTTAGACAGGGTCTTGCTGAGTCGCCCTCCCAGGTCTTAAATGTGGTCTTCCTATCCAAAATGACCAATCATGCCCAGCTATAGCCACCAAGTGTTTATGCACAGCTCAGAGTATGGTCACCAAGGTGCCCAGGGCCACTCCTCACAGCGAAGAAAGCTCTGATGTAAGGTGGCTACAGTGTCTGAGCCGCTGCGACCAAGTGATTGCTCGGTAACCCTGTGTATGCACTCACACTGAGAGCTTCCCGACCACAGCACTCAGCAGTGCGTAGACTAACACACAGCCCTCCACAGTGTGTATACCCAGAGAACCACGCTCACCACAGCATGCATATACACACACACACATGCACACACACGGCACAGTGTGCATGTATGCACACACCCCCTCCCGAGCACAGCCTTCCGTGTATGTGCGCACACAGCCGTCTTGACCATGGACGGCCACAGCGTCACCGTAGGAGCAGCCCTGACAGGCTGAGGTGAGCACATGGCCTCCTCTTTCACTGACCACTCTGCTAGGGAAGACCTCCTCTCTCTAGGACTCACGTCCCGCTCTGTGGAGTGGGTATAGAGAGGGGTCACTGTGGGAAAGAAGCCAGGAGCAGGGCCTGCTGCTCCACTGTGGAGGTTCTGTGGCTTCACTTTGGAAATGGCCCATTTCCCTGACGTGTCTGGTTCAACAAGCAAGTTCAAAGGTGCTGGAACATTCTAGAATGGCCATCCCTCCAGAGTCCAGCTTCACTTCCTCTGGATGCCCCACACACCCAGCCTCAGCTCCTGGCAACAGCCACTCTGCTTCCTGGTTTTGTTGTTTTCAGTCTTTCTGGGGAGACATTAAGGAGCCAGGACACGGGGGTTGGGGGGGTCTGGGGGGGAGGGATGCTTGATCTGGCTGCATCTGTATGAGGTGAGGTAGGTTGGGGGAGGGGAGGGAGGGGAGGCACAGAGCATAAAAACTCAGGATAGAAGAGCCACCTCCCAGCCCCTCTAGGGTCAGCAGTGACTCAGAGGACATCGGATCAGGGCAGCATGGCTGCCCCACCCCCGGAACCTGTTCCCACTATACCAGAGACCACCTTCACCTTTCTCGAATTCCTCTCTAAGTGGAAAGAAACTGTGCTATAAAAGAAGAACAAAGCTTTAGAAGCTGTCACTGCAAGCAGCCACATGTGGGGAGGGATCAAAGATCCCTCTGCTCCTCTGAGTCACTGGTGCCCTCTGGGAGCAGTGCCCAATGGACACAGATGCTGGGCACAGGCAGGCACTGGGGCCTGCACACAGGACAGGGCCTGCCCAGTGAGAAGGGTCAGCAGGAGGCTGGTGCAGTGGCTGAGAGGCAGGTCCGGGTCCCAGTGCCTCAGGAACATGTGTGAGATCACTCTGGGGCCATCGAGACGGTACACTGGAGACACAAGTGAACCTTTTTGCTTCTATCTTCAAGGAATATTTTCTCTTCTGGAGGCAGGGTCTCACTATGTATCCCAAGCCAGTGTCAAATTCTCAATCCTCCTGCCTCAGCCTCTTGAACAGCTCCAAGAAACCTTCACTGTGGATAAACAAATACACTAAAACCCAATAAAGTCTGAAATCTAGAGCAAAACAGCATCCCAGCAGCCTGAGCCCTATGGTTCTCATGTGTCAGACACGGGACACGTGATGTACCCTACAATTCCCACACGTCAGACACGGGACCTGGTGCTGAGTGCTACAGATCCCATGTGTCAGACACAAGACTCGAAGCTAGATGCCACATCACATGGTCTGCTCCACTTCTCCCTTAACACCACACTCTGGAATCTGTGTCACGTTAGTGGACTGAAGAAATTCCTGGTTCTGTTAACTGGCTGCCCCAAGCTGATGGTGGCCACGTGTCACTGCCTGCCTAACGGTGATCTGTTGATCACGTTGGACTTTTGCAACACATCTATTTTTGGGATCCATTTCCAGAAATATGACCTCCTAGTTAAGGCGCTGCGCAGACACCAAGGTCTGTGCTCTACTGGACATGACGAGCACTCTCCTGGGAGACAGGTCCACGGCTCTCCTGCTCAGCGCTTCAGCAGAGCTTACCCCTCTCTCTTGGGCTGACAAGCAGGGTAGTATCATCCAGTGTCGCTTTCATTTGCATTTCTCTTTTCGTTCTGCCTTTTTATTATTTTTGAGACAGGGTCTCTCATGTAGCTTAGGCTAGCTTCCAGCTTAGTATATAACTGAGGAGCCGGGCAGTGGTGGTGCATGCCTTTAATCCCAGCACTTGGGAGGCAGAGGCAGGCGGATTTCTGAGTTCGAGGCCAGCCTGGTCTACAGAGTGAGTTCCAGGACAGCCTGGGCTACACAGAGAAACCCTGTCTCGAAAAACCAAAAAAAAAAAAAAAAAAGAGCATATAACTGAGGATGACATTGAGTATATGATCGTCTCCTCTTCCTCCTGAGTGCTAGGGTAATAGGCATGTGTCATCATGCCTGTGATTATAAAAATAATTATTAGTAAACCTAATATATTATACAAATATTACTATAATTAATGATAATTATTATTTTTTAAAATGTCAGCACTGGGCACCGGCTCATTTTAAATGATTTTAAAAATTCATTTTATGTCTATGAGTACACTGCAGCTGTCTTCAGACAGCATCAGAAGAGGGCATCAGATCCCATTACAGATAGTTTCGAGCCGGGGATTGAACTCAGGACCTTTGGAAGAGCAGTCAGTGCTCTTAACCACTGAACCATCCCTCCAGCCCCTGACATCATCATTACTAATGGGTGTGTATCTATGTGGGTACGTGAGTGTGTGTGCATGAAAGAGCCCATGGGGGCCAGAAGAGGACGTCAGACCTCCCGGAACTGCAGTTCCAAGTGTCTGGGAGGCACTCAACATGGATGCGGGAATCTGAACTCTGGTCCCTGTGACAGAGCAGGACATGCTATTAGTCATGGAGCCATCTCTCCAATGCCTCCACCCAGGTTTACAAGGTGCCAGAGACTGAACCCAGGACTTAGTGCACTGTAGTAAGCTGACTGTCTTGCGGGGCTCAGGTTTGAGCTCAGAGCTTTGCACATGTAAGTGTGCACTCTCCTGGTGAGCTGTGTCTTAGCCCTTGGACTTTTGAACCAGGATCTTGCTGGTTTAATTTTGCGGTCCTGCCTCAGTCTCCCCAACATAGAGTCCACGAGAGCGCACTGCTGTGGCTGCCTGAGCTTGACTTTACAGCCGTGCTCCATGTATAAGAATCGGCCTCTTAATGCGCACCTGGGGTTCACCTCAGAGGTGTGAGGCAGATTCCCACTTTCCCGTCCCCCAAACAGAGCCTAAATTGGCTCAGTCAATGAGCGACACCCGCAATCGGCATTGGCTAAATGCCACCATCTGAAAGTCGTGTTCCCAACGGCCTCTCTTTTCCCAGTGTTAATGCTCTCCTCCTGTGGACACCTCCGTGCTGGCTTAAACGACACCAGTGTCCCTGCTGCTGAGGTGGGAACACAGGGCTGGCTTTGGAGGTGGGGATCAGAAAGCCAATTTGGTAAAACCAGGTAGTCCAGCAAGAGAAGGGGAGGCTTTACTGGCAGGGATGGCAGTTGGAGACTATACTGTGCAGTCCTCCTGTGGACAGGGCTCTGCTCAGAATGTTGTCATAACCCACAGGCCACCCCACATCACAGGTGGGGAGACAGTTGTTTATGAGGGCAAGTTTTGCTGAGGCTCATCCCCCTTCCAGGGCTGAGCCTGCCCAGTCAGAGAGCTCTTGGCCAGTCAGAGAAAAGGCCCCACCCACCACACCATCCAGTTTCTGTGTTTGGGGGGTTTGTAGGGGGAGGATAGAGAGGATGCATCTCAGTTGTCATGACAACAGCAGTGCTCTAGGCGCTCGGGAAGACTGAGAAAAGCAAAGGCAGGTCGATTTTTAAGCTTTCTTTCACCCTCCTTCCGGTGCCTCCCCTCACCTCCAGGCCTCCTATCTTTAGATCCAGCACCCCCTCTTTTCCCTCACCCTACAGCCCACCCCCGTGCCCAGGAATAGCAGGCTAAAACCACGCAAACTGTACGAGGAGCAGCCTAGAGACCCACTGAACGGGCAGTCTTCCCAACAGGCTGGCCTCAGGGTCTTTTCCCAGGGGTGGCTAGGCGGGTCCTGGACACAGGAGCACAGGGGGACAGGGTCAGACATGGGCTAACATGATCACTGAGGCTTCACACGTGTGGGCAGTCACAGTAACCCAAAGCCTCTGCCAGCCTCTTGTTTTGCCTTTTCAGTGCCCATTTTAAATATGATCTGTGGGCAATTCTGTTCTACTCAGTTAAAGGAGGAAGAGGATGTCTGGAGGGCCTCCTGACCACCCCCCAGCAGAGGGCGTGTTCACAGGCAGAAACTTTGAACTAGGGATGATGAAGCAACACCAGAGGAGACAGATAGGAGGCCTCCGTCCTTGGAGTCTCAAGCATGGCTGCCTATCCCCGATAGCCCAAGAGGATTTGTGTATGATCACCCTGCCTTCCTCTACCCTGGGCCTCAGCACCAGGAGGACATGTCTGCTATGGTACTGCCTGGCCACCAGAACCCAGATTCCCATGGGTCAGAGGGCAAAGAGGAAGTCGGCCTCTTCCATCGGCGGAACCCCAACAGCTCCCCTCCCAACGCCAAGGTGCTCAGTGGGACCAAGTAGAGCCTGAGCACCAAAGTCAGGAAACGGCGAGAAGAGAGCCTGTCTGGGGGTCAACTGCATTCACGATGTCAGCTGGCTTACCAGTAAGACATACCTTGCCAGGCACAGGCCCGACACCAATCCTGCCACCTCTCCTAGTGGCAGGCTCTGCGCTTCTGAGGCCCTTTCTGCCAACTCTTCTGGAGTCCCTGGTCTCACCTTTATTTGTGTCCCATGTGAGCAGGTCACACGGCAGCAGGATGCACCCCCACAAGACAAAGACAGGGTGGGACCAGGGCAGTACCACAAGCCATAGTTAAACTCAGTCAACAGATGTGAGCTACTCTCGGTGATGCTGTCTGCACGGGCAGCCGGCAACCAAGGACAGGGGGGAGGGAGGGCTCGGAGACCTCCCAGCAGCATCTCATACAGTAGGACTAGAGATCCCAGTCTGATGAAGGAGAGGAGCAGGGAGAGAGAGAGAAGGGAGGAGGGAGAGAAGAAGAGGAAGGAGAGAGCTGGAGGGGAAGGCAGTGCCTGAGCAGGGAGAGCAGAGAGGGCCTGGGGGGCCTGGGGGGCCTGTGCACGGCTCCCGGCTCCTTCACTCAGATCTTAGTTCGAAGCAGGACTGTTGAGGACTGTTGATAGAGGGAGCCAAGGCCACGGAGGACCTGGGGATGTTAGGTTACAGAGGAGACATTGATCAAAGCCTTTACTCAGTACCCAGGTTTCTTGGGAAACTGTTTCTCTCCTGTCCTGAGCAGGGCTTTTCAGGGACCCAGCCCTGAATGCCACCTGCTACCCCATGCTACAGGAGCAGCATGGCACAGGGACAGAGCTCTCCCTGAAAGCTGCCAACACCGACAGCCTGCACCTCCTGGGGTGTCAGCTTGTGCACTGTGTTTGGGTCACCCGGAGAATGACTCAGAGAGCAGAGAGTAGCCAGAGGGGACAGGAACTGCGGTCCAAAGATCCCTGCTGCCACCCACAGGTCTGATCCCGAGCTGCTGTTCAAATGTGACCAAGGCCCCTTCCTCTCTGTCACCCCCACAGCTGGGCATGGAGGTCCTTGTCCCTCATGTGTAGGACCTCAGCTCACTGCCTACCCCACCAGCAAGTCGCACTGGAATCCCAAGCCTCATCTGCATGCAACTTCTTGCAGGAGGAAATGGGGGGCCAGGGGTGGAGACCACTCAGCCCTACAGCTAGCTGCTTCCTGATCTTGCCATTTAGGGTCACAAGACACAGACAGACAGACAGACAGTCCTGCAGAGCTCCGGCACCCACCAGGATCTGCAGGGATCTGCCATTTCTTTGCAAATTTTCAGTTCTCCAAAGGCAGAGTGTACAGCCTGGCCTCCTGGGGCCATGCAGAGGATTAATGAGGTGTTTGTAGTGTTCACCGGTCCCTGGGGATCAGATCTCGGTGCACACTGGAGCTAATAGCAGAGCTGAACTTGACATCCAAGGAGTGAAGGGAGTGGGGTGTGGAAACAGAGCGGGAGGCCCAGGCCCAGCCCCAGCCCAGCCAGCCGCTGTGCCAAAGCTGGAAGAGGTGGGGCTTGGGACTCAGGCTGCGAGCCACTCCTGCATTCACGGGGTGTCACTCCAGCCCTGTCCCTCATTCAGGTTCTACTGGACAAGGTAGGTCCCCAAAGGAAATGCCCTCATCTTCCCTCAATACCTGCTAGGAATGAGGGGTAGTATTCAGAAGATATTTTGTATCTATGACTAAATTGAGAACCTCAAGAGGCCAGCACCGGGTCTCAGCGGGTAAAAGGAGCTTGCCGCCAAGCCTACCGACCCAAATTCAATTCCTGGAGTCTTCAGGGTGGAAAGAGAGAACTGACTCCTCCAGGCTGTCCTCTGATGTCCACGTGTACACCATGGAAAATGCATACTTACACACAGAGACAGACAGAAAGGCAGACACACAAAGTAATGAAAAGATAAAAGTGAGAGCTGGGTGGTGGTGGTGCACACTTTTAATCCCAGCACTCGGGAGGCAAAGGCAGGTGGGCCTCTGAGTTGGAGGCCAGCCTGGTCTACAGAGCTAGTTCCAGGACAGCCAGGGCTACACTAAGAAACCTTGTCTTGAAAAACAAAAATAAACACAAAAATTGAGGACCTCGAGGTGGGGTCAGCCAGGTGACTCAGGCCCTGACTGTCACTACCAGTGTCCTTAAAAGGCAGATTTCATACAAGGCATGGTGACACATGCCAGTAATCTCAGTACTTGGGAGGTAGAGGCGGGGAGATCAGGAGTTCAAAGCCATCCTTAGCTTTACAGCAGATTCCATGCTAGCCTGGTCTACGTGAGGTGTTATCTCAAAACAAGCATCAAAAAGGAAAAGGGGAAGAGAGCACCTTCAGAGAGAAGCCATGTAAGGACAAAGGTAGAGTCTGGATTGACACGTGCTGAGGAGATACACCTAAGGATGCTCTGGATGCTGAAAGGGGCGGGAAGGGGGCCTCCCTGGAGCCTAGGGGAGTGTGGTCCTCTGTAGACCCACGGTTTCCCATGCCAGGCCTCTAAACTGAGAGATCTCAGCTCCCTCTGGTTTGTACTGAGCACTCAGACTGTGACCCTCTGTTACAACACCTCAGGAAACTACAGGAACAGCAGTGGGGGTGGGAGTGGAGGGCACACAGGAGGCTGCAGTCTGCACGGAGGCTGCCGGGATCAGATGCGTGGCAAGGTAAACGCTTCAGCCCTTCTTGACATGAGAGGTGGATGGCGATACTGTCTCCCCACGAGGGCTATGGGCAACAGTTAAAGTAGGGGTTTCTACACACTCACACAAGACACTGCCCATGTCCATCAGAAATCAAACCGTCTGGCTTCCCACATCTAGTAGCCACTCACTCTGCCTCTGCCGATCTGAGTTCAGTTACCTGAGAACGAACCAGGTTAGGAGCTGAGGGGGTCAGAGATGGGAGAGAGTTGGTACCAAGAACTCAGTTCAAAGCTGAGGACAGCCCTAGGACAACCAAAATCCACATTCGCTGACAGAGATGGGATCTGGGATTGGAGCACACAGGGCTTGAGCAGGAGTAGACTCAGCGTGACAGGAAAGAGGAGTCAGGCTTCCCTGTCACCATGTTCCAGTCCAGTTTCTGCAGGCCCTGTCCTTGTATGTGAAGTCTGGGCCTAGGGGAAGACAACGGGGTTCTGTCTCGTAGCTGTCTCAGCATCTGCGATGTGGATCACCTGTAAAGTCAGGAGCAAAGGAAGCTCAAAGGCGTCTCAGAATCTGATGCTGAGCCGGCTGTGGAGAGAACACCCGAAAGCAGGAAGAGACACCATGGGGACCCCGGGTCTCAGCCTCCTCCCCTGAGACCTATGTGTGGGACCCAGCCAAAGCCTCCTTGGACCTTGTGTTCAAACTAGGATGACTAGTTAAGGTCATCCGGGCAAGGGAGTTTTGCAACCCACAGGCTTCAGCGAGTTGACTCAGGTGTCCTGGATGGACACCCAAGTGCTTCCCTGGGGATGAAGGTTCTAGTTGGTCCACTCTTCAGGGACCAACTGAGAGCCAGACTGGAGCAGGAAGGGAACAGCAATGAGCTGTCGGTGTCTCCCTGAGAGGAGTAGACACTGTGTGCCACCTGCTTGCCAGGGCCAGGGAGACAGAAGCCCAGAGTTGCGAGTGTAGGGACCCTGGAGTCCTGTGAAGTGCAGGTCTGGACTAAAACCTGGACACGTAGCACTCATCGGGATCCAACAAAGCTCACACAGATACCAGGCAGGGGTCCAGTTTTATCAGTGGGCCTGGACAAGTCACACTCCTACCCGGGGAGGCCTGGCTTCCTCATGTGTGCTGGGGAAGAGATGTGTGAGTGACCAGAACTTAGGGGTGCTATACTCAGTTCCTCCCCTACACTGGCTGGCCAAAAGGCGACTGTCAATTGACCCTGTCCCATCCTGTCAGTAAAGCACGCTCAAGATCACTGACCAGGCTCCATCCCTTACCCCAGCCTTAGGGGGAAGATCTTCCAACTTGACCAGTCTGCAGGTGCCTACCATTTATACCCTGGTGACGGTCGGAAGATGACGCAGCTATAACAGTGAGCGACTAAGACTCAAGCCACCCCACTAGCTGTGTGGCTGCCTCTTCCACACATGGAAGAATTGGAGGGCAAGCACTTGCCTGAGATGGACCTTAGAGACCCTCCCAGGCCTGTGGAGGGTGGGGGATGCTGTATGCAAATGGGGGCTCTGAGTCAGAGCCTATGGTCCTGCAAGGCTTCTAGTGCTGTGAGGAGACATGTGTCCACGCTAGGACAGTGCTACTTGGGCTCCGGTCAGCTGCTCTCCCATCTCAGTGGATATACCCCGTTAACTTCGAATAAGATAAGGAATCTCCAGGTGAGGGCGCCAACGGGTGGAGGCAGGAGGCTGGTGTTACTCTTTGGCTTTGTTTGCCTCTAAAAAGGTGTGACACGTCTGTATTACATAAAAGAATGGGACATCTGGGAGAAAGAAGAGGAATACCAGAAAGATTTGAATTTTTTTTTTTTTTTTGATAGCCAGGCACTCAGGAAGCTGAGGCAGGAGGATTGCTGCCAGTTTGAGGCTGGCCAGAGCTACATGGAAGGAGTCTATCACAAAAACCTAACTAGCTAACTAAATAAACAAGTGGATACATGTTTCAAATGAGCCCCACAGGAGGGGCCCCGGGAGGTATGGAGAGGGCCTTCTCCCAGAATTCCAGGCAAGGCCTAGCCCTTTACCCCAAGCTTGGACTTCACTCACTAGGACCTGGGCAAGCCCAGCCAGACTGGAAGCACCCCTCAGGGGGTGTATGCCTAGGGGGAGCCAAGCGACAGTCCAGTCACTCACCTGTCTGTCTCATCCACAGGCCTCCATTTGCCGCCTTCTTCTCATACACCCCTCAAGTGCTCGAGACTTGGAAGTGGCACAGGCCTGGCCGGCACTCAGAGCTCAGGCCCCAGTGGGAGGCATTTATTTTCAACTCCCTGGAACTTTCATGTGACTTTGCAACACAAGGCCATTCCCGCACATGTCACAGGATAGGAACACAGCTCAAGTACATGCCTGCATGGGCGGGAAAATTGCACCACACCGTCCAATGACAGGGCTGTGTGGGCGGGGCTGGCAGAGACCCGGAGGGCGGGAAGCTGGTAGGAACACAGCAGGGTCAAGAACACTAACACCACAAATATGTCCACTGAACTTGGAAATGACCCTAGTTTATGGGGATGCTGAGGGCAGGCTGGCACAGGTGGCCAGTCCTGATGCCACGAGAAGCCAGTGCATGAAGCCAGTGTGCAGAGGTCTATGCTGTGTCCTCTGACAGGGTGGCATGAGCCTGCACAGAGGGAGACACACAGTCTGCATTGTATGAGTCGTCCTTGATCTCTTCTTGGGGCAAATATTCATCTGTTAAACAAGCATCGACTGGAAACTGCCCGTACAGCTGTCATGATCACAGGGCAGGGGCTCAGGGTGGGAGCGCCTGCCCTGCTTGCACAAGGCCTGGGCTCAGTCCTTGGCAACCCCAAGACAGTAACAAAAAATTAACATTGAAGCTTAAGTGCTATCCCTGACTGTCAGCCCCATGGTAGAATTCTGTGTCCTTCCACGTCAGCGTCCTTATGGTCACAGGAGAGTGGAAACTGGAACTGCGAGGGGCAGGCGAGACTGATGGTGCCAGGCCCTGTGGGACCTGCAGCAAAAGGAGCTCCTGAGGAGTGGTAAGTAGAGAAAGGGCCACCACAGGTCACAGCTGCCAGGGAAGGTGTTAAAGGAGGCACAGAGGCTAAGGCAGAGGGATGGCAAGTTTAGGACTCACCTGTTATACATAAGGGACATCTTGCTTCAAAACCCAAAACTGAGCCCCCAAACTCAAAACCCATGGGGGTGCATCCTCATTCTACCCGGCCAGGCCTGCTGGAACCCTGACATCAGGCTGGGGTTCTCCCCCGTCTGAGCAGACACCCTGCCAGCCACCATTGAGGGGAGCACATTTTCCTCAGCCCTGCCATCCCTAAAACCCCAGTTTTTATAGTGGCAGCAGGTTGGAGACTTAGGGGAGAGCCATGTTTAATGGGGACAAAAGCTTCACTCTGAAGGCAGATGCTAGTTATGGTTGGCGTCGCTGCGCGGCGTGTGTGTGTGTGTGTGTGTGTGTGTGTGTGTGTGAGAGAGAGAGAGAGAGAGAGAGAAAGAGAGAGAGAACCATTTTGTTCTGTGCATTCTATAAAAATTCTCACATGTGCACACACATGTAGAGGCCAAACGCCGGGGCATCTTCCTCCATTAACATCCACCTTGCTCTTTTGGACAGGGTCTCTCCCTGGCACAAGACTGCAGATTAAGTTAGGCTTGCCGGCCAGTGAGCCTCAGGCATCCCGGCCTCCACTGCCCCAGCTGTGAGATTACAAGCATGAGCCTGCCTTTGTATGGAGCTCCTTGGGATGAGCCCAGGTCTTTGGGCTTGCGAGCAACCTCCATGGCTCCTTTAGCCACATTTCTAAAAACTGCAGATGAAATACCATAGGGCTAGGGAGATGGTCTGGGGGTGTCAAGAGCAATACAGGAAGACACCATTAACCTCTGGCCTTCACATACACAGAGGGTGGTGGGCACACTTACAGACCTGTGAACACACATGTGAAACACACACACACAGAGGCACTGCTGAGCATACTTACAGACACATGCAAACTACATACACACAGAAGGCATTGGTAAGCACACTTACACATGCATGTGAACACACATACATACCACATACACACCCCATGCTGGAGCACCTGGGAAAACTCACCCCCAGAACTTTAAGCCAACACAGCCCAGAGACAATACAAAGCTCCCCTAGAAGCAGCCCTTGGTGAGCCTCTAACAGAAGCTACTTATCAATGGAGGCCGGCTTCCCACCCAGATCTGGCCTTCTAATCCTTTTCAACTCAGTGTCCTCCATAGCCACTACTGGTCTATCAGTGAGAGCGTGGCGCCGTCACCCTGGCCTCCCCAACAGCTGCTCTCCACAAGGGGCAGGCTGCGACGCCAGGGCGGGGCGTCTGGGCCTGCTGTGGGTGCTCCAGCTGGGCACAGCTGAGTGGTAACTGAGGTCACGGTGACTGTGGAGCCCTGCGGGTAATAGCTCCCTTGCTCAGCTACTTCTCCTAATTGCTTCTCAAGGCGCCAGCCATCGGGCCGCCCTGCTGAGAAAATCACTAACAGACCCCTAGGGCGGGAAAGGGGAGGCCTCAGGGCTGTGATAGGAGCAACTCCTACATCAGCCAATCACTTCCCTCCATCTGCTGGGAGCCAGTTCCTCATAAACACCCCACATGCGCCTGTCAGCTGATGGCAGAGGGCCAGGCTCCATTCACTGTGGTCCGTCCTGGTTCCATGATGGGAATCCACAGGTGAGGAAGGAGGGAGAGACGGAGAGAGAATGGAGGGAGCGGGAACAGAGAGGAAGCTAAGGAAAACAGGGATGGAGAGGGAGGGAGGAGGGAAGGGAGGACGGAAGGAAAAAAAATTTAAGGAGAGGCAGAGGCAGACACGGAGAGACAGCAACAGAGGCAAGGGCTGGAGACAGGTGGACTATCCTCACCTCTGTCCTCAGAAGAAAAACAGAACAGAAGGCCCCAGCTGGCCATCTGCTCTGGGTTTGGAGACAGCCTGCCTTGGCTGTCTCTTAGCTCTGTGATTCAGGGAAATCTAACACACCCACTCACACTCACTCCATCCCCACACTCACTCCATCTACCCTGACCCAGTCTGGTCCAAGCCAGAGGCCCAAGGTGACACACAGACTCTGTGCTCAGAAAACAAGGGGCTGAGCAAGGGAGCTATTACCAGCAGGGGGCGCCACAAGTGCTGTAACCCTTGTAGAGATGGGGCAGCCAGGGGCCCAGGAAAGACTGTGGATTGAGGGACACAAGCCCTGAGTGACTACTCCTAGTCAGGGTGGCAAATGTGGCTGTTTCCCATAGCTTTTGCCCCCCTGTAACTCATTGTCCTAAAACCACCAACAGTTACCTGGACTCTGTTTAGATTAGGACCACGTTTCCTAGCAACCAAGTGTCCTCACAAGATGGCTGTACCTTCTCTCTCCTCCTTGAAATCACAGTGTGAGCTGGGGTCACATTCAGTGGTGAGCTACTGAAGACCTGGGCACTTGACCTCATGAGCAGCTCTCCCTAGCACGGACAGGCCCTGAGGGGAGGCAGCTTTGGGCTTGCTTCATCCTCTGTGGAGTTGGAGTGGAAATGGCTTTGCCTGCTGGGGATCTGCCTCGCTCCCTGAGCCTTGTGTCTCGGAGGGCACCCAAGACAAGCCTACAGGGAAGGCTCAGAGTTAGGTGTATGTCCCTGTTCCTGGAAGGAACACTACTGCAGTGTCCTCTCGTGTGTTCCAGGGCACAGGGTCAAGCAGCATTGTACTCTCGAGGAGCCCAGTCTTATGCCAGGGAGCCTGGCTGCAACTTAGATGAATTTAACATTTAGAGGATACAAATATTTACTAAAACGCCAAAATGAATGATTTCCTCGAGAAGGTATAACATGACCCATAAACACACAGAAAGATGCATAATACCACTGGTCATATGGAAATGCAGGTCAAAGCTAGGCTGAGCGACACAAGCGGAGGTACAAGGATCATATCGTTCAAGGCCAGTCTGAGCTACAAACCCACATAGAGACACCATTTCCCACCCACTGAAATGGTGGGATAGAGAAGATGGCCAACACCAAGTGCTGGCAAGGGATGGAGAGAGTCGCACCATGTCACCCCAAGCAGCTGCAGAAGCAGATTAGCAAAGACACCACAAGATTCAGAAAAACTGAACGCATGGCCATGAAAGTTCAAGTCAGCCTTGTCCACAGTAGACAAGAGTAGAGACAGGCCAAGAGTTCAAGGGATAATGAACAGGTAAGCAACCACATAGAATATCACCCAGTCGTCAACAGGAATGACCAGTGAGAACGTGATGTGGAACCAAAATATGAACAAAAGGCCTCTTGGGGTAAGATGCTGAAATATGAAAAGCCCACAGAGACAGGAATCAGACTATAGTTCCACGCTGGGAATGGGGTGGGGGGAGGGTGGTTGTGTATCTGAGGTGATAAGGCCATCCTGGGATGTAGACAGGATGTACTAAGCATGTTGGCCTGTGGCCTTGGCTCTATTCTAGGATTGGCTGAGCCGCTAGGCATCTTTCAGCACCATGGACAGAGCACCCGGGCTCCTCCCTCAGGCTCCTCCATTGGACACCTGGTTCCAGCTGTGTGCACTGTTTTTGGAAGGCTGTGTAACCTTGAAGCGGTGGAGCCTTGCTGGAGGAAGTCAGGGGTCACTGGTGTGATAACTCAGCCCCACTTCCTGTCTGCAGACACCATGCTTCCCTGGCAGCTTCAGGTTCTCGCTACCATACCTCCACCGCAACAGACTGCTAGCTACAACCAGACTTTCCTTCCCTGGAGCGATGGGGAAATTGAAAGTGACGAACCCCATGTTGTATAAGCATGGGAGTTTCCAGGAGAATGTCTCTAAGGCTCTGGAAGTGAACGGACATCTCCTTCCTGCAGAGACTGAGAGCCGTCAGGTATGTGAGCAAACACACCTGCCAGCCTTCTCTACCTCACGCTGAGAACCTTCTGGATGGTGACACAGAGCACAGAGGAAACAACTGGGAGGAGAGAGTCCCAGTGTCTGCAGTCCCGGGTCCAGCTGTGCCTGCAGTACACTCAGGCAGGGGACGCTAACCAAGGGCCATTTTGCTTTAGCTAACTGCCCTGGGATTCTGTCCTCAGACCATGTCCTGACTACATGGTTGACTGCACTCTCCACACAGAGTAACAGACAGAGGAACCCCAAGTTGTCCGTTATACTTTAAAATCCCCTAGGGTCATGGATTCCCGAGCTCGGTTACACAACACACACAGACTTAAGCCTGGGAGACCAAGGTCAGTGAGCTGCTCTGAGTCCCACTTGGCTCCTTTCATCCCGGCCTGCCTCTCCCTTCGGCCTCCAACTGGAAGAGCCTAAGCTTGACAAGGCAAGAGGAGGCAGCGGCTTCCCACAGGGAGCAGAGGCTCATCCTAGTCTACAGATGACAACACAGGCCCTGGTGTTGAGTCTCAAGGAGTGGGGCACCAAAGACACAGAGGGCGGGCGCTGGGAAAGGCCAGGATCAGAGGCGTGGTGCAAACTTCCAGGGGCGGAGCTGAACTTACCCCACTGAACCATCAGGATGGCTGCACAAAGGCATGCACACGTGCACACACATACACAACTAAATGCACACGACATACATAACATTATACACACATGCACACACATACACACACACATACACATGCATACAACACATATCACAAACATACACATACATACACATAAATGCACAATGCATACACACATACATAAACATACAACATGTATACACATGCACACACATATACCACACATAAACATGCATTAAACATGCACACATCATGCATACACATACACATGCATACACATGCACACACATATAACACATAACATGCATATAAACATGCACACACAGCATACACATGCATACACATACACATGCATACACATACACACACACATACACATGCATACACACACATATCACACATACACATACATACATACACATAATGCACACATGCACACACAATACTAACATACACACATGAACACATGCACACACATATACACAATAAACATGCATATAAACATGCACACACATGCATACACATGCATACACATACACATGCATACACATACACACACATACACATGCATACACACACAACTCAAACATACACATACATACATACACATAAATCAACATGCACACACATACATAATACACACATGTCACATGCACACACATACACACATAACATGCTAACATGCACACACACATGCATACATACACACATGCACATGCAACCACATACATACACAAGCATCTGCACATGTACATATACACACACACACACACAATATACACCAGCCTTCCGTGGGAAGATGAAGATGATCACGGAACCTCATCAGCAAGAAGCACAAAGACCAGAAGCCAGGCACACGGAGGCCCACGCCAAGAACACAACATGACTTATGTGGGTAGCGAGAGGCCAGGGCCAGCTCCGGTTCTGAGTCATTGGGATACCACTACAGCAGGCACCTTGGCCTACAGGAATCAACACAGTGGTGGAGAGATGGCCCATGCACAGAGGAGCAGTCTGAGCTGTGGAAGAGTAGCAGGCAAGAGGCAGGTGCAAAGTGCTCGCTTCTGGCCAGCCTGCAGCCTGGTACAGCCTTCCTGGGCACACACAGGTCACTGCAGAAGTAATTAAGTTAAGATGAGACCGCTCTGGACTCCAATGGCCCTGACAGAGCTAGAGAGATGGCTCAGCAGGTAAAGGCACTTGTCATAAGAGCCTGATGACCCAAGTTCAATCCTCACAACCCACATAAAAGAGGAAGGAGAGAACTGACTCTATACAAGGGTCCTCTGACCCTCACACAGCACTGTGGCACACTCCCCATAAAAGGGGAGAGAGGGGAGAGAGAGAGAGAGAGACGAGAGACAGAACACAAGGGACAGAGGCAGAAATCAGAGTGGCAGGGCCACAAGCCATGGAACATTGGAATCCTGAGAATCCCAGGACCACCCAGCAGGAACAGCAGGCCCCACCCTGGTCCTGTGGAGAACATACATGGCTCCACCCACAGCAATCTCCAGAACCCCACCCAGACGGTTCCTGCTGTTATGACCGCCCAGCGTGTGCCACTTAGCCACGGCGGCCAGAGACCTTTCAGCAGAATGGAGGGGCTCCCAGAAGAGTTGGTGGGCCGGAGCAACGGTGTGGTGTGATGACCCTAGGACCCATCTGCTCTGTCAGATGTCACAGCAAAATCTACCATCAGCTTTGCAAAGAACACGGCAACAGCAATGGGTGAGCCAGGCCTGGTGGCCATGTACACCAGCATCCCAGAGAATCGGCGGCTGCAGTAAGAGGCTCTGGCACAGCCCCTTCCGGGGTCGTGTGAACCACCAGATAGAGCTGTCAACTCCCTGTCAAAGGCACAGGAGGCCCAGGGAAGGGGCAGCCTACTGTATTAGGACAAGGCTGCCACTGCCACTGAGACCCTGTACTTGTCCCCAGGTGGGAACAAGGGGCACAGGAGCATAAACCAGAATAATAAATTCCTGTACTTCAAGCCAGAGTCCACTGGGGTCAGCTTGACCCCGAATGTCCACACTGCAACACCACAGACATGTCATCTAGCCTGTGGCTCTGGTCCACTTGCCAACCTATGGAGAGGAAAGCAAGGCCCAGGAGTTCAGGCATCTGCTGAGGTCACAGACACTCGGCGTCCTTCACACTTTTGAGAGACAAGTGGGAAAAGGGGATTGAGTGGGAGGGTCAGACGGATGCGAGAGGAGACGCCATGATGTCACTGACTCCTAGGATAGGCCACCCATGGAATCCCATCCCAGGGATCTTTTAAACAAGTTCATGTGGCAAAAGGAGAGTGTCGTGGGCCCAGGTCCCACAGCTCCTTCACCTGCTCAGGACCGCAGGACTCTCGGGCCCAGTGAACCTCTGGACACAGGCGGCTCCAGCTGAATCCTTTGTCGTCTGGTGCCTGTGGTGCCTCTGTGAAGCATCCAGGTGACAGCTGCTTGAGGCTTCGCAGAGATCCTAGACGACCATGTGACCAGCAGTTCCATAGGCAGGGTGTGTGACACCTGTCCTAACTGTGGTTCCCAGCAACAGGATCTGACTGTTTGCAGCGAGGTGAGAGCCTTCAAGGTGGGGACTAGGAGGTGGCGCTGGCATGGGCAGAGGCTGCCCACATTCTGAGAAATACCACAGAAGGTGCCAGACATAGCCCAAGGTCAAGATCTCTCAGATCCCTGAGACAGAACTGAGGTTTTTGAGTAAACCCAGAGCCCTGGATAGTATATATCTGCCCTTCACCTTTAGTGTCCCTCCTCAGCTACTCCTGTATCTAGTCACTTCCCAGGATGCTAAAACCCTATCCACCCTGTCCAGTTGCATGTTGCAAGGCCAAGGCCAAACAGATGGGTGGGCCTTTGCCTGCCAGATGTATGAACAACCTCCCATGGGGGCAGGAGCCCAATCCTAGACCAGGAAGCTATACCGTCGGCCGGCATAGCCGGTGGGTGGGGACCTGAACATTCTTAGGAGGTGCTCAGACACACACAGGTCTGTGGCCAGAATGGCAAGCGCATACACCTCCTTTGGCCACTGTAATTAAACTATACCTGCTGTGCGGATGTGCCCAAATACAGAAGAGCTGAAAGCAGGGTGTGGCCTGTGTTGGTCCCATCCAGATTGGCTCCAGGGAAATCCTCTCCCTTAACTTCCCCAACTAGAAGTTGCTTGCATTCCTTGGCTCTGGCCTCTTTGTACTTGACAGCGCTAGCCTCTGCCTTCACTGCCTGCCTCACAGGAAGATCCCGTGACCAAACAGGGCCACCTGGGGGGATAATCGCCCCTTCCACACCCTCAGCAACATCTCCATGGTTCTTTTGTCCTAAGAGGTGGCACAGCTGCAGGTTCTGGGCTTGAGATGTGGTACACATCTATTCAGGGGCCTCTATTCAGCTCCTTGGGACACAGCCACTAACGTAGGAGCCCATCACCTCCTCCTGGGAGCTGCATCCACCACAGGCTCACAGCGTGTGTCCCTCAGCAGATTGTTAAGGCTATGGGGAAGGTGGTACAGAAATGGGGTAGGTAGGTGGATGGCCACTGCAGCCTCAGTCCACGACTGCAAGATCAGAAACTCCTGGAACACTCTAACCGAGGAAAGGCTCCAGCAACATGGAACACCCACAGCTCAGATGGCAAGGAAACGTGCACACCAGGCTGCGCCAGTGTGGAGACTCCTGGACAAGGGAGAAGGGACGGGCTCAGAGCACCAGACACCGTGCCTTGTAAAGCAAGTTATGAGAGGGTGTGATGTGTCAGGGAGCACTGAGATCTCAGGTTCTGGCCCTCAGCCCTGTCTACAGAGTTAGTTATTCTGGGTGCCTGTGAGAACATGACCATGACTATTAGTGACAGGACAGCCACTCTACTGAGTCAAATAGGGCCGCTTGAAGGCAGCAACTCGGTGGCGCATGGGTGGTTGATATGCTGGACAGGAACAAGTAAGTCACAGGATGAGTCACGGCCTGGGAAGGAGGAAGTGGGACTGTGCCAGATACTGCTGTGCATCTCATAATGGTGCACAGTGGAAAAACCTATGGGTACACGGGGGTGGGGTGGGGGGGAAGCCCATCCCAAAGCGGGGGTAGGGGGGAAACACAGACTCATGAATTATTTACTTATGGAATTTTCTTCAAGATACTGCCAGGCAGACCACAGTTGACCACAGGAAAATGTATGGATGAGAAGGTGCGTAGCATTCACATGCCGTGCTGGGAGAGGCTTAGCCCAAGATGGCTCCTGGTGACGTCATACGGATCCATGAGCAAAGACGTGCTATTTGACCATCTTACTGGGGGACAGCAAGGGTTGGACACTCTCCTGAGCAGGCCTCTTCCCAAGTGTACACACCCACCCTCTTCCCACCCCAGGAGCAGTGCTACATTTAAAGACTCACGTTTTATTTCTCACTTATGTGCATGTGTGCATGCAGTACCCATGGAGACCAGAGGGGGGCGTCTGATCCCCTCGACCTGGAACTGTAGGTGGTTGTGAGCTGCCTGATGTAGATGCTGGCAACAGAACTCAGGTCCCCTTAACCAGCAAGCATTTCTCCAGCCCCAGCTCTCCATCTAAAGGGAACTTCAAGGTGCCAGCGATTCCTCATCTCCACCAAGAGAAGTCTCTAGAGGGGTTCCCCAAGGGGCCTATGGCACCCTTCAGAGCTGCTCCCCAGCCTTTGCCAAGATGGCTGGGAATGTCTGCCAAGGATGCTAGGGGCAGTTTCTCATTACACCCTACTGGAATAGGCCTGACCTGCAGGTTCAGAATGGAGCCACCTATGAGACCCTCACCAGCCAATCAGGAACCAGCTTCTTAGACTCTCTGTCATCTCCATGGTAACAGTGATCACCCCGGAGATGAACCTGCCCTGCCCTGGCAGCAAAGCCCTTGGTGGCTCTTGCCGGACCCAAGGTTCTGCCAATCATTTGACACCTCTTCCCTTTCAACACTGGCCTCTGGTTCCCTCTTGGTTCCCACATTCTAAGCCCAATGGGAGGATGGAGAAGATGGAGATTCAGGCTTGGGTGGTGGCTTGCCTTCTAGATAGCCCTGCCCTGCCTCCCTGCCTCCAGCAGGAGACACCAGGAGTCAGCATTCAGAACAGTGCTGAGGGGACATCAGCAATGAGATGGGGCCAACCATAGACCCGGCCTCACATGAACTTCCTCCTCTGGTGGGAACCTTTGCTCAGAGAGCAGGCTGCCCTGGCCATTTGGCAGTGACTGTAGAATTAAGAACAGGTTCTTGCTAATTTCAAGGTCAGAGTCTAAAAAGCTGGTTCCTGGTGACTGATCAGGATCTGGTGCCTGTCTTTCCTGTCAGCCACCCTCGGGCCAGACCCCACAACTTGGCCAGTTCCAGTAACCGAAGACTGCCCAGGGGGAGACTAAGGGGCTCAGCATACCTGTATATGCTATACTTTGTGGGTCCCACACTATGTGGAGGTCGCCTGGGAGGGGGTACTCCTATCAACTGGTCTCTTTCTCAAAAGACTCTGAAATCCCAGCAGTGTAAATGAATCCGGGCCTATCTCATCTTATGGCCATGCCACCAATAAGGTAACAGAACCAGGCCCTCTCTGTGACCTTAGCTATGCAGGAAACAAGCCTGGGCCTAGGCAGCCAATGGGGGGAATGGGTGTTCTTCAAGGCTTCAACAGACTAGGTAGGAGTGTGTGTGTGTGTGTGTGTGTGGTGTGTGTGTGTGTGTGTGTGTGTGTGTTTCTGCTGGTGCCCAGGTGCACAAAGATACACACATCTTTTCCTTGACTCCTCCCTCCACCTGTCCTTTACCTACTAGGAGAACAACAGAAGCACCAAAAGGGACAGGTACACTGGCTAACTGGCCAGGAGCTGAGGGGATGGTGACTCACTCAGAGCTGTGTGGTCATAGCTCCCAGGCAGACCCGACTTCTCTGAGTCCCACTTGTCCTCTTAGCCCTGCCCCTGGGCTTTCCCAAAGCATGCCAACTGTGTGCCAACCTTGTGCAGTTCAGCACGCTCTCACTCTGGGGAAGGCAGGCCAGGGCAGGCATTGGGGACAACATGGCTCCTCTGCCACAGATGTGAGAACTGAGGCTCGGAGAGAAAAACCAACCACAGGGGGTCTCCCCCCCCCCCCCCGAATGCACCTAGGTCCAGCACCACTCCCTGTCCCAGGGAGACAGTTTCACCCTGTGCTCCCTGGCACCCATACAGAAACTACCCTGGGTCCCATGTTCCCATTCCTAACACTGGGATCTGGTGGTGGGCTGCATGAGACATCAGGGCTGTGGAAGATCTGCCACGTGTCTCAGACCCTCCTCATTCAAGAACGCATCTGAAACTGAGTGTGGTAGCACACGCCTTTAATCCCAGCACTCAGAAGGCAGAGATAGGCAGAGATCTCTGAGTTTAGGTCCAACCTGGTTTACATAGTGAACTCCAGGATAGCCAGGGCTACATAGGCCTTACTTCAAAAAAAAAAGAATCCACCTGGTACCTGACAGGGCTATCGTAATCACCTTCAGACTCTGAACTGTCCCTTACCCACCAGGGTCCCAAATTACAAGGCAGACAGCAAAAGGAAGCAACTGGTAGCTCCTTCACTGGATACTCGGGATGTAGGGTGCTCGGATCAGCTTTCAGCTGGCACCATGGTCTTCTGGCTGTCACTTCCCATGTTTTTGTATAAAGTAGGGGCTATGTTGATGACAGTAAAAACACCTGAATTTAGTAGGTTCCCAAAATCCCAGGTGAGCAGCCACACCCATCACTGCCAGGTGATGGGTTGTTGGGTAGGGTTAAGACAGAGCCCTATCAGACCTCAAGACTGAGGTAGAAATTCTGTCTTTCCTTCAGTCTTTCAAGAGTTCTCGTGCTCCCCTTTAGATCATAGACACTACAGGGGACAGGCGGGTCTCACCGCCAGGCCTCAGCTGACACCTGTGCCATGTACCATGATCAAAGCTACCCAGAACCGCAAACCTTCAACTCCTACAGCCTAAAAGCTGAGAGGGAGCTTCCCCGATGCTCATCCATGCCTGAGTAGGTTTCCAGATGGACACATGCCCTGAGGCCACTGGCTCAGGAGACTGAGGCCTGTAGACTGGCTGGCTGCTGGTCCCAAAGCTCTCAAGCCGGGAATGACAGAGACTTCTGGCTTCTAACACCCCCTGAGGCCTTCTGTAGCAGAAGGGGAGACAAACACTGTACCTCTAAGGTTCTGACAACAAGGTACATACCACCAGAGGTCACCCTGGGGAGCCAGCACATTTACTATGCTTCCTTACAGAACCTGGGTGCGGGGTACTGATAGGAGTGTGGGTACTCTCCCCGAATGGCCACGTTGGAAAGACTTTACTCAGCATGAATGTCGGCTTCCACATAAGCTCACATATAGAACCTCTGCTCTGCTCTTTCCTTACTTATATACCCTAGTCCCGCCCCCAAGACCGAGAGAGGCCACGTGCAATTAGGGCAGAAAAGCAGGCTGCTATTAGCGGGGTGGCTTTCCAGATGAGGGTCCCATGACCCTCTTACTAAGGGAAGATCAGCAAGCCACCGTGATCAATCATTTGCAAGCAGACATAGGTCATCTGTGGTAGCAGTTTGGCTCAGCCGATCATCCTGGACAACACCTTCACAAAGCCATCTAAGAGGGGCAGCATAGGGCTGGAGAGGTGACTCAGTGGTTAGGAGCACTAACTGTTCTTCCAGAGGTCCTGAGTTCAATTCCCAGCACCCATATGGTGGCTCACAACCATCTGTAATGGGATCTGATGCCCTCTTCTGGGGTGTCTGAAGATAGCTACAGTGTACTCATATACATAAAATAAATCTTTTTTTTTTTTTTTAAGAGGTGCATCACAGCAGAACCCAGGGGCACCCGGGCAAGCTCCAGGGTCCCTCCAGGGCAGCATCCTCAAGCTTGAGAATGTGGCTTCTGGGCTCCCCGGTTTGCAACTTCTCAGACTGGCTGAGACCAGTCCAGGCTCCTACACTTGCCTATGTGGTTTTCAGGGAACCACCCTGGGACACCTTCTCTAGCCCTGAGGCTTGCACACTGCACTGACACATGCAGAGAGAGAACACCACATGATGCTTGCCCACAGTCACCTCAGTACCTATTCCCTGGGGCCTGATAGTCTATCTGAGCCATATGTTAAATGCCCCATAGGCAGAGTGGGACAGCTATTGGCTCAAAACACCAAGCCTCATGTGAACCCCTTAGCTGTTCTGTTCCCTTGGAAGAGATATCCCCTGGGGTCCATGAGGGGCCACAGCTATAGATCTGGGGTACTGGGGTACCTTCCAGCCTTCTCCTGTATCCCTGAAGCAGAGTGTTCCATACATTATATCCATTTATTAGCGGTATACAGGAACAAAACATACTTAGACACACAGAGACAAGAGGCATCTCTCCTCCCTGTCTCCCTGACTCCCTCCTGCCCTGTTTTAGAGGAAGCAGGTCCCCAAGTTTGCTCTGCCTATGACCACCTTCTGAGGGCCTCCAAGGAACACCAAGACTCTGTGGGGGAACAGCATGCGAGCCTCACACTGGGCACAGCATAGACGGGCAAAGGAGTTCATGAACACCTGCTGGTGACCAAAATTCAGGTTCTGCAGGACACCCTGCCCAACCCTACCTGGACGCAGCGATCTCGGCTTTCTGCTTGGCGATGGTGGCCGCCCTCTCGGCTGCCTCCACGGCCCGGTCCACCTTCTCCCGGATCTTGCTGGCACGCAGTGGGATGAGGTTCTTGCGCTTGCCGCTCACGAGAACATTCTGCTTGTATTTTCCCTCCTCCTTGGTGCCATCCGGGAAGGTCATGCACCCGTACCCGTGCCGGCGGTTGCTGATCCACTCGCCCTCATACTTGAGCCCGTCCGAGCGCTGGCTCACACCGAAGCCCGAGCGTTTGTCGTTTTTCCATTCGCCCACGTAGGTCTCAGTGGTAGTGGCGTCGATGTCGTCCTCGATGACGGCCAGCTCAGCCTCCGCCTCGCCCAGGCTGATAGTGGAGTGGATGTCGCTGGCCGTGGAGCTCACGGTGCTCATCCCCGCCTCACTGCGGAAGGAGCTCTGCTTGCTGCGCTGGCTGGCCAGGCTGCTCTTGGACTCAGACTTACGCAGCTTCAGGCCGCTCAGCAGCGAGCGCCGGAACAGTCCCTTCTTCTTGCTCTTCAGGATCTCAGAGTCACTGTGGGCCACCAGCACGAAGCCACCACGGGACACGGCCGGGCTGCCAGCCACTGCCGGGGAGGCGTCTGGGTGCAGCGCCGCCCCGTTGGTATGCTCACTGCGCAGGGAGTTGATAGACGTCCTCAGGGGCGAGCGGATGACTGCGGCCATGCCGTAAGGGACACTCTGCCGCACACCGTAGCCCTGGCGCATGCCACCAACCCATTGGCCCTGGTACGTCCCTGGGGAGACAAAGGAGAGAGTGGTGAGCTCCTGAGGTGGGAAGTGGGTGACGGGTGTGGAAGATCCACATTCACCTGCCCCTCTCAGATCCTCTCTTTGAAAGTGAAACCCGGGTGTGTTTACCTGGGCACAGAGGCAGGGGCCCACAGTTAGGCCAAACATTGACCTCACCGACGGGCATGTTCAAAGTCTCTGTCTTGCCGGGCAGTGGTGATGCACATCTTTAATCCCAGCACTTGGGAGGCAGAGGCAGGTGGATTTCTGAGTTCGAGGCCAGCCTGGTCTACAGAGTGAGTTCCAGGACAGCCAGGGCTACATGGAGAAACCCTGTCTCAAAAAACCAAAAACAAAAACAAAACAACCCCACCCCCCCAAAAAAAACCAACAACAACAAGAAAAACAAAAAACAAAACAAACAAAGTCTCTGTCTCAGAGAGAAGGAAGCATGACCTGGAGAGGGCTGGGGGCTGTGAGAATATTAAGTACAGGTTCACCTTGGGGAGAGCAAGGTCTCTACTGCTGCTATTGAAGGTGTCCCAGAAGGTTTGTCAGCAGAGGGACAGCCCAGAAGAGCATCAGGTGCATGGGGAAGGGACATTAAAATTATCTGACCACAAACACACCATAGAACCGGGAGTACAGAAACACACTCCCTGTACACTGCACTGTCTGCAGAGGTCCAAAATAACCCTGTGTCAGCAATGGTCAGCCTCGTGGCAAAACCAAGGAAAATTAGACAACAAGAAGATGGACTGATGTCACTATACCAGGGCACAGCCAGTCCCCCACCCCCTGGTTCCTCCACATAGGGGTGGAGCCCTGGGGGCTGGGACAGAAACACATGGCTTGTGCCTCTCACTGGCGACCGTATTTCCATTTTGGGTGATGGAGATGTTCTAGTGTAGTGTAGATGGTGACATGTTTAATATCACTGAGAATCGTGCTAAAAAGTGCCATAGTATGGTGGCCCTTGGAGGCTGAGGCAGAAGGATCACCTGAGCCCAGAAATTCAGATCTAATCTGGGCAACTCGGTCAAATTCCTTCTCCAAACAAGAAAAGGCAGTTAAAATGTAATGTAATGTAAAAATGTGTGCACACTGTATGCACGCGCGTGTGCATATCTGTGGGTGTTTTCAGGTGTGCACATCTGTGCAGAGGCGAGTTGGTGTGGCTGTCTTCCTCTGCGACTGTTCTCCACTTTGTTAGGATCTAGTTTTCCCTCAGTGTGTGTTTGCCTGCATCTACCGCTGTGTACCACATGCATGCAATACCTTCAGATGCCAGAAGAGGGCATCGGATCCTTGAAACTGGAGTTACAGGAGGTTGTGAGCCACCTGGTGGGGGTGACGGGAACTGAAGTTGGGTCCTTTGAAAAGCAGTTCACTTTTGACCACTGTGTCACCTCTCCAGATGATCTATCCTTTTTTTTTTTTTTTTTTTTTTTTTTGTTCCAGACAAGGGTCTCTCACTAAACCCGGAGCTCACCAATTCAGATGACTGGTTGGCCAGCAAGCACCAGGGACCCTTCTGTCCCCACCCCTCTGTGCTGTGATTACAGGCATGTACCATACACCTTGCTTTATATGCAGGTGCTGGGGTTGACCTCATGTTCTCACGCTTGTGGGGCAGGCACTGTACTGACTGAGCCATCTCCTCAGCCCAAGATGTTATAAAGGCACTAAAACCAGCAAGGAGACATTCAGACACCCTCCTTATCTCTCTCTGATATTACTCTATGACTGAAGGCAAGTTTCTGGACCCCTTCGGCTTCCCTATTTGCCTAACAAGCCAGTTGTCCCACAGTGTAGACCCAGCAGAAGAGCTCACCCCTCTGGGAAGTAATCTTCCAGCCCGCTGCAGCGGATGCCACCGAGGCTGACGCTGGCTATCATTCTGAGGCACCATGCGTCAAATCAAACGATTTTGGCACAACTTTGAGTCTCTCGTGTATTCTCAAGACACAGCAGCCTAGGATCTTTCTTCTTGGATGTGAAATGACTGGGAGTTCACAGCAGCTGTCTTTTCTGGTCCCCTTCTCTTTCCTACCCAACGCCACTCCCTACTCTATCACCCCGGCCCCCTTCCTCATTTACAGACCTCAGAGATAAATGCACTCCACTGTCAGGAATGAGCCACATAGCGCCACCTAGGGTCCACACACTGTCATTACCTTCTCCCCACAGCCCCAAGTCAGCGGTCCTGGCTTGTGTATCACAGAGTATCTCCTTTATCAAACTGCACCAACCTAGCCCCTCCAGGTCAACGTAACTCACACGTCTCCCCGCCATGCACCAGTCATTTGGACCAACCGTCTACAAGCTGCACTGACCCAGAATAGTACCAGGTCCCTAAATGGCCCAGAATGCACCTTCCTGGCTACCCCAGACACCAACTCCACACTACTGGCACCTAGATCTCATTGATGCATGGCTCCCGGCCGAGGACAGATGTGTATAAAGTGCCCATCTGCTTAGAGCTTTGGACAAATCTGCCTAGAGCTGTGGCTTCCTTGGTAAAGCGTAACTGGTGGCTGATAACCCAGTCCAGTGACAGAACACATGCTTAGCACATGTGAGGGTCTGGGATCCAGCTCCAGTATTACACAGAAAGAAAAAAAATCGAGCGTGACTGCTCGTGTCTGCAATCCTAGTACTTAGAGGCTGAGGCGGGAGGATTATCACACATCTGAGGCCAGCTTAGCTATAAAGTAAGACACTATCACAAGGCAAACAAAAAGAGAGAAGGGAAGGGAAGAAAATATGGCACGCCAACATAGCAGGATTCGCCTCTCCAGACTCACACACAGGGTGGGGTCATGGAGGAGGGACGGGTACAGAAGGACCTACAGAGAGCATCACAGAATCTCCCTCCCTTGGAGGCAGGACGGTTATTATGTATCCTTAAAGCTGATTGGGAGCCATCAGAGAAAGTAGCTGACCCGAGGACCAGCACATCAGACCATTGACACAAAGGGTGGAAGACATTGGTCTGAGGGCAGCGTGGGCACCCTCCTCAGGAATAAAGGAGCCCAAGGACCGGGCTATATGAGCATCCCTCTTGCAGTCAACTCTGCAAGGTGCTGCAACCTGATCTGTAGCAGCTCCATCCATTTGGGACAGGTAGCCTGCTGTCCTGAAGCCCTCTGCCCACAGTGGAAGGCTCTAGGTGGCTGGGAGGACTGGGATGTCAGCTGTCTTGGCTAGCTTGTGTGTGGCATCGAGGGCTCAAGCTGTGACTTGTGGGCTCCAGCCAAGAAGTGATTTTCCCAACCATTCCCGGTTGGGAGAAACGATGTGACCATGTCACTCAGAGTAAAGAAGACACCAGGGCGCTGTCACAGCAGGGGACTGCGCCAGGCAGGCCTCTCAAGTGACCACCCTGAGGACAGAAATCACCTGCTGAGCTTGGATTCGAGACGAGAAACACAATACTCTGGGGCTCCAACTCTGACCACGGAGTCAGGATTTCAGAGGAGACGGGGTGAGTCCTACCATCAGAAGAGAGTCCCAGTGTGTAGGGACGCAGGCAGAACAGGGAGGTACTTTGTGTCTAGCATAGCACACTTAGTTACACCATGTTCTAGAACCTTCTTTCCTTTACAGTAGACCTCTTCCCACTATTAATAAAGGTTGTGTAATAGTCTGCTGTGTAGATGTCTCCTATCACAGAAATCACCACTGGGTCTGACCTACATCATTTTTTGTTTTACCTCATTTATTTTTGGTGCTAAGGACCAAATCTAGGGCCTTGCGTACACCAAACACATGATAAATACTGAGTTAAACCCTCAGTGTAATGGCTGATATTCATACATAACACCAAACTTTGTCCTTAGGACACACATCCCTAGAACTAAACTCTATTACAAGGAAGCTTATCTCAAGGTCTTTGGAAAGTTTTCCTCTGAAAAGGCTACAAGAATGACCACATCCTTATCACCATCAGCCATGAAGTAACATTCTATAGCCCTGTGCAACTCTGGCGTTAGCCTCAGACTGAAGCATATTCATTCAATCCCTCTAAGAAGTCTGAACCTTCCAACCCAGGAATGGAACGGCGTGGATACATACACCTTAAGGAGATGATTAAGTTGGAAAGAAGTAAGCATGACAATGAATGGGGCAGGAACCAAAGCTCCAAGATGAAATTCCAGGAAAGCAGAAAAGGAAAAGAGCAAATATAGAGATGACTGTTCTCCCAGAGCATGAAGGGTCTGGGTGTCCCGAGGACCCACATCCCTGCATGGAGAAGAGAAGGACATGGCAGCAGAGAGCTTCCAGGAAGACACAAAAGCAGGGCATACAAGATACGCTATGCCTGTCTGGGTGGTGTTGGCACACACTTTTAATTCAAGCACTTGGAAGGCAGAGTGGATCTCCGAGTTCAAGGCCAGCCTGGTCTATGTAAGGAGTTCCAGGACAGCCTAGGTTACACAGAGAAATCCTGCCTTGAAAAACAAACACAAAAACAAAACAAAGGATACATTGTCCAACACACAGAAGACACAAGTCCAGGATACATTGTTCAGCAGACAGAGGGACAGGAGACTCAGATATGTTGTCCAACAGACAGAAGACACAAGTCTAGGATACATTGTCCAACAGACAGAAAGACACTAGACTACAACAGCACAGCTTCCTTGGTGTGAAACTGTGTCCCCACATGTCACAAATTCTGAACAAAAAAATCATTTTCCATTTGCATTAAACACCAAAATGTCAATCAACTGATCAAGCCACAGAAACCGATCTTCTGGGCATCCTTTCTCAGAGAGCGACTGCAGAATGTGATCCACCAAAACGAGGGAGGAACCTAAGGAGGCAGGCACAGTGATCAAACCGGAATGCTCGAGGGATGCTCCAGGATGACTTCGAGGAGGGACCAATCTGTGAACAGGCTTGGGTTTGTGTGGTTATAGACGGAAACTCTGAGGTGCGAGGGAGAAGCTGCATTGAGAGATTTTCTTATGGGGCACCTGAAGGATGAGGGGGAAACTGACTAATGATTTGAATAAAATAATGCAATTAAAACAGAGTCGATTGCTCAGCCAGACTGTCCATGGGAAATGTACATCGGGGAACATTGCTTGGCTCAGCACTAATGAAGCTTCCAGTTGCAAGGATGAAAAACACTGAGTGTGGATTCAGCTTTTAAGCTGTGCTATAACGCTGGGATGGCCAGGAATGGGGAGGAGAGGGGATGAGGAAAGGAGGAGGGGGAGGAGGAGGAGAGGGGAAGGGAAGGAGGGGGATGGGATGGGAGGGGAGCTGGAGAAGAAGGGCTGACAGGCAGCAGGCAGGGCAGGCAGGGCAGGGCAGGGCAGGCAGGGCAGGGCAGAGGCGAGTCTGAAGCTCTCTTCTGAGGTAGGATGTTGAAGATTTGACACCAATCACATAGTTAGAAAGGCAGAGGTCAGCCTCTGAAGGAATGCGGTATCTAGCTGTGGACTGTGGCATACCTGGGTGTCATGGCTTGCCTGAATTCATGGCACTATCCTGAGTTGCTTCCTACAGTCTTCATAAGCCGAGGTACACATGGTCTTAGAAGGGATTAGGGACAGGAAGAGGAAGAAAGGCTGGCCAGAGGAAGAGTCAGACAACATATGGAGGAAGCAGGAAGTGACCAGTTTGAAGGGCACGTGCCTCATGCTTGCATAAGAAGCATGAAGTCAGGAGTGGTCAAGGGTAAAACTAGAGCCTAGTGGAGCCTGGAACACAAGCCCATCTTCAGCCCCTGCTGCCTGCATGAGAGATCCCACGGACAACACAGGGGCAGCGTGCTTGAGCTCCACCTCAGCCTGGGGGAGGACGAGCCTGAGGTACAGTTAGCCATGTGAATGACAGGGTGCACCCTAGTGGCCAGAGCACGTGGACTCCACAATAGTACTTTTCTCTTGGCTGTCCACTGCACTGGAGTGGCAAGGAGATGCTTTCCAGTGTCCTAGTAAAATTACTAACAGGATTTTCACAGAAGTTTCAGGTTTAGAGAAGTACAGTATGTTCCCTGGAGGTCCCCAGGATCTCTGTGTGTCCCCGTGGAGGTCCCCAGGGTCTCTGTGTGTCCCCGTGGAGGTCCCCAGGATCTCTGTGTGTCCCCGTGGAGGTCCCCAGGGTCTCTGTGTGTTCCCATGGAGGTCCCCAGGATCTCTGTGTGTTCCCGTGGAGGTCCCCAGGGTCTCTGTGTGTCCCCGTGGAGGTCCCCAGGATCTCTGTGTGTCCCCGTGGAGGTCCCCAGGGTCTCTGTGTGTCCCCATGGAGGTCCCCAGGATCTCTGTGTGTTCCCATGGAGGTCCCCAGGGTCTCTGTGTGTCCCCATGGAGGTCCCCAGGTTCTGTGTGTCCCCATGGAGGTCCCCAGGGTCTCTATGTGTTCCTGTGGAGGTCTCCAGGGTCTCTGTGTGTCCCCGTGGAGGTCCCCAGGGTCTCTTTGTGTCCCCGTGGAGGTCCCCAGGGTCTGTTTGTCCCCGTGGAGGTCCCCAGGTCTGTGTGTCCCCCAGGTGGTCCCCAGGGTCTCTGTGTGTCCCTGTGGAGGTCCCCAGGGTCTCTGTGTGTCCCCGTGGAGGTCCCCAGGGTCTCTTTGTGTCCCCGTGGAAGACCCCAGGGTCTCTGTGTCCCCATGGAGGTCCCCAGGGTCTCTGTGTGTCCCCAGTGGTCCCCAGGGTCTCTGTGTATCTCATGGAGGTTCTCAGAGTCTGTGTTGTCCCCATGGAGGACCCCAGGGTCTGTGTGTCCCCGTGGAGGACCCCAGGGTCTCTGTGTGTCCCAATGGATGACCCCAGAGGCTCTGGTGTTTCTGCATCCTTATCCGTCTTCCTCAGCTTCCCTCTCTCTGACAGAAAGTGGGATGTAGGCAGCTCAGAACCTCAGGATGGAGCCCTGACCCTCAGTGACCTTGGCTCTGCTCACTGTGTACACGGAAGGCTGTGCTACTTAGCACCCAGGATCCAGAGACTCTCAGAGGGTAGCTGGCAGGACTCAAGGCTGGGCTGCAGGGCATGGAAGGAGGACAGGAGAGGCCTGTGCCAGGAGGAGGGACCTGAGCACTCACCCTGGGCTTCCTTACCCTGTACCACATGCTTGCAACCCTGCCTTTCTATCACTTTATAACTTCCAAACATAGGTGGTCCCGATGAGGGCTCAGCTTCCAGAACTCTCTTAGAAGTTGAGTGAGATGTGACTGGAGAAGATCCTCAAATAATTCAACCTCAAGTCGCCCTGTAATGAGCCATGGCCTGGACTGGGGCCAAGTGTTAAAGGTTAGACCCATAGCAGGGAGCTATAGGGAAGGGCAGAATCTCTAAGGCACTGGGTGTGTGCCCTTGAAGACTCTAATGTCCCCCATCATGGCTGCTTCTTCTCCTCGTTGTCCGCTATGAGGCAAATGGTATTCCCACCATGGTATGCTGCTTCCACACACACCCAAAGGCTTGGAAGTAAATCATGGACGGGGATCGCCAAGCCTTCTCTCTATAGACTTGTGTGATCTCAGCTGTTCCTTACGGGAAGTAAACCAACCACACTCGGCGACCTAACCCACGGGAAAAGAAAGCACAATGCATACACATCTTGTACCTGAATGTCCGCTATGAATGTTCACAACAACGAGGCCCACAACAGATCAAAGACAGAAACAACCCAAAGTCCACCACTGAAGAACAAAGACAGTGCGGTTCATCTCGGTAAGAGAATATTACTCAGCTGTGAAACAAAACAACGGTCTGACACCTGCTACCATGTAGATGAGCCCTGGACATATGAAAGTTAGTGACAGAAACCAGCTGCTCCAAGCCACCCCCAGCTTGGGCAGATCCACAAGACAGAGAGAAATGGCCACCAGGGCCAACACCAAAGAGAAGTAATCGTTGGGTACGAAGTTTCTTCCTGAGATGGTGAAACTGCTCAACCACTGTCTGTGCTGATGGCTTGTACTCTCAGAACATTCCAGAAACCACCAAGCTGAACACTTTAAATGAATGTACTGTGTACCATGTGCATAAAACCGAAGGGTTGGGTTTTTTTAGATTCCTTTATTTTATGCGTATGGGTGTTTTGCCTGCATGCACTTCTGCGCACTATGTGTGTACCTGGTACCCACGGAAGCGGAAAAGGGTGTCAGAGCCTCTGGCATTCGAGTTATAAATGGTCATGAGTGGTAGTGTGGATACCGGGAACTGAACACGGATCTTCTGCAAGACCAAGTGCTCTTAATCACTCAGCCATCTCTCTAGTCCCAAACCTAGTTTTTTGGTTTGTTTTGCTATCAAACTGTGGATCAGGGAAAACTTATCCATCTGCAGCCAGAGGGATGCTGGGCCTCTGGTGGGCTTCACCAAGTCTGAGGAGGTAGCAACAGCCTCCTGATCATGGGGTGGAGGGGTTCTGCCCCTTGTCCAGTCATTAAACACCCCATCTACCCTGGAAATGGGGATAAACAGAGACCTCCTGTTCTCCCATATTCACGGCTACTCAACTCCTGTTCTGGGACTCACTTTGTTTTCATAGGCCTCTACTGGAAGCCAAGTCTGTGGCTGTCCCTCATGGAGATGGCACGTCCAGTCCCATGAACACAAACCACCGATGCATGGCACTGCACGGGTGGCCTGACCTGGCTGTAAAGTTGGGGATCAGCCTGACGCCCACCATGCCGGACATTGCAGTGGCCAGCCAAGGAGGCCCAGGGTCAAGGAAGCAGAGGCTGTCCCTTGCAGCCATCATGGACACCAGCCTGGGAAAGGGACACCCATGTGGAGAGAACTGAGGGACAAGGCAGCTCTGACGAAGGAAGTTAGTAGAAAGTCTGGCTCTCTGGCAGCCCAGCCCAGATGTCTTGTGTCCCCAGACATCCCCAGGCACAGTAGCCACTGGTTACTACCTGAGAGGTATAGGGACTGAGTGTTCTGATGGACAGCTGAGCTCAGTCTCAGCCAGGAAGAGAAAAGGAAACAGGTAGACTTTCTAGAAACTCCCTCAGTTATGAAATTCGGGCACAGAGACCCAGAGGACCCCAGAAAGGGTCTGAGGAAAGAGGGAGATGGGGGGGCAGAGTGCTGGCCCAAGGCAGCCCTAACCCCATCAGCAAAAGAGATCAACTGGCCACCTAAGCATCTGTGCTCCCCCCCTCCTGCCCCCAACCCTGCCAGTGTCTTTTCGTGAACTGCCTTCTAGAGCGTCAACTGCAGACAAGGTCACCCCAAGACCAGGAGAGTGCCTGCCACCCACAAACACCAACCATCTCTCTCCAGCAAAGACAAAGAACAGGGGTTTCCCAACCAATCACAGCCCTGGTCCCCAAAGTGCTCTCTAGAGAGCTGTCTCTCGTTCACACAGCACAGTCTGAAGTGAACCCTGATGGCTTAGGGCCTCCCCCAACACCTGTCCCCCTAGAAGCTCAAGTCCTTCGGTGGCTCTTTATAAGCCCAAATCTTTATCCTGGGGTGCCTGTAAGAACTCCACGGGGAGTTCTGGGGTTTTCTAGGGAGGGACCTTTGTGGCTATAGAAGAGCTGGTCACCTGCCAGAGACAGGAAGGAGAGAAGCCGGCAGGTCAGCTGACGTACCCACGGTGGGACATGGAACTGTATTGTCAGGCCTAAGCCTACCAGCTTCTGACTTGCAGAAGTCACAAATCCATCCCAGGCTGGCCCTGAGAGACTACCTCAATTTCCCTACCTCATCCTACCTCAGTGTTACCACCTCCCCAGGCCACGGCCACACCTGGGATGGAACAGACGGAACTCTCTGGAGATTCAGCCACCACCTCCTGGGCCTAGGGCTAGAGATGGCCTGTGGGAGTTGGTTTCATTCCCTGGCACTGGAGGAGCCAGTTTCCTCTGAGCACTAAGAGGTACTGTTGGACTCTCTCAGGGGCTGGAAACTGAGGCAGGCAATGAAGCCACGGAGCACCCAGCTCATAGCCCTAGGGTTCCGAGGCTCTACCGGCACCCTATGATACTGTGATTCACAGCTTCATCTCCAAACCTCGGCCATGCTCCTCCACAGCAGGCTGAATAATACCAGCCTCTCAGGCATAGATACTACCAGAAAGTAGTGTGGAGGGAGACATTCCAAGTGGACCCACATCATGTAACTCTGAGAACCCACCTCTACCTCAGTGTTTCCCACCCCCATCCTATCTCCTGTCCCCTAATTGGCTGCTAACTCCCCCGGGGGTTATACATGTCTTCTCTTTGCTCCTTCACCTAACAGAGTTGATGCTGCAAGCTACCTCATGGTCAGGTTGGTGTAACGAAGCCCACGCCAGTCCAATGAACCCCTGCCCGTGGTTTTCCTACTGCGTTTTCTCCGAGATACATAGTTAAGCCTGTGCCCCTCCCCAACATGGCGCAGTGTCTTTGGCCTTGCACAGATAGGGCCAGGCAGGAGGCGGGACTGCTTTGGTTCTCCTAGCAAGTGAGCCACAGAACACTCCCTGAGGTGGCACAGGCTCCTTCTGCAGGCTAGGAGGCCCAGCAGCCCCTTCCACTGGCCCTGTTTCTGCCACCCAGACTCTCCATCCAAAGTTACTCCCCCAGATGGCTTTCTCCAGATTATAGAGACCACCCTGTCTCCACCAACACCAAACAAGGAACCAACATAGGCTACTCCAGAGCGACTAACAGCCAAATAGTCCTGGGCTCTGTGTACCCGTCCCCAGACCCAGCCGGCTGTGTGTCACAGGCCCTGCTGAGAACCACAGACCCTGACAAAGACTGTAGGCAGTGACCCTGTTGAACACCTACTGTGTGCCTGGTACGTGCTGGGAGTTCTGGGAGAAAGAAGCCAACCCTGAAGAGATCTCTGGTGGCCTACCTCCTTCCCAACCGCATCTCAGATACTCACCATCTACACAGAGCCCTAGAATCAAATAATAAAAAGTAATGGGTTTAAAAACGGGCAAAACCTAAACAGACAGAGCTGACATCGTCAGTAGCACACTGGGACGTGAGGAGACGCCGACACTCAAAGCCAAAGGAAGCATGAACAGAACCACAGCAAGACATATGAGCCCAATGGCCACATTCAGAAGGGCAGCAGTACCGGGTGGGGGTGAGCCTGGGGTGAGCCTGGGGTGAGCCTGGGCTTATGAAACCCTCACCACACTGCAGGCAGGAACAGGGATGGAACAGCAGGTGGTCAGCTGGTTCCTCACCTCATAGGACCCCGAGAATCCACTCCTGGTATCCCTGAGAGAACTGAAAATATACATTCACACGAGTCACAGCAGAACAGCTCACTGCAGCCAGAAGGTGGGACCAGTGCAAAAGCCTGAGAAAGGAACACGTGTTCACCAAACAATGGAGTACTACTCAGACAGAAAAAAGGAATGAAGAATGGGTACCGAGGAATGAGAATGCTATGCTCAGTGAAGGGGCCAGTCACACAGGGACACACATGCATGATGTCACATGTGCACAGTGAAATGTCTAAAGTAGGCAAGCCTGGGAACATGAAGCAAGCTAACGGTCACCAGACATGAAGAGAGCTACAGACATGGTGGGAACTGGAAAATGTTCCAGACAGGCTGGTGGTGCAGATCTGGGATCCCAGAACATAGGAGGCTGAGGCAGGACAGCCTGAGCCACGGTGACACCCTGCTCAGTTGTCAGAGTCCAGACTGCAGAAGAACAACAGCCAGAGATTTCAGTCCCCAGAACCCATGCGAGTAAGCCAGGCATGGCGGCACCTACTTGTTATCCCCCCCTGCAGTGGCAGAGACAAGATGATCTCTAGAGGCCATTCAGCCTAGCCAGCAAGGTCCAGGCCAGAGAGAGATTGTCTCATACGGAACAAGGTTGCACCTAAGGAGGAAACCCCCGCAGTTTGCTTTGACTGTGATGTACATGCACCAGTGTGCATGTGCACACACAGACAAAAAAAAAAAGAAGAAAAAAGACTAGTTGGAAGACCCCGACTGTGAACACACTAAAAACGCTACAGTGTGCGCTGAAGAGAAGGATTTTTACGTGAATTATAGCTCAATAAAGTTATTACCAAAAGTGTTATCAAATGCCATTTTCTGCCTCTCAGGGTGCAAGCCCGCCACACGCCAGTCTCTCTGAGCGTGCCTGAGGGCTGTGACACCGACTCGCGTGGTTTCCCATTCTGTTACTGGGCTAATACACCGACCAAGAGCAACTTGGGGAAGGTAAGGATTCATTTGACTTACATTTTACTGCCACATCTATCACTGAGGGAAGTCAGGGCAGGAACCCGAGCAGAACCCACGAAGGAGGGATACCGTTCTGGCTTGTTCTACATGCCTTGCTCTATCTGCTTTTTTATAGCACCCGGGACTACCTGCCCAGGGGTGGCACACCCACAGTGGGCTGGGCCCTCCTCTATCAATCATTAATTGAGAAGATGCCCCCATAGGCTTGCCCACAGGACAACCTAATGGAGGCAGTTCTTCAATTGAGGGCCCCTCTTCTCAGGTGACTCCAGTTAGCGGTGGAAACTAACCAGTCTGCTTGCCTGGAAGCAGCTCCACCTGGCCTTCCTGTGTTGATAACTGTGTTAGTTAGGGTTTTACAGCTGTGAACAGACACCGTGACCAAGGCAACTCTTATAAGGACAACATTTAATTGGGGCTGGCTTACAGGCTCAGAGGTTCAGTCCATTGTTATCAAGGTGGGGGGCGGGGGGGGGGGAGGCATGGCAGCATCCAGGCAGGCATGGTGCAGGAGGAGCTGAGAGTTCTACATCTTCATCTGAAGGCTGCTAGCAGAATACTAGCTTCCAGGAAGCTAGAATGAGGGTCTTAATCATGCCCACAGTGACGCACTTCCTCTAACAAGCCACACCTACCTCAACAAGGCCACACCCACTCCAACAAGGCCACACCTCCAAATCATGCCACTACCTGGGTCAAGCATGTTCAAACCATGAACAGCAACCCTTCCTAGGGAAGCTGGCCATGGCTCCTCCTGAAACACCCACTGCCGCTTCCCAGGGGCAGCAAGCAGGAGACCAGTGTTTCTTGAGGAGTGACAGTCCTTGGGACCTCAAAACAGCAGTAGTAAGGAGCTCCATAGCCTGACCCTGCACATAGTACAAGCAGCCTGTCCAGATTCACTTAAAATGGGCAAAGCTGTGTTCCTGACCCAGCTTCTTGGAGCATCTGTTGCTCATTTGCAAAATGAGGTGGAGAGTTCCTTACTTTCCCTACCTAGAGGCTAAGCAGCAAGGGTCTGGGAAGCTTCTAGAATGTTACTGATGCAACCCAAATCAGGAACATACAGACTACACTGCTGAGCTGGGGGCCAGGGGCAAGCCCAAGAAAGATGCTGAGCGCTCTGTGCTGTGGAGAAGGAGTGGGGTGCCCGGCAGAGGCGACAGATGTGGGGATGGGAACATGGCTTCAGCCTCTACCTTCAGACTTACTCTCCTGGAGGGATCTGCTGGCTCTGGCCATCTACCGTTTCTGTCCCACTGTGCAAGGGAGACCCATGAGAGTCAGGTCAGCCATTTGTGGTGAGCACATGGTTCCTCTCTGGGGTTCTGTGATCACCTAGAAGAGCACAGGGTACCACAAGTCTGCAGAGGCCTATAGGTTTTCTGCCAGAGAGTGGATGGTTTTGTCAAGGGGCTCAGCGTTTACGGGGTAAAACCCTACCAGAGACCAGCCTGCCTCTGCTAAGCTGACTGTGGCCACAGCTCCTCAGTTCTCTGGTTCTTATCTATAAAGGAAGGGGTGGCTGACCCACGACCCTCCATCAGGAAGCCAGGGGATGGTGGCGGTAGTGTGAAAAACAGTTGGGCCCTGCTATCCACCAACTCTGTGGCCCTCGCATTTCTAACCGCTTCGAAGTGTGTCTTAGTTAGGGTTTTCTGCTGTGAGCAGACACCATGACCAAGGCAACTCTTATAAGGACAACATTTAACTGGGACTGGCTTACAGGTTCAGAGGTTCAGTCCATTATCATCAAGGCAAGAGCATGGCAGGATCCAGGCAGGCATGGTGCAGGAAGAGCTGAGAGTTCTATGTCTTCATCTGAAGGAAGCTAGGAAAAGACTAGCTTCCAGGCAGCTAGGATGAGGGTCTTAAAGCCCACACTCACAGTGATGCACCCACTTCAACAGGGCCACACCTACCCCAACAAGGCCACACCCACTCCAACAAGGCCACACCTCCTAATAGTGCCACTCCCTGGGCCAAGCATATTCAAACCACCACAAAGAGCATAGTATGTCTATGCATTCTTATAGTTTTGGGGACTCTGGGCTGTGAGTATACTCTCTGCCCCACTTGGGCAGTGCATTCCGTCCGGCTCTCTCCCAGTTCAGGCAGAGAGAGATGAAGGCGACATCTTTATCTCCCCCTCCTCCTTTTTATTCGGTATGAGATGACGGCCCCACATGCAGGGCGCCTTCTCTCCTCCATTAGCCCTCTGTGGAAACACTCTCAGACACAACCAAAGCTGGCTTCATCAGTGCCCCGGGCCCTTCCTGATCCAATCAAGTCTACCATCAAAATTAGCCAGCACAGTCACAGAAAAGGCCACCTGCAGATGGTGGCAGAGACCGAGCCATGGCCGCTGGGCTTAGGGAATGTCCAGTCTACTTTGCTTGTATTAAAGGAGGCTCCTCGGCTGCTTCCTCAAGCACAGGCCTAGACTCTACCAGCTCTCTGTCACAAGCAAGCATCCTGGGGCCACCTGCTTTACTCAAACACCAGCCTGGGATGCTACTCCCTAAGTCTGATTTCCAGGCTTGACAGCCACCAGGGATGGATGGACTCTCGGATTCTGACAAAAGCTGGAGTGGTCTGGACCAAAAGGGCTTCCCTGGAGGCTCGCACTAGCCTCACCTGGGGAATTCATGGAACATGCCAGGGCCCAGCCAACACTTCACCAGCCCTTTTGTGTAAATCCAGGCAATGGTGTCCCACAAAACGCTCCGACAGACTCGGTGTTCAGCTGAGATGTGGGCACATCAGGACACAGGTCACCTCGAGAACACACAGGTTCTGTCTCACAGGTCAGGGGCCACACAGTAGTGATTTTAGTATTCAGCGGGGCTGGGAGGCACCTGGCCAAGCTGTGGTTCTCAGAGCACTCCCTGGATCAGCACCAGCCTTGCCTGAGTCCTGTCTATGTTCTGAGCAATGTCCCAGCCCAGAAATTCAAGAAGGCTGACACTCTGTGTTCAGGCATGCCTTCTGGGTGCTTTCTGCACATGCTGGCCCAGACTCCAAGAGGAGGCCCCTGCTTTGCTGGCCAGCACCAGGTCTTGGTTCTCAGGATAGGGAGTTTGCACCTTCGAGTCCCTCCTGGTTCAGGTGACTACCTGTGACATTGTTGGGAAGGGCATCTGCTGGGCAGAAGGAAGTCAATGCCTCACTGGAGTCACTTGGGTAGAGGAAGGAGCAGAAGATTCTCATGAAGGCTGGAGCTTGGGGAGAGGATGGGGGGTGGGGCAAGTGAAGGGCACGTGTCTTCCAAACACAGCTGGGACCTTTCTGCCCTGGGAGGTCTCTGCTGCTCCCTCAGGGATGCACGTGAAACTCTGACTTGTGGGATTCCCTTCAGCATCCCTAAAGTCTGGTACGGCAGACCTCAAATTCTATTATGTATTTTGCATCTGTGTCCAGACACCTTGCTTTCCCCGGGGGTCCCGTCACCCTATTTCTTGTTTCTGCCTCTCTTTTATCTTGTCTCCTCTGCTCCTGCAAACCACCCCTACACACAGCCAAACCCAGCCAACAAATGTAGCTGACTACGAGGCAGGCCTTGTTGCTCCACTGTGGCCAGAACACAACAGGATCTCTTGACAAGCAGCTGCTTCCAACTGAGGAGGGCAGCCGCAGAGAGGTGGTTCTCACACGCAGGCAGGGAGAGGACCACACACCTCTTCTTCCAGCACTCTGCAAGGAAAGAGTGCCAGCTCAGCCGAGGTTCAGAATCTCAGACACGCATGCATATCACTCTTAGGCTATTAATACTGTTATTCGTTCACCAAGTGCTGCCAGCTTTCTTGACTCAAATGCCGGTTGTCCAAGCCAGTAACAAAACACTGTAACAGGGGTACGGTAGACAGAGGCCCAAGGTGTGGATGACCGAAGACACGCATCTTACAGCGATGTTTCCACCTGAGCACTCCAGCTGTCCGAAGGAAATGGACATCAGGAACAAGGGTGAAGGAAATGAAATATCAAGTCCAGTGATTGACCACAGAGTGAACACCGCATGCTGGCAATCCTTAGTCCCTGACCACATGGCAGTGGCCACCAGCAACACACCTTCCTGCAGGGGGTACACCCCAGGCCACCATGTCCTATAAGCCTTTCTACAGCGACAGTAACTGTCCCTGTCTGTGCTGTGAGATGTGACTGTTGCTCCAAGGAGCCGACTCCTCAATTGTATTGCGTTTAATTGGATTTAAATGCAAATGGTTGCATGTGGCTAGAGTCCAGTGGGGTGGACAGGACTGCTCTAGGTGATTAATCCATTAAGGCTGATCTAAAGAGAAAGCACAAGATGCTCTCTCATCGGCCACCACGGACAGAACCCTCTCATCGGCCACCACGGACAGCGCCATTCTTCCATCTGCCTTCTGCCCTGCACCCGGCCACGTTTCATGAACACAGCACATAACCTAAAATGGGAGTACGCCTTGGACTGCGTGTAGGGCAGCCAGTCTGTCTGAAGCCTCACCCAGGCTCGCCTCACCCAGGCTCACCCCAACAGCACCAGAAGATGAGCAGAGTGTCGCACAGGGTGAGACAGACCAGCAGCCGGACTGGTCATGTGTCTTAGAGCATGAAGAGTGGACAGAAGGGTAAACACATACTTACAAGGCACACAGGAGAGTTTACTCTGGAGCCCACTGGGTGTGGCCTGAGAAAGTCACCTGCTCCACAGCTACACAGAGAACAGAAGCGCTCTCCAAGGTCCTGAAGACATCTTCTCCAGGAGTCAGCTCAAATGGAAACCCAGGACAGAGCCCACTCGGTGGGTAAATATGCCTGCTGACAAGCCTGTGGTTTGTGCTTATTCTGTTGGACCCACATGGAGGCAGGAGAGAACTGATCCCTGCTCTGTCATGTCCTCTGTCCCCTACACATGTAGCTTGGCACCCGGGGACTCAAATAAAACGAACAAATACTTAAAAAAAAAAAAAAAAAAAAAGACACTGAACTGGGGATATAGCTCAGTTATCAGAGTGTTTGTATAGCACACAAGAAGCCTTGAGTTTGTTCACCCCCAGCAACACAGAGGGTGTGTGGTGATCCACGCCTGCAATCCCAAAACACTCAGGAGGTCGAGGCTGGGTGATAAGAAGTTAAAGGGTCATCTTCAAGTACATAGAGAGTTCAAAGCCAGTTTGGGCTACATAAGACCCTGTTTCATTGATAAGAAAACACAAGGGCCAGAGAGATGACTTGGTGCATAAAGGAACATTCTGTGTGCACCTGATGACCTGAGTTCAATTCCCAGAGCCCACATAAAAGTGTAAGGAGGGTGTCCTCTGGCCTCTACATCCATCCTGTGGCATGTACACGCCCATGCTTGTCCATACTTCACACATACACATACACAATAATGTTAAATTAGAAACCTGATAAGCATTAAACAAAAGGGATTTCTATTTAGAAGGCGGAAGCAGATGGATTTCTGTACGTCTAGCTCAGGCTGGGCTAATATTGGGCTAGCTTGGGCTACTCAGTAAGTCTCTTCTCAGAAGAAACAAAACACAGTAATTATGACAAAAAGACCAGAATTCTATACAGTGTCATGTCCTCCATGGCCAGCATGGAAGGGGGCTACTGTGAAGGGTATCTGTAAGCCCAGTCCACCATTACACTGAGAACTGTGGAGTCCTAGGTACTGAAGAGGAAGTGCCCCCAACACTAGAAGTATCTCTTCCAGACATGGCCCAGGACCTCATAGAGGATCAGTGACATTAACATCCAGGACTCTGCACATCCAGGTGCTCTCAGACGACGATTCCTCTCCAGTGCCAGCAGTTGAGTCTGAGGAGGGGGAGGGAACATTCTCACCAACTCTTCTTTCTCAGCTATAACTGGAACAAAGAACTAGTCATTTGCTCTTTTTCCTTTCACCTGATGGAGCCTGTCAACATCCCCCTCCCCCGTGGTGAAGAGAGACTGGGGGATGCTTTCATCTTCCATGTCAGGGTGTGTGTTTCCTTCAGAGCTAAGCTTCTCCAGGTGGAGTATCTGTGTAGACGGGCTGGTGGGACTGTACCCTTAACCCAGGTCCCGGATTTAAACAAAACAAAATTGGAAACAAACAAACAACAACAACAAAAACCCAAAGCTTTCCTCATAGCCAAGCCCGAAAGGAAGTTTAAGTAGCCAGGCATGGTAGCACAGATCTGGAATCCCCAGCACTCAAGAGACTGAGGCAGGAGGATCACTAGTTTAAGGCCATTCTAAACAACTTATCAAGACCTTACCTAATATATATAAATATATAGATATATGATATCGATAGATAGATAGATAGATAGATAGACACACTTTTTTTTTTTTTTTAAAGTAAAAGAGAGGGTTGGGAATATAACTTAGTGGCAGTGTCTACCTGGCATAGCAAGGCCTTAGGTTCAAACCCTGGTGCCGACTAAAAGAGAAACACAGTTTATGTCATCTGATATCAGTTTCCCTTCACAAGGGGCAGCAATGCCAGAGACTTGCATTCAAAATGGAGACAGCTGCACCGACTTCTCTTCAGAACTCTGGATATATACAGGGTGTCAGGGATTCCGGCCCTTGGCTACGGAAGAGCAAACAAAGCCAGGAGGTACACATGGCTGTTTCGGGGGACAGAGTGGAAGATCCGCGGGTGGCAGGTGTACTGTGCACACGCATGTGTGCAGGCGCCTGGGTGGATCTGAGTTCTTACTGTGGGTGTGTGTGATGCGTGTGGGCTGTGGAATCTGGGCCGGTGAACGGGACCTGCTCGTATGGGGAGTGGGGAGGCCGGGGCGTACGGTGACTCATCTCTCAGTGTGTGGGAAGGTTTATCTGGGAGGGGGTGACTTTTTGGTCCAAGACATCCAGAGGAAGCCTTGTTTCTCTTCAGAAGGTAAGGAGGTCCCCGGATCTCAATGGGACAGCAGCAATGGCTCCTAGAGCATACGTCTGCCTGTATCTGGGGTGCTGGGGGAAAGTGGGTGTAGAGGAAGAGACAGCAGGCGGTTCACAGTGGGAGTTTATAGGGACAGAAAGCAAAGAAAAGCCAACGTAGAATCCCACCTCTCCTCAAGGCTCCTTGCCCCAAGCCTCTGCTGCTCAGGTGTAAGAGACACAGTAAGCATCACCTGTCACCTCCGATTCCTCAGTCCTGCCTGCCTGTCGGTTCTCCTAAGAGTGGTTAACATTAAGTCCTCTGCATACTGTGGACTGTAGGGATGAAAAGAATGCCCACCTCATTTCTGCCAGAGCCGGGAGTGCCAACCTCAGCTCGTCCACACCCACTCCACCACAGCATTATCCCTTTGCAAAGACAAAGAGACAGAAACTCAGAGAGGCTAAGCCACTTGCCTGAAGTCACATAGAAGAGACCTGGCAAGGCCGGATTCAAGACCAGGTGGTCAACGCCCAAAAAGCTTATACTCCTGAAGCCCCGACCCCATCCCCGGGCCTCTGTACAGACTTCAAGAGTGGCTCACTGGGCTCGCATCGGGAACAATGCCTGACTGTGCCTGGGGAGAGCAAGCTGGAGGAGGCCTTGGCAGAAGTGTCCCCAGTTGAAACGGATTCTGTACCAATGGCAGCTGAATGCAGAATACATTTTCCGTTCATGACAACGGCCGCTTCTCCAAATCAGCCTTGGACACTGGGCAAATGTTACGGAGTAAGGATGATGTCTGCCCAAATTCCCAGCTCCATGTAAAGCCAAAGCTGGGATGCTCTCTCAGGAGAACCAGTCATCCTCAACCGAGGACCCTGGTGTCCACTAGGTAAGGGGACATGGTATCCAGGCCAGGGCCCACTGCTCCAGTTGGCGACAGCCTTCCCAGTCTTCACCGAGTGATTTCCCCAGGGTCTGAGTCCTCAACGGTCACTCCTTCCTAACAAATAGCTAGTCATGAGCAGAAAAATGACACCTGTACCTGAATCCCAGAGCAGGGAGGACTGGTTTAATTTCAGTCATGCTCTGTCAACATCCAAGAGAGAGAACGGGTCCTAAATCCCATTTCCACATGCCTACCTCTCTGCCATGCGCTCCAGGGAGAGGGTTAAGAATTTCCCTTGAGGGGTTCAGGGTAAGAGGAGCACCCCTGTGGAAAGTGAGGTAGCAAGAAGCAAGATGATGTGCTCCTAATGCAAGGGGACTCGGCCACAAGGGCGGGCTCTGAACCTCTGCACACACATATCTATGGTCCCATTGATTTCCCTTCAGAGTAGACTGGACCGGGCAGGATTTGGGGGTAGGGAAGGACTGCAGGAGCAAAAGCTTGAGAAGCACCCAGTGGACGAACATGATCCTTAAAGAGTCAGCTAAGGGAGTCCCCGGCAGGCTCAGTGCCTGTTCCCAGCTCCCCGTGGAGAACTGCTAAGCGAACTCTCTGGGAAGATCATGTCTGCTTGGCCTGCTCCTGGGTTTTCAGAGCTTACCACATCTGGCCATAGTAAATGCTCAATAAATATTTGTTGGTGGCAAGAAAGAATTCTTTAGGCCAATAGAAATGTCTGTAGTGTGGGCAGGCCTCAGCACAGGGAAGGCCCCACCATCAAGTATTCAGGGATTCTTCCCTCCCTATGGGGGTCCAGACAGTCCATGGCACCAAGATAACACTTCCAGAGCAGGTACCTCTATTGCAGAACTGTCTAGCCAGAGCCAGAGGTGACAACTGCCCTGGGCCACACTTGCCTGCTAAGGATCCTGCTGGGAGCACCAGGCTGCTGGACCACCCACCTTGGTCACCCACACCTGCTGTAAGGACCTAGCCAAGAGTGCATGTGTGAGTATGTGACTACACGTGTGCATAACACACACACACACACACACACACACACACACAACGCCTGGAACCTCAGGAGGGCCTCAATGCCCCAGGGTCAGGGAAACTCTCCAGCCCGATTCAAGAAAACAACAGTACAGGAAAGGCCGCCTGGGACCAGGGCTGGGCAAGGCGCAGACAGGCAGGAGCATTATATAATTAACTGCCCAGACTCCGCCCCCTCTTCGGGTAATAACGAACCCTGTCTTTCAGTTGCATAAGCCAAAATAATAATTACTTTCCAGCCCTCATCACTCCTAGATGTGACCGGGAGCAGGTGCTGGCTTCAGGCAGGAGAACACACACACAGGCTCCGTAGAGCTCTCTCTCTCTCTCCCCCGCAGAAGCCCAAGTCATTGCTGCGGCTCGCTTCCTTCTCAGGCATCCGTGCAGAAAAGCCCCGAAGCCGCCCAGGCCCAGAGGGAGGCAAGAGAACAGCCTCTTGGGATAAGCGCCCCGAGGGGGAGGGGCCTCCAAGCAGCTCTGCTTTGGGGTCTGACTTCCAGGACCTATAATGATTCCGAGGTCTCAGCGCTTCTGAGAACTGACATTGGAGGAGTGGAGGCTGCCAAGCCAGCCAGGACTTCTGAACAGAAACCATCACGCTGGCCCTTGCCTGGCTTCCGGCACCGGCTCTGCCCTGACTGTGGTGGCATCTTACACTGGAGGCGCAGAGCGATTCCCTAAACTAAAGGTGAAAATGATTCAGCCACTGAATGGCTAGATTCCTGGGCTCCCGCTAAACAGATGGGCCTCCTCCCTCCCTCCCTCCAGCAGCCTGCTTCGACAGCCTGTGTCCAACCACCTAGAAGTTTATTGCCTTGCTGTTTGGTTTGGTCGGCAACCCCCGCCTCTGGCGCTCCCAGCACTCCCTCTCCATTGGCCTGGGTTGCTTTAGGACTGAAGGAGGCCCTGGGCACCGCAGAAAAACAAGAAACCAACGAGGGCCTGACTCTGGGGATACCAGGCAGGCAACACCAAAGGAGGGAAGGGTCTACCTCCAGACCCCTCCTGCCTTGGCAGGTCCCAGAGGTGGCGAAGGACCCGGCCTGGCCTTCTGGCAGGTGCAAATCTCTGGCCTGCTCCTCAGGATATGCTGAGACTTTGGCTCGGTTGCTGCGGCAGGGGCCTGGGCCCTGCTGTTGGAGAGCCCCCAACCCTTGGGTTGGCATGGGCCACTGTCCCCATCAAGCGTGGGGCAACCTGTGGCCAGGGGCCCGCTGAGGCCTCCTGGGAATCTAGGAGATGGCCCAGGAGCCCACAGCCCAACTAGAAGGCGAGGTTCAACTTCCCAGGAGATAAACAGAAGGAGAAAGAGGGGGACGGTCCCCATTCCTCCCCCGCCCCCGCTGCCCGCACCTACCTCCATCCGAGTAGGTCTCCGTGCCGTAGCCATCCTGCAGTCCGTTGCTCCAGGTCCCTTCGTATTTGGCTCCGTTGCCCGTGCACTCCCGCACCCCGTAGCGCCCCTTAAATCCGTGCGTCCACTCGCCCTTGTACACCCACTTCCCCTTGCTCTCCAGACCGATGCCGTGGCGCTTGCCCTGCGCCCAGGTGCCTTGGTACGTGTTGCCGCTTGGCCAGGTGTAGACGCCCAGCACCTCAAAGCCGTGGCTCCAGGAGCCGGTGTATTCGCCCTGGCCCTTCGGGCCGGTGCAGACGCCATGGCCGTGCGCCTTGCCGTCCTCCCAGCCTCCGCAGTAGGACCCTCCATCGTCAAAATTAAACCTACCCCCACTGGACATGCATGTAACGCGGTTTGCGAATCCCGCAAGCGGTGAAAAAAAAAAAAAAAAAAGAGAAACAAGGCGATCAACAAACCGGAGTCTTGGTTGGCTGGCTGGCTTTTTGTTGCGATGCTCTTTTCGGGGGGGTGGGGGGGAGGACGAAGCACGCCCGCGACCCCGCGCGCGGACCGGCGGCGGCGTCTAGGTCCGCCCGCGGCGATTGTTCATTTTCGAGCTGCGCCGGAGCCTGACCAGCGTCTCGCGCTCCCGCTGGAGACAGGACCGGGAGGAGGCGGGGGAGGGGCGGCGCAGGGCGGGGGAGCGGCTGGTGCCCGCGGCTCCACCTCGCCGCCAGGGCCCCTCGCCGCGCGCCCCGGGAGCGGGAGGGCGCGGGGCGCGGCTCAGGCCCGGGCGGCGGGGCCCGCGGGCGGCGGCGCGCGCGGCTGCACCGATCCCGGGCCGGACCGGGCGGCGGCACTGCGGCGGCGGCGTGCGCTCCGGGCCCCGGCAGGCGCGCGGCCGCCTGGAGAGGGGCGCTGGCGGCCGCGCGCGCGCGCACGCGGGGACCCCGGGGCGCCCTGCCCCTCCCTGGCCCGGGGTCCGGCCGGTGCGCCCCAGTCTCCGCTGCCAGGGGCTGGGATTTAAAGGGACAGGAACTGCGTAACGGGAAGGAACCGGGCACCTCGAGCGCACGCGGCGGTCGGGAGCCGGGAGGAGGCGCGGGCGCCGTGGGCAGTGGAGGGCCGCGCGGTCCCCACCCCGCCAGCTCTGGGGACACCCGCACCGTGGCCCGCGCGGGACACGACTTGACTGAGAGGCTCCTGCCAACCACAGGTGGTTTCTCCCTGTGACACAGACTCTCCTTTCTCTTTCAGGGCTGCTGAGGGTCCCCGGGAGGCGCTCACCTCGGAAAACACACCTTTAGCGAATAGCGTTTAGCCCCTCCAAAAATTAATAGAAAGTTGGGCTACACATTGGCATCTTGGAGCAAGGCTACCCCAATCCCGTGGGCCCTGCGCCCTGGCCAACAGGTATCCCCCCGACCCCCACAAACACACACTCCAGAAGCTGTCGCTCTTTGGGGTCGCCACTCCGCAGTTACTAGATCTCTCTCTCCACTCATTACCCACCCCCACCAAGAGATGCTGTCAGATGCTTGGACCTCAGCATCCTGGGACTAATTGAAAATGCATTTCCTGGACCATCAATTCGAAGACAGGAGCCCACATCCCCTGCCCTCCCGGAATGTATGCAGGGAATGGCAGCGGGCAATGCAGTGGGCTGAGGAGGAGGGGGGTCTGCATGGCTTCACAGCTGCACAGGGCCGAGGTTAGTGGGGGATGGTGGTGACAGGGAGCCCAGTAAACCCAGGCGGTGGAGAGTCCCAGGCTGGGAACAAAAGAGGTGCAGGGTGGCACCTGCAGCCAGCCAGGGTCATGGGGCGCTTCTAGAACCCCAGATTTCAACCCCAACACCAACTCCTTGTCTTAGGCACAGTATTCTCTCCTTAAGGCCCATCAGTCAAATGGCAGGCTCCTCTCTTCTCCCCAGAGACTTTGAGAAGCTTCCAGTTCCTGTTCTGTGTCCAAGGTTTCCAGTCACTCTGGTACCTGACTCAGGGTTCGCCTTCAACAGCCCTCCAAGTGCTTATAGTGGATTGCTGGGTGCATCACCTCTTAGACTTGATTGGAAGTTAGCATGTAGCCCTCCCTGCCCTCCCTGCCCTCCCCACCATCACCAAGCAGCGTACCCGTCAGCCTGCCATACACCTGGAGGGCAGAGACTCTCCAACCTCCCAGACTTACTTTGCTTCTGTATGTTTCAATGTGTTCATCTAAATGGAGTTTGAACTGGTATGTTGAATTTGTTAGCTATTTCGAGGCCTCAGACTCATCTTCTTTAGGCTAGGGTTCATATCCTGATTCCAGTTTCCAGGCTATGTGGCTTTGGGTAGCCACTTCATGTCTCTGTGCTCAGTTGCCTGACCTGTAAAATGGGGCTAACTGTTCCAATTGGGTCATGGTGAGGAGAACCAGGTATCCAGCATCTAGTAAGGGCGAGGGAGTAGGACTGCCATTGGGATCGTGATGGGGGTGTTTGGCTCCCAACTGCCACCTTCCCCTACACTGTAGGAATAAACCATGCCTGGCAAACACTGCGTCTTCCATTTTATTTCCTGCCCCCTTTTGCTGACTCTGCAGCCCTTGCTTGCTTGCACTGCATGGCAAACACATTCCCTCTGGTGAGTGATGGTGGCCTCCAGCCAGATACTGGGTATGGCTACCCCCAAACACGCATGCCTTTTGCTCTCTGCCATCCTGGCCAGCCTCCCCTAAACTGCCCCCTCTCATCTCCCACTGCCGGGGTCCCTCAGGGGGGTGTGACCTGCTCTGGTCTCTGGAGCACAGACATTGGAGGTGTGTTTGTGCAGTTTGGAACTCTTTGCCCCATTAAAGTAGGGCTGGAGGTATTGATTGCATTTAAGAGGAATTTTGCCAAAGTGATTTAAACACAGTACCACCCAGCGACTTAAAATGAGAGCCAAGGAAGAGGCAAAGCTGCCCTCGCAAGCAGGATTCTGCAGCCTCTCACTGGCAATGAAACCAGGGCCTTGTGTGCTCGTGTGCCAGGCAAGTGCTCTACCAGTGACCTACGGCCTCAGTCTTCCGTGGACTCTCTGGGTGCTGAGCTTGGCTAGAAACCATGCCTCGGTGGCCTCAAGTGGATCACAGACTCTCCTCATCTAGAAGACCGCCTGGCCCCTCTGGATAAGAGCTTTGCTAATGAGAAAATAACCACTGGTTGGGCTCCCAGCCTTTGTATCTCTTTTTGTTGTTTGCTTCTCTTTCTCCATGTCCAGGATGTTTTCTGGCTGTAATTCCACGGTGGTGGGTGTGGGGCTCTGCCTCCTTTATATAGAAATCTCCTTTCCATCTCCACATGAACCTGATTGTCTCCTTGAAAGAACTCAGCCATGGACTGAGGAGTGAGCACAGGTAGAATGCTTGTCTGGTATGCAGGAAATCCTGGACTCTGTACCCATGACTTGCTCATCCCAGGAAGAAGGTGTCAATTAAGTTAGAACTGAGAACTGACTGGAAATTATTTCAGACTGTCAAGAAGGCACCTATAAAATACAATGTTTCAGGCCTGGAGAGATGGCTCTTGCTGCTTTTGCTGAGCGACCGAGTTCCTCCCCTCCCCCATCCTCCCTCAGTGGATGGCTCTTAATTAACCAACTGAAACCCCAGTTCCTGGGACTCAGACGCCCTCTTCTGGTCTCCATTAGAACTGCACACATGTGGTATGTATAGAGACTCAAATACAAACACACACACACACACACACACACACACACACAGAGAGAGAGAGAGAGAGAGAGAGAGAGAGAGAGAGAGAGAGAGACACGCATACAGAAAATAAAAACATAACTATTTTAGAAAAAACTCAGCCATCAAGTGTCCCCTGTATTTACTCCCCATCCCAAAAGCAAAGTCTCTCATATGAATGGTCCTAGAGTCAACCCTCCTCCCACCCCCAGGTGGGTTCTGCCTTCCTGTTCCCTGACTGGCGTGCAAGTACAACAGAAGTTAGCTCACGAACAGTGAGGGGCAGCCTCGAACTCTGGGGATGCTGCTGGAGCTCAGGACAGTTGCCATGCTGTAAGGAAGCCCTGATGGTGCATAGGCAAGAAAAATAAAATAAATAAAAATAAAGAGAAAGGGACTCCCAGAAGCAGCCAGTATCCAGGAAGAGCCATGAGCCATGCTCACACCGACCTGGGAGAGAATCCCTCGTTCCAACCTCACCGTATCTTTCGTCTCTGAACTAAATGGATTGTTGTTTTAAGCCAAGGGTCATGCAAACTCCAGTTTGGTTTGTGTGTTTTTGCTACCGTTGTTCTTTGTTGTGTGTTTGTACCACAGCTGTGGCTGTCCACTTAGGATGTCCACAACTCCACAAAAACACTGATGCTCTGATGAGCTAACTGAGCGGATCTATTAGATGCCTCATAGCTCACACAGCTGATTCTTGAGACACACATTTGACTCTTGAGACAAAATCTCACATAGCCCAGGCTGGTCTTGAACTCCTGGTCCTCCTGCAAGCTGGGATTACAGGTGTGCAGGTGCCTGGGTTGTGCTGGGGATTGAACTCGGGCCTTCTTACATGTAGCAAGAGCTCTGCTGATCAAGCCCTGTCTCTGCTACTTCCTTCCACAACAGCATGGAGTCCAGTGACTGGGCTGTGAGCCGGCCCTAACTAATGACCACAGACCAGGAGGGTTATGCAATGGTAGTCTATTGCACAATGTTCCAAGTCTCCAAGTTCAGGGTCAAGTTCTGTACTCTCTGTGGCCTCGACTTCTCTGCTGCAGTCTTCTCTCCCCGTCATAAGCATTGCCTGGACGGACTCCTGAATCATGGGAGACAGATTCAGCATGGGTCAGTTAAAGCCGAGGTCCATTCCCAGGCCTGAACCCCAGTCAAGGAATAGTGTCTTGCCTGTGACAGCAGGAAGAAAGCATGACTACTTCTTTAGTGCAGCAGGATGGAGGACAGGACCAAGTCAGGATGGGCAGTCTGTGGATGGAACGGTTGATTTCAAGCTGACATCGATGGGGATGGTGATGATGATGGTATTGTGGTGATGTGTGGGATGGTGTGGTGGTTTGAATTTGCTTGGCCCATGGGAAGTGCTACTATAGGAGGTGTAGCCTGGTTGGAGGAAGTGTGTCACTGTGTAAATGAGCTTTGAGGTCTCCTAGTGCTCAAGCTCTGACCCAGTGCAGAGGAGTCAGTCTCTCCTGTTTGCCTTTGAAGATGTAGAATTCTCAGCTCCTCCTGCACCATGCCTGCCTGGATGCTGCCATGCTTGATGATAACGACTGAACTTCGGAACCTGTAAGACAGCCCCAATGAAATGTTGTCCTTTATAAGACTTGCCCTTGCTGGGCAGTGGTGGTACATGCTTTTAATCCCAGCACTTTGGGAGGCAGAGACAGGCAGATTTCTGAGTTTGAGGCCAGCCTGGTCTACAGAGCGAGTTCCAGGACAGCCAGGTGCCGAGACAATATAGAGAAACCCTGTCTCAAAAAACCAAAAAAAAAAAAAAAAAAAAACTTGCTTGCCTTGGTCATGGTGTCTGTTCACAGCAATGGAAACCCTAAGTCAGGCAGAATGGTGGTGGTGGTGATGATGGTGATGGTGATATGATGATGATGATGATGGTGGGTGGTGGTGGTGGATGGAAAACTAAGCTTATGTACCTGACTGTAGTCAGCAATTTACATTTGCTGTCAGATTTAATCCTAAAACAACCTTATGGAGCAGGTATTATGTTGTTGTTGTTGTTTTTTCCCCTTTATAGATGAGGGATCTTGAGTCTTAGACAGGTTGAGTCTTTGCCCCAAGGGAGACGTGAGCAAACAGCGACATCACGGCACTGTTTTGTATCTGCCACCTTCCTTCTGTCTCATGCATCCACTCCCTGGGAAAGGTGAGCGTTGCCCACGGCCAAGGGCATATTTGTATCCTTGGTGAATCTTACATAGTGACTACCCATGGAGGAACCACTCAGGTTAGGGAATTGCACCTTATTATCTTCAGGATCCCAAGCCCCGTACAACCTACTTTCATAACCTACTTTCTGTTCCTCCCAGACAAAGCCATAAACCAGAATTAATGATCTTTGCTTTTCCCTATCATTTAACAACCCATGCTGGGTAGCTTCACCTTGCTTGCTTCTGAACTTCATGTCAATGGGATCATGTGGGATCCATCCTTTCTGCCCAGTACCCTGCTTACAATTCATCTGCACAGCTGCGCCTCTTGTCTGGAATAGACATTTGTTTCTGCTTTCTAAGGCTGAACTACTCTGCTGTAAAAGAAAAACCACTATAGCCTAGTACCTGAGGCAGTAAACGTTATCAAGCGAAAAGGTTTAGCTCGAGATGCTAGAGGCTCAAGGGCATAGCGCCTGTGTCAGCTCAGTTTGGGGGAGGATCCTTTCTCTCAGCCACCGTATCACAGTAAAGGTTCATGGCTATGCATGTGTCGACGTCCCCTCGCCAGCAGTAAGACACTACACGCCTGGATTCTTCTTTGACAGCTCTTTTATTCTAGGCACAGTCTTCATCCATCGAAGGGGGCCCCAACAGCAGAAATGCACTGCTTATATACCCTTCCAAGGGGGCGGGCCAGGCGGCCTGTTCTCTCAGGATTGGTTAGGGCCAATACCTCATTAGCATAAGCCCTGTGATTGGTTGGGGCTCTGCCTCATTAGCATAAGCCCTGTGATTGGATAGGGCCCGTGCCTCATTAGCATAAGCCCTGTGAGCTCATGCCTCATTAGCATAAGCCCCGTGATTGGTTAGGGTTCATGCCTCATTTGCATAAGCCCTCTCGGGAGGGGCTTGAGGCTGACGCATGCGCAGTAGGCTTATACAGGACCGCTGCGCCAGCCATGTTGGAAACCGGCACTGTCTCTTCGGCTGCCTACATGCATGGAAGAGTCCACATCGCCAGATGTGGAGTCGGAGAGACTGGGCCCCATAATTCACCTCCAAAGAGCACAGTCAAGGACAGTCCACTAGGCGTCATCTGCTAAAGGTTCTGTCACTTCCCAACAGCCTCAGCCTTCAACCACAAGAGACCCTAGGGAGACGCACACCCAATCCGCAGCTGTGCTGCTCATCTTGCTTGAGTGTCCTGCATGCATTCACACTGGGGTTCACCTCCAGAGCCAAGGGAGAGCCGGGCCAGCCTGGCCCCTCTTTCTGAGCCCATCAGCATGTTGGACCACGTGTACCACTTTGTCATGTGACTGTCTTTTAACTCATGGTCCCATCCACTCACGCAGGGACTAGAGAGCCTGGCCAGGTGGACCTGTCACATGGCGCTGAGCCCCGCGCCTGGCACAGATGATTCTGACTACATGGTAGATGAACAAACAAACAGGCAAGCAGCCTGCGTCCCTGAGCACAGAGAGCTGAAGCTTGTCGTACAGCGAAGGGCACAGCTCAAGGTAATCCGCAGGCTGCTTCTGACCCACGTTCCCTACTTGCTAGACTCCAGCTGGTATCTCCAACACGACACTTGGGGACACAATGTACGGACCGTGGGGAGACTCTGGGGGCCCTGTTCACCCCTCCTGCTCAGCAGATGGTGTGGGGGACATAGAAGCCATCTGAGGAACCGCCTCCCTGCCATCACTCCCCAACACGTTACTTTTACGTAGCCCTCCTCCCTGTTCCCACGGCCCATCAGTGTGATAAGGACCAGCAGCCCGGAGGAGTGGGGGGTCTGCATCCCACTCTCCTGTCTCAGCTCCACCTGGAGGAGGGGCCAGAAAGAAGAAGCTGTGGAGCACGAAGGTTCATCACACACGTGGAAGGGCTGGTCCGGGACACGACGGCTCCAGGAGACAGTGGCTGCTGCAGATTGCAAGGTGGATCCAAGGATCTGACATCAAAGACTGAGGCCCAGCTGGTGCAGACCAGCTCCATCAGACATACAGGCACCCAGAGGAGCTCACAGCCATACTCTTCAGGGAGAGCCCCCACTCCCTGAATTTAAGATGACATCTGGCTCTCCCAACGCGCCCCACACCCCTCTCCTTCTGCTTTTCAACTCCTGTACCCACCCTGGCTCCCGCCAGCTTCTGCCTTCTCTTACTGGGTTCCTTCTATTGGACTCAGGATTCGGCTTGTGGTCCTTTTTCTCCAGGAAGCCTGCCCAGACTTCTATCTCTATATCCCTCCTGCCCAGTGTCTGCATATCACAACACAGGGTTTTCTGCATGGCCCAGACTGGTCACATCAGCATCTGCTGTGGGAGACCAAAGACACAACCTGAGAGTCTCCAGTGTTCACATCTGACTCTGACTCGGATGTTTAATGACTGTGTTTGAACCTCTGAGAGGGAGAGGCTGACAAGAGAACCACTGAGAGGGGGTGAGAGGCTGAGGACTCCCCCTCCCTGTTCCAGGCCTTCTCCCTACTTTGTCTTCTGCCTACACAACCAAGATGGCACCCCTCTTTTCCAGTTTCCTATCTATCTCCTGTGCTGTTTACCCAATCTTCAGAACAAAAGGGTGCTGGGACCCAAGCTCCATAGGCAAACACAACTCATTCAGACTTTGTCTCTTTGGCTTACAGGCTTGGTGGGCTTTACCCAGGTTTCAGACCCTGACTTCATCAGTACCGGAAGCCAGCGGACCTCTGAAAGTACAACCAAACTACACTGACACCAATATCCGGTTCTTGGGGGCTTTTTGTCAGTTGCTTTGTTGAGATGTTGCAGCTGTTTGCTTTTTGTCCAAAATTTGATATAAACTAGGCATATCTGGGAAGAGGAAGTTTGTTTTCTTTGTTTTCCAAGACAGGGTTTCTCTGTGTCGCTCTGGCTGTCCAGAAACTCACTCTGTACACCAGACTAGCCTCAAACTCAGAGAGACCAGCCTGCCTCTGCCTCCTGAGTGCTGGGATTAAAAAGGCCTGTGCTACCACTGCTAGGGGAGAAGAGAAAATCTTAACTGAGAAAATGCCTCCTTAATATTGGCCTGTAGACAGGGGGCTGGAGAGATGGTCAGCGGTTAGGAGCACCAGACTGCTCTTCCGGAGGTCATGAGTTCAATTCCCAACAACCACATGGTGGCTCACAACTATCCATAATGGGATCTGGAGCCCTCTTAAACAGTGACAGTATACTCAGACAGTATACTCAAATATATAAAATAAAGTAATATATATATATATATATATATATATGTGTGTGTGTGTGTGTGTGTGTGTGTGTGTGTATATATATATATATAATATATATATATATATATATATGTTGGTTTGTAGACAAGTCTGAGGGACACTTTGTTGATGTGATGGGATGGCCCATCCCACTGTGTGTGTTGCCACCCTGGGCAGATTGTCCTGGGTTCTATAAGAAAGCCTGCAAGGCCACGGGGAGCAGGCCAGTAAGCAGTGTTCCTCCATGGCTCCTCTATGCTCCTGCCTTGAGTTCCTGCCCTGACTTCCTCGGATGATGGACTATGACGTGGAAGTGTAGGCTGAAATAAACCCTTTCCTTCTCAAGTTGCTTTTGGACATGGTGTTTATCACGGCGATGAAACCCCTAAGCCAGATGTGATTCGCATGCTGTATCCGTTGCCTATTGAGTGGGTGCCATTGATGTTTACAGTGATTCACACAGTGTGAGCCATTATGTCACAATGCTTAGTTAGCCCTTCTATGAGCCTAGACAGAACCCCTGCCTCCATGAGCAGCCCATCCCTACGCCCCTCCTCCCCATTCTGAGAACCCACCACTCTCATTTCCGAACACTTCACATAAGTGGCTCCGCCGAGTGGCACCTGCCCTGGGAGCCTGGCTTCTTTCCCTCAATGCATTGCTAAGCTTCATCTGCACTGGGCATATGTGTGTGCACACTTCGCTCTTTCCGTGATTGCGTGACATCCTGTCATATGGATGGGTTGTGCTCTTTCCTTCAGGTGACTAGAGTGTGCCATTTGCCAATCACGAGGACATAGTGTGCTGCCTGACCGTTGGATGTCGATCTCTTTGAGGCAGGGCGTTTGCTGTCTCTGCTACGAGGTTGCCTTCAGGGGTATGCGTGTGTTTTTGCACTGACACAGGACTTTAATGTCTCTGGTGTGACCTGGGAGAGGAGTTGCTGTCCCCATGACAACCTTGTATATTATCTTTTGAGATACTGCTCAGCGGTGTCCACCATGGTTGTCCCACACTGCATGCCCACCAGCAGGGTATGAGAACAGGGGTTCCTGTGTCTCCGGAACCTTCTATCGTCATTGTTGGTCTTTCTGATGATGGTTGTCCCTGCAGCTTGCAGCAGTACCTCTGTGAGACCGTGATTTGTGTTTCCCTGGCAATCAGCCATTTTCTCGTCTCCTCATGTGCTTCCTGGCCATCTGTGTGTCCTCACTAAAGACGTGTCTGTTTAGGTCCTTCTCTGGCTGTGAAACACATTCCTTTGTATTTCTGCCGTGTCCTTTGCACCTTCTGTATTCAAGACTCTCTCTGGATGTATGATTGCGAAAACCTATTTTGTGTGAGCTGTTTTTTTCTATCCCTTCCCCCTAACTTTCTTTTTCTTTTTTCCTTTTCTTTTTGGTTTTTTAAGACAGGGTTTCTCTGTGTATCGGAGGACAACTTGCAGAACCTGATTCTTTCTTCCACTCTGTGAGTTCTTGGGAGCCACTCAGGCTGTCAAGCTTAACTGCGAGCATCCTTACCCTCAAACGCTCTCGCTGTCCTGTAGTACAAGTTTTTATTTCATGGAGGAGCAAGGTGCTGTTCTCATATCAGGGCTTCCAGAGAACCCTGACCCATGCACTCTCCTTCAGGAGAACAAGCCTCTATACGCTGGTCTGTGGGTGCTTCTTGTCCTATGTGTCCCCCGATCCCCCCCCACCCCCACCCCCGTAACCTTTTCCCTCCAATAGCTCTGAGGCCCAGGGAAAGCGGCTCCTTTAGAAGAGGTGGGGAGGGACCTCTTGGCCCCTGCTTCCTGTCCAGAGGAGCTTTGGAAAAACATGCTTGGCTCATGTTCTAATCAAACCAGTCATAGAAACTGTGCAAAAACAACAAAACAAGACCCCAGAAAGGAAATGATCGCCACCCCACTATCGAAAAGTTCTGACAGCTAATGTTGGCTCAGCACGGTTCCTCCCAGAACCTCCAGGGTGTTGCTAAACCAGAGCTGCTTTGCAATCTCTCTTGGCAACTTCCTGGTTTCATCAAATCGTTTTTAGCCTGACGGATCAGTGTCTTGCATCTTTCCACAGAGGCGGGAATGGCAGATTTTAAAAATCCGTACGGCTTGCTCAGGGCCTTGGAGCCGTGTCATCTGTACCTCACACCTACTTACGCTGTTAACTGCTTCCCTTCCGTCCACCTGTCCACCCTGATGCCTGGCACCACGTGTGAAGTAGTTAACTCCTGACTCCCTTATGGAGGAGAAAGCTGGGGCTCAGAGAGGTAAGGCATTTATTTGCCCAGGGTCACAGCTAAGACTCAAGCTGGGACTTGAACCTGGGCAACCAGCCTCTGGAGTCCATATGGTCTCACGTTGGGCAAAGTGGAAGGGTCAGCATGGGAGGGGGCTATGCTGGGTTGGGTGGCCCTGAAGTAGACAGGCCTCTTCTTTGGGTCTCTGGTGGACAGAGTCAGAGAGAGAGGCTCTGGGATGTGCATACCAGCCACCACAGTCCCGAGGCTGGGGTGGGGGTAGGGCATGGGATGGTGGAGGCTGTTCCTGTCTGTGTAGACATGTGCATCCAAGGGACACATGGGGAAGCCAATGAGCTCAGAGCTGCAGAGACACAGAGGCAGGGGCGGCATCCTCCTCTGCTCTCCCCTCCCCTCCCTTCGATCCTAAGCACCAAGGTTTGGAATGAGAATTTTCCAGCGGCTCAAGTGAGGCCAGAGTCGATTGGCACAGGCTGTGCCATTCAGTGGAGGCAGCTGTGGCCCGAAACGCAGGGCAACCTCTGAGGGTAGACCAATGTCTCCCTCTCCCAAGGATCCCAGGGGGAGGAGCTAACCTTTGGGGGAAGGGAGGAGGTGTCGGGGGAGGGACTAGACTTCAGGGGGTGGGGCTAACTTGAGGGGAGGGACTAGACTTCAGGAGGTGGGATTAGACTTCAAAGGCGGGGCTATACTTCAGAGGCGGAGCTAGACCTCAGGGGCAGGACTAGACTTTCAGCTGCGCCTAGAAGTGCTCAAATTTGTGTGTGTGTGTGTGTGTCTGTGTCTGTGTGTCTGTCTCTCTCTGTGTCTGTATGTCTGTAAGAGAGAGAGAGAGAGCGAGATACTTGCTCTGATGATTTGTACTACATTGGGCGTGTTGTTCAGGGATGCAGTGGTAATAGTCGACGGGGACAGGATATATACAAACAATTATTCACCAAAGTCTGCCAAGTAAGAGCCTTTGTCTCCTCCAACAAAGCAGCCACCTCCCAGACGAAGTGGCTATATCCCCTGTGCTTGTAGAAGGACAGTCATAGCTCCACTGTACTGAGATACTGTCTCAAAGGTTTCCACACGTGCCTCTAACCACTCCCTTCCAACAGTTCTACACTATTTGTTTGGGTGGTGGGTGTGTGGAGGTCAGAGGGCAACCTGAGGAGTCAGTTGTCACCTTCCCCCATGCGGGTTCTGGGGATCGAATTCCAATCGTCAGGTTTGGTGACAAGTGTTTTTACCCTCTGGCCCACCTTATCAGTTCTGCTTCCCATTAATTCTAAACGACCATTGCCCAGGTCAAAGGGCACAAGCACTTTGTACAGCTGCTGCCTGTTGTTTTCGATCCACTCATGATAAATTAGCATGCCCCGCAGCATACAACAGGGTTGGCTGGACCCTGTGGCTCCGTGGCCAGTTCTCTAGTCCTGCATTGCTGACGTCCATTCACAGACTGCATCCTAAGTGGCTGCTACTCGCTTGTCCAGCAGGGATAGCTTCTTTCTCACCACCTGTCGTTCAGGAAGCCTGGTGCAGGCAGCAGCCCAGAGCAGCATGTCAATAGCCAGGCCAAACACGTGGCTGCCAGCCCTGGACACTGCTCACCTCCGGGCTTGGCTCTTGGACTCTCCATGATGCCTGATTCTCTGCCATCAGCTGCCGGTCCAGCCTGGGTACTTGTGTAGCCAGTGCCTGAACCTGACCAGCTCCAGAGAGGCAGAGAGACTGAGGCTGGCAGGTAGAAGATACCAACTAGCTCCGGTGGGGTCTCAGGAGGTGCTGTGGCCTGTGGCCTAGCTTCTCTGGTGGCTTGTTGAGCAGGCCCTCAGAAGATCGCAGATCGAGGGAGACCCCATCTGGCCCAGGCGTGACACTGCAGCTGCTACGGCGCTGTCCAGGAGACATAGGCTTGCCTTGGGAGCCTGAGCATGCGTACTGCGCCGGTTGCCATCCCCACCCCCACTTCTGACTGCATCTCCCCCTGCATTTTCTGCATTTAGGACTTATGTTCAGGTAGAAGTCAGGGGAGGGCGCAGGCACTCGGATTCTTTTACTATCCACTTGAACCACTGCTATTTTGGCATTTGGGCATTTTCTTCCAAAAGAAAAATTTCACAGTGTTTCTCTTGAACAGTCAGCCTCCAGCAAACGTCCGAGGCCGCGCTGTGACCTCCCTATGCCTAAGAGGTGTGATGCTGGTGCAGTTTGTACACAGTCATACGCATCGCTCATGTGACAGATGATATTCACCACATGCCTCTGCACCTAAGACATCACTAACACGAGGGCTCAGGACCCTAGTCCCTGGACGGCCTTGGGAGAGCTCTGGGGGGGAGAGTGAGGGGCAAGGAAAGGACTGTAGATGAATGCTTCAGAGTGGCAGGCTTCACACATATGACAGCACGCACACACAATACACACACACACACACGACAGAGCACACGTAAGCAGGGCTGACAAGCTATTGAGACATGAGTCCTGTCTCCTAGAGAGATGAGCAGACCTGGTGTACTCTTCTTCACTATTTTGTGTGTGTGTGTGTTATAGATGTGCATATGTGCAGGTGCAAGCTTGGTGTGTTGTTTGTTTGTTTGTCAGAGCTGAGGACTGAACCCAGGGCCTTATGCTTGCTAGACAAGTGTTCTACCACTGAGTTAAATCCCCAAACCCAGAAGCTTGTTTTTTTAAGACATATTCTCTCACAGGGATCTGGAACTGGCCAATTAGGCTGCACTGACTGGCCACTGAGCCCCAAAGATAGCCCTGTGTCTACCTTCCCTGTGCTAGGGTCATGGGTATACACTCCCACCCCGGGGTTCTTTCCACCGGGGATCAAGCTTGGGCCCTTATGTGTGAGCAACAAGCACATTGCTGGCCTTTTGGTCCCGGTTTTCTCTCTCTCCAGAAGCTCCGGGGGTCAATCTTGGGGAAAAGTTTTAGACGCAGACGGACAAGGTCAGAGGGTAGGTACACGCCATCCTGAACCCACTTGCTAGGATGTCTTAGATCCAGAGGTGTGTGGTGAATGTCATCTGTCACATGACATGAGCGATGTGTGTGATTGTGTCCAATTGCACCAATTGCCCGAGTTCCAATCCTGGAAGAACATCAACCTGGAGGAGGAACTGGACTTAGGCTAAAAAGCCAGCAGAGGGTGACTCACCCACCTGGCCCCAACATCCAGGCACCCCAGCGTAGTAACCATACTGAGGTCACGTCACAAGCGAGTCTTGGCAAAGCTGAACTCAGAACCATGTATAGTGGCTCAAGCCTGTTATCTCAGGACCTGGGAGGCGGAGCCAGGAAGATTGTTACAAATTTGAAGCCAACCGGAGCTAAAGAAAACAAGAGAGAAGCAAAGTCAGACTCAGCCTCGGGGAGTCACGGTGGGAGTTCATTTCCACGGAATGAGGCTTTCCTGAGGAGGAGGACGGCCTCCCACCTGCTGTTTTCCAAGTACAGGGAAGCTATCCCATCATGCACAGTTCCGCATGTACTGATCACGTGATGTAAGCCAGGGAGCAAAGACAGGAGGCCAACTGTGGCTTCACTGTGGCTGGGGTAAGGCCCAAGTAAGGCTCCAATGTCTGGGAAGGAGCTTGCCTAATCTGAACCTCCTGCCGGAACCTCGGGAGGAAGGGCCTGGGCTGTAACTGCTCCAGCGGCCAGGTGTTAAATGTGACACTCCCACTGCCTGACACTCCCACTGCCAGGTGATGCTGAGAATTTGTTGTCATGCTCAGACATGACACATGTGTATCCCCGAGTGTCAGCTGGGGGGAGGGAGCTGGGGGGGCAGCTGGGGGAGGGGTGTTTTATTTTATAAAAAGATAAGAAGGAATGTGTTTGGTGAGGTGTGGTAAGGTGTGGGAGCCGGGGCGCCTCTGCGGGCCCATGCTGAGGGATCCCTTCCCCCTGAGGGACCAGCCACAGGATGATATAGTATAGAATAGAATTTATTTAGGGCATGGGGAGGGGATTTGAGGGGGTAGTAGAGATAGAGAAATGCAGAAAGACGGGGGAGAGGCCCACCACGCACGTGGATGGGGAGGGGAATGGGGAGGGGGAAGAGGGTAAGGAGCAAAGAAGAGAGCAAGAGAGAGAGAGGGGGGCAAGCAGCCCCTTTTATAGTGAGTCAGGCACGCCTGGCTGTTGCCAGGTAACGGTGGGGCGGAGCCTAGACTAAATGCCAACAGGTGCGCTCTCTACCACGCCTCCACAGAGCATCCTTAGGGAAGTCTGTTGTCAAAACACAGGGAAGCTGTCCCATCATGCACAGTTCAACATGTACTGATAACATGTACCACCGCGCAGAACGAACAAATGTTCATCTTTCCACATTAGTTCTTTGAGTGTTCTTTTAGGAGGGAACTTGGAGAGAATTGGCACTGTCCCCGGGCCTCCTGTGGACTAAGGTAACCCATCCCTGAAATCACAGTAAGGTGTTCCCGTTCCCGTTGCCACTCCTGCTCTGTGTGCCTGCTTCCAGAAACTGTCCCCAGTTTCACTCTAAGGTAGCTGCTGCTTTTAGAAGAAGCATTCAAGGCCACTGGTCAGCTGCCCTGATCGAAAGCCCTCGGACTTTAAAGACCTGTCTGAAAATTCTCAAGAGATGATTCTCGGGCTGGAGAGATGCTCAGTGGTTAAGAGCACTGAGCGCTCTTCCAGAAGTTCTGAGTTCAATTCCCAGCAACCACGTGGTGGCTCACAACCATATGTAAGACTCACCTCTTCTGGTGAGTCTGTAGACAGAAACAGGGTACTCACATACGTAAAATAAATAAATAAATCTTAAAATTATTAAAAAATAAATCTTTAAAAAAAAGAGAGAGATGATTCTCTCTCCTTTTCTGCCTCTCTTCTTTCCCTCTCCCCTGCCCCCTTCCTTTGTAGGAACTCTCTCTACTCCCTGAGAAGCCAGCTGCCTGCTGTGAGCTTCCCACAGAGTAGGGAACAGGCTTCCCACAGAGTAAGGCTGGATGTGGAGTCCTCACCAGTCAAAGCTTCAGACTGAATCTTAGCCAGTTGTCTCCTCTGCAAGACCTTGCCTTGGCCTCACAGCTGCCATGAGATGAGTTCCGGTGCTAAGCTCAGACTCTCGGCTAGTTGTTATTATGTATCAGTAGATAACAGATAGGCCATTGCCATCCTGAGGTGAACTCGGAGGCAGCTCTGCTCTGCAGAGCCAGGGTCCCCTGTCACTTGTTCTCTCAACTCCAGCAGCCCACCCCTCAGAAGTAGCTTTGCCGAGAGGGCTGTTTTAGTGAGACGTGGGCTTTCTACCACCGCTCCCACCTCTGCCTCCTCTTCAGTCCTCCAGCTAGCTTGCTGCTTTCCTCTGTAAATGGGCCAGAGTGAGGAAGGCTGAGGTTGTAGCGGCACTGTGGTCCCAGTTCTCTGCCACCTCAGATATGGTCATCTGTGGATTGAATACCAGAAGATCATATGCCGAGCCCAGGAGGCTGATGACCTGGGGCTGCACTCAGCTTTCTTGAGATGCATGGTATAAGCCCAACCCAGCAGCAGGGCGGAGGCCCAGACTCAGGAGCTGCAGCAACTGTACCTTGATGACCTGCCAGTCATGTGGACACTGTGGCTTCCAGAGACTGGCTCCATTGTTTGTTTAGAATGGAATTAGGCATAGCACACTCAGAGCTAGGATGGTGGTTACCTTAAGGGGTGGAGTTAGGGCCAGATGGAGAACTGGAATGTTCTATGGCTTATGCTGGTAATGATTATACAAGGGGAAGGGTTTTCAACCTTAAGATATTTTCTTGTTGTTGAAACAGAGTCTCTCTACAAAGCCCTGGCTGCCTTGTAGATCAGGCTGGCCTTGAACTCACAGAGGTCCTCCTGCCTCTGCCTCCCCAGTGATGGAATCAAAGGTGTGCGCCACCATGCCCAATCTTCTCCTTACAAGAATTTGTCCATCTATATGTTCTTGATTCGGCTACTCTTCTGCATATACATTACAGAAAACATTTAATAACTGATATATGTCCCCACGCGGCTTAGAACAGACCACACCAGACCAATTGGTTCCAAGTGGGGTTTATTCAGGAGATAGGGCAAAGATGAGGGGAAGAAGAGGAAGAAGATGGAAGAAGAGAGAGAAGAGGGCGAGATCAGGGGATTCTGCCTATTTTATATGGGCGGTGACCTTGCAGGTAAGGGTGGGAGGTAGTCAGGTGGATTCTGGGAATGTATGGCGTTGCCTTGGCAACGATGTGGGGGTCGCCTAGATGTGATGTCACTGGGTTCGGAGCCTGATACCAACAATAATATTTTACCACAAAGCCCCTCTGTTCCCAAGTAATTGTCTTTATAGTACTTCAATATCCTTCCTTATATATTTTTTTCAAGCATACACACACATGTTTTTTGGAAACATAAAACCATACTTTCCCTCCAGAGTTGCTGAGGAGCCGCTGAATGCTGAAACTGGACTTCCTGAGCCCTCCACTCAGTGATCCTTCTTGAGCCACAGAGGCTTGGATTCAATAACTATGAACTCTCATGCTTTAAAATTATTCTTGTAAGCCCTGCCCTTCGGAGACCCTGTCTGTTTGTCAACTTGATATGATCTAGTATCAGCTAAGAGAAGTTCCTCTGAGATTATCTGCAAGAGATTGTCTTTATTATGTTCACTGATATGAGAAGTCGTGCCCACTGTAGGGGGCACCATTCCCTGTGCTTGGGGTTCTGAACTGACTAAACTGGGGAAGTGGGGGGATAGTGCTCTGGTTGAGTGTGGGGAAAAAACACGTGCAGGGTGGCCCTGGGCCAGCACGGTGAGAGAGGCGGAGTCCCGCTGGCTGGTGGTGGCAGAGTCCAGGGCCAGGGTTCCGGGCTTTTTCCGCAGCGAAGGTTCCCACATATACGAGAAAGTCCGAAGTTCCAGGAGACACGTGGAATCCAAGATAAAAGTTTTATTATCCATGATGATAGTTGGATCTGGGTGATGTGCGCCGCTGCAAATGCCAGGAGAAACTCCCCTATATTGGGGAGTGGAAAGGGAGGAGCTAGGGAGGGGAAAACTTAATTAGCTATGTCCCCGGCCTTATTAATATGTAAATCTCAAGGCAGAGGACTCTTAGTCATGCCCTCTACCTGTGTCTTAAGTGACTGAAGATACAGGCTAAATGGAGATGAGACTGCATGTCAGGGCTCTGGGTTTGGGGGGCTGGCCAAACACCTGCAGTCTCAGGGTTCCAGGCCCATGGGCCCTTCCACTGCCTGACAGTTGAGTTCTTGCTCTCAGTCTTCACTGAAACTGAAGCTAGCTGCTTCAAGTTCTTGCTGCTTTGACTTCGTTGCAGTGATAATCTATAATGTAGAATTACGAACCAAAATAAATCCTTTCTCCCTTGAGAAAGAGTATTTTATCACATCATCGAAAACCAAAACCAAGATCGAGGCTAAGGCAGAAGGATTACCACCAGGAGTTCCAGGCCAGCCTGGGATACATGTGAGACCTGTTTCAAACCACCAAAACAAAACAAACAAACAAACAAAACCCAACAATGTCTCACCTAACTTAACACAAACATCTTTGTAAATAAATGGCATTTGTGTATATATATTTATACACAAATATATATGTATACACAAATATGTATGTATGTGTTTTTTTATTTATTATTTATTATATTTATATATTTATAAATATACAGGACAAATATCCCAACCAAGTCCTCCCAAATGCCTAGGACTCATCTAGAATGTGTAAATTTCCAAGATGTCATGATACATTTAAGAGTGTTTAAAACATAGCCTGTTAGAAACCAGGACGAGTGCTGGGTGTGGTGGTGCACGCCTTTAATCCCAGCACTCAGGAAGCAGAGGCAGGTGGATCTCTGTGAGTTCGGGACCAGCCTGGTTTACAAAGTGAGTACAAGACAGCCAGGGCTTGTTACAAAGAGAAACCCCGTCTCAAAAAAACAAAATAAATAAATAAACAAACAAATCAGAATGAGATTAAACAGAATGTGTATGACACAGCCAATCATTCATCAAATTCATCAAATTCTCTCTTCAGGAAATAGAGGTGGGTGTCATTTCCGGGCATCCCATGAAGTGAGAGCAGTCATGTAACAAAGTGTATCCAACGCCATTGAAATAACCAGAGTGGCATAGCATCTGAGCCTGGCTTCCCATCTCTGGCTATATACCAGAACTCAGCCCACACACTGAAGCTTCAGATGACGGGGACCAAGTACACAGAGGGTGCCTGTACCCCTGAATTCTCCAATAAAGGATGCACAAACTCCCGTTAAGATTATGTGAAAAGGTAATCTGCCACCTCGGTTCACGCAAATGCCAGAGTGAGATCGTAGTGGTTACCCACGTGGATTTGATAGGTTCATTTTGTCTTGGTAGAAAGAAAGTTGGTGGTACCAAGGGAGACAGCAGCCAATAATGTGCTAGCCATGGAGCCATGAGGCCTTGAGCTTGGATCCAAGCACCAGAACTTGCTGGCCAGCCAGTTTAGCCAATCAGCAAGCTCCGGGATCTTTGAGAAATCGTGATTCAAAAAGGGGGTGGGAGGAGCTAGGGAGATGGCTCAGCGGTTAAGAGCACTGACTGCTCTTCCAGAGGTCCTGAGTTCAATTCCCGGCAACCACCTGGTGGCTCACAACCATCTGTAATGTGATCCAATGCCCTTTTCTGGTGTGTCTGAAGAGAGTGACAGTGTGCTCACATACATTAATTAAATAATTTTTTTTTAAGGTAGAGAACAGTTGAGAAAGAGCAGTATCCATGTGGGTCTCCATATGCGCATGCGCACATGTGCAGCTGCACATGACCAGACAAACATAAGGAAGGAAGCTGGGGTTAGAGAAGAGAGGAGGTCCATTTCCACTTCTCCTCTCTAGAGGTTTACATTTGCCCCTTTGAATCGCCAATCTCCTGCATCAGCTCCACATGCTCGGTCACAGGCTGCGGCACCTACTACACCCCACCTGAGGAACTTCCGTTCAGATGCGACAGGAGCATGCTCTTCCGCTGCAACGCTACCTCTCAAAGTGCTGACTCAATTCCAAAACAGGTTCTCGTCTTTGTACTTCCGAGTTTGCCACCACGATTGAGCCCGTTCCAGTTGCTGCTGTCCCCCTGTTAAATACTGAAATTACATTTTGTGTAGGGAATTCCCATAGCGTGGGAGCCACGTCTCGGGACGCAGACTCCCGTGTTCCATGCTCATCATGACGGTCTGCCTCACCTGCCTCTCACGGAAGCGGTCCTCGTCAGAGCCACACAGTGTGGGCCACAGCCACCATCCTCTAGGTTTGGGTGTTTAAATCTCAAACGTTTTTGGGTTGTTGGGGACGTGGTGACGTTTTCCTCTCCAGTTTGTGACAGAGAAAGGTACGGCTCAAGGGGTAGCTGGCTCTACCTGTGTTTTCAGCTCTGCATACATGTGGCCTCTGTCACAGCCACCAGGCTTTACCCTGTAAGTCTGCAGGAACCAAAAACTCATTTTGTAGCTTAGACAGGCCTAGAACTTGCAATTCTCCTGCCTTGGAGCTCCCAGTTAGCTGGGGTTACGGGCCTGTGACATGCCCTCTGTAACTTCACTGGGTCTCCAGTAAAAGCTCACCCACACAACCAGCCACAGCTGCACTCAGCCTGAGAACAAGCAAGCTCAGATATGGCTCATCTGCCCTCAAAGCCTCATGTGCACCTTGCTGTAACTTCCAGGTCCTAAAAAACAACAAAGAACCTCTGAAGCAGGCCTGGGGGACGGGGAGCCAAGTCTCTTCAGTATCCATCAGCTGTGTAGCTCCAGGGAGTCAGTGACTTTACCCTGATAGAAAAGAAGCTGTAATCCCAGAGCACTGGAAAGCTGAGGCAGGAGGACTGCAGGTTGTGGACCTGCCTGGGCTGCAGGGTTGAATTCAAGGCTTGGGTACCTACTGAAGGCCTGACTCATGAAAGGTGAAAGAGAGAGCTGGAGATTTGGCTCAAGAGTGAGGTGCTTGCCTAGCCCTGGCAAGGGCTTGGACTCATCGGCTCACATTGTAAAAGAAAATAAACAAAAGGAAACTGAGGTACATACACACCAGACAGACACACATACATACACACATAACACTAACACATTCACTAGACATATACATACACATACATACACACACACCAGACACATAAATACACACACCACACACACACACCAGACAGACAGACATACACATATATACACACATACACATACCAGACACACATATCACACCACACACACACACACACACACACATCACACACACAGAAACATACACATAGCACATACACCACACCTACCTTTCTGGGTGTGGTTGGAATAACAGCTGTTGTGTCGCTGAACCAAATGGAGCAGGCCAGCATCGGGGAGGGACTGGCAGCTCTTTTGGGCTATGAGACCAAAGCACTTGGGAGTGAGCGAAGGTATTGGAGAGAGGCAGAAGTAATTAACAGGCAGGCCCTGTGGGGCAGGAGGGAGGGATTGAGGGCAGCTGGAAGCAGAGACAGGAAGTAGAGATGCTCTGTGGCACAGGTGATACAGGGCAGCTTGCCACTCTGCCCTCCCACCCCTGCCTGCCCCATCCCTTCGACGTCCAGGAAGCCAGGGCCATTATCAGCACCAGGCCCCAGTAGGTTTTCCAGAAACAGCTGCTGGGTAGAGAGGTGGGGGGAAGGCAGCCAGGCAGCTCCCGGCACCAGGTGGGTGGACTAGGGGACAGAGCTGGAGCAAAAGGGACAGAAACCTTAGCACAAGCACTTGATTGGAGGCTTATCCGGATCCTAATGGTAAGAAAGCCCGTAAAAGCCGCAGTGGGTAGCAGTGGGAGACATTTGAGTATGACTTTGAGTCCTGGATCATGTGTGGAAATGTTGCTACCGGCATCTAAAGCCAGAATACTCAGGCTGTTTGTTGTTAAGAAAAGTCACTGGTCGTAAACCACGAGAACTGCCAGAGCAGGGTAAACCATCACTGAAATGGCTTTAAACCTGTCTGAGGGCTGACGAGATGGCTCAGCGGTAAAGGTGTCTGCCCCCAAGCCTGAAGGGAGGTCTGCAAGTGGTCCCCAGGCCCTATGGTGGGCGGAAGGAACCAGTTCCTGCAAATTGTCCTCTGACATAGTATGTGCAGGCACTACTCTCAGCATCAAAAATAAGTAATTAGGGGGCTGGAAGATGGCTCAGCGGTTAAGAGCACTGACTGCTCTGCCAGAGGATCCAGATTCAATTCCCAGCACCCACACGGCGGCTCACAAACATCTGTAATGAGATCTGATGCCCTCTTCTGGTGTGTCTGAAGACAGCTGCAGAGTACTCATATAAATAACAAATAAATGATTTTTAAAAAAAAAAACAAGTAATTAAAAGTGACTAATTTGTAGCTTAATTTAGAGCAGGAAGTTCTCCAGCTCTTGGGTCCAGCACAGCATCAGGGTCACCACAGCAGAGGTCAAGCTCTGGCATATGTTAGGCGTGCAGACCGCAGGCCACATTCCACCACAGCCCGGGGTGGGAGTGTGAGGAGACTTGTGAACCTCACACTCATCTGCGACCTCAGGGTGTCCATGTCCACATCCATACCACATTCACCAAACTGCACAGCTAAATGCAGGCGGGGCTTGGCGTGCTGATTTTTACCTCCATAAGGCTGATTTTTTTTTTTTTTTAATAGCTAGTGGCAAAGATAACATTTTAGGGTATTTGAACAGCTGCTAGAGAGAGTCTGCTCAGCCAGTGGCTCCAGATCCAAGAAAACAGTTCTCTCCGCCCTCCCTCCTTTCCTTTCCTCCCCTCTTCTCCTTCCCTCACCCTCCTCCCCTCACCTGCTCCCTTATTCCCTGTCCTCCCCCTTCTTTCTTGTTTTGAAACTCAAGGACAATGTTATTAGAATTTACTAGAAAATACAGCACAGGTTAGGTGGGAAAATCTGAGCAGCCACCGCTCAGACAGGGAAAAGGCAGCACCTTCTAAGTTTGGGATGGGATAGCAATGGACAACATATTAAAATGGCGATTGTGGGGCTAGAGAGATGGTTCGGCAGACAGAGCACTGGCTGCTCTTCCAGAGGATCCAGGTTCAGTTCCTATCAACCACTTGGTGGCTCAGATTCATCTGTAACTCCAGTTCCAGGGGATATGACACCCTCTTCTGGCCTCCTTCTGGAGAGACACATGTAGGCAAAACAAATAAAATAAAAAGTAAATCAAAATAGAAAAAGGAAAAGACACTCTGAAGAATGGAACTAGGGAAGCTGAGGAAAGAGACCCCAAAGGCTGTTTTCTTCTAAGACAGTCTTACTCTGTAGCCCAGGCTAGCCTTGAACATCCAATCATCCCGCATCAGCCTTCTAAATGTCAGGATTACAAACATGTACCACTACATCCAGCTTTAACCTCTCTCCTTCCTCCTCCTCCTCCTCCTATCCTCCTCTTCCTCTTCTTCTTCCCCATCTTCCTCCTTTTCTTCCTCTTCTTTTTTTAAGCCAGGGTTTCTCTGTGTATCCCTGGCTGTCCTGGAACTTGCTCTGTAGACCAGGCTGACCTCAAACTCAGAAATCCTTCTCCCTCTGTCTCTTGAGTGCTGAGATCAAAGGCGTGCACCACTTGCCAAACCCCTTCTTGAAAACAAATAACTTTACACCCCAGTACTGCCATGCAGCACAACGCATAGAACGCAGAGCAGACTTACTTGGCTCCACAACAGGTCCCAATATAGAATACAGGGCTTTCCAGCCTCCCCTGGAAGACCGAATGGAGGGAGCAGTTTGCTGCTTCCATGGTGTCCTGGAGTCTGCAATGAACAGGACATCAATCTTCAGCACTTGGTGCAGATGTGACTATGCAGGATCTACCCGCTTCCCTCCATTTTGCCAGCAGAGTGGAAAGAATTGCCCTAGGATGTGTTCAATGTGCTCACACACACACTGCAGTCTCCTCTCCTTTTGCAAAGCCCTGTGTATCTGGTCTCTGTAGAGAGACATGAAAAACCATATTTGCCTGCCAGAGGAGCTTGGTCCCTGACAGAGCTAGAAACCAACTTCTGTCAGTACACTCTGCAGGATGTGTGAGACTCTGCAATGGAGGGTACTGGCAAGGCAGGGTAGCCAGGATCTCTGCCTTGCACATGTCAGTTGTGGGAGGACACCACACCCCTTGATCTCTGAAGCTTCCGACACTGCTCCTGGCAGTCCCTCCAGATCACTGCAGCAGGCACTGTGACCCAGCAAGGGGACTTAGCCTTAGCAGGAGAGAGAAGAAGCCACAGAGGTGAGCCAAAGTGGCAACTGATCTCCAGGGCAGATAGGAACGTCTCCAAGTCTGCAGAGTGCTATGTGATGAAGCTTCACACACGTTTCTTCCTAGAAGGGAAGCCAGAAGGGAACCAGGGTGGGTAGGTAGCCCTCAGCCTGGAGAAAACAGGAAGTGAGTCTGTCACAGAATCTCAGTCCCTGCTTCATCCCCTCTGTGCTGTGAGCAGATGTCTCTCTGTGCCTGCTTCCGGCTGGGAAGAGTGGGACTCCAGAGTTCGTCTCCCAATCTCTCTGGAAAACTTGACTGACCCCTGTACATAGATGGCCACACGTAGGCTATCCATAGGCTCATGCACATAGAAACTCAGTGGACGTCCACAGGGTGGGCTGGAGGCTGTGAGGGTCTCCACACACCGAGTGAGAATGGAAGCTACTGGGGCCAACGGCAGAAAACATAGAGTTGAAGAGCCCCATGTTACTCCAGCTAAACACCACAGAGGGGCTGAGCTGAGAGATGAGCTGGATCCAGGCTCCACAGGCTGTCCGAAGCCCAGCCTCACCCAGTGCATGAACCCCCTCATGCCTCAGCTCACGTGAGCACCTCCCAGGAGGAAGCTTCGGGGATCAAGGGTTGTGGTGTCTCTCACAGTTGTACGAGGCAGGGATCCTGGCTACCCCACCTCTCCAGCATTCTGTCGTCATGTCTCACACATTCTCACAGACACAAGGATCGAACCAGCCTCTTCTCAAGGCTGCTCATTCCTTCCAAAGCCATGAAACTAGGTGGGGCTAGGCGACAAATTATTTTAGCAAGATGGAAGAGTGTTGCTGAAAAGAAGTGAAGGCAGAGGGAGTGAATTTTGATATGACAAGGACTCCGTGCTCCCAGAGTGTCCCAGGGACATTTCTCCTGTCCCCAAAAGAAACCACTGCCATGGAATGGTGGCACTCACGCGGCACACTGGAGGTTTCTCGCCTCCCACTCGAGGAAGACCCAACCTCTCCATGTGAGGAAACAAAATGAACAAGCAGGGAAGGCTGGCTGGCTACATGTTTATTTATGTGAATTTTATTGTGTGTGGTGTATACGCACAGGTGTCTGCAGGGCCTATGTGGGGTGCCTTCAGGTCAGAGCAGGATGTCTGTCTCCCGCCCTATCCTGTCCCACCTCTCTTTCTTGAGACAAGCTTTCTCATTGAAGCTGGACCTAGGCTGGGAGCCAGCGATCCCCATGGCCCTTGCTCTTGGCAGTTTTGGGGTTGTAGGCATGCACCAGGTCATATCCGTATTTTCATATGTCTGCTGGAGGTTTGAACTCTGGTCTTTGTGTTTATATAGCAAGTTTTCTGACCCTCTGAGCCATCTCCCTATTCCCTTTGTGTGTGTATATATGTGTTCCTTTGTATGAGAATGTACATATGTGTGCATACATGTAGAGGTCAGAGCACACACACACACACACACACACACACACACACACACACACACACCGTATCATTCTTTAGGACCCTCCCACCTTGGTTCTTTGAGATAGGCTTTCTCACTGACCTGGAGTTGTCACTAAGGCTAAGCTAACCAGCCAGCCCCAGGTGTCCTTCTGTCTCAGCCTCTCCAACGTTGGGATCACACTGTGCTGCTCACCTGGCTTGTTTCTGGCTTGGGTCCCAGGGATCTGAGCTAAAGTCCTCATACACGTGTGTGGTGAGCATTTAACCAACCGAGACAACTCCCCAGCCCCTCTCCATTTTTTAGAGTTTTGAGTTGGGAGCCAAACTAAACTGCCCCACCTGACCTCCAACTCCTAGACTCAAGGGCTCCTCCTGTCTCAGTCCTCAAGAAGCCGTGACCACAGACACGAGGACTGCTTCTGGCTAGGTGATATAGTCTTTGAGGCTTTGGCTGTGACTCATCCTTAACAGCCATCCTATGCTGAAAGCAGATGTCCGAAAGGCCGACATGGAAAGAGCACACCAACTGGGTGACAGGAGCCAGGCGACTTACCAAGGACAGGCCGTCCCCAGGCTCTGTGTCTTCTTTCTCTCCATGTGCAGAGGTCTGCTGCCTGTCTGCTTCATAGATGGCATTCAGAGAGGCTCGAGTCAGACTCTGCGACCAGGACATCAACCACACCCAGCAGGTTCAAGAAGCAGGGCCAAGATGTCAGCTGTCAGAGGGCATATTCCAAGGTCTCCTTAGATGAAGTCCTCAGTCTGCCACCACCACCCCATGAGGTCACTTCTAGTCCTCTGAGGGTTTCATTCCATTATACACACAGCTCTGCACAGATAGAGCCCCCTTCCAGGCCTCACCCCAAACAGCCAGCAGAACAGGCTGTGGCTACTTCCAGATCAATCTCTGGTTGCCTGCCAGGTGTGACCAGCCTCCGGGATGACCACAACTAACCTGTGGAGGTTGTGACCTGAAGACAAGGAGCAATTCTAGGTTGGTGATACCCAGAGTCACCATAGAATCCTTGTAGAAGGAAAGCAGAGAGGAGGATATAAGTGCTGGGTATTAAACTCACTGAGTAGGCTGCCTCTGTAGTCCCCAGCCCACAGTGTCAGACTGTGAGACCCCCTCAGTGTCTTTCATTGTGAGTAAGTGTATGAGAGGATTCTCATGTAATTTGTAGCAAACTCCCAATCAGAGCAACCATCAAGCCCAGAGGGAGCTTGATACAGAAGGAAAGACAGCCAACCTTGTCACTTGGGCCAAACTGTGCTAGTAAAAATAGCCTCTGGGCTCTTCTCTAGAACAACCCTTCCCATCCTCTCCACAGGGAGGCCCTGTGGTCCTTAGACAGGATGGCTGGTCTCCATTAACCAGGCTCCTGGCTCCAGAATCCAGACCCCCTCAGAGCTCTGACTGAGCACTAGATTCGGGTGTAAGGACTGAGGAGTTGTGCTCAGAGGAGACCATGGAGTCCATTCTCTGCTGATGGGCAGATGGCAGCCCACGATGGGGAAGGATTGCCCCACATCCCTTGAGCAGGAGCATCTCTGAGTCCCTGGCACTTGGCCAAGGACAGGTTCTCTCAGGTCTTGTTGAAACCAGAATCCAGGGTTCATGGGAGAGGGATGGGGCCTGGAAGTCTGGGGCTCAGGGAACTGCCCAGCTCCTAAAGCCCCCATCTGCCCCATCTGTCCCCAGGGAAAAACAGCACCAGGCCTTCAAGTGGCTTTCAAGATGAACATGACACACAGTAGTGAAGGCTCTGTCTGCTCAGAAACACCAAGCTGTCCTGAACAGCTACAGACCTACATCAGGGACTTCCCATCATGGGTTTATCACCTTGGCGGTGGTAATCATTCAGGGACCAAACAATGTCATTTATGAGAAGATCTAGAACGGACCTGACCACAGTAGGTACCCTACAAACTGTGCCTGAAGCAAGCGAACACGGGCTTCCTGCATCCAAGAACCTGAGAGTTTATTTGAAAACTCAGTTGTGGGTGCTGTAGAGACCAGGCCTGCAAGGTGAGAGAGTTCAAATGCTACCTAAAACAAACCCAGTGACCAAGAAGTGTGACAGGTTTGAGGACTAACTCTGGGCTTAGAGGGGGCATCAAAGGACACTCGACATGCAGACAGAGTTAGCCAATTTTTCACACAGGCAGCCGTAAGCTCTGACCTTGTTCCTGGGCTGACTCAGCCGCTAACAAACATGGCCTGGTAACAGGCTACCTCACTCCTTCTTAGACTGACACCCCCCTCAGCCACCATCTGCTGTCTCACCTGTCACCTGGCACAGTCCCATCCTCCTGCCAGGAAGGGGCAGCCCTGTTACCTTGGATCTCTTCCTTGCTAGTTCTGCCTACATCCTGCCCTACAGGGAGCTCAGAGCAAGCAAGACCATGGCGAACTTGCAGCAGACCAGAGACTACACTGGGGGAGGGGACAGGCAGGTGGTCCAGGCCTTGTTTTCCAGCCTCCTTTCTGGACTCTATGTTGAAGGCCAGGTAACAGTCACAGACACAGAAATCAGAGGTGCCCACGGCTCCTTCCACAGTTCCACCCTTTACACAGATTCTCAGTTCGATGCGGGGCAAGCACAGCTCGGGGCATGTATCACCCTCCTCTACAAGACCCCAGTCAGCTCTGGCTTCTGGAAGAAGCCCTTCCTACCCAGAAGACCCTAGTCCACGAGCTGAATTCCTTCCAGGGCTTCTGGACCTTGGCAGAGGTCCACCGGCAACTCTTGCCACTGGACTTGCTGTCCTGGCCAGGGCTGTTCATATCAGAATCCCAGTTAAGTGGGATACATGGGTATGGTGTTTCACGACTGTAATCCCACCACTCAGGGGACTGAGGCAGGAGAAATGCTGCAAGTTCAAGGTCAGACTAGGTTTCATAGGGTAACTCTGTCTTAAAAGAAAGGACCTAGTAGGATGTAGAGAGGAGGAGGGAGAAGGAGGAGGGAGGAGAGAAGAGGAAGGAGGGAAAAGGGAGGAAGACGAGGAGAAGAAAGAAAAAATTAGGAAACGAGATAAGATAAAGTGGGCAACCCCTCTGAAGCCCCTTGGGCTCCCAGCCTCCCCAGAGGTGGATCATGTGACCAGTCTCCCACTGACGCAGGGTTATGTGAATACTCAGCTGTTTCACTTTTTACCTAAATGACAACCCAGCTGCTGCTCTTTGATCCTTATTCTTCTACCTAATAAGGTGCCTGGCCTTCCTCTGAGGGGCTGTCCTCTGCAGCCCCTGTGTGTATGCAGCCTAAGAAGACTTGCCCACCACTGGCTGAGAGGACCCCAGCTCTTCTCTGTCTTAGCGCACTCGTCAGCCATGGCCTGGGCCAGATAGTTAAGTCTGATGCACAGAGATGGCCTGATGACAGCCAGATGGAAGGCCAGCAGGATACCACTCTGTAGGCCTGTAGGCCTCCCTACCCGGGAACTTGGCTTTTACCAACGCTGGGGCTAGCCTAGCCCCCAGGAAGGCTGGCTCTGGCCCTCGGCAAGGTCCTATCATAGGAAATCTGGCCATACTCTCAACTTAGCCCTGTCTCACCCCTGGAAACTTGGCCCTTTTCCCAGGACAATGGCCATAACCACCAACTGAGCCCTTATAAACTTGGTCTCTTCCCCAGAAGACATGGTCACGTCCCTATACACCTGGCTCTTACCCTCAGTGTCATGGCTACACCTCCTGAACACCATGCTCCTCCCCCAGGAAACAGGACCCTACTGGTCTGTTTTTCCTCCACGCCCACCTCCTTTGGCCACGTCAGGCTCCGCTGTCTAGTTCCCAGACTGCTTAGTGACACCTTCTCCCGGGTTGCACTCTGCTTCCTCTCCGCTCACACGACTGTCATTCACCTGTGGTTAAGACTTCCTCACCAGGGGTGTGCAGACCTCCAGAGTGGATGCCCTCACCCTCCCTTCTACAGTAGCAGCCTGTCTCCTCTGCACCCTTCCCATCTACCTCTCTGCATCGACCCCACCCCCCTAGTTACCCCTTCTGGCCCAGTTCTCAGAGCTGGTGACCTGGGCATCCTCACCCCGTTTTCCCAGCCATGTCCTCCCTTAACTCTCCAACTGTTCTAGGTCAGACCATTGTTTGTACTATGCTCCCCTGGGATCCACACCCGGAGCTTGCTGGTTAAGAGAAGACATAAATGAGGCGAGCAAAGGAGAAAGAAGAGGCAAAGAAAATCCCCGGTTTCCATAGCAACAACAAGGATATAGTCCTGTGAATCAAGGAGCTAATCTTTCTGTGAACAGGGAGGGCTGGAGTGGCATTCCCCTGGGGAGGGGACAAGTCGTAGCCTTTCAAGATAGAAGTGGGCCTGGATCTCTTCTAAGTCTATAGGTCCTTAGCTAGAGCACATCTTCCCTGAGGGACGTTCAGTGGTGACTGGAGGTCATCACGTCAGTACGCAGGTCACCCTCACCACAAAAAGCTATCTGGCCCGAAATATCGATGACGTCAAGGCTGAGACCTGAAGCCATTCAGTTCCTACTCTCAATTATGCCTCCCCGAACCCCACTGGGTTGTCTCAGTCTTTGTCTGCTTCCTGTGATGGAAGCATGCTGCCTCTGGGAACAGCTGGCCTGAAGTAGTTATTGGGCAGCAGAGCCGGGGCTGGCTGCACAGGGAGGGAGGTGGAGTATAGATTTCAGTCACAAGAGCAACAGTGACAGTGGCTGTCACTGAGGGGTTGTCCCAGGAGAGCTGTCCAGTAAACTTGGACATACACTCAACTCTCATCTCCAGTCTCTACAGAAGGAGGAAGGATAATCCCAGCACTCAGGAGGCAGAGGCAGGCCGATCTCTGAGTTCTAGGCCACCCTGGTCTACAGAACGAGTTCCAGGACAGCCAGGGCTATACAGAGAAACCCTGTCTTGGAAAACCAAGAAAATATAAGTAAATAAATAAATAATAAAATAAATTTTTAAAAGGAGGAAGGGAGGAAGGGAGGAAGGGAGGAAGGGAGGAAGGGAGGAAGGAGGAAGGGAGGAAGGGAGGAAGGGGGGAAGGGGGGAAGGGGGAAGGGAGGAAGGGAGGAAGGGAGGAAGGGGCTATGGCTCAGTCTGGGGTCTCCCATCTTGGAGCTGCAAAATCAGCATGGGAAAGACCAGAAAGAGGGGCAGGGCTTGACCATTGTTTCTAGAAGCAAATATATACTTCTAATATATTAAAAGTATATATATATTTATTATATATATATTTATTTAATATATATTTATATATAAATATATATTTATATATATTTATTAATATATATATTAAAAGTATATATAAAAAGTGCTTGGGAAATAGCTCAGTGGTTAGGAGCACTAATTGCTCTTCCAAAGGACCAAGGTCTGATTCTCAGCACCCACGTGGAGGCTCAAAATTGTCTGTAACCTCAGTTCCAGGAGATCCAACACCCTCTTCTAGTCTCCCCACACACCAGGCATATGTACAGCGACAGACAAACCTACAGACAAAACTCCCATATGGATAAATAAAATAAAATAAAATAAAATTGTGTTAGCGGTGTGCATTCTGCAGTACTGAAGAAACTTTTCATAGCACATTAAAATGAGACGATGGGTAGTGGATGGGTGGGTGGGTAGATAGACCATGGATGAATAGTAAATGGATGGATGGATGGATGATGGATGGAAAGATGGAAAAGAAGGATGAGTGGGTGGATGGATGTGTGGATAGGTGGATGGATGCATGGATGGATGGGTGGATGGATGGATGCTACCTCACATTTCTGCCACTATGTCTTCCCCACCATGGTTGATTCTATGCTCACATTGTGAATCACAATAAACTCTCCCTCCCTTAAGCAGTTTTTGGTCAGGTTTTTAATCACAACCGTGAGTGAAGAAATTAGTGAAGATGGCTAGAGAATGGACGAGTAAGTAAAGGATGGGTGGGCGGATGGGAGGGGGATGGGTGGGCGGATGGGAGGGGGATAGGTGGGCGGATGGGAGGGGGATGGGTGGGCAGATGGAAGGAGGAGGATGGGTGGGCAGATGGGAGGGGGATGGGTGGGCAGATGGGAGGGTGGATGTGGGTAAAAGTGGAGGTGGTGGATTGGTGGTTGGAAGGGTAGATGGTGGATGGATAAACAGATGAGTGGATAAATCCATGATGGGTTTTGGTACAGGGTATCACTGTATAACTTAGGCTGCCCCCTAAATGCAGGAATCCCAGGGTACGTACACCTGGGATGGAAGTGCAGGTCCACTGTCCATGTACTCCTTGTCTGAGCTCGTGAGGGACTTGCCAACCCTTGGCTTTTACCCTCTTCGGAATGAGATGGCACCCCCCTGGGGACCAGAGGTAAGAAGGTGTGACCATAAGGTCCCACTCCAACTTTGGCTACTCTGACCATGGCCTCTGATTATGGCAAAGCCACAGCTGTGGGGACTTGAAGGGACCCAGCCCATCCATCCCCCTCTGGGCAATGGGAACCTTTAAGACTCTTGATTCAGGGGCCGGAGAGATGACTCGGTGACTGTGAGCACTTGTCGCTCTCGCCGAGGATTCAGGTTCAGTTCGCAGCTCCCACACAATGACTTGTTACACTTGTAAGTCCAGTTCCAGGGGCTTAGACACCGTTCTTCTGACCTCCACAGGTACCAGATATGATTGGCCCACGCAGTGTGCTCCCCACAGCGGGGTGGGCTGATCCTCCGAGGGTCTTCCCTTCCCTTCCTCCCTTCCTTTATTTGAGGAAGAGTCTCCTATCGTCATTTGGTATGTTAGTGAGACTTAAACTTCTGATCCTTACACCTCTACCTCCCGAGTGCTGGGATTACAGGCATGGATCACCACATTCAGTTTATGTTGCCCTGGGATTTGAACCCAGGGTCTTGTATATGCTAGGCAAACTTTCTGGCAACTAAGCCACATCCCCTGGTGTCTAGCTTTCTGTTCCATCTGGAAAGAAGGAAGCAGGCCTGGTCTTAGGTCTTACCAGGCTGCCGGTCCTGTGCTGGAGACCAAGGAACAAGGAATGCCCCGCCATGCCCCTAGGGTCCAGCTGACCAGAAAATCTTCTGACTCTGATGCCCAGTCCCCTCTTGCCACCTGCCACCCAGCTGTTTTCCTGAAAGGCCTGGCAGAATGGGTCATGCTAGCCTGGCCCAGAGGTGGAAATATCAACCAGCCATGAGTAAGCATAACTGTGACCTGGCCTGAAGCTAGCTGGCAAAAACGTCCAGACTGTCACCTCTGGCCCTTTTGCCCTAGGCCCTGGAACCCTGCCCAGACACTGCTGCCTCATGGACAGGAACAGCGAGGGCATTCCAGGCAAAGGCAGAGTCCGGGCAAAGGCGAGGCTACAATCCTGAGATACAGAGTCCAGTATGGGAAGAACTCCTAAACTAGAGAAGAGCCCACCCCCATCCCACCCTCCCACCCCTGATCTCCCCACCCCAACACTTCTGCCTTACCCTGTCTGTCTTCATGGTGTGGGGATCTCTGTGAAGCTACCTCCTCTTGCAACACTGTTTTCTTTGTTATACAATAGCCATACATGCTGGTTGCAAAGTATTCTGGAGATAAAAAGTATTAAAAGGACCAAGAACACGGCTCAGTGAATAGAGAGCTTGCCTACCATAGCCCTGGGGTCAGTAACTAGCATCACGAAGACTGGGTATAGTGGCACACACCTATAATCCCAGTACTCAAGAGGCAGAGGTGGAAGGATCAAGAATTCAAGTCCAACCTGGGCTACATAGCAAAGCTGAGGCCAGCCAGGGCTCAGGAGATCCTATCTCAAAAAGAAAAAAAGAAGCTGTGTTAGTTTAGAACTTGATACAATGTGTCTGTGCTTGGGCGCCGACATCTTTCCAGTGTGCCCTCCGTCAGGCACACTGCCTGTCTAGTCCACTCAGCATCTCTTCTTCTTTCCCCCACCTCACGCCCTAGGTGGCCGGGGCCGACTTGTCCCCAGGCCCCTGAGTCCCCTGTCCTCTTGACTTATAGGTGGACCTGACCAGAGAGATGCTGAGAGTTCAGAAGAGATGGGCTTTTATCCCATGGGCTTCCTCAGCCCAGGTCACTGTAGGTGGCAGCCATTATCCTTCCCAGGCCTGGCAGCAGCTCTCTTCTCCCCAGCCTTGTGTTGTCTCCTCTTTGGGGATGACAATGTCCCCCACACACACACCAGCCACGAAGCCTGACATTCCTAGTTCTTTTTCCATTCTGACATATAAATCTTTGGGATAAATTCCAGGAAGTAAAATTGCAGGGTCCTGGGACAGACACTTTATGATGTCTGGCCAGCACTGTCCACTCTTGATGACGTCATAATATACCATCTGAAGGGAGCAGCATCATTACACACCCCACAGCGGGTTGTTTACAGTCTCCCCTCTGGTGACTCACCGCAAGATGGATGCCTGTACACTCCAGTTTATTCTGGCTGGCTGGTTTTATTACTTCGGCCCCAGAGAGGAAGATGCCTGAGGACCTTTGAGGCAGTATTTTATTTTGCGGTCCATTTAAAACATGTTAACTCTCATCTTTCCATCCATAGTGGCTTCATCTATACCGTGGCATGTCCCTATAGCCATGATGTTTAGGGTCACCCTACTCCAGTGTGAACTCATCTTACTACAGCTGTCAATGATTTAATTCCAAATAAATTCCTGTCCCAGGACCTGGGATCAGAGCTGACCGTGATTGTTCTCAACTGAACCCACCACATTCTCCAGAGGGATCGGGAGAAGTTGCTCAGGTGCCTGTGTGGAGGTCCGAGAGTTTCTGGAGGTAACCACAGTGTTGGGGACAGTCATAATCCGTGTATTGAAATGAAGGAAAAGAGGCCCAGGAAAGTTCAGCCCCAAACCACACAACTTAAGCGTGGTGCCGCTGGGTAAACCTGCTAAGCAGGGCCGGCAGCACCACAAGCTGTTTCCTGGGTCAGACTGCCTGTGCCCAAAGGAGGTAGACCTGAAGGGCTTCCGCTCTCCTGAGAGAATGAGAGGCACACAGGAGTAACTGTCCTGGGGGGACCTCGGGCAGCCGGTACTTGGCAGCACAAATGCCTTTCTTTGGGTCCCTCCCTGTCACAGGCTGGTAGCAGGTGAGCAGTGATGTCTGGGGTTAGGAACTCCCCGACAGGGCATGATCCTCTTATCTTTCACCACCAGGAGGCCCTGGTCAGCTCTTCATGGCTCCCGTGCCCAGCAGAGATCAAGAGTCCCAAACACGGGACTGAGGAATAATTACCCATTGTGCAAGGGGAAGAGGGAAACTCCAGCCTTGGTTTCCTCATCAGTGCCAAGGAGATGGGCAGGATACCCCAGATAGCCTACTGCAAATGGTGTAGGCTGCGCCATCTGCTGGATGTCCTTGGTAGTGCACCAGCCTGCACCAGGTAGGGCTCAAGGCCTACCTTGAGGTGCAGGTGCTCCTATGTCCCTTCCTGTGCTGCTGGGTTCTGCCCTCAGGGACCACAGAATGGTCCAAGAGCCTGTGACAGGGAGGGAACCAAAGAAGGACCAGTCTAGGGGTAACCCAAGGTCATCTGGTTTGGAAGCCACAGCTGCATACCTGCGGCCCAGATCCCATGTTCAGCAGACGCATCTCACACACATTCTCATAGGCACTGTGTCGAATATGGACACCCATAGATGGACACACGAGCATGTGTGCTTACACACACACACACACACACACACACACACACACCACACGGGGATGCCTGCTTACATGTGCACACCTGATTCCTGCCTCTGCTGTACAGGAACCCTCACTCAGGAGTTCCTGAGAGGGTGGGAGATGCAGCACCCTTCTCTGGGATTCTCAGACTTCCTGTAGAGGGTACGCTCACCCCCACCGCTCCCCTTTTCTGACTCCATCGATATTTGGAAGTTCCTCTGTGTAGCTTCTGTTCGCCCACTGTCATTGTTCCAGAATCCCCTTGAAGGAGTCTGCTCTGATTGGTTCTTCCTGGGAACGGTATCTGTCAGCACTGAGATTCCTGCCTGTCCCAGTACACTGATGCTCTGTTCAGCTAACCTGTGGTGTAACTTCCCCTGGAAAGGAGTCAACAAAAAAAGGTTCATTCTTGTAAAACGGGGTGCAGACCACAGACTAAGAAAGGACTCCACCCACAACTGGCTTAGAGGGCCAGTGAGTTTCCTGGAGTTGCTCACAGTGGTGCGGGTGAGAGGGTCACCCACAGAGGCATGCAGACAACTCCACCCTAAGGCAGTTGTCCTAGTTAGGGCCATACCTACTAGTGCCACTCCCTGGGCCAAGCATATACAAACCATCACACAGACATAGGTTGATCTTTGTGAGTTTCAGGCCAGCCAGGGGCTACAAAGTGAGATTCTGTCTCATAACCAATCAAGCAAGCAAGCAAACACTCAAACAAACAAAAAATAAAACTAATCAATTCATTAAAGAGATGCCTTTGGTATCACGTTAAAAAAAAAAAAAATCCCTTTGATTTGATTCGGATGTGAAATGTCTTCCCAGAAGGCTGGTGGCTTGAATCCTTGGTCTCCAGTTGGCGGTACTACTTTAGAAGGTTCTGGAAACCTTAGAAGGTGGGGCTTAGCTAGAGGAAGTAAGTAACTGGAAGATCCCTTTAGGTTATATCACGTCCCAGGTCTCTTTGGGCTGCTCTTTCTGTTTCTGCCAAGAGGTGAACATCCTAGCCACACACTCCCTCCTCCACTTATCCCGCCTCACCTTGGACCAGAATCTTCAAAGTTAACAATTCTGAATCAGAGAGGCCAAGTAAATCCTGCATCCCTAAGTCACTTACATCAGGGACCTTGTCATTGTGATGAAGAACTTACATATCCTGGGTAGAGAAAGGTACAGGAATGGCTTAGAAGCCTTCTGATGTCAGTTATGAGGGAGGGAAAAAATCCAGGCTGTAAAAAACTCAAAGCCCACAGGACATGTAAGGCCATGGAAAGAGGTAGAGGGCATGATGTCGCCTCAAAGGGGAGGGAATCTGACAGTCGATAAAGTACTTTGAAAGTACTCTTCTTGTCCACACCAAGCAGACTGGCAAAGAGAGCCTAGGACACCTGGCCACACAGTGAGGCACAGATGGGGGAAAGAAGAAACAGGGGTGCCCTGCTCTGCCTGAGGGTCACTGCTATTAGTGTCCAACGGAGCAGAGGTGTCTACCCTAGGGCTGCAGTCCTGTCTGTGTAGGGATCCCCTCCACTTTTAAACACCTCATTCTGGAGAGAGGAGAGAGGGTCACAAGACTCAGGAAGGAAACAAAACCTCCAGGAAACTCCTGAAACACACTAGGCCCTGCCTAAAGCTTGTATGTAAGTAGTAACAACTGCTGTGATGGTTTGTGTATACCCGGCCCAGGGAGTGGCACTATTAGAAGGTGTGGCCTTGTTGGAGTAGGTGTGGCCCTATTGGAGTGGGTGTGGCCTTGTTAGAGTAGGTGTGGCCCTGCTGGAGTAGGTGTGTCACTGTGGATGTGGGCTTTAAGCCCCTCATCCTAGCTGCCTGGAAGTCAGTATTCTGCTAGCAGCCTTCAGATGAAGATGTAGAACTCTCAGCTCCTCCTGCACCATGCCTGCCTGGATGCTGCCATGCTCCCACCTTGATGATAACAGACTGAACCTCTGAACCTGTAAGCCAGTCCCAATTAGATGTTGTCCTTTATAAGACTTGCCTTGGTCATGGTGTCTGTTCAGAGCAGTAAAACCCTAAGACGGAAGCTGGTACCAGGGACTGGGGCATTGCTGTGATAGGCCTGACCATGCTTTTGTTTGGAGGAATGTGGATTTTGGGGACTTTGGATTTGGAAAGCAGTGGAAGGCTTTACATGGGGCTCAACAGGACATCCTAGTAGGAATATGGAAGACTTTGTTGCTGAGAGTGATTTGAGTTGTGCAGACCTGGCCAAAGAAGTTTCAGTGGAGAATTTCAATATGTGACCTAGAGGCTGGTTTTGTGGGATTTTGGTGAAGAATGTGGGTACTTTTTACCTTTGTCTGAAGAGTCTACCTGAGGCTAAGGTGAAGAGATTTATATTAATTACATTGACAAATGAAATCTCAAAGTCCAGCAGAGACTTTGTTCTCTGGTTAAGTCTCATGAAGAACATTTTAAACAAGCATAGCAAGCTGAGAAAAGAAAGATATAAAATATATGGTTCGAGTATTAAAAGGGCACCAGGAAGTGACATGGAGCTGAATCCAGTGTTCAGGAATATTAAATTGAATCAAGGGTGTAGTAGCTTTAGGGCAAGATCCTACCAGGCAAAGTTTAGATCTAGGCGTGATGGTGCACACCTTTAATCCCAGGAGATAAAGCCAAACAGATCTCTGAGTTCAAGGCCAGCCTGAGACAGAGCAAGTTCTAGGTGAAGAAAAGCTTAGCCGGGCGGTGGTGGCGCACGCCTTTAATCCTAGCACTTGGGAGGCAGAGGCAGGCGGATTTCTGAGTTCGAGGCCAGCCTGGTCTACAGAGTGAGTTCCAGGACAGCCCGAGCTACACAGAGAAACCCTGTCTCGAAAAACCAAAAAAAAAAAAAAGAAAGAAAAGCTTAAATCCAGGCATGGTGGTACACACCTCAAACCCCAGGAGACTGATATGGAGATTCCTGAGTTCAAGGTCAATCTACAGGGCAAGTACCAGGAAAGTCAAGCTTAGGCAGAGAGGGAGTGGGAAAACAGAAATCTGGTAATAGAATAAGGGGGGCAGGGGGATGTTCCAGCCCCAGCAAACAGCAGAACTCTGCAGCTTCGGCCACGTGGCTCTGGCTTTAGAGTGAAAAATAGAAGGGACGACTGGGACAACTGATGCTGGTTAGCTGGAGGGGAGAAATTAGTGGTGACTAAGAAGAGACCAGCATCACTGAGGTGAAATTTGAGAAGTGTTTTCTGAGAGCAGAAAGAAGCTGTGTTCCAGAGACAGCCAAGGTTGTACCTCGTGGTGCAGCTGGACTTGGTAATGGGTAAGAGTCACCCTGGTGGTACTGGTTTTGAAGGCATGAAGGGGACATGGAGAGCAGCTGAGGCTTGGCACTGTGAGAGTCCAGGGAAGGCTGTTGGTGAAGATACAGCCTCAGTTGCAGCTGATGGCCCAGGACTGAAGGGTGGGTCAAGACCTGAGCCTTGGCACCATGAAGAGAGCCTATGAGAGGCGATTGGTGAAGCCGAGTTGCAGCAGAAGACCTGAGACAAAGCAAGAGATCTCTTCACAGAGGAAAAGCATACACTCAGGACTGAGAAGTGACTTCTGGGGAAGTCGCAATGCTGGGACCTCTGATAGCTTTAGCAGAGGGGAGGTTGTCCCAGTCTGCATTGCTCCACGCTGAACGTCAAGTGATCTGACCCACACTGCCCCACGATTGGAGGCTAAGTGTCCCGGTCCGAGGGATCAGTCAACAGAGTCTAGCAAGAGAGAGAGTGGGGATGGAGGGACAAGAGACTCGAAGAATGGAGACAAGACAGAGAGCCTGGTCAAGTCCCTTTTATTGAAAGGAAATGTTGTAGTAATTATTTAATGAGTCCTCTGGTTAATCCAACTATCTAAGCTGCGGCGGCTCTGCCTAGCCCAGCCGCCATGTTTCTCGGCTGGAGGCCACGTGTGTGCTGCAGCTAGAAATGGCCAACTAGAAACACCAGCCCTGCCACCCACTAGACGTCAGCATGGGAGATGGCTCAATCTCCCACGCTGTCTCTGCAAGGCTGGGCATTGCCCAAGCTATCCCGCCATCCACACAGGCTCAGTAGAAAGATGAGACTCTAATGTTTAAAGATTAATCAAAGGCTTATATATTTGATAATGATCAGTAACAAGATATCCATACAATCAGAAGTGTAACCTAATACCCAACCTAGATATACCAACTACCTTTGACTGCTACAGACACATGAACCTCTATCTCCTCTCTTTCTCCTCTCCTGTCTCCTAGATCCTCCTCTTCCTTTTCCTCCTCCCCTCCTTACTCCTCCTCTTCCTCTCCTAACTCCTCCCACCTTAGCTCCTCCTACAAGGAAATCTTGGATATATATATTATATATATGGATATAAATATATCCATATATATATAATATATATATAATATGCTGAAGACACTTTTCCACGTGCACCTTGCAGCTGGGGGCACTAAGCAGCAAAACAAGATATTCGAGAAAAACAAGATGTTTATCAGAGTGTGCTCAGCTGTTTCAGGCTGTTGAAAACAAGTCTCTTGTCAGGGTATATGGCCTGAGATGGCTCCAAAGATGATAGCCGCTTTCAGCTAGGAGTCAGCTCCCAACGGGAGGTTATCCAGGACTTAAGCTAGAGGAGGGGCTACTGTCGTTTCTGTCCTCAGATGAGGAACGGGAGCAGGTAAGTGTGTGAGGCAGATCACGTGAAGATGTTCTTTAATGAAGCAGAGAACAGTTAGCGGCCATGTTGGTCCACCATGCTGGTCTCATCCTGGTTTGGATGGTCTTCTCCCCTTCCTGTTTGAGCAGTTGCAGCTGCGTGGGGCTCTGCTGACGTGGTAGCTGTTACTAGTCCCTGTGAAGCCACCATGACTGTGGATTTGCCTCTTTTTTTCCCCCTGAGACAGGGTCTCCCTGTGTAGCCCTTGCTCACCTGAAACTCACTTTGTAGACGAGGCTAGACTGGAACTGACAGAGATCCACCTGCCTCTGCCTTCTAAGTGCTGGGATTACAGGCATGAGCCACCACGCCTGGGTGAATTAGCCCCTTGTTTTTCCTGTGCCAGTTAGCCTAATTCAGTTCTAGCTGACTTCGTGAATAGATTTAAACAACATCCAACAACGAACAGGCCCTTAATGCTGAGAGGTGGAGGTGGAGTGGCTCCACCCCAGGTCTCTCTGATGAGCCCAGCTCTGATGAGCTATGAGCCCAGGCCTCCTGGGTAGAAATCCACCGTCATCAATGCCTCCACCAGTCCCTGGGAGCCTGGGACGCCTCATAGCTCTGTTGCCATGGCAACAGCAGACAATGGTTTTTGTGGAGTTCGGTTCTATAAATAATTTCTAGATCAGTCAGGGTGAGGTGGGCTCTGCGGGCAGGTTCTCGGTGGCCAATGCCGCAACAGGGGAAAGGAAGTGAGGTCCTAGCCTGGGAGATTGGCTAAGGTTCTGCCCTGGCCGGCTAGGTCTTTTCCTCCTGAAACAGCTAGAGTTGGCTTTCAGGGATGCAGCTGACAGATCAGAAGAGGCCGCCCAGAGCGGTGTGAGGGTGCAGCAGCTCAACCTGGAGGCTCAAAATGCTGAGCAGGCGTTCCACAGGCCTCCTAAGGAGGACCTTTCTGTGGCTCAGCAAAGGCTCCAGACAGCCAAGGGCAACTGCAGAATCAGTTCGAGAGAGAGATGGGCTGAGCTGCCTGGTGCCCAGAGTCTGAGAGGTGGGCAGAGCAGCCCTGTGCCCCTGAGGGGTGGACAGAGCAGCCCCGTGCCCCTGAGAGGTGGGCAGAGCCGCCCTGTGCCCCTGAGGGGTGGACAGAGCGACCCCGTGCCCCTGAGAGGTGGACAGAGCTGCCCGGTGCCCAGGGTCTGAGAGCACAGGAGGAAGCAGCTCAGAGAAAGGGAGGAAAAGATAGACAAAAGGGTCTCTGAGTAGAATGCTTGCTCTGTGTTTCATCCCCAGCACCACGCGGATGTGGTGGCTCACCCCATATCCGGCACTAGGGAGGGAACAAGGCAGAAGGGTCAGAAGTTCAAGGTCACCCTCTAATAGTTTGACCCAATCTAATAAATAAATGAATGAATAAATAAGGCAAGGGATTAAAGAGAAGGCTCAGTGGTTAAGAGCACTCACTAGCTGTTCTTCCAGAGGACCTGAGCTCAATTCCCAGCACCCACATGGTAACTCACAAATGTCAGTCACTCCAGTTCCAGGGGATTCCATGACCTCTTCTGGGCTCTGTGGGTACCAGACATGCACGTGGCACACAGACATAAATTCAGACAAAGCACCCCCCCCCAACACACACAAAAGGCAAGCCCTGCATTTTCCTCAGACACTTAGGGGAGGCCGATCACCACTGGTCTGGACGGCTCTGTCTCTGCTTTGGCAGGTGAGTGTGACTACACAACCCCCCCCCCCAGAAGGTCAAATGTCAAGTGTTGTAAGCAACTCATGCCTGATAGCTGAGGAGGATTCTCTCTTTAAGTGGCAGAGCGGGCCTGGGTGCTGCATTCTCTCACGACTTTAAAGGCTTTTTTTTTTTAGTGTCTTGCGAAGGGACTCTGACACTGCTGCTGTCACTTGGATGTCAGTTTGGTAGCAGGGCCCTTTTAGCCTGAGCAGTCCGAAAACCCAGAAGGCAGACATGACCTGATGTGGGAGCATACATGGCTGGCGCAGATCCCAGCGACGCCTGAGTTTTCCCTCAAGTTGTTCTTTCCCAAATAGCAGGAACTTTGTCTTAAAATGGCAACAGCAGATTTGTGGAGACGTCTCAGTGAGCAATGGCCCTTGCTGTACCATCGAAATGACCTGGGTTCCATTCCCGGATCCCGGGAGAGAGAGAGAGAAAACTCTCATAAGTGATCCTCTGACCTCTGAATGAAAAGAAGAAACAGAAAAAGGAGGACATGACCATTCCCAGTTGTGGTGGAGGAGAAGGTTTATTGTGGATAAAAGGGAGCATAGCCAAAGGCAGGGACATCTGGGAGGAGCCAGAGTGGACTTGACCCTGAGCCATGTGAGGGGAGGGGGAGGGGAAGGGAGAAGCCAGAGACCAGGAGGCCAGGAGCATCAGCATACATACAAAGACTGGATAACCAAAATGGTTGGATTATACAGGGAAGGGCAGCCCAGCTCCTGGGCTGGAGAAGTTTAGTGTAGTGGTACAACAGGAAGGGACTAGGGATGCTGGGAGAATCTGGCAGCCAGGTCCACTTTGATGTGTTAGAGACACCTCAGCCATTTGTCCCTGGTTTTAAGACCTTATCATGCACACATACACAAGGATGACTGTAAGTGAAAAGAAAAGAAGAGAAAAACATAAAAAAAAAAAAAAAATCAGCCGTGGTAACCCACAGCTACAAGCCCAAGACTTGGCTAAGTAGAGGCAGAAGGATCAGGAGTTCAAGGCTTCAGCTAGGTAAGGAGTTTGAGGCCAGTGGGCTACATGAGACTCTGCTACAAGAGAACAACAGCAGCAGCAACAACAAATCACAACAGAAACAAAGAAAGAAAACTTCCTATACCAGTTTCACCTGGGGTTCTAGAGGACTGCGTTCAGCTTGCCTCAGGCTGGAAGGCAGCCAGGCTGGAGAACCCCAGGCTAGACCCACATGCTAGAACCATGGGCAGGGTGATAGATGGAAATGCAGGTCCAGAATTGGAATCAGGCTGCAAAAAGGTCAGATGAGGCCATGAGGTAGGGCCCTCGGGATGAGGTTAGTGCCCTTGTAACAGAGGGCACCAGGGGGCGCTCTCCTCTCTCTTCATCTGGACTGTAAGTGAAGGCAACTATGGACATACCAGGAAAGACCCTTACCAGCCTGGCTATGCTGCCCGTGAGGCAGGTTGATAGCCCCAGAACTAGCCATGCTGCCCTTGAGGCAAGTTGATAACCCCAAGCTGGGCATGCTGCCCCTAGGCAAGTTGATAACCCCCGGCTGGGAAGCTGGGCTGGCTAACCTCACTGAGGCTGGCTGGGCCATAGGCCACCTCCAAATGACCACCAGGCCATGATGACAATGCACTATGGCAGGTCACCTCTGTGGAAAGAGGAAGAGCAGTGGGAGAGTTAGGGGCTCAGGAGAGCAAGCACTATTGTCCTTCCATCCACTGCAGAGACTCTAACCCCTCCCCTAGCAAAAACTCCAGTCTGAGTTTTCTTCACCACAATCTGGGTGGGCCTTGACAGTGACGAGGTGGCACTATGTGGCATCACAGAATTGGCCATAAGGGGATGTCCCAGCCACTATGGATGAAGCGGTTTGCTTGGCAGCGAGCAAAAATGATAGATGAGAAAGGGGAGCAGAGGCCTCTCCATCAGAGCCTTTCTTTCTGGAAATGAGAAAAGGCAAGAAGCAGAAGAATCAGCATTACTGTGCCCCTGCCGTGCCAGAGCCAGAGCAGGGCCGGCCACCCAAGGGAGTCTCTGTCTTGTAGACATGAAGGAGTCAAACCCAGCCTCAGGAGGAGCTGAGAGAGAAGCGAACGGCCAGGGAAGGGTGAGGCCATGGAGGGCTCCCCAGCCTCTCAGGTAGAGAGAGAGGCCAGGGCATGCGGCATCCTCCATTTTTGAACCAGTGCTGGTCTTTGCTAGATGTCACTCTGCAGATGTGGCTCTGAGAGACACTCTGCTTTTGTTTTATCAAGTGAGATTGTGTGTGTGTGTGTGTGTGTGTGTGTGTGTGTGTGTATGTGCAAAGTATTGGTTTGTTGTCCTGGAAGCTTACTGCCTCCGCCTGCTCTCAGTCTGCTAACCTAGGCCTAGTCCTGAAAACTTCTAGCCTCTGTACAATCTAATGTAGGTCTAGAATGTTTCCAGCCTCTGAGACTTGCTGCTGGATAAGCTCACCCTTTCTAGTTTTTTCTGAACTCTGGCTGGCTGGCTCAACTCAGCTGTTCCGGCTCAAACTCCTCCCCCAGCTAACTGGTTCTATCTTGGCCTCTCCTGAGTTGCTCTACTTGGTCTCTAACTAACCTTGGCAATCTGTTCTAATCTTCTGCCTCCTTCTCATTCTCTGGCCCATTCTGTCTTCACCTATGTCTTGCCTGTTTTCTCTCTGCAACCTGTCTCTGTACAACTGTCTCAGTAAAACTGCCTCCCTCCCTCCCTCCCTCCCTCCCTCCTCCTCCCTCCCTCCCTCCCTCCCTCCCTCCCTCCCTCCTTCCCTCCTTCCCTCCCTCCCTCTCTCTTTCTCTCTTTCTCTCTCTTTGGTGCTAGTCTCTTAAGTCACCTATTTTTCCTTTACTTTCTCCTGTGAGTTGGTTGTATTCTATCTCTGACTCATTCTGTCAAATCTTTGATTCGTCACTTTGCCACTCAAGTACACATCACTTTTAAACATGGCTGCCCCTGTCTACAAACTACTAAATTCCAAACCTTCATTTTTTGGGATTACAGGTGAGTACTAAGGGTGTGTATGTATTCCAGCCACCCTGAGCCATACCACACCTAGAAATAGCCTTTTTCACCAAATAATGCAGTCTTCTGGGGGAGAGGGGAATAGTGTGATCAAATATCCTGCAACACATGTGCATATGTGAGCACATATAAGTGTGTGCATGTGTGTGCCCAAGTGCATGCATGTAAAGGTCAGGTGCCAAGGTTGGATGTGTTTCTCAGTCCATTCCCACCTTGTTTTGTGTGACTGATGTGTCTAGGCCGGGCAGTCGGACAACCCTGGAAATTCTCCTGTGTCTACACCACAGAGTGGTTCTGAGGCTCTGATCTCCGACTCTCATGCTTACATAACAAGTCTGTTGCCAGCTGAGTCAGCTCCGGGTCCCTTCTGGCCAGTGGTTTCGGTGGGTAACCCCGTCTTTTCACAGGAATTCTTGTCAGATTCTGGTTTCAAGGGACACTGGCCCCAGGGGGAATAAATCGAGAATGGCCCTGCTTTTCTGGATCGTGGGAGCAGCCATCTGTGGCTGAGCTGTTGTTAGGAGCATACCTACGAGTCTTGTTGGCTTCCTTGTGGGAAGATTTGAATCTCCCAGTCCGTTCCTTTACTGGTTGTCTGACCTCTCGGGCTTGCTTTCTTTATGAGTGGGTTTGGGCAGATTCCACGTGTGGTTTCTCCACTCTCCTGCTGTCATCTGCTGAGGTATACTCCTGCCATCACCCTCTCCTGTCTGCTTACCTCTGCCTCCCACGATTCCCTTGGAATCCCTCTCTTGTTCCCCTCTCCTCACACTGGTTTCCGTGTCTGGAGACTCAGAGCTACAAGTGACAGATCATTGGGCCATGCAGGAAGCCATGGGTTTCCTCCCCAGCACTCAAACAGGACATGATGGTATATGACTGTAACCCAGGCACTTAGGAGGTGGCAGTGGGAGGGTTCAAAGTTCAAGGTCAGCCTCGGTTGTACCTGGGCTTGAGGATACTATGGGCTTCCACGAAACTCTGCCTCAAAACAGACAGCAACAAAACCCAGCAACAGTGACAACTGGGGACTGGAGAGATGGCTTAGCAGTTAAGAGGACAAAGTGCAATTGCAGAGGGCCAGACTTTCAGGATCCACACTGAGTGGCTGACACTGCCTGGAACTCTAAGTCCAGGGGCATCTCATGCCTTTGGCCTTGGCAAGAATCTGCATTCATGTGCACAGACCCATGTGTACACCCACAAATACACACAATTAATAAAAAATCAGATTTGGTAGCCGGGCGGTGGTGGCGCACACCTTTAATCCCAGCACTTGGGAGGCAGAGGCAGGCGGATTTCTGAGTTCGAGGCCAGCCTGGTCTACAGAGTGAGTTCCAGGACAGCCCGGGCTACACAGAGAAACCCTGTCTCAAAAAACAAAAACAAACAAAAACAAAAAAAAATCAGATTTGGTGATGCACACACACACACATGCATGCACTTTGTGTGTGTGTGTGTGTGTGTGTGTGTGTGTGTGTACATGTCTTCTTATACCAGCTGTACTGACTGGTTTTATATGACAACTTGACACAAGCTGGAGTTATCACAGAGAAAGGAGCCTCCCTTGAGGAAATGCCTCCATGAGATCCAACTGTAAGGCATTTTCTCAATTAGTGATCAAGGGTAGAGGGCCCATTGTGGGTGGTGCCATCCCTGGGCTGGTAGTCCTGAGTTCTATAAGAAAGCAAGCTGAGCAAGCCAGGGGAGCAATCCAGTAAGTAACATCCCTCCATAGCCTCAGCATCAGCTCCTGCCTCCAAGTTCCTGCCCTGTGTGAGTTCCTGTCCTGACTTCCTTTGGTGATGAACAGCAATGTGGAAGCGTAAGCTGAATAAACCCTTTACTCCCCAACTTGCTTCTTGGTCATGTTTGTGCAGGAATACAAACCCTGACTAAGACAGCAGCAGAGAATCTTTACTGGATTGCAGGAGCAGCCGAGCAGATACAGGCTGTCTGCCGCGGCCAGAACAGACTCACTAGGGCACTGATCCCAGCGGAAGCCCACATTCTTCCTTCACATGGTGGCATAATGGCTGCCACAGTGCTGGCATGTGTGTGTATACCCATGACGATGTCCAAGAACAGGAGGTGCCTCTTCATCTGCATCCCTTCCAGTAGGAAGGAAGTTACTCCCCACCACATGCATACTCTCTCAGGTTCTGTCAAGAGGGAGAGCTCAGCAAACACACAGCTCTCAGATATTGGATGAAGAAGCCAGCCTGGCCCGCAGAAGTATGGTAGAGCCTGGGGCAGCAAGCTGGATGTGGTTTAACCTGAATGCCCTGCCTGACCCTCTCCTGGGCTCTGGGCAGCTTGACAGGAAACGCTGAAACCTGTGGTCTGCTGATAGCACTTAGCCTGACTCCCTGGACTGAGGGTTTGGAGTGAGCTGGGATTGAAGATTTGTGGTTCTTTGAATGTGTGTTGGTTGATTCCAGGTGCCGGGTGCCAACCCCCGAACAGGGGGTTGGAAGGATGCAACTGGCTCTCAGGAGCCCCACCAGCAAGCTACTGCAGTCCTGGCCAAATCCCTAGACTCTGTCTTCTGAACAGAGGGAGTGGGACACCCTGGCTAAGAATGACTGCCACGCTGAGGGATTGCCTCAGGCAGAGGAGAAGCATCCTCTGAGCATTCCTCTTCCCGAATGGCGGTCACTTCCAAATCCTGTCTTTACTCCACAGCCATCTGTGATGGGAGAGGAAACTGAGATCAGAAAGGTCACAGTGGCACATTGAGTGGGGACCTGGACCCAAGGCTGTACATGTCCAAAGCCTGAATGTCTTACCCTTGGGCATGCAGCTGTCCAGTGGGAACGCTGGTGTGAACCTAGGCCCATCTGGTTCACAGCGTAGTCGGAACGTTTCTCTGTACAGTGGGCTGGAGATCCCTTGGGGAGCTCCTCTTTATCCTTCCAGGGTGTGGTTCATAAGGCTACTCAGCCTAGAAGCTACTGTGTTTCCCTTGGCAGGAAAGCAAAAACCAGGTGCCAAAGGGAAGGAGCCAGTGTTAAGATGGCACGTCCTGGTCCCTTGTGTCACCATCCTGCCAGCAACTCTATTCTGCCTCAGTCTCACTTTCAGCTTTATTTACTGACAAAAAAAAAAAAAAAAAAAAAAAAAAAAAAATAGATGGCCAAGTGTTGGTGGCACACGCCTTTAATCCCAGCACTTGGGAGGCAGAGGCAGGCGGATTTCTGAGTTCGAGGCCAGCCTGGTCTACAGAGTGAGTTCCAGGACAGCCAGGGCTACACAGAGAAACCCTGTCTCGAAAAACCAAAAAAAAAAAAAAAAAAAAAAAAAAAGATAGATAGATAGATAGAGATGATAGATTGATAGATGATAGGTAGATGATAGATGTAGATAAAAGATAGAGACAGATGGTAGAAATAGATGATGGATGGATAGATGGATAGGTAGGTAGAGAGGAGAAAGGGAAGAGAGGAATAAAAAGCAGACAAGAATGAGATTGCACACCTGGGATCCCAACACTGAATTGGTAAGAGGCAGGATGCTTGCCTCAGTGTTAGCCTGGTCTTAAATAGCTGTAGGCTAGCCTGAGCTACATAGGAAGACTGTCTCAAAACAGATCTGAGGAGATGACTCAGTAAGAAAAGTGCTTGCTTCATAAGCATGAGAGTCTGACGTCTACATTAAAGTCAGCTGTGGCAGGCTGTGGCGGTGCACACCTATAGTCCCAGGCATGTGGGGGTGGAGACAGGAGGATGCCTGAGGCTTGGAACTTGCTGATCAATCAACCTTGACACAAAGCTGAGCTACAGATTCAGTGAAAGACCCTGTCTTTTAAAAATAGGTGGAGAGTTACAGACACTGGACATTGACCTCTGACTTCCACAGGTGTGCCCGTGCATGCACATGCACACACACTCGCACTCATGCACACACATGAACACACACATACACTCATGCACATCCACACATGGGTGTGCACATACACTCATGCCCACGTGCATACATGTGCATACACACATGCACACACAGGTGCACTCACGTACACACACTTGTGAACACACATATGCACAAATGCACACACACAGAGACATGCACTACAGATAGCAAAGACCTGTGGTCCTCACTGGGGGCATCCTGGAGATTTGCAGTCTCTCTGCTTTGCCACGTCCCTCCAGACCCTCCTGCAATCCAAATCTCTGCTTGTACATCAAGGGTCTGGAAGGATTTGGCTTTTTGTTTTTATCTTTTCCATGGTTGTCACACAGCTTGAATGTCCTAGGAAGGTGTCCACCATGTGATCACGGCAGCACCTTTCTTCTGCCTGGAAATTTACCGGCCTTGTCCTGCAGCAAGGCTGCCATGGTCTCTGGGTCTCCCTGTGACACACACACCAGGGTCACAAGCATCTACTATGTTGTTTGGGAGGTCAGACCCAAACATTTTTGTAAATTTCCATTATTTCATTTTTACTGGGTCTCCTTTAAGATACACACGAGGCACACTGCGTTGTTCTTTGTGTGCAAGTGAAGTGGACAACAACCACCTGTAGCTCCAGCTTCCAGGAATCCCACACCTCTGGCCTCCCAGGCACTGCACACATGTGTACAGATGGATGCATACATATAATTAAAAGTAATAAAAATCAGCCGGGCGGTGGTGGCGCACGCCTTTAATCCCAGCACTTGGGAGGCAGAGGCAGGCGGATTTCTGAGTTCGAGGCCAGCCTGGTCTACAGAGTGAGTTCCAGGACAGCCTGGGCTACACAGAGAAACCCTGTCTCGAAAAACCAAAAAAAAAAAAAAAAAAATCAATCTTTTGTTTGTTTGTTTGAGTCAAGGTCTCTCTACATAGCCCAGCCTGTCCTGGAACTCACTCCGTAGATCAGGGTAGCTCCACCTGCCTCTGCTTCCTAAATGCTGGGATGAAATATTCGTACCTCCATGCCTGACCAAAAAAAAATACATCTTTTCTAAAAAGTCACTGGACAATGGGATGGAGACGTAGCTCAGAGATGAAGAACACTGGCTGTCACAGCTGCTCCTCCAGAAGATCCGTGTTCAATTCCCAGCACCCGTATATGTGACGGCTCACCAATGTCTGTAAGTCCAGTCCCAGGGTCTCAGGCGCCTGTTACTGGCCTCTGCAGCACTGGATACAAATGGTGCATGCACAGACAGACATGTAGGCAAAATATTCCTACATAAGTTTTGAAAAGACACCGGAAGCCAAAGAGTTCTGTAGGTGAAGGCACTGGCTACCAAGCCTGATAATCTGAGTTTGGTCTTTGGGAACACACGGTGAAGGGAGAAAACTGACTGCCACCTGACCAATTGTCCTCTGTCTTCCTCATACCACACACACACACACACACACACACACACACACACACTAAATAAATGCAATTGTAAAAAATTGTAAAAACTTCAATGGAGAGATGGCTCAGTGGTTAAGAGCACTGACTGTTCTTCCAGAGGCCCTGAGTTCAATTCCCAGCAACCACATGGTGGCTCACAACCATCTGTAATGGGACCCAATGCCGCCTTCTTGTGTGTCTGAAGACAGCCACAGTGTACTCATCTGCATGAAATAAATAAATAAATAAATAACCTTTAATGTCATTGGGTCAGCATGGTCCCAGGAGCTATTGAGACAGTTCATTTCCTTCCAGCTCTCAAAAAATAATGAAACTGGACCACAAAATGAAACAAACAAAATGTTTCCTTTGGTTTAAATAGAGCAAAGTGTGCAGTGTCCTTGAAGGCTATGTCCCTCTGAGGAAATGCAAAGGGAGTCTCACAGCTCACCGGACTCTCTGGCCATGAGGACTCTGTTCCTGTTGGGTTTTGTTTGCTTTAAGACAAGGTCTCGCCGGGCGGTGGTGGCGCACGCCTTTAATCCCAGCACTTGGGAGGCAGAGGCAGGCAGATTTCTGAGTTCGAGGCCAGCCTGGTCTACCGAGCAAGTTCCAGGACAGCCCGGACTACACAGAGAAACCCTGTCTCGAAAAAAACCAAAAAAAAAAAAAAAAAGACAAGGTCTCACTGTAGATAGCCTCGAACTTGACAATATCTGCCTGCCTCCGCCTCCGCCTCCCCGCCTCCGCCTCCGCCTCCGCCTCCGCCTCCGCCTCCGCCTCCGCCTCCGCCTCCGCCTCCGCCTCCGCCTCCGCCTCCGCCTCCGCCTGAGTGCTGGGATTAAGGGCATGAGAGCCACTATGTCAGATCCCATGATTGTTTTTTTAAGACTCGGTCTCCCTAGGTAGCCCAGGTTGGCCTGGAACCCACAATCCCCATATCTACCCCCTGAACGCTGGAATGTGACAGATGAAGACTGTCACACCCGCCTCTGTAGACTCAATACAATGCTTGCCTTGCCAGACTGCAAAACTTGCCAGACCTTCCACTGCAAAATGTCCGCCTGGTTTATTTCCTTTTCTCTTCAGAGGAGAGGGATGGGTGAAGCTGGTATCCCAAACTGAAAGTCTTTCTGAAGCAGTCTTTGTGCGGTAACAAGTTAAATGCCTGACGGGAATGTTTTCTCAATGTTGTTTTCCTGGAAGAAAAATAAAATGAGAAGAGGCAGAGGGCTCCAAGGAGGTGTCTGGTAACAAATTCCCACGTGCGCATGCGGGTGGAGCCACGTGACAGGCTCTGCCCATGCTCGCTGGGCTTGTACCGGTGGATCTGCTCTCTGACGGCAGGCCTGAAGGGGCTGGCTGAGCGCCGCCTTTCCCTCAGTGAGGAACAGACCGTTCACGTCGTCGTCGGCTGGTGTCGGAGACACCTTGCAGAACCCACAGATGTGCCAGGGGGCGGGGGGAGCAAGCGTGGGGAAGAGGAGACGCACACAAACAGAGCCAGTCCCATCGCAAAGGACGCTCGGGGCTGCACAGTGTCCTCCAAAACTTCAGAGGGTCTCTGCCAATGGAGTTAGTTGGGATAAAGTCAGGTTGGATCTGGGGATCCTGAACATAACAGGGGTGGGAGCCTTTGTAAGAAGAGCGGAGGATGGAGGACACACAGGGAAAGGCATGGGGGCAGAGGCTGGAGCGGTGTGGGGAAAAGCTAAGGGGTGCCAAGGACTTGTAGCCAAACAGGAGCTGGGAAACCCAGTCAAGTTCTGCCTGGAGCTGTCAGACGGGTGGGGGGGAGGCTCAATCTTCTTAGGTTCTTCCTATCTTTGTAGGTTCCTGCTATCTGTCATGACAGCCACGGGAAGCTCACTCAAGGCGTCTGAGGGAAAACATGGAAGTGTGTGCGCTGTTTGTAGTCCAGTCCCCTCCCCCCCCCGAACCTCCCCCCCCCCCCCAGCCAACAAGGGCAGAATCTGATTTCAGAGCAAGAGCTGGATGTGGGGTGGGGTCGGCCTGCCTCTCTGGACTTTAGGAAGTTCACGGGCTCACTGGGCCCTGGGCATTTGTTAGCCCCTGCTAAGTGAGGCCACCTCCTTTCTCCACGGGTATACTTGGTGACGTTAAATGACACACATGAAGATCTTTATGCTCTCCTGGGACTCTCCAAGAGAGCGCAGACAAACGCAGACAGTCCGTATTCTATCTATTGCATTAATAACTTTTAAAGACTTAATTTTACAGCCGGGTGATGCATATCTTCAATTCCAGAAAATCTTGGAAAGCAGAGGCAAGTAGATTTCTGAGTTTGAGGGCAGCCTGGTCTAAAGGAGTTCCAGACAGCTAGAGCTATACAGAGCAACCTTGTCTTTAAAAAAAAAAAAAAAAAAAAAATGGGTGTGGGGAGGAATGGGGAAAGGGGATAACATTTGAAATGTAAATAAAATATCCAATAAAAAATTGAGTTGTATTTGCAAAAAAAAAAAAAAAAAAAGACGTTTATTTGTATTTGTGCATACACACACACACGTAAGTGCAGTTCCCTAAGAGGCCAAAATAGAACACCAAATCCCCCTGAGTTGGAGTTCAATTGCTTGTGAGCCACCTGACATAGGTGCTAAGCGCTGAAATTGGGTCCTCGGCGAGAAGAGGAATCACTCTTAACTATTGAGCTGTCTCACATCTCTGCATTAATAACTTTATCAGGGTAGGTGAGATGTGAGCTCCACTGACCAAGTTTCTCTCCAAACAACTACATTGTAGGTCACTGAATCAGGTACCAAAATCTGTAAGGTGAAATTTGCAAGGTACACCAGTACAAAGTCTAAGAATGACTGAAACTGCCCTTTAAACATGTCATCTTTGCTTGTAAACACGTCTTTTTCTTTTTTCTTTTTTTTCTTTTTTCTTTTTTCTTTTTTTTTGGTTTTTTTGAGACAGGGTTTCTCTGTGTAGCTCGGGCTGTCCTGGAACTCACTCTGTAGACCAGGCTGGCCTCGAACTCAGAAATCCGCCTGGCTCTGCCTCCCAAGTGCTGGGATTAAAGGCGTGCGCCACCACCGCCCGGCTAACCACGTCTTAACATCTAATGATGTTAAAGTGAAGTCTTAGGGTTGGTGAGATCTGGCATTAACTGCACCCTGTGCCATGGGTTAGGAGTGCGAAGCTAATTCCGAGGGAGAGCTAATACGACCCCCTACACCTGCGTGTATTGGCGCAGTCGGTACCACCTCCCATGCTACGGAGCTTGCCAGCTATCCAGTGCACACTGACTTACGCTGTGCCAGCTGTTACTGTCCAGGCTCCATTCTGCCCATCTTTCAACATTTAAACGTGTAATTAATTCTTAGTGGGGCACATGATCACTCAGTAAAAACTACATATCCCAGCCTCCTTTGCAGTATGTGTGGCCATGTGATAAGGTTCTAACCAATTGGAAATAACCAGAAGAGAGGGGCAAAAACCTTCAAAGCATCATGCTTTATAAGGAAGAAAATTCCCATCCATTTCCCCTTCCCTTTGTGTTTCTGGAATGTAGGTGTGTTGACAGAAGCAGAAGCATCCAGCCTAGATCTTAGGGTAGAAACCACACGTTCAGGGTCAGCAGACAGAAGAGACCCAGCACTGGCCTGTTGACTGGGCTTGCTTAATCCTTGAGTGTTTTATAGGAAGTAACCTGCTCTTGTGTATAAGGCGGCATTAGTTTGATCTCTGTTCCAGCAGCAATGCTGCTGACAAACGCATACCTTTTTGGCTCATGCCACACTGGGGGACGGTCTCTATCTTCTGAGAGCAGCAGGCTGACCTCACAGAGATGGGGATCAAGTGCCTACTTCAGGGCTGAGCGCAGAGCCTGGACTTCAGCACCCACCCTGTCTGGCAAAGGTAGGAAAGACACACGTCACACTGTACTGGTTTTTCTCCCGATACCTAAGTCCCCAATACATACAACGTATCTTTTATAGACAGAAGCTTTCATGTCAGCCCAGACATGGCTTCTTACGCTGCAGTAGGCCTTGACTAATGCCTTCTCCCTTAGCCTAACAAGACATCCCCAGTGCTCCACCTGGCTGGCTCCTCACAAGCCTAATGAGGTGGCCTCTCTTTGTCGCCACCCTTCATCAGGACAGAAGGTCACTTGTGACTCAGTATGGGCAGGTAACTGGAGCTTGGCACTTGGTTGACTTCTTGTCTTAGAGGCTTCAGTCTGCCTTGGTGGGAAGGGCCGTGTAAGATTGGCTCTGACTGTGGATGACAGAGAGTAGGAAAGGATGGGGTCAGTCAACCGAGTACCTATCTACATGTACATGTTGCCCTGGGGTCAGTACCCAACAGCTCAGGAAACTGTGTGTGACAGGGCATGCCTGTAATCCCAGGACTCTCGGGAGGTGAAACTGGGAGACTCGGAAGCTTAAGGTCATCCTCAGATACACAGAGCTGTTGTTGTTTTTATTATTATTATTATTATTATTTTTTATTTTGTATATTGGTGTGTTTGCCTGCATGTATGTCTGGTCGCTGCGTGTGCTTGGTACCCACAGAGGCAAGAAAAGAAACTTAGATTCCCTGGAACTAGAGTTACAGGAAGTTGTGAGCAGCCATGTGGGTGCTGGGAATAGAACCCAAGTCCTAGAGGAAAGAAGCCAGTGCTGGAGAGATGGCTCAGCAGTTAAGAGTACTAACTATTCCTTCAGAGGACTCAGGTTCATTCCCAGAGCTCACATGGCAGCTCACAATCGACTCCTCCAGTTCCAGAAGTCCCTAACACCCTCTACCTCCTATGGCACCAAGCACCCATGTGATACACAGACATCCATGCATGCAAAACACCCATACACACAAAACAGATAGTTTTTATTTTAATCCCAGCACTCGGGAGGCAGATCTTTGCAAGTTCAAGGCCAGCCTGGTCTACAAGAGTTCCAGGACAGCCAGGGCCATGCAGTGAGGTCCTGTCTCAAAACAAAGCCATTGTTGTTCCAGTCCCAGATATGTGGAGTTTGAGATCACCCAGGGCTTGAGACCCTGTCTGAAGAAAGGAGAGAGAGACAGACAGAGAGAGACAGAGAGAGAGAGAGAGAGACAGAGAAAGAGAGACAGAGACAGAGAGAAGGAGGGAGGGAGAGAGAGAGAGGAGAGAGAGAGAGAAAGAAAGAAAGAGAGAGAAACTTGAGAGAGAGAGAGAGACAGAGAGAGAGAGAGAATTATTTGGGGCTGTGGGTGTAGCTCACTGGCAGAGTTTGTTGTTGATGTAGATGGTACTAGTTCCTGAGTCCTAAATTACACACATGCTCACATGCACACACATGTGCACACACATTCGTGCACACACACATGCCGGAGCACATACATGCTTAGTTACAGCTGACTTTCTGCCACTGGCACTCAAGAGAGTTCTGATTACGGCCAGGAGCACATGGAGGAGCCCAGCTGGTACCAGGGCATTGTCTAGTGCTGTTAACATTCCTTAATTTTTGGGTTTTTTTTTTTTTTTTAAAGACAGGTTTATTGTAGCCCAGGTTGCCCTTAAACTCATTATATAGCCCAGACTGGCCTCCGACCTGTGATCTGTCTGTCTCAACCTCCTAATTATTGATATGTGCCACCATACCTGGTCTAGCTGGTACTTTGAAGGGACAGTTTTCCTCTGTTCCTGACTAGCAAGTGCCTCCCTGGTGTGAATTGTTGCTCCCTATTGATGCAAGCTTTCAGTTATTCAGGTTTCACTTATTGTTATTTGATTTGTTCATCTATTTATTTGTGTGTTATGTGGGGTAGTGGTATGGACATGCCATGGTGCACATGTGGAGGTCAGAGGGCAACCTGAGGGTATTGGTTCCTTCCTCCCATCATGTAGGTTTCAGAGATGTAACTGAGATTGTCAAGCTCAGCGGCAAGTGCTTTTACCTGTTGGGCCATCTTGCTAGTCTTTTGTTTAGGTTTTAAGTACCCAGAACATTCGCGTTCCCCCTCAGGGCAACACAGCATCCGTTTACAGCCCTTGGATGGTGTTGTGAAGTGCCTGGTCCAGGGCGGGCAACTCTAGGCTGGGACATCCCTCCAGCCTGGGTCCCTGGGAAGAACAGAAGTCCAAAGGGCCGACATCCATCCCAATGCCTGGTACCCACCTGGTAACTAACAACGCCCTGCAAAAGATGTCTCATCCCTGTGTCACAGAGGAGGAAACCAGGGTGGTGGTGGCTCGTGGTCAACCTGGGTGTCAACCTGTGATCAGGACCCTGGACTGAGGAATTGCTCTATCGGAGTGGCCTGTGGTACTTATGTTGTGAGGCGGTTTCTTGATGGCTAACTGATCTAGTAGAGCTCCAGTGGGTGATGCCAGTGCTAGGCAGGTGGGTCAAGCTGTGAAAAAAAATAGCTGAGCCCGCTAGAGGAGCAAGCCAGTAAGCAGCACACTCCTCAGTGGCCTCTGCTTCAGCCTCATATTGAATTCTCTCGCCTTGACTCTTTCGATGATGATGAATGTACCGTGTCAGCTAAAGGCAAACCCTTCTCTCCCAAGTCCTTTTCGGTTAGTGTTTATCGCAGACAAAACAGAACACAGAGGCAAACAAAGGGAGCGCAAATCCAAGAGCACAGCCAGGAAGCGGTGAAGTCGGTCATGTGCCTGCCCTCCCTTCCTTAGCTCCAGGCCCAGGGAGCCTTGAAGGGACACAAGGAATGGCGGCTAGGGAAGAGAAATTCAAGCGATGGAGTGGGGTGGGTGGGGGGTGCTTAGCGTGAGAGGGGAGGATTTGGCTTCTGCTGAGTCCAGTCTAGCCAGCTAAGCTGGGGTTGAGTGCAGCGGACCGCCCCCACCCCTGCCAGTCCCTTGGCTGGATGGCTACAAGTGAGTCACACTCCCCGTGCCTGCCTGGCCCCCCTTCTGCCTGGTCCTCCATCTCATGATCCAAAGAAACAATGTGGGTCTGAAGTTGCAGATCTGGGAGGAAGCCCTGATCAGGGTACACAGGGATGAGAACCTGGTCCTCTCTAGACCACAGAGGTCTATACAAAGACTGAGTTCTTTGTACAATGGAAGAGCCAGAGGAAACAGAATCCGCCCCCCAGCAAGGCGGCATGCCCCATCCCCCATTCCAGAGCCACTACCCTGCAGCCTTCCTGAGACCTGATTGTCACCTTTCCGTTGATAAGCTCCCTCATATCCCTGAAGCCTCATCTTGTCGAAGCCAGCCGGGATCTGCCTCTGTTATTACAGCCCCCAAAGGCCTGACTGGAACATCGGGAGAGACTCCCGTTCGTAGCCCACTACCGCTAAGGCTTAAGAAGGAGCCCGGGCACCCTTGGCCTTTGGGCCTTCTTAGAAAGGGCCTTTCCTCCCATGGTGCCAGTAGAGACAAAAGAAGTCCACATCGGAGGGAGCCTGCATGGGAGGCTGCACCCTGTGCAGTCGGCAGGGAGGGTGCTCGAGAGTGGGGTGGGGCTACACGTGTCAGAGCTGCCGAGACGCCAGGCAGGATGTGATTAACATCGCAGTGGGTGTGACAGCCGTCCTGCGTGCCAGCCCCCAAGCTCATTGTTCCGCAGCCCAGCGGCCCCCTTTCCGTCGCCCCACCCTGCTGCGGCATGCCCAGCCTCTGCGCCGCAGGTCCCCTCTGCTCCCTACCCAGCACTTATCCATGGTGCCAGGCCCCTAAAAATAGCAGCCTGCCTGAAACGGAGGCCTGAGGCGAACTCCACAAGAGGAGACGGCCTCCCCCTTGTGCCCTGGTGCAAGCCATTCATGAGCTGTCCACCCTGAAGCTGAGCTGAGGGCTCTGCCTTCGCCTGCTGCTCTAAGCGGAGGGAAAGTCACCGATAGGCTTCCACTGATAGCCCAGGCACCTGGCTCTGCTTCTGTCTTTCCAGGGATACTCGCAGCCTCTCTCCAGGCCCCTCCATACCCCGCTGGGCTCAGCCTTGGCGTGAGAGAGGAAGGAGGGAGCTGGCCGTGAGCAGACAGAGAACATGTAGTTCTTGCACCTCATTACTTCTGTCCCACCGCTTGGTCCTGGAACCCTCTCACATGTCTTGTGGACGTGGTGGCATGTACCTTTAATCTCAGCACTTGAGAGTCAGAGGCAGGCAGACCTCTGTGAATTCAATATATATATCGGAAGAATGCTGGAACTCAAGCGAGCCGTGCGCGGTGTGACAAGGCTCCAGGAGTCAGTTCTAGGGTCTCTGGAAGCATCATCTTTGTCTTATCTTAGACACTGTCACATGTCATTCACACTGAGTTGGTAACCCCACTGTAGGGGGAGGAGAAGAAATGGCTGGGATGTATCTCCTGAGATTCATTCTAAAACACCCGTGAACCGGATGTGCTGGTGTTCTCCGGAATTTGGGAGACAAGGCAGGAGGGGGATGAGTTTGAGGTTAGTCTGGGTTATGCAGTGAGCACCAGGGCAGTTCTCAAATGCAAACAATAACCCAAAAACTAGGACAAAGCAGCTCAAGGTGTCTCTCACCCGTTAATCCAGAACCCCAGAGGTGAGGTCCAAAGGGTCGGGACTTCAAGGTTATCCTTGACTATACAGCAAGGGTCTGTTTCTAATATAAAAGAAAAGCTATCAACAAACACATCTTTGTTTGGTAAATATTAAACTGTGAGAAGCCCACGCTGTGGTAGGATGTGGTAACTGGTTTTATATATATATATATATATTTAATAAATTCTTAAATCGTTTTGTTTTATGTATATGGATGCCTGGCCAGCTTATGTGTCTGTGTACCTCATGTGCGCCTGGTGCCCTCGGAGGCCACAGGAGGGTTCAGATTTACTGAAACTGGAGTCACAGGAGTTACAGATGTTTATGAACCCTATACAGATGCTGGGAGTGAGGAGGGGGAGGGAGGGAGGGGAAAAGGGAGTCTGTTGAGACATGGTGGGATGTTTTGGTTTGGTTTGGTTTGAGACAGAGTCTCACTGTGTCCCCTAGGCTGGCCTTGAACTCACAGAGATCTGCATGCCTCTGCCTCCAGAGTGTGCCTCTAGATTAGAGGCGTGTGCTACCACACCCAGCTCACTTGAGTATACTTTTAAGATGAAAAGAAGTGGAGTGTTGAGGATGGAGATAGCTCAGACGGTAAATTGTTTGCTACAAAGCAGAGGAATCAGAGTTCAAACCCATACTGGTCATGGAGAAAGCCAGTCTTGGTGGTTCGTGCTTGTAATCTCAGCTCTAAACTGTACCTTAGAGGTTATAACCACCCATGATTGACACAAACTCAACCAACTGTTCTCTTCTCCCCACCCTTTCCTTCCCCTCCCTCTCTTTCTCTCGTTCTCTCTCTCCAGACAGGGTTTCTCTGTGTAGCCCTGGCTGTCCTAGAACTCACTCTGTAGACCAGGCCATCCTCGAACTCAGAAATCCGCCTGCCTCTGCTTCCCCAGTGCTGGTATTAAAGCCTCCTGGCTGGAGGCTGTTAAGACTTATTTCGTGTATGTGAGTGCACTGTTGCTGTCTTCAGACACACCAGAAGAGGGCATTGGGATCCCATTACAGATGGTTTGCGAGCCTTGAGGAGGTTGCTAGGAATTAAACTCAGGACCTCTGGCAAGAGCAGTCAGTGCTCTTCACCGCTGAGCCGTCTCTCCAGCCCTGGAGGCTGTTTCTTAAGAGTAGAGAAGATAGGGTGTGGCACCTAATCCGCACTATAGGAACCTGTCCAAAAAAAAAAAAAAAAAAAAAAAAGTAAGAAGTATTGAATGCTTGCTCAGCTGAGTCTGATGAGCTTTGTGACCTAGAACAGTCCTTGGGCTTGAGCAGAGAAGCAGAAGCATCAAGCATGGAGCATCGGACACAGAGGTCAGGCACTGTGGCAGTGCAAGGTAAAGGGGGTATGGGTAGCAGTGCACCCGAGGAAGGTCTGGGGCAGGCACTGCAATAGCTGCTGGCTGAGCAGCTTTCGCCCCAAGGAGCCACTGAGGGACAGCTGGGAGCCTTCCAAGAGCAGGCAGTGCGGACTCACTTCCTGGAACTCAGCTGAGCCTCTTTCTCTAGGAGACCCCAGACGTTGTCCAAATAAACAAAAGGCTGCTGGGAAACGGCCGGCAGGAGGTCAGGGAGGCTGGCTCAGCCATGGGGAGGAGGAGGAAGTCAGAGGTTCCTGGGAGCCTGGGATTGTGGGCTGTGGGCTCTGTGGCTAGCAGCTGGCTCCTGGAGTCTAGGCTCTGTGCAACAAACAGCCCACATGCTGGCAGGCTGGGCCCGACCGCAGAGGACTCGGGCTGGGCCACTGGGATCCATGGCTTGTACCAGGTGAGCACAGACTCTTCTGTTTGTTCTTTAAAGTCTCCTGGCGCTTCAGCATCTTGTGAGGGTTACAGACTCATGAGCCTTAAGAGGAAACAGACTGGGGCTTAGGAGGTGACTCTCCGTCCAGTACCAGCCTTGCAAGCTGGAGGACCTGAGTTTGATTTCCAGAACCACATAAAAAAATAACTAACATAAGCTGGGTGGAGTGGCTTACACTTGTAATCCTAGCACGGGGAGACAGAAACAAACAGATCCTTCAGGCTCCCCCGACAGCTGGCCTAGCCTATTTAACAAGCTCCACGTCACTGAGACCCTGTCTCAACAGCAACAGAAAAGTCTGGAAGGTGTCCCGAGGAATAATTTCTGGAGTTAACCTGTAGTCTCCAGAAGACAAGACAGACACGAGTACGCGTGCCGCGCCCAGCACACACACACACAACACACACACAGGAGCCTTCTTCACTGGACGCAGATGTATAATTATTCACAGAGGTTTCTGTCTGGACATCAGGAATGTCTTCAGTCACTCAAAACAAACAAATCAAACAAAAAACAAAACAAAAACCAGCACCCACTTGCCCTGTGTCTGTGGCCAGCAGGGCCTGTGGATGTTGGGAAGACCTTTTCTCCCTCACTCTCTCTTTAGAATGACCCAGAACCATATCTTCCCTGGAACTGTATGGAACATTTAGGACCAGAATTCTAAGGAGAGGCAAGGGCCAGAACTGCCCGTAGTGTTTCCAAAGGCTGAAGATCCCTCCAGCTACATTTGACACCCAGAAGGGGGAGACAGTAGAGGGAAAGAGTTACTTCTGTGTCTTAACACACCCATAAGACTGAATAAAGCCAACACCAAACATGCTAGCCTTATCTATCTGCAAGACCGCCCAGATCTTCAAGTCTCCTGTCAGCCTCCTTGTGTACCTCTGAGCACACTGTATGCTGTGTGCACGGGGTCTCCCGCCTGTGTGTTGTCTGCCTTACTGTGGTGCCAGCTAGCTCCCCTTCACGGAAACTGCTCCGTGAAGATTTACCCTTGACTTTCTCCGAAGTGAGCGCCATGCTGCCATGGGATGGTCCTCTCTGGTGGTGCTGGGCAGGGACAAGTGGGAGAAGCCAGCACTCCAGATGTGCCATGCTTGTCCAGCTGTTTAGCAGATCTGGTGTATTGAGCCCATTTTCAGTTTGTTGTAGGAATGCCAGAATGGCTTGTTGTGACAAAGTGCAATGGGTCATTCAGGAGTGTCCATAATCTTGTTTGATTTGGATTTTCTCAGCAGTGACTAAAACACACACTTGTGGGGTTTTTTGGGCCGGGTTTTCCCTCTCTTTCTCCACCCTCCCACCCCACAAACACACTCATATGCACACAAGTATACGCCACCCTGCCTAGCACACATTAGGTCTTAGTGCGAGGGGACTGTGTGAGCATGAAGGCTGGGAAGCCAGGGGACCCTGACTTCATGAATGGATTTCCTTACGTTCCCTAGTGGAGAGCTAGCATCTAAAAAAAGAGCCTGGCAGGTGACCCTCCCTTCCCCCCAATGCTGGCTCTAGTGCTCTTTCCCTGACTCACCATGAGACTCTGGGGGCGGCGGTGTCTACCTCACCTGCAGCCCTGCCACAGAGGGCTTGCCAGAGATCCCCACAACGCTGAGCCCTCTCCGGGTGGACTGAAGTCCTGTGACTCTGCTTGTCCCTCTGACAGTTTCTTGATGTCCTCTCTAGGCTGACTTGGTGACTTGGATGCCTCTGCTCCACAGCTTCTGTGTCTCTTGGGTCCACTGGGAGAACCAGTCAGGCTCCCTCAGCTTCGGGGACATCTGCAATTCTGTGCCTTAGGGTTTTCTTGTAGCTTGTTCCGTGTGTGTGTGTCGTGTGTGTGTGTGTTCTGTGTGTTTTCCTGTGGCTGTAATAAATCACTCTGACAAAGCAACCTAAGGGAATTTATTCTGGCTTGTAGGTAAAGTGTATACAGTCTATTCTGGAAGACAGGTAGCAGGGGTGTGGGCAGCTGGTCCCATCACATCCACAGTGCTGAAGAAGAAAGAGGTGAATGCTGGTTCAGGTGCCTTTCTCCATCTTATATAATCCAGGTCCTGCCCACAATCAAGAAGGGTCTTCCCACATTAACTAATATAATCAAGATAATCCCACATGGGCATGCTCAGAGGCCTCCCTCCAAGGTGGCTCTAGATTCTGTCAAGTTGACGATTGATACCAGCCCTCACAGTCAGCAAATGAGATGTAAGCAGAAACCTGTTAGATTGTCTCTCAGGAGAAGAAAAATAGGAGGTTTGTTTTTTACCTCCATCATGAGGGCATTACACTTTTGTCCCCTGGTCCGGCACCGAAGGCACGCAACTTGATATTTGTGCAATGGCAGCCATATTGGCATCGTGAGAAAACATCCAGAGCCTTGTGAACACTATCCCTGACATAGCTGACCAACACCAGGCTTCCGGTCCTCTGAGAAAACAAACTTCACGTGTATGTCACTATTCATTGTAGCTAATGACATTGTAACATTGTAGCTGTCGTGTGATAAAATGCTTGGCTTACAGAGCCTTAAATGACTTAATGGATTTATTTGGGCTCAGACTTTAGGAGTCCAGTCTGTCATAGCTTGGAGAACATGGAGGAGAGCAGCTTTCTACCTGCTAAGGAAGACCCTGAACGTCTAACCATCTCCCACCTCCTAATACTGGGACCTCGAGCTTGTGCCACCATATCTGATTTTGCAGAGCTTTGGTGGAACTTATGGCGCTCCTGACACTGCGCAAGGACTCTACCAAATTGAGTCACATCCCCGACCCAAGCTGCACCCGGGAGAATTCCCTTTCCTCATTTGCTGACTAACGGGTTAAGCTTGATGGCCCTGGGAATCTGCTTCCAGCACAGGTCTTTTCCATCCTGGGATTATTGCCAAAAGATAAGAAATATTAACACTATTTTGGAAAACGTCCATTTTGCAAGCATTCCAAGAGAAACCAGAGACACACGTGACTGGTCCTAATTGATGGATAAGCCCATCAACAGAAGGAAGGGCCAGAGTCCATGGTCTGCACAGAAGTGGACTTTGTTTGGAAGAAGCATCACCAAGGCTTATGCAGGGAGTCAGACCGACCACTGACAAGTCTGAATGAGCACCTACTGTATACACAGGACCCACTGAGAGTTGGAAGTCCACAGTGGCAGGGTGTGTTAGTCTTTGCTCTTTAGGAGTTTCTGCCCTCATTGGGTACTGTGACATGTGTCAGAGGGCTGCCCTGTCAGGACACCACAAGCTACAAGGTGTTTGATCATACTGACGTGCCCTCCTGACGGTCTGTACAGGTGTCTCAGAAGTCATCCCTGGGGAAAACGAAGTGTTGGGATATCAGGAAGGACCAAAAAAGATCCAGACCCATGGCTCAACTAGCAAAGCACTTGCCCTGAAACCACAAGAGCCCGAGTTCAATCCCAGAACCCGAGCAAAAAGAGCCAGCGTGATGACTTGGGCTTATAATCATAACATCAGAGACAAGAAGGTCTGTGGGGCTCCTTGGCCAGACAGCCTAGCCTAAAGGGTGAGTTCCAGGCAAATGACAGATAAGAAAACAAAGCGGATGTTCCCCGGGGAAGGACACATGAGATTGCAACTGTCCTCTGGTCTCTATGTACACACACATGTGCAGATAGACACACAAACACTTACACAGCGGGCGGTGGTGGCGCAAGCCTTTAATCCCGGCATTGGGAGGCTGAGACAGGCGATTTCTGAGTTCGAGGCCAGCCAGGTCTACAGAGTGAGTTCCAGGACAGCTAGGGCTACACAGAGAAACCCTGTCTCGAAAAAAAAACCAAAAAAAAAAAAAAAAAAAAGATTTATTAAAAAAAAAACACTTACACAAAAGAAAATACAGACCCTGAACTATCCCAAATGGCAGGAGCTAGATCCCCCCGCCTCTCTCTCTCTCTCTCTCCTCTCTCTTCTCTCTCTCTCTCTCTCTCTCTCTCTCTCTCTCACACACACACACACACACACACACACACACACACACACACACACAATCCCAGAGCCACTGGGAGTCAAACGCAGGAGCCAGTACGATCACACAGTAGGGAGAACGAGCGTTGTAATTGGCATACTGATCTGTCCTTCCTGTCTATGCTGCTGGCCTCTCTGAGTTTCAGTTTCTCTGTAAGGGGTGAGGGTACCGCCGCACTGCTAACACAGGCTGTGGCATCCACCTGGTTCCTCCACAGCAGCTGAGGACTGACCACCACTATGCATTCCTCTCCCACACAGATGCCATCAGGTCCCAGCCTTGGTCTGCAGCCCGTCTTGGAGGACAGGGCAGTGGGTTCAGGACCACACGCCGTCCCTGCCGCCTGACTTCCTCTGCATGTGGGGACAGTGATATACCGACTTCAAAGTGCACCACAAGGGTGAAATGAACCGTGAAGGTGCTTTGTCTCGTGGCATTTGCGTCCCTTCCTGTTCTTGATGCCAAAACCTTTACTCTGGTAGGTTTGGCAGGAGGCATGAGAAGGGTGCCACCCTCGAGACGTAGCTCTGACATCTCCTCTGCAAGCGATGTGGCCTCTCTGTGGTCAGGGTTTATTTAGTTAGTTAATTTATTGTCTGCAAAATCATGATACTCAGGACGGTGGTGCACACAGGGAATTACCGATTCATGTTGAGTGTCTGCCTAAACACACACACGCACACGCACACCATGAAGTGGGAGGTGCTTGTGACTGTTAGAGTCCTGGCAGCCCATCCACAGCCACTGTAAAGTGCTGCCACCATTTGCTATCTCTCCTCCTTCCAATTCTCAGCGGAGGCCTGAGGTGCTTCTCTCCAGGGAGACAGGATGGAGACCAGGGTGAACTTCGAGCTGTGGACTAGACGGCTGGGGAGTGGTCCTGATGAGGGAAGAGGTGGAGGCTGGAGGGAAGGTATAGTCACGAGCCAAGGGATGACAGAAAGGCCCTCAGCCACAGGAGCTGGCGGGCCTAGAGCCACAGAAGGAAGCAGCTTGTCTGCTTTAGTGGCGGACCTCAGGCCTGCAGAGTATATAATTTCATTCTTTTATCCTGTAACCCCAAGCTTGTGACCCTTTATAGCTACCTTAAGAAGCTCGGTTAAAAACTGGTGTTTAAAAGGCTGGAGAAATGGCTCAGCCGTGAAGAGCACTGGCTGTTCTGGTAGAGGACATGGGTTCGGTTCCCAGCACCTACCTGGCGACTCACAACTGTCTTGTCACCTTAATTCCAGAGGTCTGATGCTTTCCTCTGGCCTCCTTCAGTACTGGGGAAAGTCATGGCGCTCGGACACACACTTGGACAAAACAATCAGACGCAAACATTTTTTTAAAAATAGGCTTAAATAATTTTAAATAAGAAATGCTTTAAAAGTAATTTTAGAACCAGATTTTATTTTTGATTAGCTTTGGCTTTGGCTCAGTGGGTAGAGCGCCTAGTAAACACGAAGCCCTTGGTTCATATCCCAGCATCTCATCAACTGGGCATGGTGGAACACAGCAGACAGCCCAGAAGTTCAAGACCATTTGGGGCAAATAATGAGTTTGAGGTCAGCCTAATAAAAGAGATTTTACTTTAAAATTTATTATCCTCGGAAGATTCTGCCATTCTATGATGCAGCCGCCTGGAGGCTCATGGGTAATTCTGTGAGTTGGGTCTTTTTTTCACCTTTATTTGGATCCCAGGAATTCAAACCCAGGTGGCAACCCTGCACAGCATGCGTCCTTACCCACTGAGCCATCTTGCCTGCCGTTTCCTTCATTTTCTGAGCAAGGTCACCCTTGGATGCTCAGGCTGGCCTTGAACTTGCTAGTTCCTCCAGTCTGGCCTCAAACTCCATCCTCCTGCCTCAGCCTTCTGGGTGCTTGGATTGTGTGTACGACTACACCTGTCTTGCCTCCAGGATTCAGAGGTACGCGGATTCCCCCCACCGGTGTCCGGTGGAATGTCTTACCATGTTTCAGTCAGCGTGTCTTCTGAAACCTCTAACACAACAGCAATGGACACAGGAAGGCTTAACTTGGAGGCAGGTCAGCTCCTCCATCTTTCTTGTCTGGAACGTGATTCTTCTATGAACCCCAGCCCAACCCATGGGGACAAAGTCCAGGCAGGTAGACTGTGCTCGGTGTTCGCTCAGCATAGACTTGAGTACCCTGAACTGGGAGACGTGTCCAATCGGTTAATTCATAGCAAAGTGCCGTGCTGTCATTATACCGCCACGACATCAGCACTGGCTAGGAGATGTCAGGGAGCTGAGAAAAATATATGCTTGCCTGCTGCTGCTGGTGGCACACACCTTTAGTCCCAGCACTCAGGAGCTAGAGGCAGGCAGATCTCTGTGACTTTGAGGCCAGCCTGGTCTACAGAGAGTTCCCGGTTGGCCAGGGTTACACAGAGAAACCCTGTCTCAAAAAAACCAAAAACAACCCAGAACTCCCTCACTATGTATAGTGTGTATTGTATGTATGTATGTGTGTGCATGTATATGTATGTGTGTACATATGTAATGTATGTGTATATGTGTGCATATTATGTATGCATGCATGTATGTGTGTGCATGCATGTATTATGTGAATATTGTGTATGTGTATGCATGCATGTATATGTGACTATGTGTATGTGTATGCATGCATGCATGTGTTCAGTTGTATGTGCGTGTATGCATGTGTATATGTATGTATGTGCATGTATGTGTAAGCACACTGTATGGGTGTATGTAATATGTGTGTATGCATACATGTATGTGTGTTGTGTGTGCATGTATTATATGTATATTGTGTTATGTGTGTGTATGCATGTATGTGTTCATGTATGTATGTGTATTTATATGCATGTGCGTGTATGCGTGTGTATATGTATGTGCGTGTAAGCACACTGTATGTGTGTATGTATAGGGCTCAGTGGTTAAGAGTGCTTACTGCTCTTCGAGGGAACCTGTTTTGTTCTCAGTAGCTGTGTGATAGGATGCTCACAACCTTCTTTAACTCTGGCTCCAGGGACTGGAAGCCTCTGACTTCTATGGACACCTTCACTCATACACGCGTCTATAACACTTTTTACCATACGAAAGTCTTTAAAACAATTCCATCCCAGATGGAACCGGAAGGTAAGTGTGTGAGAGTCGCTGCCTTCCTCCTGCAGCTTTGGGTGGTTGGCCTCTTCCTAATGTCCACTGATACCGTGGAAACAAGAAGAAACCATGCCTTGTGAGGGGGTGAGGCAGGCACAGGCCTTGAAGCACACTGCTGTGGAATATAGGAAACACAGACCTCTAAGGACACCACACACACATAACACACACACACACAATCACACACTATGGAAGTACTCCTGAGATGTGGGGTTTCTGCTTCCAGGCCCCTAGAGATTTCCTTCTTTTGTTTTTTTAATCATCTTTTACAAGATACTTATTTGATATTTATCCAAAATTTTGAGAGTCAAGCGAAATGAAATTATAAAACCGTCTAGTGCACACATTCTCACATTATCATGACTGCTAACTCCAGGGTTAACGGGCAGAAGGAAATGCAGGTCATGGTGTAGAAGAAACCTAAGGTGCTGAGATTTCCAGGAGGCATGTACAGATAGATCACAGTTTTAATTTTACGTTTTTATTTTATATTTCTGACTTTGTCTTGGTGGCCTTGAAAAGGAACATTAGAGAATTGTAAATGAGTTTTCTTTTTTTCTTTTTTTTTTGGGGGGGGAGTCTATCTACCATGTACTTTTAAAAACAAAAGTCAAAACTTTTTTCCCTTCTAGGGGCTTTTCCACATTAAAAAAAAAAAAAAAAAAAAAACCAAAAAACTCTTTGTTGGGTGGAGTGGCTTGCACAGGTTATCTCAGCATTTAGGAGGCTCGTGTAAGAGAATTGCTAGCCTGGGCTACATAGAGGGTTCCAAAAACATAGCCCAGAATACATAGTCTAAAAAGATCAGAAGGCACAACAAAGATGATTGGAGTTTTAAATACACTCCACTTGGCAAAGACGCTCCTTGTCTTCCAGAAGGGGAAACTGAGGCTTGGCATAGTAGAGTCCTCAGTTCAGGTCCCTCAGTCCATGGCTTCTGGGTTCTTTCATGGACCTCCCCACACCCCTCACCTCGTTGTGTGTGTGTGTGTGTGTGTTCCTTCGAGGTCTGTGTTTCCTATATTCTGACATGTAGAAGTCAGAAGACAGCTGTGTTTCCTATATTCTGACATGTAGAAGTCAGAGACAGCTGGCAGGAGAGGGTTCTCTCTATCTGGGAACTAAGGTTGTCAGGCCGGGCAGCAGGTGCCTCTGCCTACTGAGCCATCCTGCCAGCTCCTTTATTTTTAAATAAATATCTTGATGTTTCTGTTATGTTGCATATTCCCAGCCGGTCGGTCCCTGAGCCTCTGAGACAGTCTCATCTCCACGTCCCTCCCATCTTGCTCTAGGCTGCTCAGACTACAGACAGGCAGCTTTACCTAACACTGCACCATCACACTGGCTTCTTTTTTTTTTTTTTTTAAGGAAAGCTCACATAACTCAGGCTAGTGTTGACTTTTTGATCCTCCTGCCTCAGCTTCCTGAGTACTGGGGTGACAAGTGTACTCTATCACATCTGGCAGGACTCTCCATTTTGAATAAGAACCCAGGTGGTTTTTTTTTTTTTTTTTGTTTTTTGTTTTTTTTTTTTCTGTTTCCAATGGGAAAATAGAACATCTGGCTGTGCATTCGACCCCTGGAGAACAGTTCTGCTGTAAACAAACCTTGGCTGTGCAGATGTGAGGTCCAGCAGTTCTGGAGGCAGATACCTGCTTATGGCCACAGTCATAAGTAATCTGTCTCACGTGGAAGCTAGGGTAGCATAGACAGCCTTGTCACCTGGGGCTGGCGAAACATCGAATCAACACTGTGCTGCCTACAGTTCTGCCCTGGGCAGGGTGTCCTTGGTAGGCAACTGACATGCCAGATCCCATTTCCCACATGGATGAGCTGCTCTGCCAGGCTGCTACCGGTCTGAACCGGTCCACAGCTAGGGATTGTGATCTGGATAATAGCATTAGGACCCATTGCTGAGGTGGTGGTGCTAGGAACCTGGGCCTGATGTAAGAATCCCATTAGTGGCAACTGCAGAGACGGCTCAGAACTTAAAGAGTGTCTGTTGCCATTGCAGAGGGCCCGGGTTCCATTCCCAACACTCACATGCGGCTGACGAACCATCTGTGGTAACTCCAGTTCCGGGTGATCCGGTGCACTCCTGTGCTCTGTGGGCACCAGGAATACATGTGAACACACAGAGGGGCAGACAAAGTATTCACACACATACAATTAAAAGAAAAGGAAGAAGATGAGGAAGGATAAGGAAGAGGAGGAGAAGAAAGAGGAGGAGGAGGAGGAAGGGAAAAAGGAGAAGAGGAGGAAGAGGAAGGAGGAGGAAGGAGGAGAAAAAAAATGGAACCAGCAAGTTGGGGTCTGCTTGAGGTTTAGGCCTCACTTAGAGGTTTAAATCTTGGGAAAGCAGGCTTGGGCTACTGGAGATCACTCCCTCTGCTCGATACCCAGTTCTCTGTCCTGATCAGAACCATGTCTTGGTTTGTCTTTGTGGATTCATGGCTGCTGGGCCTCCATGCTAATCCTTCTCCCTGGCTGGATGCAGAGGCAGAGAAAATGCAGGACACTGGCTCTGGGGGAAGGGCCCTTGGGGAGGAGGGCGATTACGGACACAGAAACAGCGCAGGCGCTTCACACAATTGGGAAGGCCTGTTCTGGGGACTTGGAGGGGTAAACACCCCATTTCTGTCTCAAGAAATCTGTGCTGTACTCAGTTCTTTTGAACTCCCGAAGGAAGCCGGCTTAGAACAAACATAAATGCCGACAGGCAAGCTGAGCTACCCTAGACTGGATAAACGCTCTGGACGGCTTCAGGCCCATGTGTATCAGCAGCACCCACACAGCTGCATTTCCAGGCAGAGGGCCTCGGCCTGAGTGACAGCCACTTTCATTTACTGCAGGCCTTCTCCTGGGCTGCTCCATCAGACGCTCGGCAGCCCTTCTGGTTCAGCCTGAGCCCTAGGGTCAGTTCCCAGTGCTCCGTAGGGGTCCCTCAGTCCTTCCTAATAGCTCGAGCTCCAGTACTTTGGAAGGAGTAGACAGGCCAGGTGAGGAGACCATGAAGATTGGATCTGGCGTGCAGCCTGCGATCCCTCAGACCTATGCAAACATGGAGCGGAAGGCTCAGGAACCCACGGCCAAGGCTGTGCCAAGGAGGGAGCCCTGAGCACTGGGAGACCTAGACCTGCCACAGACACCGTAATTTTGCAAATCAATATGAGGCCTGGAGCTCAAGTAGGCCTGGCAATGGCGGCATGGGCAGAATGTGCTCAGGACTGAGCTGAAACTGGGAAGACAGGGTAGGGACGGAGACCTCTAAAGCCTGGGCGTGTGGACGTGGGTCTCTCATCTCCATGGTCCCAAACCCCAAATGAGGTCTGGTGCTACAGCTGAAGCAAAGGGACATAGCCTTCCCTGGTTTCCTGCGCTTGCCCTCAGAACCGACATAAGTGTATCCTCTTCCCTGGAGACCTTCATCTAGATGTGGTTGTGGTGGCCAGTGTCCCCAGGGCATGGGGAGGATCGGGCCAGCCTCCTCACCTCTTCCATCCCTGACTGTAAGGTCTGTCTTCACATGACCTTTCTGCCCTTGACTCCAAGGGAGACACAGCTTTTCCATTAGGGGATTCTCATTGAGTTTGGGGCCTGTCCTTAACCCGGCACAATGCGTCTTGATTCTGACCTTTGTTGTATCTGTAGAGACCCTATTTCTAAACAAGACCACATTTAGAGGGTCCGTGTGGACGTGAACATTTAGGGGCTGTTATTTAATCCAGCACGGCCTTAAATAACACACACAGCAAGAGCTAGAGGAGGAGGAAGAGCTGGGCCCAGGGCCTTCTATGGTTCCAGCCCCTGCTTTCCAGCTAGAACGAGCCTTGGGCAGCACCCACGACTCCCAGGATCATCTGCCAGGCCCGGCTCCAGGCTGCCTTTACAGATGAGGACCCTGAGGCTCAGAAGGGTTGAGTCAATGGCCCAGGTTACACAGCCAGCCAGAGTCTGGGCAAGGTACCCAGGTGTCCGTGGGTTCTGGGGCACTCCCGCGGGAAGTAGGGGTGTGCTGTGTTCTAGGTCAGGCTTCCTTGCTTCCTAGCTCTTAGATTTAGGAATGGATGTCTTCCCCCAAACTGCAGAGAATTATGATACATTCAGTAGTCTGCCCTGGGTAAAGGGGTTGGGGATGTCTGGTAGATTCCCCCTAAGCCTCCTAGGTACACTGGGGTAGCTAGAGAAATGTGTCCAAGAAGGTGGGTAGAGACCGGAACAGTTTCACGGCTCTTGGCGGGCAACGTCCGCTCAAGGTGGGAGATTCAAGGCCAGAAATGTTCTGCCGTGAGAGTTTTCAGCACCCTGGACCAGACTGGAAGGCTCTATCTACCGGCTACAGGCTCAGCTTAGCCCAGGTCTCACCACTCCATGTCCAGGGACAGTCGGCCTATACGCCCAGGACGTCAGAGGACGCCATCTAGGAATGGGTTTGGGGCGTCTTCTCCTGGGCCTCAGTTTCTCTCTCTCTGCCCAAGACAGATGCCTTAATCCGAAGCACTGGAAGCGGTGCCCCTCCTCCAATTGCTTTTCGGTACCAAGCAAAAGCCAGGGTGGTGGCTGTCCTTGAGTCTGCCTCTGCCCGCGGGTTTGCTTTTTCTCGGTTCCAGGGCCCGAGGTGCTCGCTGACAGTGCGAGCTGATAGACTTGGCTAGCAGATCTCGGGGACAAGGCTTGCTCCTCCCATCATCCTCGCCCTAGGCGGACCCGCCGCCTAAAAACGCAGTGCTCGCCCACTGTGAGCTCACTGCCTTCTTGGCAGCCCCCGGGAGGGTATTATTACCCGCGTCTTCCCCGGGAGGCGCAAGGAGCTCGGAGAGAAATCGCGACTCGCCCAAGGTCACACAGCTCGGCTCCGGCAGATCAGAGGGACGTCCGGCGCCAGTAGTTCTTCTGGGCCCATCGCCGCCTCCTTGCCGTCACGTTCGTGAATAAAGCACCGAGGCCCAACGCCCGGCTTTGCCCAAAAAACAAGGCTCCGGGCTAATCTGAGGGAACAAAAGCGCCCAAAAATCCATCCCGTGTTTTCTACCACGCCGATTCCCACCGACCAATCCGCTGGCGCGGGTCGGCAGGGGGCGGGTGCAGGCGGACCCGGCGTGATCGACAGCCCCTCTCAGGGGCGGGGCCTAAACTTCGACCAATCCCGCGGAGCTACTGAAACGAGCCGGCGCGCAGGACAGGCGGCCTGGCCAATCGGCGTGGGGGGGCGGGCCCGGCCATCCCGGGCTGTCGCGAGAGGCGGCCACCCCGCCCACTCTGCTGGCCACGGCCGCCCGTGCTCGCGAGCGCGCTCTGCTCAGCTCCGACGGCCCGGGCCGCGATCCGTCCGCGGGTCCGGCTGGATCCCTCCGCCGCGCCAGGCCCGTCCGGGCGCCGCGCCCAGCCTCGCAGCGGGTAACGGCCGGCCTGGGCGCAAGCGCAGGAGGCGGCATGGCCGGGGCGGCTCCGTCGGGGGGCGGCCTGCACTGACAGACCCTGCGGCGCGCGGGGAGATGGGGGCGGCCGCCTCCCGGGCGACGACGACGACGACGAGGAGCGGCCGCCGCCGCTGCCGCGCACCGGCCGCCGCTGGGGACGGGCGCGGGCAGGGCGCCTCCCCGTGAGCGGCGGCCCCGAGGCCGCTCGCCGTCCCCGGCCGCCCCGGCCGCGGCCCCGGCTCCGACCGCCGCGGGGCCCCTGGCGGGCGGCTCCCCTGGCCCGCGCGCGCCCGGCCCGCGCCCGCGCCCGGTTCGCGCGCGCGCGGCCTCGCCCGGCCCCGGCGCCCGGCCGCGGCCCTGCGCGCTCCCCGGCCGCCCGCGCGCGGCTCCCGGGCCCGGCGGCGGGCGCGGCGCGGGCGGCAGCATGGTGGAGAAGCGTTGCCCGCTGCAGAGGGACGGCGTGTACCGCTGGTTCTCCGAACTGCCGTCGCCGCAGCGCGTGGAGTTCCTGTGCGGCCTGCTGGACCTGTGCATCCCGCTCGAGTTGCGCTTCCTCGGCTCGTGCCTGGAGGACTTGGCACGCAAGGACTACCATTCGCTGCGCGACTCGGAGATTAAGGCCAACAACCCGGCGGACCTGGGCAGCCTCACCAACCTGACGGACGAGGTGGTGCGCAGCAAGCTGCTGGTGTCGCTGGCGCTGCTGGGCTCGGAGCAGCGCGAGGCTGCGGGCGTGCTGTACCGCACGCTCACGCACACCGACTCCATCATCCACAACTACGGGCTGCAGCTCAACGAGGGCCGCACGGGCGATGAGTTCCTTCTGCTCTTCACCATGGCCTCCAACCACCCGGCTTTCAGCTTCCACCAGAAGCAGGTGCTGCGCCAGGAGCTCACGCAGATCCAGAGCAGCCTGAACGGCGGCGGTGGTGGCGGTGGTGGTGGTGGCGGCGGCGGCGGCGGCGGTGGTGGTGGCAAGAGCGCGCCCGGGCCCAGCGGCGCGCTGCCCACCTGCTCGGCCTGCCACAAGGTGAGCGCACGCGCGCGATGGGGCAGCGCGGCTGGGGTCCTTTACTAGCCAGCCTGCAGAGGACCCGGTGGCTGGCGTCAACGCGCAGCCCCTTTGTGCGTTCGGTGTCACAGCCCCGGCTGGAGACGCGATAAGGCCTTTGTCCTGTCAACCTCAGCTCCTGGGTGACATAACATTCAACAGTATGTCGAGTTTCTCTGACCCGATGTGGCGCTGGAACCTGGCTCCTGCCTGTCTGGCACAGGTGTCCCCCGGCGTGCATGGCAGGGCTACGATATACAGGGACCCGTGTGCGCCTGTGCGTTCGTGGGGGTTGTGCACGCTGGTAAGCGTGGCTGTCTGGAGATCCTGGCCACTGACAGGGGCTTTTCAGCCTCAGCGGGTCTGCGTGTCATCTGTCACTAGTGATCCATCATCGGGGAGAACCCAAGCTCATTGAGGCGGGATCTGGTCTCAGGGTGATAATGTCAGCTTGCTGGGCAGGAAGGGCAGCCTGACCGGCTGCCCAGAAATGCCAGCATTGGCCTAAATGTTGGAGGCCTGGCGAAGCACACGGTTCGTGTGGAAGCTGAAGGAGGCCATAGTGAAAAGCAGATGGAATTCATCTCCTCGGTATCCCTCTTAGCTGCAGCCCGTAGTTGTGGATGATACAGGCGGTGTGCATTTGGGCCTTTGGAGCAGCCGTGGAGCCTGGAACCCATGCTTGTTGTGAGAAAAAAGGCTTTCCAGTGCCGGGGGCCATTGAGGTCCCACACCGTGCCCTTGGGAGTAGGAGGCCACATTCGGGCCTCCTGCCAGCGGCTCTGCAGTCTTGAATTTTGAAGTAAAAACTCTTATTCCGCTTCCCCTGCCCAAGGTGAACAAAGTGGTAGTCGGGGAATCAGTCTTTGGTCGGGTTTTCTTTCAGCTCTCTTTGAACCTTGGGTTGTGGCTGCTTCTTTCTAACGTCTTCCTCTAAGAAGCGGCTGTGGTTCCTGAATGGGTTTCTGTGGCGTCTTATCTTTTCACTGAGACTGCGGTTTGCTTTTTGGGGTTTTTTTTTCTATATTTTCCCACCTCACTTCCCTCTTGCATGCTAGGCAGCTGTCAACAAGAAAGGCAGCGCCCAAGGACAGTTCAGTTCCTCTGGCCAGCTTGCTGTCACCTGTCTGTGGTCTCCTCAGCTGCAGATAGTTTCATCCAAGACTGGGAGCTTGACATCTCCCCCCTTGTGTGGCAGGACCCCTGTGTGAGTGACACTCACGTGCATCCGGCCCTGGGTTACTCTGCAGAAGATGGGGGCTGGCTTTTAGCGGGGCAGTGAATTCAGAATAGAAGTGTGTAGAACAAATGTCTTGGGTCCTCTACCACCCACATAGTACTAGGGATGGAGCCTCGAGCTTGTGCATGCCAGGCAGGTGCTCTGCCACTGAGCCCCACCCCACTACAACCAGCCCTCATGAAAATTGTGTAAGATAGCCTTTGTCTCAGGCAAAAGTCCATTGAGAGATGGAGTTAATCTAGTCCGCAGGGGCTGGGCACTGGTCACTGGCCTTTGTCTCCTGGGCTGTAGAAGGCTGGGCAGAAGTCCTCCAGAGGTGATGGTGGCTGGCAGCTGTGCTCTCCGTGTGCTTCCCGGCCATGTTGGCTGTCTGTGCATCTGCAGAGGCATGCGTTGTCTGCTTGAATGTCTGTCTTCCCTGAGCATTGCAGCTGCTGCAGTTTCAGGAATCCTGCAGGCCTGACACGGTCGGGGTCCTCTTTGGAGAGTTAGGGACATTGCTTGGCCCTGGCACGGGGCTCTTGACTTAGCAATGAAGGCTGGGTCTCATTTGCTCATGTCCAGACAGATCCATTTCTCTCTTTCTTTTCCCGGGCTCTGAGTCACTCACAAAGGGACTGTTCTCCAAAGCTTGACTTTGGGCTCATCTGTGGCTCTGAGATGGAAGCCTGATGGTGTGTGGAGGGCAGTCAGCTGAGTGCTCATGGAGCACCGACTGAACTTGGGCCTCTGTGTCCTCACAAGAAGGTGGCTCTTGCGTTTGTTCCTGAGCTGTGTCACTTGGACTTGGTCTTGAACTTAGGACTGAGACTTCGCTCTCAGAAGTGAAGGTGTGGAGTGTGTTTGGATATCGTCTGATTTAAAGTTTAATTTTCTTAAGTGAGTTTTCTGGAAAGCTCGTTATTTATAATCACTTCTCTAAGCCCTCATTTCCCTTTTTATTTTAAAATGTATAATGTTCAGAGGAGTTTTAGAAGTTTAAAAGTGTAGTTTATTTATTTTAAAGACCAAGGTTTTGGAAATGTGGGGAGGGACTGTGTAAGGGGGCCAGCATTTGGGATGTAAATAAATAAAATAAAAACCAAGGTTTCATTGTGTTGCTCACCATGGCCTAGGAGTTGCTATCCTCATGCCTCAATCTCTGGAGAGCCAAGAGGATATATGCACACCAAGTCTAGCTGTGGACCCATTAAATAGGCATGGCTTGCTTCAGAAAACCATTTGCTGTATGTGCTGATATGGGAGCTCAAGGGACGGTAGGGCTTCATCTACTGAATGCTTTCTGTTCCGTAGGTGTGGTCTCAGGTTGCTGACAGCAGTGTTTGCATAGTTAAATAGAAAGCCTTGGTTTTGAAAGCAGTTAAATCAAGAACTTTAATTGATATGAGGTACCAACTTGTAACCAACCCCAGCACTCAGGAGGCTGAAGAAGGAGGCTCTGACTTCAAGGCTGCCCTGACACCTCAAGTTGGTGCAAGAGAGCATTCAGACTGAATGGTGGTGGTCTGGGGTGTTGTGCAGAGCTGTGTAGCCAGTGATGTTGAACTTCAGATTATCTCCTTACTCCTTAAAGACACCAGTGCCTGGGAACCATCCCTGCGTTGTGTAAACGGAATCATAAATACTTGCCCTTTGTGCTGGGCTGCTTTCCCTCGGCTTGCTTTTAAGGCTTCTCTTTAAGAGTACACAGCACTCTGCTCTTTTATTATGGCTGAGTAATATTCATTCATCATGTGGATGGACCATAGTTTATCTGCTCACCATGGGGTAGAGCTTTGGATTGAGACTTAGTTGAGATCATGGTAAACTCCTGGATGCCTGACACTAACACATACTCCTTGGTACATTATCAGCAGATGGCTACCCCAAGGGACTTCATTCTCAGGATGGGCTGCTGCTTGGGGGTATTCAATGGTGCTGCATAGCTGTCGGGCCCTCTGGGTTCTGTGGTTACAGTGACAGGTGGAGCTAGCTGTGCTTCTGTCCTGCTCTGTGTGGCAGAACACAGTCCAGTGGCCCTGTGTGGGTTGGTTTTTTTGTTTTGTTTTTGTTTTTTTTGTTGTTTGTTTTGGCTTGGTTTGTTTTTTTCCTTTAAGGAGGTCGATGTTGAACTTCAGATCATCTGGCACTCCTTAAAGACACCAGTGCCTGGGAGCCATCCCTCCGTTCTTGGCCATCCCCTCAGCAGACACAATCAAATATCTGTCTCACTGAGTTTGTCTCAGAAATGGTGTGCTGCCTATGGGGTATATTGAGGTTCTGGTCTGGTTTTGGTGGATATCTGTACAGTTCCAGAGCTGTTCACCTGGGTTTGGCCATGTATGCCCTAGGTTAGCCTTGTGTAGACTTTGAACAATCTCCACAGACTATGAATAAACTAGTAAGCTTTTGCCTGAGATGGGCTACAGTTCCACTTGGCTGCTTGTCTCTGGTAAGCTCTTGCAAGTCATTACAGTTCAAAGGTCAGGTATTGAGGCATTTTTGTCCTGTGGGTATCATGTGAGGAATAGATGGCTTTGCTTGGTTTCTCTTTTAACCCTGACCCCTACACACAGTTGTCAAAAGCCCCTAGCATTCCAGAAGAGCTAGAACAGATTGCATCTTCATCAGTGATCCGAGACTGAGGGTGCCATTTTTTTCTAGGGCGGTCGGATCTCCTCCAGGTCCCTTGTACTGACTTCGATGTCTGTATTCATTCCTCCGTGTGTTTCTGTCTAGGTGGGAGTACTCCAACACAACATCCTCAGACTCTGTTTTAATGACCTTCTTAGTGGGATATCTCCTATAGCAAGCAGAAGCCGAGTCATGTCTTGCGATACAGCAGGCCCCCTTGAGCCACTGGTGTGGCCGTGTGGCTCTGAAGTGACTGTTTCTCCCCACACAGGGAGCTCTAAGGCTCTTGCTTTCTCGGTAGGCAGCCCGCATGCGCCTTCAGCATTTGAACTCCACCTGAGCTGTGTGCTGGAGCATCATGCTTGGGAAGCCGGAACCTGTCACAGCAGGGTCTGATGCATGGCACAGTGGCATTGTCTGCATGGGTCGCTAGCAGATGACCAGAAACAAGCAGTGACAAATCTCACTGCTTTTCTGAAGCCATTTTTGTTGAAGTTTGGTTCTGTCTGTTGTGCCTCCATCCTGTATGCCTGTATGCCTTTGGGTTGAGAGCACACTTAGGATATATAGTTTCTAGAACATTGGCATGCAGACTGCTACAAGTGCCACCTACATCTGCTGTGTCTGTTGACAAGATGGCTGTTGGTATCTGGGAGGCTAAGGGTAGATCACAGTACATTTTTTAAAAAAAGATTTATTTTTATGTTATGTGTATGAGTATTTTGCCTGTATGTCTATATCACATACATACCTGGTGTCAGTGGAAGACCGAAAAGACATCAGGTCCATGGGCCTGTAATTACTGCCATGTGGTTGCTGGGAATTGAACCCAGGTCCTCTGGAAGAGTAGCCAGTGCCTTTGACGTCTTTTTTTTTTTTTTTTTTTTTTTTTCGGCAGTTCTTGTACCCGCTGCTGAACTCACTCGTAGACCAGCGCTCGAACTCGAATCGCCTCTTGCTCCAGTGCTGATCAAGCTGCGCCACACGCCTACGTTCTTTAACCACATTTTAATTATTTTTGCCCAGGAAATATAATTTCTACATTAGGGTCCCCTCTCTTCTTATCAGGGTCAGATTTCAAGAAAAGCCTTCAACCCCCTGGGAGTTGAGCTGGGACCCATCAGGGTGAGCTGACTAGTGGGATGGCTGTAGGCTTTGACTTCAGACCTTAGCTGTACTTTTTGAGGCAATGCTAGCAAGGGAAGAAGGAACACAGAAGTATGGCCTGCCAAAGAGAATGTTACTTTGTCCCTTGAGAGGCTGGGACAGAACGCTTGTCATGAGTTCAAGGTTAGCTTTGGACACATAGTGAGATCCTGTTTAAAGACAAACAAAAAAGCAAAACGACCATCAAACTTTATAAAGCAGGTGACTCTGAGATTTGTTTGGGGTTGTTTAAAGTGAGGCCAGGAGGGACGTCAACATTCACTTGCAGTGGTTGGTCTTCTAATAGCCTACAGGGCACTTGGCTAGGGTGTGGAGGAACCTAGGTCGGTCTTGCACCAGCCAGCTTGCCCTCCACTCCTTGGCCACAGATAGAAAGGTACATGCTTGTCTTGATGTCCTGGCCTTAACCACCTTGTTTCCGTGGGGCCTTCTCAGGTCAGGTGTCTGAACTCCACTGCTTCTGGTCTCTCCTCTTCCCTCAGCCCCTTTGACCTCCAGTGTTTTGTACGTGGCCCCCAAGCATGCTCACAGGCTTTCTAGCAAAGCCAGCTGCTCCTCTGTCCCTCCTGAGCACGGCTCCCCCTCTAGTCAGGTCAGCATTTCCTCTGGACATGCCCATGTGTGTCTTGACACACACTTAAACGTTGCCATAACCACATGCATGTTACCTAGGAACTAGGCCACCCTGCCACATGCCCATGGTGTCTGCTCTCATCTTCAGATACACCAGTCTGCAGTCATTGCCCTTTGCCATTGTCTCATGTCAGCTAAGATGGTTTTTATTGATGGGAATTAAGTAGTTTCTTATATTAAGAAATGTTTTAAATTAATTTTATAATCAGTGGCCAAAATGGTACAAAAGGACCCTGAATGCAAAGTCCCCACCAGGGCCAGCTGGTCTTCTCTTCTTTTCCTAGGGCTTGGGTCCCTTAGGTTTGCATTTAAGGTGCTTGCTGTTAGGCCCTCCAGCCAGCATTCCAGAGGCAAATGCTATGTAGCAAGACTGTGCCTTAAAACAAAGAAAAAAACCCTCAAAACTCCAGTGCCTTTTCTCCAGCTTCCTAATCCCTTTTATAGAGCAGTTCTTTTTAGAACTTTTGAGAAGATTGCATGTACTTCCGTGTTTCTTCCTCACCCCTCCCATGGACTCTTCACCTGACCCACCTGTTTGAGTCTGACTGACTGTTCACCTTGCTCTTGTGGACGTGGCCATTTAGCTGCCTTGAGTGTTACCATCCCTATGCCATGATAAGTCTTGCTGAGTACTGACAGGCACTGTAGTGTGTGTGTGTGGGGGGGGGGGGGGGTCTGTGCTCTTTAAGACTGCAGCAGAGTGTGTCTGCGTGCTCCTGTCCCAATACCTGCCAGTGCAGTAACAAACCTTGGTCATTGCCATTCAGAGAGAACCATCCTTGGGGCCTTCTCCAGGTGATGTTGCACGTCTCCTCAGGTGACCTTGTTACCAGTTTGTCACTGCTCTTCCCACTAGTTAAGGGCTCTGTGGTCTAGAGTCAGCTGACTGAATGCTGATTGTAGGAGCTGCGTTTGTTTTCCCGTCTTTGGTTTTCCCCACAGTTTGACTGGTTATAACGGATATGAGCTTTGGTGTTTGGCCTAAGTAGATCACGTGTACTGAGAAGGGCACATATGTGATGCACGCATGTTAAGCATGACACCGCTTAAGTGAGGATGCTTCCCTGTATCTTCCGGTCAGAACTTGTTTAGTCTCTTGTCTGTTGACTCGCCCCAGTTGGAATTGGTTGGTGTGATCATGACACGCGTGGGCTGGTCTTTCTCAGCTGTGTGCTGGACGGAACTGCTCTGTAGTCAGGCACCCAGCACTGTCTGGATTTGCTGTTTTGTGGGTGTGGGGGAGGTTTTGTTGTTGTTCAGTTTTTAGTTAGTTACTTTGCTTACTTTGAGATGGAGTCTGTCTCTATAGTCTAGGCATTCCCGGAACTCATGATCCTCCTACCTCAGCCTCCCTAGGGCTAGGACTAGAGTTGTGTCCCAGCAAGCCGGCTCCTGTGGCGTTGTCCCAGGGTAAACTCTTAGCAGCCTTCAGTGGAGTCTAAGCCTTGGGCCTCTGGCACTCCTTCCTTGTCCAGGGAAAGCCAGCTTCTTGGTTTGGTGTGAGCAAGCATGGCTGTTGAGCAGTCCCCACATGGTGGTGTGTGGGTGGGGCTTAGCTGTCTGTACCACACTTGTGTGAGGAGGCTGCTTTCTCTTTTCTTTCTTTTAGCTGTATAATTCATGGTATTTTCAGCTTTGATTTTGCCATTCTCACTGATCACTGTGCTCCCTCCCCCCTTCACCCCCCAATCAGGGCTTGCCCTCCAAGTGGGCATCCCTAGTCAGCTGGCCTGTGGCAAGGCAAACTGCTTGTTCCTGCCCACCCAGATACCCAAGCTGTCTAGGTATCCTTGTCCCCGCTGAGGGCTACTTGGCAAGTCCTGTAGCATCATAGCCTGGGTTTATGTCCTCACATCCATGCCTGCTTCTCTCTTCCCTACTCTCTTCTGTCTCCTCTTGCTCCCAGCAACATTTACGGGGGCAGATACATGGGACAGTGTCTATGCATAGGACTCAGATGGTACCTGGGCATGTGCTGTGCACACACACCAAGGGCATGTGTGTGGCACATGCACTGCACATTCCTTCCTACGCTCGAGTCATTATTTATTGTTCAACCTGAACAGGAAACATCTTCCCAGCTTCCCTTAACTGTCCTTAGAGATCACAGCAGTATGTCTAGCTTGTGACCTTGGCCTGGGTCTGGTTTCTAATGACAGGTACTCTGGTGGTGCCTGCTTTCAGTCTTGGAAAGGTGCTGTGGTTTCCCCTGCCTGGCCTGCAGTTGTCAGTGTGGCGTGCCTGTCTCTGCACGCCATCGTCCCTTCCTGCTGTTCCCTGACTTCCCTCACCTTGCGCATGTGCAGGTATGGCTGCCTCATTGCCACTTACTGGCTCACACGCACACCTTTTCATTTCGTCCGGTAAGATCATAGGTGTGTGTCTTTGTGCTTCTGTTGAAAGACCACTTGCTGGAGCACAGAGATGATGATGCCCCGTGTCCCTGCACTGCGAGCTCCAAGAGACACGGGTGCGGGGCCGGTGCTGTGGCAGCTCCTGGTGTGCTCCGTGGCAGGGCGGGGACTGTGTTTCCCATGCCCTGTGGCTGTTCCCAGGGAGTTTGACGCTCTGTGCCCTACATGACGGTCTTTGACTTGATCTTCCCCCAACACTGGCTGTGCGTCTCTGGGGAAAACATTGCTGTATGGGGCCTCTGGCTCTGTGCTGTCTTCACTGCCAACACAGAACCCTCAGGATCCTGAGAGAGCTCGCCCAGTGATGCGGGCCCTGGGAGGCATGAATGGGAACATGTTAGCCGACTGCTCTCCTGTGCAACTTAGTGCCTTAAGTCGTTTTTGCAGAATAGCTATTGTTCCTGAGAAAGGCTTGTGAGCTGTGTTCCTTTTGTGTTCATGCAGCAGAGTGTGACAGGCTGGGTGCTGTGGTTGCTAACGATGGCAGGAAAGGGAGCAGGCCTGTGGCTTGAGTGGCTAGCTTATTCTCTTAGTCTAACTGGAGACACTGGGTTACCGTCAGAAGGGAGAGCCGTGGAATCATTTTCTGATTGTTTGTAATAAGCATGTCCTCAGGCCTGTACTGACGCATTACAGCGCGTGCAGGTGGGCCGTCCTAGGTGTGCCGAGGACAGCACAGGAGATCTGCCGTTGATAGCTAAGATTTGGTGTATCAAGAGAGGCCCAGTCCCTCTCCCATCGCTCTGGGCATGTGGGAATGATGCGTGCGTGGCAGCCTCATGGGCTGTGCTTGGTAAAGCTGAAGGGACGTTTTTTTGTGGTGTCAAGTGGCGGCTGGGGAAGGTTGTGGTGTGCCTGTGTGATGTGCGGTGCTGACAGTTGGCAGGTGTGGCATGTGGGGAGGGCAATCCTCTGAGAGCATGTGGGGGGTCGGGTGAGGGTGCCTGGACTGTAAAGAGAGCAGGAGCCACTGGAGCCATCGGGGTGTTCAGGGAGGCCCTAAGGATCCTGGCTTCCCTTCAGAGTCAAGTGAGATGTGAGGTAGAGAGCACAGGTCCAAGAAAGGAGGAGGATGATAGCCCACACCTGCCCATCACTGGCTCCAGTGCAGCCCAGAGGTGTGCTGAATTGTCACCACAGAGTTAGTTGATCTATGTTCCTCTTTTGACACCAGGAAAATAGGTAAGCCTTAGCAGTTTGCAAAGGTGGCATCAGCTAGTGGCTGTTTTTATTATGTGAAGACAAAATGACGGCATTTGTTTTAATTCATTGTTAGAAATGAAAGGAATCTCCAGAGAATGAGGGTAGAAGGCAGCTTTGGTCTAGGAGGAGGCAGAGGTGGGCAGGGCCATTCAACAGAGTGGGCTCCGCTGTCTGCGCCCACGCAGTACAAGCCTGTCAGGGTAGAGAGGGTCATTCTCTCCTGTTCCTGCCTTGGTCCCCTGACCTCCTCATCCCTTCCTGCATGTCTTCTGAGTTCTATCTGCTGCTTTTCTGCCCCTGAATAAAGGTTTTGTGTACTCTGAAGGCTTCCTTTAACAGTCATGGACTTCTGTTTTCTCTGTCTTCCTTCCCACTGTGTGGTCTCATGGCGGGGTCACAGACACACACACACATACACACGAGTGGGTTCTTGTGTCAACAACAGAAGCCCTAAGTCCCATAGTACAGTATAGTAGTCTGTTTCAGTGGGAGGAGCTTTTTTTATTTTAAAATCAAAATGAAGCTAGAGGCTGGGCTGGAGCTCAGTGGCAGAGGACTTGCCTAGTGTGTACAAGGCCCTACACCTTAGTTTATCATACAGATACACAGAGGGGACAGAGGAAGGGAGGGAGGGGAGAGGAGAGGAGGAAGGAGGCAGGAAGTGGTGGGGCATACCAGTAATACCATCATTTGGAAGGCTGAAATAGGAAGACCCCAAGTTCAAGGCCACTTGAGCTCCAGAACAAAACCATTGGAGTGACTGACTGAGTGCACAGTCCTTTTCGGTTTGCCTGTGTTCTTACATTTGTGGCTCTTTGTCCCTTGGAAGCCCAGCTTGGTGCCATGTTCTTTGAGCATGTGCTGCACACACAGCTTTTGCCTGTGTCCTCAGCGGACATGGTCACCGAGTTCAGCGCGCTCGTTGATTGTTTTCTTCCTCTTCTGCCTTTGAAAAGGAGAGCGCTGTCCAGCTGTTCTGTACTTCCCGTCTGGCTGGGCTCAGGATTTTCTTGTGGTTTTGATGGGTCTGCTGTGTCTGTGTGCTCTCCTGAGCTTGCCTGTTGGGTGTTCTCTGGACATTTTGGAGCTGTGAATCTATGCCTTTTACTGAACTTGGGGGTTCAGTAACACATTCCAGCCGCATGTGTGTTCTGTGAGGATGCAGTCACAGGCATCCCCAAAGATGTCCTCTCAGCTCTTTCCTCTTCTGCTGTGGGGACATTTTCCATGGATCCGTGTTCATCATGTGTCGCCATCTCCCTGCTGCTAAGCCCTCCAGTGGCTTTTTAGTTCAGAAATAACATCTTCTGGTTATGAACTTTCCACATTTAAAACTTCATTTTCTTGAGGGGTTTGGTAGCAGACAGCTTTAATCTCAGCACTCAGGAAGCAGGTGGATCTCAGTAAACAGACTGAAACCCTCTTCCAAACCATGTCCATTTTCTCACGTGCCTTTAGTTCTTCAGTCTGTGCTCCCCTTGAATTGCTTAGTGACACTGTCTGCTGTTTCTACCTGAGACTCTCGGCCAGCTTGGTCTTTGCCAGGAGCCTTTTTCTCTGCCAGGGGCCTGTTTTTGTGTTTGCTGGTGTGTGTTGGTTCTGGTTGCTCCTTGGATTCTGTGAGGGAGATAGTGTAGGAACTGTGGGTGTGGTTCTGGAGAATGAGGGTGCTTAGTCGGCTGGGCGTGCCACATGCTTTCCTTTAAGCCCATGATGAGCTGTGATCTCCCTCAGCAGTTGTAGCTGTCGGGATCACAGAACGGTGCTGTGTTGTCTGTCACAGGGACTCAGGCAGGGGCTTTTCAGATGTGCATGGTTTATTGTCTGCTCACCAGGAACAGGAAAGGACTCAGCAAAGGAACCTGGTAACCTGAGGTCCAGTTCTAAGTCATGCCACAGGATTCAGAGGGAGAGTTCACACGTGGTTGTTGGATAGAGGTGGCCCAAGCCAGTCACAAGTCTGAATGACAGTACACAGCAAGTCACCATGTTGACATCTTCTTGTGGAGAAAGATGGTGAGTCGGGGCTGGCTCTGCACAAGGTGCTCCTGGAGAGTGACAGAGGCTGGTTATGGCCTGGGTTGTGCTGGTCTCTGTCACCTCGGGTGCCAGACACTCAGCAGTCACTAAAGTCAGAGCCAAGCCAGAGGCAGGAGGTCCTGGTGGCAGATGTGATCACCAAAAGGGACCTTGTTGGTAGTGTACGTGGCTCATGTGTGTTGAGTTGAGGTATGTTGGAGACCGGTGTCTTCTGAGCTGCTGGGAGCTTTGGTTTTTAAAGCCCTTGAGCACCTTTTTGGTCCCCACTTTGGATTGTTGGGGGTCCCAGGGCTTTGCTGGTTATACCTAGGCACTTGCTCTAATATCAGCACTTGCGTTATTCTGTGTTCTAAGTACTCACTGTCCATATGAAATGTCTTGGAACCAGCCTCCTGCCTGAGTTTCACAGAATTCTTTCTGAAATGTGGCACAGTTGATAGGTAGGGTTTGGGTGTCTCTCTTAGGGTGTGTATGTGGGAGGGTGTGTGTGTGCAGTTGTACTGGACCATACCCTGGATAGCTTGTGGGTTGGTTCCCTCTGGCCTTCCCTGATGACCACAGCACAGCTCACAGGATAAGATCCTACCTCTCATCCTGGGATAGTCTCACTAGTCTGCTGCCTTTGATGCTGTTGAGCTTATCATTGTTTGAAGAGGGTTCGGGCTGGCTACTGATAGTTGTTTTGATGCTATGGAACCCATGTCTGGGGCTATACAGCAGACTCCTTAGCCCTTGTCTCTTGTGGAGGTCCATCTCAGGCTACACAGCAGTCCCTTTAGCACTTTGTTGTGGAGGTCCATCTCAGGCTACACAGAAGTCTCTTAGCCCTCTTAGTTGTGGAGGTCCATCTCAGGCTACACAGCAGTCTCTTAGCCCTCTTAGTTGTGGAAGTCCATCTCAGGTAGCTGAGTCATTAGTGGATTTACTGTGACTCGACCAATTTTTTATACAGAACTCCAAGGTGGAAAGATGTTTCTGAGCCAGGTTGTGGTCACAGCCACCTGGGGGCCTGATGTGAGAGCATTGCTTGAGCCCAAGACTTAAGGGACTTGGGGATAGCCTGGACAAAGTAGTAAGACCCCTTCCCATTTGTTAAAGAAACATATTCCTAGCCAGAATTCACTGTAACAGTATCCTGTGTGGTTTGTCTTTAAGGCCAGCAATCCTTAAGATAAACACCCACAACTAGTGCCTCTCTCCTGTCCTGGGTGTGGGGTTGGGGCCTGACTCCCACTTGCAGTTGTGGAGCAGAGGATAACACACGCTGCCTGAGTTTAGGTGTCCTGGGTTTCTGGCCTGTCAGGTTTTCTAGGGGCGGAGGGCTGAGATATGGTTTGCTGCTTTATTTTAGATGGCAGATATTGGTGTATTGGAGTGAGCTTCTTGTACCAGGGTTCTCTGTGCCCGTTAAACGCGGCCTCTGGAGGAGGAGGAGATATAGTTCATCAGTACTGCTCTTCCCGAGAACCTGGGACCTGGGTTTGAGTTTCAGCACCTACAGGCAGCTTACAAAATGTCCGTGATCCCAGTTACAGGGTAACTCATTCTGTTTTGGCCTCTGAGGGCCACATCACTAAGCATGGTGATGCATGTCTTTAATTCTAGCACTTAGGAGGCAAAGGCAGGTAGATGTAGATGTCTGTGGGTGGCCTGGTCTACATAGACGGCTCTAGACCGGCCAAGGCTCCATAGGGAGACCCTGCTTCAAACAATAACCAACAAAACTTATGGGCTGGAACGATGACTCGGGCTAAGAGTACATACTGTTCTTCCAGAGGACCTGAGTTGGATTGGCAGTGCCCACATCAAGCAGTTCACCAACCATGAGTAACTATCTCCAGGAGAAACCTGCCTCCTCGGACCTCTGCAGGCACCTGCACTGGTGCACACACCCACACACAGAATTTATAAAATGTAAAGTTGACCTCTGAGCATTCCTTCATGGTCATGCTCATGGTCATTCCTCACTGCTAACAGTGGATCTTTCTTTGCAACCGTTGCACTTCCTACTTCCACCACCCTAGCCAGGCAGCCCCTAGCACCCGTCATAGAGGAGACACTGACGCTGGAGCCTGAGTCCCTTCTGCCTGCTTATGTCTTCTGATGGGCTCTGCGTGACAGGCCCCATTCTGGGCTGCTCCTCAGAGCCAGCAGCTTTAGTCTTGAGGTTCGGACATTCTGTTCGAGAGGCTGCCTGCGCCCTCCAGCTGAATGCACAGCCATTGTATGGCCTAGGGTCCCAAGGGCAAGAGTGCAGGCCACGGCTCTTGGCTGTTGGAGGCTGATGGGGTTCACCACCCTGTTCATCTCTGTCTCCAGTGCCTGGACTCGCTGTGGAAACCTGGAATGCAATGCTGGGCAGTAATGTTGGCACATAAGGCAGAAGCTATAAGCAGCGAGGCAGTAGCCAGCCCCAGTCAGTGGGGGAGTGGGGAGAGAGGCGGGGAGTGAGTGGAGCAGGTTATTACTTTGAGGGGCATCTTCTGTGCACCAGCTCAGCCCTCAGTCACACACATCTGTGGAGACATGTTTCAGCACCATAAACCAGCAAGTGCAAGGTGCCAGGAGGAGCCTGTTACACAGTTCCCACCTCCGCTCGCTCGCTCTTGCAGTCAAGGCGGCAGGGTTCCTCCAGCAGGCCAGGGCTTTTTGCTGGCTGCATTAAATAGCTGGCCATTCAGGGTGTGGGACCAGTTTGTGATGGGGTGTCTGTGTGTCCTACCGAGCAGCCCCACTGGCCGTGGAAGAACTGCTCTGCTAGTCCCTTAGGAGTCCCTCCCAGTACCTCTGCTATAATCAAGCAGTCTGTCTCCCATCTGTCTCTTTGTCTCCATTTTTCTCTCTATCTAGTAAGAAACATTAGAAGGAAGGTTTTGTGTGGAAAGTGGTTTTTGGTTAGCATTGGCGTTCATTTGGCCTAAGTCAGCAAATAGCTTTCACTATTAAACTATTTTCTCGTTCTGGTTTAGAGACACATAATGACTGTTTTAGTAAAATGCTTACAAAGCAGTTTTCTTTTTCTTTTTTCTTTTTTTTACATTGACTTGAAAGCATATAGCAGATGTTACTGTTTCCTGCTAGGCCTGACTGGTGCTTGACTAGACTGTGTTTGGGTTGTAGTGCCAGCTCCTGCTGCCTTGGCTCTACGCACTGTCATGCCTAAAGCCACATCCCCGGGATTTGCCAGGATTTGGTAGCTGTTCCTGTCAGTTAGGTCCATGGTGGTTTCCTGACCACTGTCTCATCTTTTCTACTTGATCACCTTGAAGTTGTGATCTTCCCAGTGAGAAACAAGGCATCTGGGGTCTTGATCAGGTGTCTACCCCTCCCACAGTCCTGGGGACAGTGCCCTGGGGACCTAGTTTGTGTGTGAGTACCGTATGGAGGTTGTAGAAAGGCCCACAGCTCTGTGTGCCTTTCTGGGCTGCTCAGAGTCGGTAGGAATGCATCTGTATGTACACTATAACTTCTTTTTCTAAAAGTAATGTCTGCTCTTTGAAGAAAAGTTGGAAAATGGTAACCTAGAAAATAAAGTCAGACATGGTGGTGTGTGCCTGTAATCTCAGTACTCAAGAGGCTGAGGCTGGAGGATCACTGAGTTTGAGGCCCTTTTGGGTCATTAAGACACTGTTCTAAAAACTTAACTAGGCTTTGGCTGCTTCGCACTGTTACCTCTGTTCTGATGCCGCTGCTACTGAGGTGCTTGAGCAGCTCCACTGTGGCTGGGGGTGTCATGCCCAGTTCCTTTGCAAGCTGCTGCAGGAGCAGCTGGAAAGGAGGGCTCACTTCCTGCTTCCTGCATTGCCTCCTGCCTGCGGGCTGGGTCCTGCTACCCTGTCACATCTGGAGAACTACAAGAAACAGGAGAGAAGTGGGACTGTCCTCCCAACATCCTGTGACCAGACCACCTTTGCCAGCTCTTCCTGATCCTGTCTCCTGGGATCATGACTGGCCTTCCCTGAGATCATGGTTCAATTCCAGTTACCCTTTCTGTAATCATGACATCTTGATGTCTCCTTGGTGACAACTGAGACCACATTTATAGCTCTGCTTGATGGAGTCCCCCTTATAACAATAAAGTCTATTTAAACCTTGCTAAACAAATAGTGGTCACCCATATAAATGCCATAATAGTAGTCACCCATTAAATGCCATAGTAGCGGTCACCTATGTAAATGCCATAGTAGTAGTCACCTATGTAAATGCCATAGTAGTAGTCACCTATGTAAATGCCTTGAACTCCTTTTGAGTTTTTCTTGTCTCTTTCTGGTGCCTATCTGCTTGTAAATACACTTTCCTCTTTTCACTGCCTGTGAACATTCTGTATACTTTCTGTTTCCTCGGATTCTGTTTAAAGGACTCTTGGTCTGCAGTCAGATGGTTGTGGCTTGTCTGTGTCACTTGTAAATTTGTTGCATGTTGATGTCATTGGTTTTCACCCTGTGAAGGTGAGTTGTGTCTTTCTACATACAAGTCATTGGCCTTGTCACTGGTTGGTGACAGCTTAAGAATCTGTTTAGTCTTCCAGATAGCTTTAGATGGTCAGAAGATGCAGAGGTGTCACAGATAGCTGTGCCCTGCCTCTTGGCTGTCCAGCAGTGACACCAGTTGACACTGGCCTGCCTGTCTTGAAGTGATGATTTTTTGTTTTACTGAAGTTTAGGTGATGAAACGACTTCTTAAACTGTCATTGCTAGTTTTAGGAGAGGTGATGGCCTGCCATGGACTTACAGGGGTCTGTTTGAAGGAGTAGAGACCCCTTAGATTCTAGCACGGAATGTGGACATTGAGTTGTGCCCAGATGCCCAGGAGGGCAGGGAAGCTCTGTAGGACCCGTGCCTTGCAACCTTTCGGTGTGGTCTTGTCTTTTCACTGTGCTGTCCTCGGCAATACTGCAGTCCACTGGGGTGCCTTAGCAGACACACTGTGTGTGCCACAGCAGCAGCAGCAGTGTCTGGTTTCTGACTTCCAGCTGGGTAAGCTCAGTCAGTGCATTGTATTATCACTGAAGCCCCTGCTATTATCCCCATGTTGCAGCAAAAGAGGCTGAGGCAGGACAGGGTGAAACCTCCTGAGCAGTCTCCTCAGTGGGCACGGCTGTGCTGCTGGCTGCGGCTGTGTGCCCGTGTTCTTCCTGTCTTCCCTTCCTCCTCTCCCTCCTGTTTATTTTAAGACAGGGTCATGTTATGTGGCTCAGGCTGACCTAGAACTTGTGACTCTCCTGCCTCAGCCTCCTTGAGTACTAGAATCATAGATGTATGCCACTATGCCAACTGGTCCCTCAACTCAGGTGGCTGCCGTGTTTCCCATTTTTCTTCCCAGTGGGGCATGTAGCCCTAGACAAAATGTTGGGAGCTGTGCTTGAGTTTGATTTGTAATGTGGAGATTTCTAAAGAGTGTGTTCCAGATCCATGAATATTAAAGTGAATTTACATGCAGCTTTAAAGAAGCCTGTGTGAGGTTTTTATTAGGGCACACAATCTGTCCTTATCTTAGGGACAGTTACTAGCTGTCATGATGGGACTGACCCTGGCCATGAAGCCACATGACCTCCATGACTTAACTGGAAGGGATGCACGTCCATTTGATCTGATTGTCCACATGGACCCAGGTTTCTCCTTATGTCCCTTCTGGGGCAGGCCTTTGGTCTGACCCCGGTGTGATCCTTTATTTGAAATGTCCTGGTAGTGAGGAGTGTGGAATTTCAGGGTCTTCCTCGGAACTGAGTCAGAACACACATGTGCCATGGTCTAGAAACTCTTGTTTTGTTGTGTTGTTTTGTTTTACATGGTCCTGGGGATCAAGTCTAGGCCTTGTATGTTCCAGGTGAGACTCTGAGCAAACTGAGGACACTCTCCCCTCTTCACTTTTTGAGACAGGCTGTCACTAAGTCACCCAGGCTGGCCTTGGACTTAGTCTCTAGCTTGAACTGGCCCTGAACCGTCCGTCCTCTTGTCTCCTGATTATCTGAGGTTACATGCCTGTGCCTCTAGGTGAGACCTAAAGGTCCTTACATAATGGGTCTGGATGCACTGGCTTGTATCTACATACCTAAAAGGTAAACTTCAAGAGCCAGGGGTATGCTCCTGGGGACCAGGCACCTAAACTGTGCTCCAGCAAGGCACTTCTGAACAGGCAGCGGCACTGGAGCGCAGATGAGCTTCCTGGGGCCCTCAGGAGGGAGGAGCATGTCCTGGTCTTGGAGCAGCTGCTGAGCATCAGATCTGCCTGTAGCTGGGGCCTCAGCAGAGCAGCTGAGACCCTAGTGATGCCGGCCAAGCAAGACATGAGTCCAGTGAATCACCTGGAAGTCACTGGGTGCCATGGGGCCATGGGAATATCCTACAGATGCCTGCCTAACGTCTAAGTGGAAGGCATTGTTTTATGAGCAGGGGATCCCTCAGTGAACAGAAAGGCCATCAATGAGATGAGGCACTGAGGGAGCCACATGGAGAAGGAGCAGAGTCAAGGTCCTCTAGAAGGGACTGTGTGTCTGCTGGGCCGGGGTGAGAAACGGGTTGAGGTGCCTGCCTGGGTGTCTGCACTGGGCCGCAGGCCCTGGTGGTTTTGGCCATGATGATGAAAGGACAGTTAGCTGAACAGCAGAGCCTCTGACCTTCCCATGAAAGTAAAGTGAAGTGCTTTACTGAGAGAGGATTGGAATTCACAGGAAGCACTGGGGAAGGGGGTACCTTGCTTAGTCTAAGGCCTTGCACAGGATGGGAGGAGGACATGTGCACATGGGCAATGGGCCGCTGCTGAAGTGAGTCAGAGAGCCTCTGAGTCGAACTGCGGGTCATGTGGACAAGTTACTCTAACCAAAAATAACCTAAAACAGCACTGCTGGGAATTCCAGTTGAAGACAGCGTCCAGTGTAAACAGAAGAGCAAGAGGTGAGAGGAGGAAGACCAGACAGACAGATGGGCAGACAGACAGACCATTTGGCCTGGAGTCATCACTTCTAAAGCATTTTTTTCCCTGCCTGTGTTTTCATCAGGCAGCTCACAGCTTTGCCCTGACCTAGACCTGGCCAGTTGCTGGCCTGGGGACAGCAACCCTCAGCTCTGGGCCGACTCTACATGAACACAGGAAGTGCTTCCTGTTGTTGTCACTAGAGTCCCCAGGGGACACGCTGATGCTTTGTGAAGTGGTCCTTATCTTAGCCTGGGTCTTAGTACCTGGATCACACAAGGACAATCCCCTGCAGGATGGCCTGGGTATATACTGCTACCCTGGTGAGTCCTGTTGTCAGCACACCCTACCCTGTCTTCATCTCTAGGCTTGGGGTGGGGAGCTGGGGTTTGCTAATAGCTCTCTGGTGATGGGGGTCAAAGGTCTCCTGTGACTGGTTAGAACACCCCTGACCTCCTCTTGGAACCAGGATGTAGTGTCAGGAGCTGTGGGAGTCAAGCAGCCAGAACAGGCTGCTGCTGGCTGGTGGCCATGTACTGAAAGGTTGTATCTAGCTGCTCACAGTCTCCTGATAAGGCTGTGTCTTGTCCACACTTTTTGGATTGGTTAGTGGAGAAGGCATTCCTGTTGTAAGTGTTCACCTGCTGAACAGTGGAGCTGTGAAGCTTCAGGTGCCCGGCTGTGTTGTCAGCCTGGTTTGGAATTCAGGGCACCTTCCATTCTGACTTCCTGGTGCCAGGGATCACGGGCATATATGAAATAGTAGCTTTATAAACTTAAGGGCTCTCTGGCATCTTGTATAACTTTATTAGTATTGTGTGCACATGGTGTGGGTACATTGTTGTCCTAACATGCATGTGGGGGACAGAAGACAGCCCTGGGGAGGAGGTCCTCCTACCCTCTTAACGTTGTTTTCAGGGATTGAACTCAGACTTGTGAGTCAAACGTCTTTATTCACTGAGCCCTTTTGCCCAGCCTCTTCATTGACTTCCTTCCCTCCTTGCCTGCCTGCCTGCCTGCTCTGAGACAGAATTTCATGCAGCCCAGGTTAGCATTGAACTTGTTATATAACCAAGGGAACTCTGATTTTTGACCTCTCTGTCTCTACCTCCTGGGTGCTAGGATTACAGGTTTGCTCCATCCTACCTCTGTCTTATGGAATGTTGGGCATCAAACCTAGGAAGTCATGTATGCTAGGCAGGCACTCTGCCAACACTCTCAGACCCAGTTGAAATTTCTTGATAGCTTCTTGGTAAAGTTAGCCATAGTGAATTGTCTTTGTAAAGTGAATGAATGACTAGGATTTATTTTCTTGAGTTTAGCTGAAGCTCCTAGAGACTGGCTGGTGGCACATTGATTATTGGTATCTGTTGTGTTCCTCTGAACACCAGGATGCAGAGTGAGCCTTTGGTGGCGGCGGGTGGTGGTGGTGGTGGTAGGACAGAGCCTCTTTATATAGCCCTGGCTGGCCTGGAACTCACAATGTAGGTTGGAACAGCCTCTAACTCATGGAGGTCCACCAGCCTCTGCTTCCCAAGTACTGAGACTAAAGGTATGTCTTCATGCCTGGTCAAGAGTAAGCCTTCCTGACCCCAGTTTAGCCAGGTTTCTGCTGAGTGGCTCTGACGCCGGGCAGCAGTCGGTGCCTTCTTTATTCACAGGCCTACCTCAGCTGCAGGCCTCTGGACCTGCCATCTACCACCACCGGGCAGGTAACACTGGGAAGCCATGGGCAAAGGACTAGGATTTCAGGGGCAGCATATCCCAACTGCTCACTGCTCAGGTTCAAGGCTCTGGATCAAGAGTAGCTGCTAGCTCCTCAACTTCATGGCCCCATGGTACACAAAGCAGGCCGCTCGGTTGTGGAACCTACAAGTCTTTTGCCAAGATTTAAAATCTTGAGCCTTTTTCTAATATTAGAAAATTTGAGATCTTTTTTTTTTTTTTTTTAAGATTTTATTTATTTTATGTAGGTGAGTGAGTACACTGTAGCTGTCTTCAGACACACCAGAAGAGGGCATCGGATCCTATTATAGATGGTTGTGAGCCACCATGTGGGTGCTAGGAATTGAACTCGAACCTTTGGAAGAACAGTCAGTGCTCTTAGCCACTTGTGGGGAAAAAACACACGTGTGGTGGGGAGACAGGGGTTGGGGCCTGGGGCCCGGGGCGCACACAGCAACAACCCTTGGGCCAGCGGTGGAGGCGGCCCTCTGGGGTGCCAAGTCAGTGGAGTCCCCGAGGCTTTTCCCACGGGCAGGTTCCCACATACTTGAGAAAGTCCAAGGTTCTAGAGGCTGGAGGCTTGTTAGCAGTGAGACCAGAAGACAGGTGGACTCCAAGAGATCAAAGCTTTATTGTCCATGGTGGTAGTTGGATCTAGATGTGAGTATGCCCCCCCAGGAGCCTGGGGAGAGCTGGCTTATATAGAGGGTGGTTAGGAGGAGGGACCAGGGAGGAATAAATTATCTAGGCCCCCTGGCCTTATTAATATGTAAATCTCTCAAGGCAGAGGCCTGTTAGTCACACCCTCTACCTGTGTCTTATGTGACTGGTGGTACAGGTTAAATGGAGATGAGACTGTGTGTCAGGGCCCTGGGTTCTGGGGGTGTGGCCAAACACTTGTAGTCTCGGGGTCCCAGGCCCGTGCCAACCCAAGATGCTCTTCTACAGCCCAACAGCCACTGAGCCATCTCTCCAGCCCTGGAAATTTGAGATCTTTAGACTGATTGAAAGCATTGCTATTTTAAAATTTTACATCTAGTCTATTTGTGCTGTAAAGTTCTTCCAATACTGATGGGGGAGGAGGGGAATTGAGGATACTGCAGTTCCTTTCCTTTCCAAGGGCCAGTCTGCTGACAGGGCTTGTGGGCCCAGTTCCATGTTTACATGTGAGAATCTTCTCCTTATACCCAGAGAAGACACGGTGCTGTGTCACAGTCCAGCTGTGGTGTCCCATGGTGTATACACAGGGTCCCTGGCTCTGGATAATGACGGTTTCAGTGTTAGTTCTCTTCCTGTGTAAAAGCTTCGATGTGGTGAATCCTACTGTGTTACAGAACCTTTCCTGGAGAGGTGTGGAGCACATCTGCTCACCCCAGATAGGGATCCCAAGACAGACCAAAGGACAGATACCAACAAGTCCAACTTGAGTTTTATTGGGGCTACTTATAGGAACATAAATGACTCAAAGACAGTTCCATCACCAAGGCCCACCCAGCACGGGTGACAGCTCACAAAGCTGGGAACCTGGAGCACACTAAATGGCCTACAGGTAACTTGAAAGGTTGGGTAGTGTTCTTTCCAAGTGATGCAGTTGGTCTAAACCTCTTTCAGGCAGCTTGGTCTCCGAGTCTTTGCAACTTGTTCTCTTGAGAATCATCTTTCCATCTCAGCTTCACTGCCATATTTGCTCCTCTGAGAGTATTTGCTGCTTGGCTTTCTTCTATCTGAAAGGGCTTTCAGCTTTTGTTGTTTATTCTGGCAGGGAGGGCTGGGCCTAGTGAATCTGGTCAGTTTCAGGAACTTCCTGAAGCTGTCTTGAGTTGTCTACCTTCCTGTTCAGAGAGCTTCCTCCCAGGATGGTATGTTTCAGTCTAGGAGGAAGATACTACAGAGCAATCCTTAGAAGTGGAATTGTGGGATTCTCTTTGAGCTGTTCAAGTTGTACCTGGACAGATGCGCTGTTCTCTGCCTTTCTGTGGCTTTCAGAGCTCTATGGAATTTGTCACAGGAAAGCATTTAATTTAAAGCTGTACAAACAGGGTTTTGCCTTAGATGAAAGCATTGATGCATGCCACCCTGGCTAGGACTGGCGTTCTGGATGGTTGATGACTCAACCTAGACAGACGCCAAGGATCACTGATGGGTCTGGGGAGAGGAGTCGACAGGACGTATGCTGTGTTATGGTAGGGAAACTTGAAGCCATGTTTGTGTGTGTGACTTTCAACAAGAGACAGTTGTGTAGAAAAAAGTAAGAAGATGATATTCTGTCTCCTCAGATGGCTCCCAGAACGGAGACCCCTGTCAGCAGCGTCAGCAACAGTCTGGAGAACGCATTGCATACATCAGCACATTCCACGGAGGAGTCCCTGCCCAAGAGGCCTTTGGGAAAACACGGCAAAGGTGGGTGAGTTATGCTGGACACGAGTGGGAGATCCCAGGTAGAGGAGAAGGCATGCACTGCACAAGACATAGTCTCTTCAGGTGTGCTCAGTCAGACTGTTCTTCTGATTCTCCCAAGGAACTCATGATCACACTTCAGCAATATGAACTTTAAACACTCGTGTTTACTAAGGGAGGGAAACAAGGTTTAAATATCTTCTGCCCCTCACACCAGAACAAAGCCTCAAATCTAAAGCAGCTGAGCCAGAGAACACTTCTTTCCCAACCAGACAGGCTTCTAAGTCTTACTCCATGCTGATGTGGTGACAGGTACTCCTGTTGTCACTCAGTGCCTGCCACCAGCCTTAGTGAGGTCCCATACTGCCTATGCCACTGAACAAGAACCATTGTAAAGAACGTAACTGGAGTGTGGGTTGCTTGGTGTGGACCTGCAGCTGATGGAACCTTTCACCACAGGTCCGGGGCCTTCTGACTTTCTGCCCAGATGGGCTCAGGAAGCGTCTGGGTGGTCACAGCGGTGACTGGGTCTAATTTAAACTGGCTGAGGGTATTGGTGAGACTAAACCTTAGCAGAGTTAGGCAGAGAGACTCCTGGGAGACTGCCCAGGCCTACTCCTCACAGATGTGTCTGTCCCTTCTGTCACTTGAGCAGTCCTTCTGCCCTTCTCCAGTGCTTGTGTCCCAGCTGCCAGCTTCTTATCTCACAGCTGCGTTCTGTGCTGCTCTGACAGCCTGTGCTCACTCTGTGTGCACTGCTATCTGCTCTGCTAAGTTGCAGCTCAAGGTCGTCTGCTTTCTTGCTGCTGTGTCACACATGTGTCTTGAGACCATGGTACAGTGGAGAGCAGTGGGTGACAGATCCTGTGAAGCCTGTTTTCCCACCTGGCACTGGCTGCAAGGTCACAGTACACGTGTTGAGGGTTGTTCCCAGGAGACTGTGTTCCTCTGTTGACCGTTTGTCCTCCAGGTCTTCTCAGCAATGCTACCCCAGAATGGAGTTTGCATCTGGAGTGCAGGGCTGCCTTCTGGGGAGAGTGAGCTGAGAGCAGGGCTTCCCATGAAGGCTGCTTCCCCTGTGCTGTACCCTCCAGACCTGCAGAGCATCTACCTTGTACCACAGTGCTTTTTCTTGAGACATAACCAAGGGGATGTAGGGGTATAATTTCTCTCTTCTCTTCTCCCTCTCCCTTCCCTCTCTAAGCTTTATTTTATTTCATGTATATGGGTGTTTTGCTAGCATGTACGTGTGTGTGATGTCTGTGTAGTACTTGTGGAGGCTAGAAGAGGGTATTGGCACCCTGGGACTGGAGTTATAGATCTCATTAGATGGGGTTCCGGGAACAGAACCCAGGTCCTCTAGAAGAGCAGCCTGTGCGCTAACCACTGAGGAACCTCTCCAGCCTCTGGGTATAATTTTAAAACATGGCTGTTACCTATGTTTCCCTGATTGTATGTGTAAATGCCAAGGAGGATGAAGGCTGAGCAGATGTGGCACTGGCTGTGGTGGAGCACACTGTGGGCTGTCCTGTAAGAGTATGCTGCTCACTCTCAGCCAGCCTAGCATCAGTCATCAGCCAGCACCAGGAGTTGTTCTCCTCAGCATAGGCAGGCGAGCTAGCTCCATGTTCAGTACCTTTCTCACGGGCCCTTCTCGGTGCTGAGCTCTTTTCTCTGCTGTCTTAGGAGTTTTAGGGCAGTATGATGGAACTACAGAATGCTCAGGCACTGGACAGAATCCTAAAGTGTCTCGTGTTCCTACTTTCTCACATGTTCGTAGGAACCTGGGAGCATGGAACTGAAACTCTTATTCCCACAGTAATACACCCTGCTCGGCAGATGAAACTTAAGCCACAGGTGAGCTGTGTCTGAGAGCCTGCTGGCGTGAGGAGAGGAAAGGGAAGGGTTAATGCCAGCAGTGCACTCTCTCTCCTGGTGCTATCTCTTACTTTTCTGTGTAGGAGCAGAGGTATTGGTTTGGTGTGGGAAGTTCATAGGCTTGGTGAGTGTTTGCCCTTCCTCCCTCCCTCCCTCTCCCACCCACCCACCCCCTGACATGGTTGGGGACCATAGTACAGAGAGCTCATCTCAGATCCCAGTCCCTGTGCTAGTTGTTACAAGTAAGGGGTTAGGGGCCTACCGGAGTGCAGGTGGAAGAGGAGACACCCAGTGATGCTCACTGTGGGTGGGGCTGGGGTGGGGTTGATCTGTGCCTGTGCATCCAGAGCTGGAGTAGCTCGCCTGTGTCTGACAAGACAGTTGAAGGTAGGCTGCTTCTGTTGCCTTGATTAAACTGCAGACCTGAAACATCTCAAAACTTGGGTTCTCCGTACTCTTAAAATGGTAGACTTGAAGGAATTTATGTTTGCAGGTGTCACGTCTGTAATAAGTATCCCAGGAGACAAAGTGGAGGCTCTCAGCCTGGGCAGTGTTTGGTTCTGGACCACTTGGGCTTACAGCTTTGTTATATAATGTTGTCATGTTAAGAGCAGCTAAACTGAACCAACCGCAAGAGTCTTGGGCTTTTAATAAAAACGAAACTCCAAGTAAAAGCATGAGTTTTAACAAGATAAGAGTTAAGGATGTAAGCTGATTCCTGAAATCACAGCAGTGTGTTCTCTCCTGAGTTGCTCTGGAACCACAGTGTGGAAGGGATAAGAAGCCTGAGGTAGTGCTGGGACATTCTTAGTTCTGTGCTCCGCCTTACTGTGAGGACAGAGAGCATAGTTTAGGACTTTGCAGCGAGTGCCTGTACCCGGACCACAGTTTTATGCTGCTGCCGCCGCTGCTGCTGCTATTGTGGTGCTAGAGATGGAACCCTGGGCCTTGCACAGTGTGTCTTAAGTCAGTGCTGTCCCTTCTCAAGGCTGGCTGGCCACAGCCGTCCTCAGCAGTTCTCATTTAAGCCACAGTACACACCACAGGATTTGAGTGGCTGCTTCCTCGGTTTCCCTAAAGAAAATGAGGCTGGGATTTGGGATTGAGGGACATTCCCTTGGAGTGTCTCTGGAGGTGGCTGAGTCAGAGGAGCACACAGCATGTGCAGAGCTGGGCAGTGTGTGCTCTTCACTTTTCAGCCTCCATTCTGAGCTGATTTCTCACCACTTACATGACATGTTAGAAAGCTGGCTCTGGCCTGGAGGACAAGGCTGTTCTTTAGGAGGGACCTCCGGTTGAGTTCAGATGATGTCTCAAAACCATCCTATTTCCAATTACAGGGGGTACTGTGCCCTCTGACCTTTATGGATACCAGGCACACATGTATGCATATATAAATGCAGGCAAAATATGCATACACATGAAATTAAGTAAATTTTAAAAAGCATAAATCTACAAATCTTGACCTGTGTGTGCACATCCCAGCTCTTGAGATCGAACGTCAGCACTGAAGTCTGTGGCAGCATCAACACCTCTGGCAGCGGTCGGTGCTGTGAATGAGGGTGCCAGCGATGCCGCAGCTCTCCACGTGCCCTCTGCAGAGCTGCCACATGGATCACAGCTCCAGGTGCTGTGTGCTGTGTGCCCATAATGTGACCGTAAGGCTTTTGCATAGATGTTGAGAAGGGGAGAGGATGGTCTTTGAGTGAACTGTGCTCACCCTTTGGCTGCCCTTCTCTTCCCGAGAGCTTCTCTTCCCAGTTTATTTTGTGTCTCTCCGCAGGTGTGGACTCTGCCCCTTTTCATTAGCCTGACGCCGCGGCTCCCTGGCTTCATTCTTGCTGCTCATGGAATGCTTGGCTGAGTGGGTTTTGCTCTCTAGCTTTGCCAGCGGCGGCTCTGTCTGTCTTCCTGCTGCGTGTGCTTGGCAGTCTTTATGCCAGTGCTATTTTTCTCTGGTTGTTTTTTTAGTTTCCTTTGGTTGGGAGTCATCTGACTACACTGTCCCTACGTGTGGTTTTTCTTATAGCTCCGTCCCTTCTTGTACTTGCCAAGTCTGGAGGACTTGAGGCTGCTACTGACTACCTCTTCTCCTTTCTGTCAGGGGCTCCAGGGCGGTGTGTGCTGTTCCCTCCCCATGCCAGACCTGCTTTCACCGTGCCCTCTCCTCTCAAGACAGGACACTTTGCTTTGCTCTACAGATCCAGTCCCTTGTATTCTCAGCCTGCCCTCCACTGGGTATTCTTACATCAAATAATGCATTTCTTCATTTAAAAATCTTCATTTGGGGGACTGGAGAGATGGCTCAGTGGTTAAGAGCACTGACTGCAATTTCAGAGGTCCTGAGTTCAATTCCTAGCAACAACATGGTAGTTCACAACCATCTGTAATGGGATCAGATGCCCTCTTCTGGTGTGTCTGAAGACAGCTACAGTGTGCTCATATACGTAAAATAAATAAATCTTAAAAAAAAAAAAAAAATCTTCATTTGATTCTCCTTTTGTTGTTTGGCTTTGCTTTGTTGAGTTTTACATAAGGATCTCATGTAGCCCAGGCTAGCCTCAAACTCAGCTCCATAGCTGATGATGAGCCTGGGCCTCTGACCCTGTCCCTGTCTCCCCAGAGCTGGGATTGGATTTAGTTACCACACACAGCAGGTTGGTGCAGATGGTAGTGTGCGGATGCAGAACTGGTTTGTTTCCTCCACTGAGAACAGAACTGAGAAATAGTAACGACGTTTTGTGAAGGCAAATTCTGTTAGTGTCGACAAGACAGAAAGCAGGTGCCTGGAGGATGAGGAAACTGGAGTCTTAGCAGAGCCACCGTACAATACCAGGGAACTGTGGGTCCCTCCTAGTGTTCTTGGTCTCATTAATAAACTAATTTAAGAAGAGATACAAATGGAAGCTTAAAGACAATTTACTAAAATCTGAAAGGAAAACCGCAGGCAGCAAGCTGTAAATCTCACAGCTGTGCAGAGAACAGGGAAGCTCACCTAGCATGGAGGCAAGCCCATGGCAGAGGCAGCCACCCAGAGGAACTGGAGAAAGAACACAGAAGCCTAAAGCGTTAGTTAGAAAATAGGCCCTGGCCATCTGTAGGAAAAATAAAAGAAAAAGAAGTGTTTTACACATTTCTAAGTTAGGGCCAGGAAGGTAAGCAGACCCAGCCAAAGCTCATGGTGGCTCCTAGGGACTACCCAAGGGTGGGAATTCTGGGAAGGAAAAATACCTTAAAGTGAACTCACACTCTTAGAGATGGTCCTGTTTTTTCTTACTTTTCATTTTGCTAAGTTTGTTTAATTTTATGGGTATTTGCCGGCGTGGATATATGTTCACCACATGTTGTCTGGTGACAACAGAGACCAGAAGAGGGCATTAGATCCCTCCCTCCTGGAACTGGAGTTACAGACTACTGAGGGCTGCCGTGTAGGTGCTGGAGACTGAACCTGGGTTCTCTGAAAGAGAAGCAAGTGCTCTAACTGATGAGTCACCTCTCCAGCTCCCCTGACTTTCCTGCTGCATGATCAAAGCAACTCATCGAAGGAAGAGTTTCTTTTGGGTTAAGGTTCTAGAGAGTTTAGAATTCATAATGTTAGGGCAGAGCAGCATGCAGGCATGGTGGGTGGGGCAGAGCAGTGTGCAGGCATGGCGGGTAGAATAGAGCAGCATGGTGAGAGCTCACATTTGGAAGCACAAACATAGTAGAGAGAGCAAATTAAAAATGGTAAAGTCTTTAAACTCTTAAAGCTCACATCTAGTGGCATACTTCTTCCAACAAGACCACACATTCTAAACCTCCTCCAACAGTGAAGAAGTTTATGCCCCAGACCATGGGGGACATTCTCATTCAAACCACCACTTAGGACTAGAGTTTGATTCTATAATCCTGGTCCTAGGGGATTCTGTGCCGCCTTCTGACCTCCACAGGCACCTGTAGTACATGTACACATATACAGGCAAAGCACTCATACATACAAAATAAAATTTAAAAATCTGAAAAAAAAAATACAAAGAAAAAGGAAATGTCAGATAGCTTGTCTCTTACAGGACGATCCCAGCCCTGTGAACCTGTGTGTGTTGGTCTGCTGTGAGACTTAGTTTCTTCTTGTTTCTGCATCTTCATCCCAGTGTTCTGGGCTCTCCATCCTGTTCCTCTGGCTTTGTCATCTAGGTCACGACCGCCGTCCTAGCTCATAGCCTGGCAGTGTCCCAAGCCCCGGTGCTGTGTGTGTTGGTCTGCTGTGTTGTAGTCCCCTGAAGCTGGGCTAGGGTTCCTCTCCTGAGATGAATACATGAGGCTTACAGGGACCCATAACTGCCAAGCCTGTGAGCAGCTAGCCTCATAGCTAGAATCCTGAGCTGCCTAGGACATGGAGGTGAGCTCAGGATTCCTTCACATGGCATCATGATTGTGGCCCTCGTCCCTCTGACCTTTTCCCTGACCCTGGTCTCATCTGACACTGGCTCTGAAGGTGCTTGTGGACAACTGCAGTGTCCTGCCCCCAGATCTTGATATGCGTCAGCGGTGACTTATCCACACCAGCGCTGCTTAAAATCCACGTGGCACGGTGCCAGCTCTACACGTGGCTCTTTGAGTACCTGCTGTCAGCTTCATTTCCCTAGACCCCACGGTTTAGTGCGGAGCTGCGAGGTCCTAAGAACCCGCACACTGTACCCTGAGAGGATACAAGAGAGGCAGAGCAGTGGGAGCCGTGCTCAGTGTCCTTTACCTACCACTGCCGACCACTGGGTGCCACCACTGGGTGCCGACCACTGGGTGCTGACCAGAGCAGTGGGCAGGGTTCTGGGATGCAGCTTTGTCAGTGCCCTAAAGGCAGGCACACAGAGCTGCAATGCTGTTGTGTGGGAGTGTATGTCTCTGGCTCTCTTGTCCAAAGGAGGAGGGGCAGCAACCACACGTGTGCCCAGGCCAGCTACAGGTGTAAGGTGCTGTTGGTGTGACAGTTCCCAGTTCCTGAAATCCCAGCAGCTTCCTGGAGTTGAGACCTTCCTAGTGCATCGTGTTGCCTCTGGCCTTCTACACATCCTTCATCTTTGTGCAGTTGTGTTCGTGTTTGCCTTTGTGGTATTGGGGCGGAACTCTGGAACGGAGGCTCGTGTGTATACGAGGCATGCACTCTGCCACTGGGGCAGGCCCTCTGGTTCCTATAATCATGGCACCTGGTGATCTCACGTTGGAGAGGACACTGAAACATGGTATTTAAAGCATTCTTATTACATTTATGTATGTTTTTATTTAGTGTGTGCTGTGACATAGCACAGCTCTGAAGGTCAGAGAACTCGCATGAGCTGGTTCTATCCTGTTACATGCATCTTGGGGATTGAGTCAGGACGTCGGGCTTGGTGGGAGGCACCTTTACCTGCTAAGCCATACCCTGCTCTGGGCATCAGGAGCCTAGAAGAAGCACCTACAAAGAGCTGGAGCTGAGGCTGCCAGCAGTAGGGCAGTGAGACTTGTACCTAGGTTTAAAACATAGTTCATGGGCAGTGGACTGACTGTGAGTCCTGAGCCTGGCTCCAGAGTGCTTTTATATTCAGACAGCTAAATGATATTTATCTACTTCGCCCATTTTCCTGTCTAGCTCTGAGTCACTTCCCTTGGTCCAAATGGGCTTTTCCTTTTTCCTTTCTCATGCACCCTGATGCTCTTTGGTCTGGGAACACTGGGTTCACATCGATTCCCTGGGTAGGGCAGGCACTGGTCCTACAGTTGCTTAGAGAAGGAGGCAGTCTAGAATGTCATTACTAAGTCTGTGCCGAGGGTTGCTTCCTGCTGGCCTCTAGCTGAAGGAGGGGCTGGAATGGCCAGGGCACAGTGCTGGCCATCAGGGTAGTGGCACATCTCTTTTCCCTGTGGTTTCCTGACTGGCCTCCATTTTCCCTGCAGCTGAGCTGTGCTGGGGCTGAGTGTTCTGCTGTGGTGCAGCGCTGTCCAGACAGGAATGTTCCCAGGACAGCTGCACAGAGCAGGGTGCATTGCTGAGTTTTTTTTTCCCCCCTCTAGATCTTTTGTCTATGAAACTTGTGGGTTGTCCCTCAGCATCTTACAAGACTGGCATTCTGGAAGGCACTGGCTCTGCTGACCAGAAGACTGCACCTGCTGGGCGTGTAAACCCTGTTAAGTATTTGACCACGCATTGCTAGGGCTCAGAGTGTGCCGAGATCTCTGCCGTCTATGGAGGTGGCTATGCTCTTCCCTAGTTGCCTAACACTGGCTTATGTGACTGTCCTGCCTGTGGAGAGTGGTTGCCTGGAAGGAGAGGCTGAGTCCCTGGGTGGGATCTGCCAGCAGCACTGTTGTCTGGAGGAGGCGTGTGCCCAGGTAGAGAGCGTGAGTGTGAGCATGTACTTGGACTTACCTAGAAACAGTGCTTAGACTTTAATGGCGTCGTTTCATTCTGAAGAGAAAGATTTGGAACAGGAAGTGGAATGACACTTGAGAGCTCCGTGGTGACAGAAAGTCTCCTTTAGACTTTTTAAAGCATTGTCTGTGCCTAGCCTTGTGATCATGTCACACTGTCTGGGAAGCACTGATTCCTCCCAGACCTTGCCATACAAAGCTGCCCTGCGTGCCCTGCAGTAAAGCTGAGTAATGGCGGGCGAGCCCGTAGAGAGACGCTCCCAGAATGACCCAGGCTTCTCATACAGACCGTTAACCATGGGAGGACACTGGTGAGGACACGGTGCTCTTCCCAGGAATTGGACCCAATTTATGACTGTCTTGAAGGACAACACAAAGACTCACAGACGTGTGGTTCTGCTTAAGTCCCCTACACTTCTTTGTTGGGAGTTGGTTGGTTCCCCTTACTCTTGTAAGGCTGATGCAGGCACTCTTCAGGCCCCGGTTCTGGCAGCCTGGTATGGGATAGCCACTTGTTACATGCCCAGCAATTGTGTTTACTCAAGGTCGGTCTTCCCTCTCAGCATGCCCCAGGCTTCTCATACAGACCGTTTACCATGGGAGGACACGGTCATGCTCTTCCCAGGAATTGGACCCAATTCATGACCATCTTGAAGGACAGTATGGGATAGCCACTTGTTACGTGCCCAGCGATTGTATTTACTCAAGGTCAGTAATTGTGTTTGTTTTCACAGTGAGTGTTGAAAAGATCGACCTGAAGGGATTATCACACACGAAAAATGACAGAAGTGTTGAATGTTCCTTTGAGGTAAGACGTTGTGTTTCTCCCCTCCTTGGAGGCGTCCTAGAGGCACATGTGTCGCTTCATGTCCCATCGTGATGCTTTGCCTCCACGCAGTGGAGCAGCTGAGGTGGGCTTGGAGCCTGACTGGGGCAGGTGTCTCTAGGTGGGCTAGAGTGTTAGAGGGTACCCACCTTGTTAGAGAGAAGCTAAGCTCTAGGCCATGAATGTAGTCCCGGTCACATGTAACTGGGACAGTGTCGGAACTGACCTTTTTCCCTTGGGGAGGAGAGACATGGTTGCATTCACTCTGGGTGTGGAGAAAATGAAATTCAAGCTATGGCACTGGGCACGCAAGGGCAGTAAGTCCCTAGATGTCTGTCCCTCGATGAGACACACATATATGCTGGTTGCATGCCTGTGCCCACTTGGTCTCTATACAGGGGAATGTGCTCCAGACTGACATACCATGGAAACAGGACTGTGTGTGATGAGAAGCCCTCCATGACAAAGGCCCAGACAGTCCAAAGGTTCCTTTTACTTCTTGTTAACAGTGTTCAGGGAGGCAGTCCCAGGCCTCCATCAGAACTCTGTCCTTTCTAACTCCAGCTTACCTTGTGGATGGCTGCAGGGTATATAGTCATTGGCTTTGTGGTCCAAGATGGCAGCTGGGGCTCTAGTCCTCACACTTTCATCCTTACTGTGGGGCAGGATGCAAACTAGAGAGGAGGAGTGCTAGCCTTGAACTCAGAAATCCACCTGCCTTTGCTTCCCAAGTGCTGGGATTAAAGGTGTGCGCCACCACTGCCCAGCCTTCCACTTACATTTTGTTGACAAGAATTAGTTTTTTGGTCTTACTTAGCTGCATAGGAAGCTGGGAATGTGTTTGGCTTATATTGATGATTCTGTTACTTAGCAGGTTAGACTTTTCTTAGACCTTGTCTTCAGACATGGGCAGATCCTGAGACTGCCCCAGCAGTAATGGTAAGCACACTGGAGAGACTCCTGTTGAGTGTTTAGCACTGTGTGTGAGCCAGACCTATTGTTCAGGAGGTGCTGTGTGGTGGGAACCTGTTGTGTTGCAGATGGGTGCATTCTGAACACAAGGAGAACCCTTGGTACAGGTTCTGGAAGCTGCTGATTGCGGTACACTGGAGCCCCGTGCTCAGGGTGGTGTGGGCAGCAGGTGCTAAAGAGCCCGGGCATGCTGTGGTCGCAGTCTACTTAGAAACTTGAATGTTTTGTAGTATTTGAAGAGGTGATCTTGTGTCACTCCTTCCTGTTTGCCCTGTTTTTCTCTGGTATATCTGAGAAGGATGTTCTCAGCCCAGCAGGGACTGTTTGCAAAGATAACGTACATAGAGCCATCTTGGGAGCCAGTCTTGCTTCTGCTAGTCTGTCACAGTGGGTTTGGATTCCCTTGGTCCTCAGTGCAGCTCCTGTGGCAAGGGAATCTGGGCCTGGTGACTTGGTACCCAGTACAGCTTTTCCATGTAGAAGAGTAGTGCGGCTTCCTGACCAGTCTGACAGTCAGTGCTGTGTGCTGAGGACAGCAGCAGAGATCCCAGAGGTGAAGTGTGGCTGCAGCAGACTTGCTTGGTGTTCATCTGGTGACAAACCACTGGCACAAGACCAACAGAGATGCTTTCTGCCCCAGAGGACTGAACTGGTCGGCTTCATAGAGGACAGAGGCTCAGGAAAGACAGGCTGGCTTGGAACAGACATCTGCTCCAGATCTCGCTCTTGGTTGTTAGCTCAGAAATGACTGAGATGGCCTTCCCCCAGACAGGGTCTCCCTATGTAGCTTTGGCTATCCTGAAACTCACTTTGTAGACCAGGCTGGTCTTGAATTCACAGAGATCACTTGTCCTCTGCCTTTTGAGTACTGGGATAAAAAGTGTGTGCCGCCACCACCTGGCAAGTCCTCCATTTTTAACAGTGCCTGGAGGGATCTTAAGGGCTAGTCAGGCAATACCATTTGATGCTTCCTGTTGGAGATGCTCCACCTGTCCCCCACTGGCCATTGATAATGAGTTGGCTATGGCTTCTTTCAGTTTCATTTTGTTTTTTGAGACAGAGTCTCTCTATGTAGTGTCAACTGTCCTCGAACTCTCTCTATGTAGACTGGGATGGTCTTAACTCATAGAAACCCTCTTGCCTCTGCCTCCTGGGTGCTGCAACTAAAGGAGTGTGCCATCATGTCTCTTCTCAGCTTTTCTGTTTTCTAGTTGGTCTGCCTGGAAGCTTGCTGGCTTTAGGCTTTCCTCCAGGTCCTGTCCTGGGGCCTATGCTGCCTGCTGTGCCAGACCATTTCTCTCTCTCCCCATTGCCTCAGCCAAGCTCTCCCTGTGCTCGGCATCAGCCCCTGAGAGTGGGCTGCAGCCTCCATCCTCCATGTTGTGTTTTCCTTAAGATGTCTGGGAGGCTGGGTAGAGTCGGGGAGCTTAGGCTGTGGCTGCTCCCAGGTACCTTGTGGGCTAGGTGGGGCTCACAGCACCTGGCTTGTGCACACACAGAGGAGGCACATGGCATTTTGGTGGCTCCAGACAGAGGTGCAGGGTGTGCGGCTGACCTAAGCCTGTGTGTTGCTTGCCTGTTGTGTCTTTCTTGTGTGATTCGAGATTCAGGTGAGGAAGTAGCTGGTGCTGTGTGCCTCAACCCTCCTGCAGTACCCGCTTATGGAGCGGGAAGGAATGGGTTCCTGGAGGCGGATGGCAGATGCCAGCTCTAATTGGGTGTGTACTGCATACAGGTCTATTACATCTCCCTGCCTTTGCGGTGGCCTGTCTTCCTCCAACACCTGTGCTGAGTGGTGGAGAATGAGATGAGGCCAGTGCAGCATTGGGCCCTGGCCACTGAAGTTGGGCAACTTGGAAATTAATCCCAGTGGCTCTCTGGGGCCGGCCTGGGACTCTCCCAGCCTGTGTTCTTGGCTGCAGAGAGGACCCCAGAACACACACAGGCCCAGTGGTGTCGTGGCAGGGTTGGAGTGCTGCTTTCCGCATGGCCGTCCTGCTCCCTTGTTTGCGTGGGCTTCGTGCTTTCCTGGGTTTGATGCATCCCGTGGGGCGGATATGGAAACAGAGGCTCCGGCTGGAACCAGGTCTCCAGCCACCTCTACTTAAGGTTTTGGATGACTCAAGTTTTCACCTCACATCTGGAATGTCGGGTGACTATGGGCCACACTTGGGGACCTCAGATCTCTAGTATTGTTAGAGGACAAGCCACACCAAGGCGTCTTCCTACCAAGTGCACACAAGTCAGGATGGAAGCCACGCTTCTGGCAGCAACTAGCTCAGACTGGAATTGCCCCACCTGTGAAGTCACTGGCCCCTCTCCGTTTGCTGTGGTTCTCTCAGGTCGCAGGTAGAGGTCTCGGGGATACAGAGAAGGAATTGGAGGCTTGGCATCTTGAACTCTTGCCTCTATACCAGGCTAAATGTGGTGTGTCCTTTTGGACAGTGACTTCTGGCTTTTAGGCAAAATTGTGTTTTTATCTCCCAATCAGCTGCTCCTCACTCCTCATGCCTTCTGTGCTTGCTTTTCCAAGTGCATACAGGTGTTTTGCACAGACCACCCCCACCCTCAAGTAAAACACACACCCATACACACACACACACACACCCCTACGCCTACCTGCAGAAGTAGCTTCATTCAGGCTGCATAGCACTGTTGTGAGCATAGGCTGCAGATGACAGGAGAGCTCAGCCAGTGCCAGCAGCTTTATGAAGTCAGAAGACCATGCTGGCCACAGCATGCTTGCCAAGCCCACAGGCATGTGCAGAATCTGAGGGCCCATGCCAGTCTTGGGCTCAGGTTTTTACGTAGCCTCAGCATCTGTGTGGCACAGACACCTGCTTCCAGGTGAAGAAGCTGACTTCTGTAACGTGATGTTGTGTCCAGCATCACATGCACTGTGAAGAGAAAAAAACATGCTTAGTGCACATGGGTTCCCAGATGGCAGGCAATGTCCTAGGAGTGACCCCCATGGTCTAGTGACTAGGCAGTGCGTGAATGCACTTGAGTTATATGCATGTTGTCTTCACAGCAAGTCAGGAGTGTGAGTGTACCCTTTCCCAGGCAGTAGTTACTAGCTGTGAGCCCTGGACAGTTAGATTCTGAGTATGTGGCATCTGGTTTTTAAGGCTTGTTTGTTTGTTTTTAAGGTCTTATGGTCTGATTCTTCAGTAACATCAGTAACTAAGTCTTCCTCAGAAGTGACTGAATTTATTTCAAAGGTAAGGTGGCCAAGGTCTCTCCAGCAGTGACATCATTGGTGTCTGTCCTTCCACTAGCCATGACAGTCAGCAGAGAGGCTCTGAATCACTAGCACGAGCCACCATTATATGTCTCCTCATGACACTGGCAGTTGTCCCCGACCTGTATTTTCTCATGTCTTTGAGGCATTGTCTTTGGATGGCTGTGGAATCTGAGGAAATGGTAGCCATGTCTACAGTGGGAGCTCATCTCCCCCAGCCCAGTAGTGAGGTCCTGGGCTCAGTCGTGACAGGCATGGCTGGCTCTGGAACGTTTGTGGTGGGCTGCTGTTTCCTGGGTCTTGAGCTGCCAGGAGTATTGGAGGGCTTTTCAGAGCCCTGGTTAGTAGGTAGCTTTCAATAGTCTTAGTGCATTTTGAGGCACAGAGGATCCTGTCTGTGCCCTCTCTCAGATGGTCACCAGTGCCCATTACCTGGTGCTAGACTTGGTAAGGGTAAGAGAAGGGTTCTCCACTATCCTGTCCTGCTCTTGGTCCTAGACCAGGGCTGTCATGCCTGGGTTTTGGAGACTAGACTTTGTCAGAACCCTAGCCCCTCTATCTTCCTGGTGAGATAGAGTCCTGCACCCATGGGGGTTTCATGCCCTGTGGTGGAATGGGTGTCCTGCATGCATGTAGAGCCTTAGTAGCCGGAAAGATCCAAACTGTCCTCTGGCAGATGTCCCGAGGCCCATCACCACGCCTCTTGAAACAAGGCAGGCTGCTAGTGTGCCGCAGAGAGGAGATTCATCTTCCTTGTCGTGTTTTTCAGTTATCCCAACTCTGCCCTGAAGAGAACTTGGACAAACTCATTCCTTGCATGGCTGGCCCAGAGTCCTTCTATGTGGAGCGTAACCACGTTGATTTGGAAGCAGGCCTGAGGTAAATAAGGCTCTTGGCCAGGTGGCTGTGGCTGTCTGTGTGACCTGTCCCTTATCTCCAGGACTCTGTTGTGAGACTTTGGAGGGTGTGCACAATCTTAGAGTCAGTTGAGGATGAGGTGAAGGAACCATGTGCTGTGCGCGTTGAGGAGCTTTGCTCTCTGTGAGATGAAAGCAATTAGCTGTGTGGGTGGTCAGAGTGGGGATCGGCTCCCCGAGTCTTCACCGTACCCTACACAGAAATACTGGCACATGCGGTGCTGGGACTTACCGGCTCTGTTCTGTTGGGGTTTTTGGAGACTGAGGAAGCGTTGCATTTGTAATCCTGCTTCTGTCTCCCCAGGGCTGGGGTCACAGGTGAGCTCACCACACAGTTCTGTGTGCTAGGGATGGAACCCAGGGCTTTGTGTGTGCTAGATAGCCACAGCCATGGCTGCTTCCCCTTCCCTAGCGTGTAAGAAGCCACAGTCCTGTCTGGGCTCTGGCACCAACGTCTTCATGTTGTGGCCTGGTTCCAGCAGACTCAGGAGCTGTTGGAGAGCTTGACTCATTCACTGCAGGAGACAGCAGAGGACTTGAGAGAACTATACAGACTGAATGAAGCCGTGGGACTTGTTCTTCTCTAATACCTATCCTCTCGGATGAAGTTTTCAGATTCTCTCACTGTTAGTTGTTCTCCTTTGTGTTTTGGGTGTCAGTTCAGTGCTGACAAGCTGCTCTGTCACTTCACAGGTACTTGGCTTCAATACCTTCACATACACTGAAGCACGACCATGTTAGGAAGTTCTTCAGTACTTCATCTCCCTCCCAGCAGCTCCAGAGTCCAAGTAAGTTTGTGAAATGGTTAAAAAATAAACAAATAAAGTTACATTATTATTGTCTGTAAGTTCTGTGATCCTTTTCTTCTCCTTTGTAGGTCCTGGCAACCCTTCCCTCCCTAAAGTGGGTGCCGTGATGGGCGTGTCTGGAAGGTTAGTGGCCCTCTTGAGCCAGCATGTGTGTAAGCAACTGGTCTTGGAGCTGCTTGGCTTCCATCTTGGGTAATGCCAGGAGAGGGAGTGGGTGGAAGGAAGCCAGTTCTTGGCTTCCCAGTTTTATGGTTTTCTCATTGCTGAGTAGCTTGTTTTAACGCATGATCTACTGGTATCATTTTGTTCCTTGGAAGTGACAGAACCAGGTAGCTCAGTTGAATCTCTGGTGCACACACACACACAGCACACGGGCACAGGACCCCAGGTGTGCTGTGAGCTGGACACCAGGTGCCAGCATGGCACCTCTAACCTCCCGGTGTCACCTGGCAGCTTTGTAAAGCAGCGCCTGCACTCGTCTGTTCTTGTCCTGCAGGCCCGTGTGTGGCGTGGCTGGCATCCCGTCCTCGCAGAGCAGCTCCCAACAGCACTTGCAGCATGCGGCCAGCACTGCTGGCTCCCTACCCCACTGCTCCCACACAGGGGGCACAGGCTCCGCGCTGCCCTACCGGACCCAAGTGGACAACTCGCCCGCCATCTTGATGCCCTCTAGTCTGCAGGCCCCTCAGCCCCAGGAGCAGAATGGGATTTTAGACTGGCTTAGGAAGCTGCGTCTGCACAAGTATTACCCTGTCTTCAAACAGCTCACCATGGAGAAGGTATGTTGGCTACTTAGAGGATCACACAACGTGCTTGGTGTTTCTCTAGTAGCCTGTGCCCTGTCCTCATTCCTAGAGGGGTCAAGTAAGGCTTTGAGATGCCATAACATGGAGCTTGGGTGGTGACCACATGGCTCAGTGTCATAGGGGACCAGTTTTTCAGCCAAAACAAACCAAAGCAGGACAAACAGATCGCTTTTCTAGCTGTTTCAGGTTTTGACAAACCAGGAACTTCATGACTGGAAAGGACTCCATCCTCAAAGTGTGGCGATAGGCCAAAGCTCATTCAGATACCGCTTGCTCCTCCTTAAAGCAACTCCAATAGAGCTCATGTCTCAGTGTGGCCAGCTTACAGGGACACAAGCAAGTAGGGCTCAGACAACCCAGGTTGTATTTAATGGTCGGACCTGAGGTCATGGAAGAAAGCTGGCCTGCTCAGAGAGCCATGTTTTAGTGGACAGTGTTGACTAGGGTGCAGGTTAGCATTTTCTAAGCCTCAGTGCCACTGATTAAGCCAAATGATTCCTGCACAAGGTATTTGAAATCTCACTCCCCCTGCTGGACAGGATGGCTCTTAACAGCTCCGCCCATCTCAAACTCCACTTGCTAACCTGGAGCCGGGGCTTTGTAGACAGCGGGAGTACAGTGACGTGCTTGCAGTGCTGCTGCTCAGGGCCTGTAAGTCTGAAGGACAAGATAGATTTTTTCTACCATTTTTCATAATCAGTTTGAATTTTCTACTCAGAGTTATGATGAGGGGACTGAGTCCAACAGCTGGCTATGATGTAATGGGCCAGTTGTGTGGCCAGTTAGTTGTCCTGGGTGTCAGGCCTGTGAGTTCACCATTTCATATGGATAGTGCCGCCTTTCTAGATTTCTTGGGTCCTCACCAAATTGCTGAAGGTAATTTACTAAAAAAAAAAAAAAAAAAAAACTTCCAGGTCTTAAGCCAGGTAACTGTAGTCTGTTGGAGTGTGCAGGGCTGGTGCACGCCCACAAGAACGTCTCCAGAGGACAGGGGCAGCCTTCAGTTGTAAATGCTTAGTGGTTAGAACTGCGCAGCCTGCCTAGTGACTGGGCTGCAGCGAGACTGTCAGCTGTGCTCCTCTGAGGCTCGGAGAGAGGCCACAGCCCTGAGGCATGGGAAGCGGGGTCAGACTTTTGCTTGCTATCCCTTTAATCTGTTCCCCACTCCGCTCCTGTCCGGTTCAGAGTCCTGTGTCATGTCAGTAACTGTCTTTCTCTCTCCTGTGCAAGTTTCTGAGCCTTACTGAAGACGACCTGAATAAGTTTGAGTCCCTCACCATGGGGGCGAAGAGGAAGCTCAAGACTCAGCTGGAGCTAGAGAAGTAAGCGTCGTACCATTTGATGTGCCCTTTGCTGGGTGTGGTCACAGTGCAGTCCTAGTCCTTAGGCTGGAGCTTGGGGATTTGAGTCTGAGGTAGCTCGGGCTACCTAGTGAGACTGTGTCTCAAACACCAAATCAACACAAAGTGAACTGTGTTGGTTTTCATTTCTCCTGTACCAAGCAGCGTTAGAACCTGCAGGTTTTTAAAATGTCGGTGTCCGGGTTACATTATTTCTTACCCCATGCTCAGGTGGCATTCAGTATCACAGGTGTAGCTTTGGCCTTGTCTGGGAAACACTCTGTGCTTGTTATTCACAGGGAGAAGTCAGAGAGACGGTGCCTCAACTCCTCAGCCCCATCCTTGGTCACCAGCAGTGGAGTGGCTCGAGTCACCCCCACCAGCCACGTGGGGCCTGTGCAGCCTGGACGTAGCAGCCATTCTTCAGGTGTGTGAGACCTTGTGGTTCAGACAGATGTGCGGCCTGTATAAAGTGTGGTATGGTGGTGTTTTGACTTTAGAAGAGCCAGCCTAGTCTACAGAGTGAGTTCCAGGACAGCCAGTGCTACACAGAGAAACGCTGTCTTGAAAAACCAAAAAAAAAGCGGGGCAGTGGTGGTGCATGGCCAAAACTTTAGAAGAATTTAGACTTCCGATGACTCTTGTTTTATACTTATAGGTTTCAAAAGATAATTTTCTTTATTCTGAGTCAATAGTGTCTAGGCCAGACAAGTAATTGTACAGACGGCCTTGGGCACCAGACACTAGTGCCTGGCCTAAGGTTATTTGGGCAGCAGTGTTAGATCCTGAACTCTTATGCTGTGGGGGAACAAGATACAGTCCAGAGAAGGGAAAGGCTCTCTGCTACTCAGGTGCCCGCCATGCATGAGCTGTGGCTGTCCTGCAGGAAGCACTGAGCTTTGCTAGTTCTTCAACAAGATGAGTAGCTCGGGGCAGACTGGAAGGAACCAGTATGCACCTGACAGTGCCATGGGCCTAGGAAGCCCTAGTCTCTACTCCACGGCATGGATCAGAGCGCCCTACACTGACTGGCTCTCTACCTTGAGTGGACTAACCTGAGTCACAAGTACCCCTTTGGGGCTGCAGAGAGGGCTCAGAGGTTAAGAGCACTGGCTGCTCTGCCAGAGAACCAGGGTTCAATTCCCAGCACCCACATGGCAGCTCACAACTGCCTGTAACTCTAGTTCCAGGGGATCCAGTACCCTTGCACAAACATAAATGCAGGAAAAACAAATGCATATGAAATAAAAAATAAATAAAAAAAAAAGAAGCAATACCCCCTCTGCTGTGTTACCTAATAAGACGGCCTTGAGTGCTTGCTGCAGTTTTCCTACATGTATATTTTTTTAAGATTTATTTATTTTATGTATATGAGTACACCATTGCTTTCTTCAGACACACCAGAAGAGGGCATCAGATCCCATTACAGATGGTTGTGAGCTACCATGTGGTTGCTGGGAATTGAACTCAGAACCTCTGGAAGAACAGTCAGTGCTCTTAACTGCTGAGCCATCTCTCCAGCACTTATTGGTGCAGTTTTCAAGATTCTTGGAGCTTGGTCTGACTTTGGCTGGGGCCCTGCTTCCTAGTGTTCACGGCAGGATTCTTCTGCCTGTGGGCAAGTGCCACCCAGCTGTTGACCTCTGCCTGCCTTCTCCACAGAGCTGCGGGTGGAGGTGGAGCCACCAGCTCACCAGCTGCCCCGAGAAGGCAGCTCCTCCGAGTATTCCAGCTCCTCTTCTAGCCCCATGGGTGTGCAGGTTCGTGAGGAGAGTTCGGACAGCGCTGAGGAGAGCGATAGACGTAAGATCCCTGGGCTGTGGCCTGGCTCCTGCCCCACCCGCTGAGTTGCAGTCCCCTGCTAACAGTCTCCCCGTCCTCAGGTGTGGACATCCATGCTGAGGGGACCGAGAAGGAGAAACCTGTGATGCTCCTGGCTCACTTCCCATCCAGCTCTGCAAGACCCACAGCCCAGGTTCTGCCTGTGCAGACCGAGACCGGCTCCAGCCCCGCTGCTCACCATGCTCTGCCCCCACAGCTCCTGCCTGCAGCCTCGCACCTGGCACCTGGCCGCGTGCTGAGCTCGGTGCACAAGTCAGACAGAGGCAGCACGGACGTGAAGCTGCTCTCCTCGTCTGTCCACTCCCTTCTGTCTCTGGAGGAAAGGAACAAGGGGCCTGCTTCTAGAAGTGGCACAAAGGTGGACAAGAGCTTTGGCGGGGCTGTGCTGGACACACTGCCCTCAGCAGCACCTCACCCGCCAGTACAGGGCCTCTCGGGCCTCGTAGAGAACAACTCTGTGTCACCCACCGTCTCCTTTGGTCCCCGGGCCAAAGTTGTACATGCAGCCACACTGGACAGGGTGCTGAAGACAGCACAGCAGCCAGCCTTGACTGTAGAGACCAGCTCAGCCGCCACAGGGACACCAAGCACTGTCCTGCACGTGGCCCGGCCACCCATCAAGCTGCTGCTGTCTTCCTCTGTTCCTGCTGATGCTGCCATCTCTGGCCAGACTTCTTGTCCCAACAACGGGCAGATCAGTGTGCCCCCTGCAATAATGAACCCCCGGACTGCTCTGTACACAGCCAACACCAAAGTTGCCTTCTCTGCAGTGAGCAGTGTGCCCGTGGGCCCGCTGCAGGGCGGCTTCTGCGCCAGCAGCAACACTGCCTCCCCCAGCAGTCACCCCTCCACGTCCTTTGCGAGCATGGCCACTCTACCCAGTTGCCCAGCCCCCAGCTCCAGCCCTGCCCTCTCCTCTGTCCCTGAAAGCAGCTTCTACAGTGGTGGTGCTGGCAGCAGCTCCCCAGGGAACATTCCTGCCTCAAGTCAGAGCCACCACCACCACCATCACCATCAACAGCCCCCCGCACCCCCCCAGCCTGCGCCACCCCCACCCGGCTGCATTGTCTGCACGTCCTGTGGGTGCAGCGGCAGCTGCGGCTCCAACGGCCTGACGGTCAGCTATGCCAACTACTTCCAGCACCCGTTCTCGGGGCCATCCGTGTTCACCTTCCCTTTCCTGCCCTTCAGTCCCATGTGCGGCAATGGCTATGTCAGTACCCAGCAGTATGGTGGTGGCTCTGCCTTCCCTGTGGTCCACACACCCTACAATGGCAGTGTGACTCCAGACCCTGTCCTAGGTGGGCAGTCCACGTTTGCAGTGCCACCCATGCAGAATTTCATGGCTGGGACGGCAGGGGTGTACCAAGCCCAAGGCCTGGTAGGCAGCACCAATGGCTCCAGTCACAAAAAGAGTGGGAATCTGTCCTGTTACAACTGTGGGGCCACTGGCCACCGTGCCCAGGACTGCAAGCAACCGTCCATGGACTTCAACAGACAAGGTAAACACACCAGGACGTGCCTCGTCCTCCTGGTTCTGTTGCTTGTGGCTCCTGGGAGAAGTGCCCATGGCTGCTTGGCTCTGAAAACTGTAAACTTGTTTTTAAAGAAACCCAGGTTAAATTCCTATACCCATGTTGGGCCGTTCACAACTACCTGTGATTTTAGATCTAGGAAATCTACTACCCTCTACTGGCCTCTGTAGATTACACACACACCCCATACACACTACACACAACACACACAACACACACAACACACAACACACACAACACACACACACACACACCCCACCCCTCCCTTAAAAACAAGAACCTTAGGTCCTCTTCACCTAAACAGCATGGGCTGGGTGGATCTTCCAGGATTAGAGCAGCCAGTGGTTGCTGCCACCTCCTGGAAATTTGTAAAGTGTAAGGATTGCGTATCAGTTAAGGAATCCCTTGCCAGCATAGCCCCCTCTGCTGGTCTGTCCGTTCAGTGTGGCTGTGTGCCTGCGCCAGGCTGTGTCTGCCGGCTGGCTGCTGCTTCCTTCCCATTGTTTATTTCCTGTAGTCTGTGTTATCACATTGAAATGTCTACTGTATTATGCCCGTTTATTCTTTTGTTTTATTGTCTGGTCTCAGCCTCCAGAATGCTGGGATGACTAACACCTGTCACACACCAGGCTCACCAGGTTGACTCCTATTGGTTTTGGGGAAATTCCAGTATGGTTAGGAAAATTGGTCCCGCCTTGCCCAGCTCTGGGCTCCCAGCACCTCCATCTCTGGTTGTGCAGTTTCCTGTTGATCTCAACCCTGCAGAGCTTTCGAAGCCCAGTCAATACCTGTGGCCCAAGAAAGGCAGGAATGGTGCAGGTTTGCCACATCCCTTCCTAGAGCTGGCCTGCGTTTGCTCAGTCCAGGCAGTCCCTGCCCGTGGGTGTTGCCAGCTTGAGTGTGAGGGCCATGTCCAGAGAAAGATGCGAGGCGCTGAGGTGGGCAGTGTGCTGTGAGATGGGCACCACCCGTGCAGCTGTGCGTGGGCGTGGTCAGTCCTGTGTGGCATCTCAGAGCAGGTGGGCGGTGTGTGCACTTCTGTAACTGACTCAGGCTTCATACTCTTCTCTCTCTCTCTTTTTCTCTCTCTTTCTCTCTCTCTTTCTCTCCAGGAACTTTTAGGTTGAAATACGCCCCTCCAGCAGAAAGTCTGGACTCCACGGACTGATCCTTTTTTTTTTTTTTTGGCAACAGAACATTTTCTTAAGCCATGAAAAATCACATAGAGAACTGAAGTCAAGTTGCTGTGGAGCCATGGAGACCTAAAGACAACCACATAGAGCTGAAGTCGAGTCGCTGTGGAGCTTAATATTTTTAACCCAAAGGTGCTTTACTTCACTATACTGGATAGAGAATCTAGCATACAAGTACGTCAAACTCGGTTTCATTGCCAAATTCCTAGTTTTGGAGCTTGATCCAAGGATTGCCTAGTGGACGTCACTATGGCAGTAACGTGGCCATGATACCATTGCTGCAGCATGAAGACCTGTCTCCTGAAGATCGATGGTCCTTCTAGGCTCACATGTAATTCCAGGGCAGCTATGCACGACCTGAGTCAAGACTGCAGGTCGAAGTTCTCTCAAGTTCCCCAGTCGGATCCAGGACCCCTTTTGGGACTAGGAAGTGCCAGCTGGATTTTGCTGTTTTCTAAAGTGGGAGCTTCATATCTGGCTTCTTAAGGATTGCACTACCTGACAAGGGCCTCTGCAGTCTGGGAGGCAGACTCTGCTGGGACCCGACCATGTAGGGACTCCATCGGTGGCATTGGAGTTGGCACCAGCAGGCTGCTCCGCCAAGTACACCCTGGAATCGATCGCAGGGTGTTCTGTAGACACTTGGAGCAGTTCCAGGTTTTTAATATTTTTTTCTGTAAACAAATTTACACTATATTAGTTAATAAGACCTGGCTCACTCTCGACAACTTCATCTCTAAGGGTCCAAGTCCCAGGGAATCCGGTCACCGAGGCTGGAGACCACCCCTCCTGTCGGAGGCTTTGAGCCTGCTCTCGCCAAACAAGAACCAACGCTTGAGGACACAGGAATGACTTGGCTTTGTGAGTTGACTGACAAGCCTCATTCTTCAGGAAGCAGGCAGGCTGTTCTGTCTCAAATGGCTTCCCCAGGACCCCAGCCCCAGAGCTCACTGCTGATGAATTCACACTTGACACAGACATCAGCAGTAATACAGTCCTGTGATTCGTGAACAAAAGACTGGAAACTGTCGGCTTCTTTTGTATTAGGCTCTGTGTTGATTGGTAATTCCGTTAAAATTGCCTGGAAAACTTCAGTAGAGAGATGAAAGACTCCTCGAAACCGCTCGCTCACCAGTTGCTCACCAGTTGCAGTCCAGACCGGGGTTGGGGGTGGGTCCTCACTCCTCAACAGGGTGTGAACATTTCAACCCACCACAGCGGAGGCATAAGGGACTTAGACCTCCGAGGTTAAAGGGAATTTTATGCTCAAATAACATTATTTATAATGCTAAAGCCTTCGGTATTAAAAAATCGATGGTAAGATTTTGCCAAGGATTTTCCAGCTTCCTATTTATGGAGAAGAAAAATCACAGTCCTTAAACCATTCTTCAGATGGGACAATCACCCTCACGCAGAATTAGTGTAAATCACAAACTACCCTAGAACCGGAGGCGTTGTGATATAAGGCTTCATATTCTGAGATGGGCTTTCTATCTGTGGAGACCCACGGAAGGCTTGAGTCTTGTGGATTCTATGCAATGCAAGATCGCTAGGCCTCTGCTGTGTCCATGGCACACAGGTTCACAGTATCTGTTCTGAGGCGATGGCGGTGAGGCATTAGGGGATGCTCTGTTGATCTCTCACTCAGAAACACTACAAATGTCAATACAAGAACTGACACAACTTTGCCTTAAAGAGCAGCAGACTGGGATTGGTCACATTGTGTTAATAAGGAAGACTTAGAGTTTTCACTGATGTTTACGATTTTAATATTTCTGAAGGCCATCACGGTGGCCGGGGATGTGCTGAAAGCCAAACTTTTAAATTTTTTGGTTTTTTTTAAACAAAGAAATATTTTAAATAAATCCTATTTCAACACAGAAGTTGTTGAAAACTGTCTCATAGCAAAAGAAAAAGATCATATTTAAGTTTTCTCTCTTGTGGTCAGTATAGGGAATGGAAGTGTCTTAGGACTGTTGACCTGAAAGACAGCAGTCTACTGTGGCAACTCTGTTACCTGTGGCACGCAGCCGAAGTGAGCGAGCTCCAGCACCGTCTCGGCTGTCCAGGCGGCAGAAGTCTGGAAGCGGCCGGCTGCCTCTGCAGAGCTTGTGTAGTGTGGCATTTCTGTGAAGCTGACCGGCCAGCGTGGATGGAAGGAGCATGCACAGCCTGGAAGCACAGGTGGATGTCTGCAGGTGGGGTTTGCCCTCAGAGCCTGCAGTCAGCCTGGCCAGAAGGCACTTCCTCAGCAGACTTCATCGTTACACACCTGACAGACCAGCCCTTTCCCGTCATTTCTCTAAAACTGCTCAGTCAGATGGCAGTGGTGCCCAGGTGGGACGGCCCAGGACTCCATCATCAGATTCTAATCCTGTGTTAACATCTCAGGGCACAAGGGGGGGCATTCAGATAGGAAGGAGGGCACAGTGTTGGAACAAAACAGCTATGTGACCTTTTTGTTGTTGTAGCAGAAATATTCCATTTTCTACCTTCCTTTCTAGTTTTTATTTCAATGGTCAGTAGTGAAAATTGGAAAGTGTTTTAATGCTGAAAACTCCTAACTGCTGAAGGGCACTGAGGGCTGGGGTCTGGTGCTCACAGTAAAGACAGTTGTTGAGCGTATGGCTGGGTATCAGGAAACCAGTGGCACCGTCATCTCCCAAGATGACAGCAGCAGCCTGTTAACACAGTACTCAGCAGCTCAGTGTGGAGCTCACCGGGCTTCTGGGCCTTTCTGCGGGTCAGCCTGGTTTGTACCACACGCACGTGCACGTGTGCCATGACAGTGCCCTGAGGACAGCCCAATAGGAATTGGGTCTTGCCCTCCTCACTCCGTCCCTGTGTCTCTGCTTCCTGGCCTGTGGTCTCATGTGCTAGTGTTACAGCCAGCCAGTGGGTGACATTACTTGCTGAAGTCTTAAAGGGTTGCAGGGACTTGGTCTATTTGTTCAACCTCATCCCAGTCTTGGGGAATTTGAGCAGGGACAGCTGTCCGTTCCAAAGTGCAGGTGACGCCTGTAGAGCAAATCAGGTGGCCCAAGAAACCATCAGTCCAGAGATGCGATTGCTGGCCCGTCCCAGGGTTTCACTGAAAATGTAGGCACCTGTAGTCAACACTTGGCAATATTTCAGAAACCACATACTGTACTGGCAGGCCCAGGGCCAGGGCACTGCTCCGCCACAAGGGGGCAGTGACCAGCCTTCAGCACAGGTCAGTTCTCACGCACACAGAGGTGTTGGTACCAAGACTGAAACCTTCATAGATTCTATTGGGCATATTTTCTTTTTAGGAATGAAGGACAATTCTCCCATTTTTGAGCCATTCTTTTGTCAATTCTACAAAATTGCATGTAACTTTATAAATATTTTTAAAAGATATAGTTTTGTAAATATTTAATATTCTGCTAATTTGATTTTGAATTGTAAATGTCAAGTATTCTGTTTTTGGGGTTTTTATGTTTTATTATACTTTGTTAAAAAGGAAAAATTGTACATTTTTAGACTGTTTTTATGAGTAAATTTAATGTACGGAAAATAAACATTTAAAAAAAACTCAATGTGTTCAACATTCTCAGACCTTTGTCGGTGAGGCAGGTCCTTCTGCCTTTCCTTGCTGTCAAGGTTCCCAGCTTTCAACAGTGTTGCATAGAACTCTAGGATGTGCCCTGCCCTTCCAGGAAGAGGACCTGCTCACAGTGCTGCCTCAGACAGTGCTGTACTGAAAGGCAGAGCAGCTTCCTGGGCTGCCCTGAGGGGACTCTGTAGCACCTCTGCAGAGCCTGCTTTCTGCTCTAAGCTGCAGCTGATCACAGTGTCCCTCAAGTGCCAGCAGCTGTCAGATCCTTTGTGTGTCCCTGCAGCACCAGCATGCACCTGACAGCCGGCAGGTCAATGAGCTAGCCAGATAATTTAAAAGCAGGAGCTGCTGGCAAGGTGTTGACCAAGGAAAGGCAGTCCCCTTCCCCTCCTCCCCAGGAAGAGCAGCCTGGGCATGCTGCAGATCCCAGTTCCCACACCAACGCCATGAGACAGCACTCAGGACAGGTTCAGTTGTGCCTTTATTGACTTAGTGCATCAGAGTGTACAGGTGTCCTATAATGGCGGTCACCCTCTGAGCAGCATTTTTAAAGCAGTATTACAGGAATCCTTACTGATCGCACCATAGTTATAAAAACCAGGGACATAATGACGTACACAACCTTCACAAGACAGCAGTGAGGGGTGACACAATGTAAAGTAACATTGAGGGTTAGCAAGGACAGCGGCATGCAGGGAGGGTGGGGTGCCTGTGAGGCTAGGCTGGGAGGTGGCTGCGTTGGCTTCCGTCCGTGACAGCAGGCCGCTCTCACTGAGATTCTCAGACCAAGAGTGAGTGACCAGGGATGATCTAAGTGTCACAGTGGACTGCATGCAGGTAGCAGGAAGTAGAGGCTTGCTTTAGTTAGAAGTGGCCACGTCTGTCAAGAGCATGTCTCCTATTGCTGTCGCCTTCACAACTGTCATGTCTGTACTGACATGAAATGGGGAGATCCCAACAGCTGTCAGAACCGCCCTTACAAAGACAGTTACACACTAACAAATAGCTGTGAGAAGTCTAGAGCGAGTGCATTTGGACTTCAGTCTACCATTTTGACAACTGCATCCTAAGGCCAGCATTGCACACCTCTTTCCCCGAAGCAGGCATGGACCAGACAACATCCAAACCAGGAGAAACACACTTTGCTCTGCAGTCTCTTACGAAGCTGGACCAAGTAAACCCTGGGCAAGGTTAGAACTGGCCTCTGAGCAGCGGTGTGTGTGGTGACATCTACACAGCAGTGAGTGAGTGTCCCTGCACTGCTGAGGAGGAAATGGCATGGCTGGGGCAGGACCCGGACCCGGCTTAGAGCGAGATCCTACACACCTAACCAGTTCTGGGCAAAGCCAGAGCCCTCTGCCAGGCAACCTGGGCCGAGGGACTGTTTAGAGGGACTTCTCTCCTGAGTGGAAGCCCTTTTAGAGAAGGCAGCAGGTCCCAGGAAGAGACTGCCCCTGACATTGCTCTTCTAAGTCCCTACTAGGGAGAAAAATGTCAAAATAACTTGGTCTTTTTATTGGCAACTTGGGATGCAAAGTATTTTATTTTAAACTTCTATAAGTTTGAACACAAGATAGCCTAGTTTAGATGAGTTTCCAAGCCGAATGCACTTGCATGGAGCTCAGTCTCTGCTGATAAACAGTTCCTAATACCCTATGTGGGTGCCTACGTTCTGATCTGTGGGTGGTGAGCTGACCAGCGTCCGCTGGTAACGTCCCTTTTTGCCTCGGTAAGGGCTTAACAGCCATCAGGCATTGTTCCAGCCTTACATAGCCAGCGCTGTCCCGAATGTCTCCTGCGAGGCATAAACCATGTACAGGAAGCCATCTTCATCTCTCTCGCTCTCGTACACTTCAGAGATGGGCGTGGACACACTCACCATGCTGTGCCCGTTCACCAGGAGGAAGAAGGCTTGGTTAGCATTGAGCTGCAAGCGCCTTCTGTGGAGGGAAGAGTGGGGAGACTCAGTGAAGTCTGCATACTATGTAGAGAACCTAGCCCCCTCCCCCCCAAAAGCCCACTCATCAACAAAACCAAGCGTGCCCCCCGGCCCCTGCGATGGCTGGAATTGGGGTTGCACCTACGTGGCCACGTTCACAGCTTACATCTGATCACAGCCTTCTGGCCGCCACAGCCGTGAGTTCACTTCCTCTTACAAAGTCCTGCTGTGCAACTTAAGGGTTCCTAATAGTTTACTAGGAGGGGATGATCTCAAACTGGGGCCAGCAGCAATCCACCATGCCTAGCATTCTTTAGAGTCATCATCAGTAGGTATGTCAACCTTTTGGCCCCTCAGGTATGATGTCTTTATGCTAGAGCACATTGCCAGCTGACCTGAGGTACACACAGCTGAAGACACGCCTGACTTACAAGGACCTAAGGCTGGCAGCTAAGGCTAAAGAAGTGTCGCTCAAAGAGCCAGGACACATGGCCAGATACCTAATTATCTTGATGAGTTCGCTCATGTTCACGTGGTCGGGTACAAGGAACTTGGTCTTGTCCAGGACGGGCAGCTGCTTCTCCCCCTTGTATCTCTCGATGATCACCTGCAGAGAGGCCAGACACTCAGCAGTGTACACACCACTCCCCACACGCTGGGCCCCGGCACATCATGCAGTCGCCTAACCCAGCCCTTCTCTGCTTGCCTGTAGCACTGTGACCAGTGCTCGTTCACAGTGCTGCCACTGTCTCTGGCAAAACTGTGGCAGGGCCACCAGGCACCTGTGGTCTGAACTGTGCTAGGATTGAAGATGCATGCCACATCCAGCTGTTGTCTTACACTGTAGCCCAGGATGTCCTTAACTCAGGGCTCTCCGCCTGCGTCAGCCTCCTGTGCTAGGATGACAGACGTGAGCCTCATAACCAGCAATGTATTCAGCCCAAGTTTTATGGACCAGAGGGTTGTGAGCTGCCATGTGGGTGCTGGGAACCAAACCCAGGTCCTCTGTGAGAGCAACAAGTGCTCTAAGCCACTGAGCCATCTCTCTAGTCCCCAAAATAATTTTTAAGAAATGTTAAGCCGGGCGGTGGTGGCGCACGCCTTTGATTCCAGCACTTGGGAGGCAGAGGCAGGTGGATTTCTGAGTTCCAGGCCAGCCTGGTCTACAGAGTGAGTTCCAGGACAGCCCGAGCTACAGAGAAACCCTGTAATCCCAGCACTTTAATCCCAGCACTTGGAAGGCAGATCTCTATGAGTGTGTGAGCCCAGCTTGGATTACATATTGAGTTCCAGGACAGTCAGAGCTACACTGTGAAACCCTACACCAATAAACAAATCTTTTTTTTTTTTTTTTTTTTTTTGGTTTTTCAAGACAGGGTTTCTCTGTGTAGCCCTGGCTGTCCTGGAACTCACTCTAGAGACCAGGCTGGCCTCGAACTCAGAACCAGCCTTAAAATCAAACAAAACAAAAAGCTGCTACAAGATCTGAGCACTGATGGCCCTGAGAACCTCAGTTCACCATGGTTTCCAGGTGCCTGGACAACAGAGATCCATGCCCGACCACAGCATGGCAGAGGACATCACCACATGTACTTGCGGAGTGCTCGTCTCCACACGCTCCCTGGGCATGACCTGTGGAAGTCAGACTTAAGCAGCCATTCCCATCCCGGTAAGACAAAGCTGCATCCGTGGCTGCTCCACCCAAAGGAAAAGCCAGCTACAGGCACCACACACCTGGGGTTGCGAGGCAGACTCTCCACGAGGAGAGCAGAGTAGAGGAAGTCCAAGGCACTCTTCCACAACGCCAGAGCGAGGGGACACTAGAGGGCTGTCCCTGTCTTTCCTTGCTCGCTCTCCTGAGACGGGCTGTGTGTGAGCAGGTTCCAGCCCCTTGTTGGGAAGCCCCACAGTGACAAGTCATTCACACATGCCTGACCCCTCTCCACTTTCTCCTCTGCTTTATTCTCGAGTTTGGGAAGACATTGGCTGGTCTGAAATAGACCCCTGTCTTCAAGGTTTGCAGCCTGGAAAGACTGGAAGCCACTGTGGCCACCCTGTTCTCAACGAGCCCTGCTGTCGAGTTTGCTTGGTGTCATGAGCAGAAGATTGCAGCCTGAGTTTCTACAAAGATCCCCTAGCTACCGTGGGAGCCACTGGCTGTGCCGAGACCACAGCTCACAGGAAGCCGTGTGCAAATAAATCCTGGCAGGCTCAGGCAGCTGCTTCCTACAAGTAGGTCGGGCAAGCACTCCAAAATGAAGGACTGTTTCAGTCCAGGAAAAGCTACTCACAGGACCTGGCCCAGGAAACCCCACCCCCAGGTGAGGACAGACTAGGAAATGTCTGGGCTGCTCAGAACAGCATGCCCATGTCCCCCACCCGGCAGTAAATCTCAGCCACTCCCTTATCAATGTTCTTTTAGAATGGTACAAGGGCTGTGGAAAAAGCTGCACGGGGACGCGCATGCAGGATATGGGGAAAGCTGACTTCCACTGTGAAAGAGGCCCCACCAGAATCCCCAGAATATGGGGACTAGCTGAGAACAGCCATTTTAAGCAGTGGCTTGTCCATGCCTGACTCTGCGTAAGGTCTAGAACCAGGGCACATGGTGTGCAGGGTGCTGAAGGCCGGCTCTCGGTCCTTTTTCTCTTCTATAAAGCTGCCATGCCACCGAAGACGACTGACTCCAACAGGAATCATCCTTGTTTCCTTAGTGACGGCTGGAGTGCAGTCCAGTCAAAAGCTCAGGCCTTGCGTTCAAGCCCCGGCACCACAGAGAAAAGGCAAAACAGTCTGGCCCACCTGCCCCTCTCCCCTTTGACATGCACAGGAAGAGCAAGCTCGGATTAGGAGGCCTGTGGTTACTGAGCACTCAAAGTCCAAGGGCTCCTATGGGGGTGTCCCCTCTTGCCCAGAAGCATCAGAGCTGCAGGAGAACCTACTGGGATCTTGGTGGGGTGCTGCTCCCGGATGAGCCGGACATCTTCCACTCTTTGTTCTGTAAGAAAGAGACACAATGACATCAGGCGCCTGGCTGCCAGAGTCTGATGGGATTGTCCTGTATTGAGGCAGTCAATGGTGCCTACCAACATAGCCCAAGAAGTAAAGCCTTCATTCCAAGAGGCTACAAACCCAGATGGACAGCCACACAGAACAGGGCACCTGTGTAACCTGGGGAAAGTGGTGTCTCTTCTCTGACGACTTCTATCATCACTCTTTTGTTAATTTTCCAACCCCGGTAAACCAAGGACTAATGCAGTTTTTGCTGAGCACTCCCAGTTAAGGAAAGGAAGAATTTGCTTATTTTCTGAGATGGTCCATGTATCCCAGGCTGGCCTCAACTCAGACCCTTTTGTCTGCGGCTTCCCAGTACTGAAATTATAGCTGTGCACCCGGGCTAGTGAGACGTGCTCTCAAAACACACCCCCAAACCCAGTCAGAAACCACCATAAAGTCTCCTGCTGAACACTTTTCTGAGAATGTCTCCTTTCCGTTGCTTACTTCTTGTGACAGGCTCTCCTGTACCACAACTTAGCCTCAAACTCATGTAGCTAAGGATGTGCTGGGAGGCCTTCAGCCAGTAGCTGGCCATGCCACTACTCACATGGACTTGCCCTGCACCCTTCTCCTATTCTGAAGCACTGGCTGACCTCTCTGCGCCATTTCTCCCTGTCACCCCACAGATGGGATGGCAGCATCTATTCACAGGTTTCCTGCCACTTTCCAGAAGAACCCTCCATTGTCATGCCTGCTGGCTACTCCAGGATTTAGTCACTGCACTGAATTCATTCTAACAAATAAACAGGCACTCAGACACCTGGCACACTTCACTTCTGGGCTTCAGAGGTGGCTCAGTAGTTCAGAGCAGCTTTTCTCCCAGAGGACTGACCGGTGCTCGACTCCCACCACCCCTAGTGGCTCCCTCTTCTGGCATCCATGGGCACAAGGCACGCACATGGTGCAAACATATATGTAGGCAAAAGATCCATACAGAGAAAATAAAAATGAAAAGGTTAAATGCACAGCACCTAAAACCCAGCTTGGTAATCTCTAGGCCAGCCTGAGCTACAGAATAAAGCTTGCCAGGCAGCGGTGGCACAGTACAGCAGGCAGATCCCTGTCTGAGTTTGAGGCTAGCCTGATCAGGGCTACATAGAGAAACCCTGTCTCAAAGAAAACAAACAAAAAGCTAGGCACAATGGCACACCGTTTATCCCAGCACTCAGGAGGCAGACACAAAGAACTCTGTAAGTTCAAAGCTAGCCCAGGCTACACAATGAGACCCTGTTTAAATGTACCAACCAACCAACCAGTGACAGCAGAAACCCTGGCACACTGTGAGATGGGAGCAGGGTCAGAGCTTTAAGGACAGAAACAATTAGCACTGGTAAGAGAAACACAGGCTGCAGGGCTCCACCACCGCAAACTACAATGTCATTCTGATTTGTCCCAAGGGAAAAGGCAGGAATAATCTAAAACAAACAATGGCCAAAACTGGTGGCCTATAGGGCCTGCTCAGCCCTGGCTGGCTGCAGGGACAGAGAACTTGAGACACTCGGGCACACTAGTGGCCTTTTTAAGCAGACAGCTGTGCAGAGGCCAACAACTGGTACTGAAGACTGGCTCTTTAACTGTAATGATACTTATGTCTCTCTGCACACACTGGGCCATGTGACCAGAGACAGCTTCAGCATCTCAGCATCGCCTTGTCCCACAAGAGCCCCCCACTCAGGCTTGTAGATGTCTAATGACCAAATAAAAGCCACAACATGACAGGGACCCACAAGGTCCAGGCCTAGGCTCTTTTCCTTCAACCTCTGGAAACCAGGGGTCCCGAGAGAAGACATGAGAGCTCAAGTCTAAAGATGGACCATTTTTACTAGTGTTCTGGAAGGACAGACGCCACCCACACTCTCAGTCTGGCCCCAGCCCAGTGACTGCTTAAGTTCCTGAAGTCACCTAGGTGTTTTGTTTGAAAGAGGGAGGGTCTCACTGTGTAAACCAGTGGGATTAAAGGCGTGGACCACCACACCTTAAATCTACTTTAGATTGATGGGAATCTTGCTCTCCCTCGGGCTATTTATTTTGACCCAGCAAACAAACTCCCCTGCAGACACCCGGTTCCTTAGAATTTAGAACCATCCAGAAAAAAATGACCAGAAGAACTCGGCGGAACCATTTGAGAAGAGAGAAGCCTGAAACCACCTGATCAGCTCTAACCCGGAAACTGCCGCAGCCTTCTAAGAATCTGCAAACCTGGCTGCCTCGGCCTCCTTGCTTACTGCACACGGGATGATCGCTATTTACTGGAAGTATAAGAATTTATTACCGAAAGCTAATGGGACTCTGCCACTAGGTGGATACTGAGCTCCACCGTCCTAGGCCCCACCCAGGTACTTCAGCTACAAAGGGTCGGTTTGGGGTTGAGCCCTAAATCTATCTACCCACTAAGTATCCCCTCGGTCTGGATACTGCAAACTCCAGAGCTCCAACCTAAATCCCTCCAAACTCACTGGAATAGAGGAAGACCAGTCTTGGCCACCTCAAAGGGGCCGCACCAAACAACATCTGTGTGGTAGACCTCTAAACTGTCAGTGCCCACCGTCAGGACCAATAAAGTCAGAAGCAAGAAAAGCAGCAGCCATCAGGCCATCAGATGCCCGCGCTTTCTTCAGAATAGCCTGGGTAGGGAGAGAGCGAAGGCAATCTAGGGGAAAAACATCGCAAGCCAGGTGGAGCTTTGGAGAGATTAGATTACCCCCGGGCCACTCTGGGGACCAGCGTCCTAAGCTAATTTGTTTCCCACCCACACTCCTTTATCGAAGACTGTTCCAGAATAACTTAAGATCACTACAAGCAAACAAAACAGCTGTTTAGTTTCCGTTATGAGACAAAGGCCACCTCTCCCACACACAGGTCCCCAGGGGACTGCGGGAGCAGAGGAGGCTGGGTGCTGCCCAGGGGCTCGCGGGGCGCTGGGACCTGGGGCTCACTAAGGCCACAGCCGATCCCGCGGTAGCTGCGTTACCCTCCGCCACCAGGGTCCGGTCTCCAGTCCCGCAGGGGACGCCGGGCCTACCGGCGACCGACAGCCAGGGCGACGCTGCATGCCCGGGTTACCCCAGGGACTGATCCGCCGGGGACCGAGACTCCACCATCCCCGTCGCTCCGGGCCCCGCCGCGTCCCGGCCCCGCAAGACACCTCCGTGGTCCCGACCTCCACCCCTCCCGCCACCCGGATCTCCCATCCCCGGGACCCCCGCAGGCACCGAAGCTCCGGCGCTGCTTGAAGGTCTTCTCGGACGGCATGGCGCGCGGGGGTCCCGGGTCAGACGATCTGGCTCCTGCGACGATCACTTCCCTTGTGTGTCTCCTCAGCCCCGCAGCCGAGTCAGGTGACTCGCGGCGCGTCGCCGTGGGTGGGGCCGAGGGCGGCCCCCGAGGGCAGCCATGACAGGCGTGGCGGAAGCTCGGCGACGCGCAGGCGAACAAGCGCCCAAGAAAGGGTCCTGCGCCTGCGCCGGACATACTGGGCACTCGCTGGGCGAGCATCTGTTAACTGTGTCTCTGGGCTGGGCACTGGTGCTGTGGAGTTCTACAGACCTCATTCTCCCTTGCGTGGTCCGGCTGGTGCTCCAGCGCTCGCCCCCTTGCCGCTGTATTTGACATTCCTAAATTTCCCCCTCCCCCGAAAACCAACAACAAGAAACAGACTTGAGGTTTCTCCTGCTAAATCTTTACATTTATGGACTCCAAGACGTCTGGAGACTTAAGGTTGGATCTGATCTTGCGGTGCTTTCCCTGCGAGTCTTGTAATGCCACTATCACAAGTATGTACCCCTAAGTTGAACTCGCAGAGAAGCAAGGTCTGAGGAACTACAGACTTGTCACTGGAGGGCAAGTTCAGTGACAGCAAAAAGAGGATGACCCCAACCTAGTGTCCAGCCTGTCCACTTTCCCTTCCTATAAAAGCCCTTTTGTGTATCTGAGCTGCTGAGCACGGAGTTTGAGGGACAGGGCTCACCTAGATTTCCCAGGGTGCTAGCCCATGTATACCCTCATTTCCTATCCCACCACCTCTCATACATTTTTTTTTTTTTTTTTTGGTGGGTCGACAATCAATCTGTATCCAGGAATTCCAGCAGAGGCCTGATCCAAGCGGGATTCACCTTGGAAAGCCCCAAAGGACAATTCTGTTTGGAGACTTTTATCTCAGCCGTCCCTTCACAGACAGATCCTTCTATCGCAGGTGACCCCTGGGTGGCTTTATCACAAGCCTGTCCTCACTTTGACTCCTGCAGAGCCTGGGTCTGTTCACCCCACAGCCATAGCTGATTATAGATTAGGCAGGTTTCAACCTCCTCAGGCAAGGCCCACAGTCTGTCAGCCATGGACTAGGTTTAGCAACTCCAGTTTGTAGGAGCAGGTAACAGGTCTAGAGTTCAAACCAACAGTGTGGAGCAGCCACCCCACCCCCACCAGCCCCCAGTGATGCCACATCTGAGCCAGCCTTGGGTCCTTGCAGATCTACCACCTGACATGGCACTGTCCCTACAGCCCAGACTTCCTCCTTTAAAGGGAAATAACCTTCCTCACGTGTTCATCCAAGGGACCTCCTTATACATCCATGTGAACAGGAAAAGTTCAAAACACACGACAGAGTGAAATCACAGAAGGCTGTTTACATTTATTTGCTTGCTTGCTTTGCGTTATTTGCCTAAGGATTGTTTTGTGTAAAGTTTCTGGCCTGAGATGCAAGAGACCAGGCTAACAGTCAAAATGGAAGCCACATCTGGTGGCACAAGGCATGTCATCCTAGCACACTGGAGGCTGAAGCAGGATTATCAAAAGTTCAAGGCCAAGTGGGACAGGGTGCCTAGGCCTCTAATCTCAGCACCCAGACAGAATTACAGTCTGGTCTGTGATTCTGAGACAGCCTGTTCTATACAGCAAATTCCTACATTGTGAGAACCTGTCTCAAAAAGGAGGGGAGGCATGACCCAGGCATGGGATTGGTGGGATGGTCCCGTGCTTAAGAACACTGGCCCTCTAGTTGAAGACTTGGATTTGGTTCTCAGAACCCACATGGCAGCTCCACGGTAACTCCAGCTCCTGGGGATCTGACATCCTCTTCTGGCATCCTCAGGCACCAGGCAAACATTCATACATACGAGATAAAAACCTTTTAAAAACAAAGGCAACAAAACAAAGTCCAAGGTCACCCTTATCAAGCTGCTATCTCCCAAAAGCCTCCCTTTGAGACAGGGTGATGTGTTTATAAAAAGATAAAGAGAGAGGTGGTTATGTTCTAAGGAGGGGTGGCGAGGTGTGTGGGAAGGGAATGACTGAGACATCCCTTCCCCCTGAGGGACCAGCCACAAGACTGGTCTATAAACTCTATAGTATACAGTTTGTTCAGGGCATGGGGAGAGGAGTTAAGAGGGTAGTAGAGGCAGAGAGAGAGAGAGAGAGAGTAGAGAAGTAGAGGCGGGCCTTGAGCACATGGAGAGAGAGGGCAGAAGGGAATGGGGGGGATGGGAAGATCGAGGGAGCCAGAGCTCAAGAGAGCAAGAAAGGAACAAGAGAGGGAGGAGTGGGGCAAGCAGCCCCTTTTATAGTGGGTCGGCCTACCTGGCTATTGCCAGGTAACTAGGGGGTGGAGTTTAGTCAGAAGGCTAACAGGGTCTCTGCGGTCTCTCTGGGAATCTCCACTGGTCTTTGAACTCTCTCAGTAGACCTGCTCTGCCTCCTGAGTGCTGGAATTAAAAGTTCAAGCCACCACACCCATCCTAACCCTATCTTAAAAGAGAAAAGAATGGAGTCACTCTAAAATGTATGGTCCAAACATAAATTGAAACTGGGAGGAGCTGGGTGTAGTGGCCCACACCCTTGATCCAGCACCTGGGATGAAGAAGCAGGCAGATCTAGCCTATATAGTAAGTTCCAGGATAGCCAGAGTTTTACATCGAGACTCTAACAAACCAAACAGACAGAGGACAAAACCAGGGAATGTACAGCCACATCTCCCAGCCAGCTCTTCAGCTAGCATAGAAGGTTCTTCTGCCTTTAACAATTTCTAAGATAGTCTGATGTCAGTTAGTTTTCTATTGTCCGTCCCCACTTGCGAGGAAAATTGACTTGGGAATGACCTGTGTAAGGTTGCCGGCTTAGTTTTGTTACTTGGTTGGTTTTGATGCTTTCTTCAGCCTTTCTCCTGTCTATAAAACACAGCTCCTGCACCCGGCTTGGGAAGCACAGTCCTGACAACTGTTGCCTGACCTCTTGACAAAAAAAACAAAGCAAATTCAAATCTTCAGGTCCTCAGGGATCACGGCCAAGTGGTACGGTGGCGCTGGTCTGTGCAAGACTCTGGGTTTGAGCTCTAAAGGAACAAGAGAAAGTTGTTGCTACATTCTATAACAAGAATCAAAGGAGCGACTTGATTTCCAGGTGTTTGTGATAATAAGCCTTGCCTGCTGACACTTTATTAACTGCTCCTGTGTAAGAATTTTTAGGTTTGTTTTTTTGTTTTGGCTGGGAGTGGTGGCATTTGAATTTAACCCCAGCACTTGGGAGGCACAGGTAGGTGGATTGCTGAATTCAAGTCCAGCCTGGTTTACAGAGTGAGTTTCAGGACAGCCAGGGTTATACAGAGGAAACTCTGTCTGGACAAACCAAAAAGGAAAAAAAAAAAAAAGAAAGAAAGAAAGAAGGAAGGAAAGAAAGAAAGAAATGGGCTTTTGTTTGTGTTGCTGAACTGTACAAAATGCAGGAGAGGCACTATTAGTGGACGTGGTTTGTGGAAGTGGGGAAAGGGAAGGAGGAGATTTGCGTTCCCCTGGCAAGCCCAGAATCCCAGGCTTCTGTCTTATCTACTGAGAGTCTCGGGAGTGATGGGCAGAGCTGCTCTTTGGCTTGCAATGTTCGTCTACGCCTTTGAAAACCACCCCAAATTCTCTTTGCAGTGTGACCCTAGAACCATATATCCCAACACTATGTCTTGAGATGAAAACAAGCCAAACATGGTGGTGGGTGGAGCATAGGGGGGTTGTCAATGGTGCTTTACAAGTCTCACCCCCCCCCCAAAGGGTCTCACAGTACAGATTCTATTCAGACCACACTAAATTTTCTTCACCTGCAAACAGGCAGGCGAGCAGACCCATGGATTTGCAAACAGGAGTATGCCCCAGTCACTTAGGAGATCCCAATCACTTGATTCTGTTTGGTCTTCTCTAATAGTGCCAGGAATTTTGTCAGGGTCTGACAACTGCTCGGCAAGCAAGCCAACACGCTCCGTGGTGGAGTGCCTGCCCAGTTTCCAAAAGACGTCGAGCTCTATGCCCAACCTGAACCCGAACGAAAGAGGCATGATTTTTTTTAATAATACGTAGAGTATGGTTTGTTTCTACGTGTGAGGCTCATCTGGATGCATTTCTGTACACCGTGTGTGTAGTGCCCACAGAAGCCAGCATTAGAGACTGGCAGCTGCCATGTGGTTCTGGAACTGAACCGAAGTCCTCTGGGTGCTCTTAACCCCTAAAGACATCGCTTCAGCGCTCCCCTCCCCCCCGGTATAACTTGTTTTTAGTGATATTATCCCCTCTCCGAGATAGTTCACAGACAGTAGAAAGGCGAGAACGCAGCGTTTCTATCCTTTTATTTTGTTTATTCAGAGAATTCCTGGTGCTTTTAAACTTAGCTACTGACTGGGCGTGGTGGGCACGCGGTTATTCTCTACACTCTGGATGCAGACGCTGGAGGGTTTCTGTGAGTTCCTTGCCATCTTGGTCTACGTAGCGCGCCTTTGTCTAAAAGTAAACAAGTAAAAAAAAAAATGTCTATCAACCACATTGCTCATTCTTGAGCCCAGGCAGTGGCACTTTAAAAGTTCCCACTGCTAGTTTATACTAATAAATAGGTCAATGACAGCTGGAAACCGAGGCTCGCTCCCAGCGAAGAGCCCGGGCTGAAAACTGGGTATTCCAGAACGCGGAGAACCGGAAGCCAGAACACCAGAAAATGGGCGGGCACTTCCGGCCTCAGCGCAGAGCCGAAGCGCCACACTCAATATGGGGAACGCAAGGTCCCGAGCGTGCTCAGGGCCGCGGGGGCTAAGCAAGACTCGCCCCGCCCCTCCGTCTTTTTGATTGGAAGATGCCGCCCGTCGGCTTTGTTGTCTGGGAAACTATTGGCCAGCTGTGCAGTCAATCTTCGCGTCACCTGCTCTTCAGAACAAGTAAACAAGAATTGCTCAAGACCGTCGAGGGGAGCGGGGCGGCTGCGGGGACGGCGGCCTCCGGGCCAATGAGTCGTCCTTACACCCCGCGGGGCCCTTCAGGCTAGCAAGATGGCTGTGCCACCGTTCCATCCCGGAGCCTGGTGCAGGGCCTTTCCCATACTTGGTACCACACCATTTGTGCATCTGACACAAGTAGGCAAATAGACGTTTCTTTTCACTATGGTTTTTTTATTTCCAAGGTCTCATACTGTAGGACGTGCTGGTCTCGAACTTGTCTCTCTCCTGTTACCCCAGTCTTCTGGGTGCTGAGATTGCAGGCGTGAGCCATCGTGATTACCCAAAGTCGACACTTGTTTTTTGAGAATGGGTTTCAAGCTCCCTAGGCTCGACTTCCAGTGTAGCCAAGGGTGAACTCACCTGCCGATTGCAGCTATCACACACAAAACTACTCGATACTTTACTGCTGAATAACTTTAGAGACAACCCACTGAAAAATAAACTGTCCTGTTTAACTATTTCCTGTCACTGACACATCGCTGTTGCAAGCTTGGATAACTTCCGTGGTGTTGTTTTCCTGCTTTGAGTAGCAATGCAAGGATGCAAAAACATCTTAACAACCCACCGATCTGGAGAGGACCTGTGGTCACCGGTGTGGTCTCTTGGCTTCTCCCCACAGTGTGCCAAAGGGCTACACTGCTCCAGGATCCATTGGTTCCCGTGTCTGGTGGTGGGCAGCTGTACACAACCCTGCATGCCTGCGTCCTACCCTTCCGATGCTTGCTTCCTTTACTTTTCCCTCTCCTGTCCTTTCGGGGTCTCCCTCCGCTTCAGGGGTCCTGCTCTGCTTTTAAGTCCTAGAACAAACACAACACACACACACACATTTAAATCTAGGAGCCTCATATGAGAGAAAATTCGCGGAATTTGTCTTTCTGAATCTGGCTTATGTCACTTAATAGAATTTCCTCCACCTCCATCATTTTCCCGCAGATGCCATAATTTCATTAATCTTTATAGCTAAATAGAATTCAGTTGTGTACATGGTGCATTTTCTGCACCCATTCCTCAGTTTCCATATTTGGGGCTGTTGTGAACAGAGCTATAGTGAACACAGTGTGTGAGTGTCACTGTGGCGTGTGGACTCAGGAGTCCTCAGGTCTGCATCCAGGGGTGTCTTACCTACAGATAGTTCTGCTTTTAGATTTTTGAGGAACTCCGATACTGATTTCCATAGCATCTAATTTCCATTTCCAATAGCCCTGTGCAGACTGCCACCATTTCTTTCAAATGCTCCAATTTTTATCTTGGAAAGATAAAATGTGTAAAAAGAACTTGGTTATACGTAGAAGGTATCTATGCAACAGACATGTATACATTTTATTTGCTATGTAATTTTCACTTGTCTGTATCCAATGCTAGACCAAAACAGAGTGTGTTTGTGCACACTCATCTGCTTCCCACGCTGCCCTGGAAGCCTGAGCCGGCTTCCCAAAACACCACTCTCAGGATTGCATCACCGTCCGTAGTCCTGGCTTGTCTCCTGTTTCATCTTCTGCTCGGATTCCGATCTGGCCTGAGCCAGCCTCTCTGCTGCTCAGTCCCTGCTTCCTGGCAAGCAGGTCTTTGCTGTTCTAAATTTGGTGTATGCAGTGGCCTGGTAACTTTGCTAAGTTAGTACTTAGGAAGTATTTGCCTCTTCTTTCCAGAACATTCTACCTCTTTTGTTTTTCTCATAAGTTCCCTTTTTACATATGTATTGTTTCCTATAGTCTTTGTAATTTTCCTCCCCTCTTCTTCCTTCCTTCCTTCCTCCCCTTCCTTTCCCTTCCTTCCTTCTCTTCCTTTAACAGGGTACACTGGCTGGTTTTGTGTGTCAGCTTTTACAAGCTAGAGTCATCAGAGAGGAAGGAACCACAGTTTGAGAAAATTCCTCCATGAAATCCAGCTGTAAGGCCTTTTTTCAATTAGTGAGCAATGAGGGAGGGCCCAGCCCATGGTGGATGGTGCCATTCCTCAGAGGGTGATACTGGGTTCTGTAAAAAAAAAAAAAAAAACAAAGCAGGCTGAGCTTTGGGGCTAATATCCATTTACCAATGAGTGCACGTTGGAATATCCAAGAGACAATTCACAGACCACATGAAGCTCAAGAAGAAGGAAGACCAAAGTGTGGGTGCTTCGGTCTTTCTTAGGGAAACAAAATATTCACAGGAACAAATACGGAGACAAAGTGTGGAGCAGAGACTGAAGGAAAGGCCATCCAAAGGCTGGCCCACCTGGGGATCCATCCCATATAGAGTCACGAAACCCAGACACTACTGTGGATGCCAAGAAGTGCATTCTGACAGGAGTCTCCTGAGAGACTCTGCCAGAGTCTGACAAATACAGAGCAGATGCTAGAAGCTAACCAATGGACTGAGTGTGGGGTCACCAAGGGGGTCCCCGATGGAGGAGTTAGAGAAAGGGCTGAAGGAACTGAAGGGGTCTGAAACCACATAGGAAGAACAATTATATCAACCAGACCCTCTAGAGCTCCCAGGGACTAAACCACCAACCAAGGAGTACACATGGAGGGACCCATGGCTTAGCTGTATATGTAGCAGAGGATGGCCTTGTTGGGCATCAATGGGAGGAGGGGCCCTTGGTCCTGTGAAGGCTGGATGCCCCATAGGGGAATTGGAGGGCAGGGAGGCAGGATGGGTAGGTGGGTAGGGGAACACCTTCATAGAAACAGGGGAAGGGGGATGTATAGGGGGTTTGGGGAGGGGGAACCAGGAAAGGGGATAACATTTGAAATGTAAATAAAGAAAATATCCAATTAAAAAAAAGAAGAAAAAAAAAAAAAAAGCAGGCTGAACAAACCATAGGAAGCAAGCCCAAAAGCATCATCCCAACATGGCCTCTGTGTCAGCTCCTGCCTCAGGAGCCTACAGGTTTGAGTTCCTGCCCTGACTTCCTCCAATATGAAGATCTGGAGTCTAAGCAGAATAATCCCTTCTTCCCCAACAGTTTGCCCTTGACATTTTGTCGAATAGAAACCCAGACTAAGCTGAGGTAAGTAAGTCTGGCTGGAACTGGTCAGATCAGGTTGACCTTGACCCTAAAGAGATCCACCTGCTTCTCCCTAGGGAGTGCAGGAACTAAACTTGTGGCCACCACACTCATCCAAAGATCTTTATCAACAGATCCACGTCTTTAATGTTTGGTGCTGGGGATTGAATTCAAGGTCTGCGTCCCTCTGTTATCACAGATGCTGCTCCCCCGGGATCCTCTCTCTGAGCATTCCAAGAAAATCCAGGTTTTTTTTTTTGCAGAGAACCAGGATGTCTACCCGCTGACTTGCTGACTTACACGTTACGTACATTTGGTTGACCACTGATTTTGTTTGCTTGTTTATGGTTCTGCTGAAATTCTTACAGACTTGTTTGTTTCCAGGGTTCCTCCAGGTAGACCAGGCTAGCCCTGAGCTCACAGAGCTCCGTGCGTACACGCTTTTTAGTTGCTGAGTTTCTGAAGCCAGGCTGTGAACATAGACACGATTCTTCTAAAGAGGGAAACCAAATGATTTTCTGTTTTAAGAAGCTCTCAGCTTCTCTAGGGAAGGTTATGCTGTATTGACCCTTTTCTGCCCAGTTCCTGTTGTATTGACATTATGGGTGGGCAGATTTGTGGCTATTTCTCAGGACAGGCTGTGACCTGTAGCCCAGGGAATTGCCTGCCTCGGCTTTGGTTTGGTTTAGGGGTCGTGCAGAGATAAGCCAGAGCATGAATAAATTTTAATAAGAGGAGGCTTTTTTTTCTGGCACCTGGACTGATTGGGGTCGGGTCTGACCCTGAGGCTTCTAAAGGCAAAACCCATAAGTTTATATGTATCCTGTCTGTGTGTACACAGTGTGTAAGTCTCACGTATATGTCTTGCGGTTGTCTAGCTGTAGCCGTCTTTTGAGCTCTTGAGTAAGCAAGTTTGATTGAAAAGCAGAAAACAGTTAGTCTTATGACCTACTGTGGTTTTATTGTTGTTTGCTTCTGAGACAAGTTTTTCTGTGTAGCCCTGGCTATCCTACTATCATGCTGTAGACCAGGCTGTCCTTGAACTCATGGAGATCTGCCTGCCCCTACCTCTTTGTGCTGGGATTAATGGCATGCACCACAACACTAGACTAAGATCTTGCTAAAACATCACAATTTAAAAATACTCTTTCCTAGCGTGGTGGCCATGCCTTTAATCCCAGCACTTGGGAGGCAGAGGCAGGTGGATTTCTGAGTACGAGGCCAGCTCTGTCTACAGAGTGAGTTCCAGGCAGCCGGGCTAACCGAAACCTGTCTTCGAAAAACAAAACAAAACAACAACAACAAAAAAAATAAGAGTGGTTGTCTAATGTCTGGGAGCAAGAAGGCAGATTTAGTGAGGCAGCTGGTCAGAGTAGTTCAGGCCAGCGGGCATAGAGGGAAAAATGGACTAGGAGGCTGCTGGGATAGTCTGGAGCAAGAACTGTGGGGCTTGCACAGGTTTGCTTTTTGGTCTTTCAAACGTAGTTAAGCCTATACTTTAATGTTAACCACCTCTCCTTCACAGGGCTGGGATTACCAGAGCATGCCGTCATGGCCAGCGTTGTTTTTGATTGACAATAGACCAAGATGTAAACAGAGCAAGTGTCACACTTTGGAATGGAGGCATGCTCAGAGCCACAGTGCCCCAGCTTAGTCTGTCGGCTGCAAAGGCTGCTGATGCAACTACCAGTAACTTCCGTTCCCTCTTAGTCTCAGGTTCCTTGTTCTTCAGCGTGACACCTTGTTTGTTTTTATTTCACAGGCTCGGGGAGTAAACACACGTCCCCCGCCCCCCACGTGCTGCTTGCCACATCCAAATGGTGTTTATACTAAACCGTAACCTTTGCTCTGGCATAGTGTGTCCTCTGAGGGACAACATGGGACACTTCATAGAAAGTGTGGCATTGATGCTGGGGAGAAGGGTGTGGGTACCCACAGATTGGGAACTGTGTTCTCCAGGGAACACCCCTGCTTCCTTCCCGGACCCCGGAAGCCAGTTAGGAGGTGCACCAGAATGGAGGTGAGACAGAGGCTAGGGCTAGAATGTGAGGAATGTGACCTGGGCAGGAGTCACGAGGTCAGGGCTCAGGGAATACCTTCCAGCCGGTGAGGAACACGGAACTCGCTGGCTTTGAGTTTACGTTACCAAGCAAAGGAACAGCGTCTGCATCCGTACACACCTCACTGCTGTTCAGTGAAGGCTGATTGACAGCCCAGGGATGATAGACGAGAGGGGTTCATCATCTTGGAGGGCCAGTTCAGGGTCCCAGCCACGCCCATAAAGAGCTTACCCTCTCCATGGGCACGGGAACAAGAGGCAGAGTGTGCTCAACTACACTTTTACACGATGTTAATATTATCATGTAATTTAAGTCTTTTTTTTTTCCCCCATCAAATCTTGCCGGGTTGCTCAGGCTGTCCTGAAAAGTCCCCATCCTCCTGACTCATCTTCCTAAGTCTAGGATTACAGGCCACCAAGTGGAGCCTTTGCTTAATGTTATTGGTAATCAATCAACGAATGTATTAGGTAATATCTGTTTGCTTGTTGGGATAATTTACTGAGTGGACTGCTAGGGGCCACAGGGTCTCATGTAGCCCAGGTTGGTCACAAAGTCACTAAGTAGCCAAGAGTGATCTTGCAGTTCTGATCCTCCTGCCTCGATCCCCCGACCCCAAGTTGGGATTAGAGACCGCCAGGCAAACGGCAATTTTAATAATTAAAAAAATAGGCGATATTGTTCTATAGGGTGGTGAAGCGCAGAGCTGCGGAGGATACATCAGACTGCTTTCCTGAGAGGGAAGTTTTTAGATGCCTTGTGCTACGCGGGAAAACGTGAGCTGGAGAGCAGGTTGGGGACACCAGGAACTCCCACCTCATTGAGCACCAGACCCTTTGCAACCAAGGCAGCCACCGTGGCAAGTTAGTTTAGATGCAGTGTTGCTAGGCGACAGTAGCTTTGGTCTATAGTTTCCTTTGCCAGATTTTTTTTTTCCCCCACGGCGTGGCCGCCACCTGGGCAAAGGCCCTGGCAGTGGGCTGGCTGCTAAGGAGCCTCGTTAGCGCAGTAGGTAGCGCGTCAGTCTCATAATCTGAAGGTCGTGAGTTCGATCCTCACACGGGGCATCTGTAGCCTTTTGTTGCTTAAGGCAAAACTCCTTCGTTCTTCGCAGCAAACGGGGTCAGAGGTGGACTTGTGGGAGGGGTGTGTCATGCTATGGGAGGGGCTTTCCGGAGCTAAACCCTGCGACCCTCTTTTATTGATCAAAGGTTCCGGCCAAACGCTCTGGGGGGCGGAGCCTGAAAAAAGGGTGTGGCGCTATACAAGGGCGTGTGCTCAAGAGAAGGCGTGACCACACGTAGGGCGGGCCTTACGGCTCAAGGGGCGGGGCGAAGCAGCTGAGTGGGGGTGTTTTTAAAGGGTGTGGGTGTGTCTGAGGGCGGGCCCTACTTTTCTCTAGGGGCGGGGCGAATCTCTGCCGGGGTGTGGGGATCAGAGGGCGTGGTCATGCTTGGGGTGGAGCTTGAGGATCTAACGGGCCGGACTCCGGCCGCCTCGCCGCCTGCGCAGATCGCTGTGCGTGCGTGCTCGCTCGCGTGCGCGCGTCCGCGGTGGTGACGGGCATGGCGGTGTGTGCTCGGCTCTGCGGCGTGGGCCCCGCGCGTGGGTGCCGTCGCCGCCAGCAGCGCCGTGGCCCGGCCGAGACTGCAGCGGCGGACAGTGAGGCGGACACGGACCCCGAGGAGGAGCGCATCGAGGCGGGGCCGGCGCGTTGCTCCCTGCTGGAGCTCCCGCCCGAGCTGCTAGTGGAGATCTTCGCGTCGCTGCCCGGCACCGACCTGCCCAGCCTGGCGCAGGTCTGCAGCAGGTTCCGTCGCATCCTTCACACGGACACCATCTGGAGACGGCGCTGCCGCGAGGGTGAGCGGGTGCATCCCCTGTCACGGGCACTCGGGTCGAGGCAGGAGCATGGTGCGGAGTTCCAAACCAGGCCTGCTGCAGAGTGAGAAGACCAGACAGCTAGCAGGCCTGGGCTGCAGAGTGAGACCCTGTCTTAGAAAACCAGACAGTCAGAAGGCCTGGGCTGCAGAGTGAGATCCTGTTTTTTAAAAATCCCAGCCCCCGTCACCCCAAAACCAAACCTACAGCCCACTCTCCTGGTGCAGGAAGAATGAGGATGCAAAGCGGTCACAGCAGTCCCTTTGGAAGGCCTTCCTTCCAAGTACATACAGCATGGTACTCAGCTTGAGTGGCTTGTTGGTGTGTGTCCTGGAGCCTTGCTGGTGAAGGGAACTTGACGGATTCCACTGCCTGCATGCCACACAGGCTAATGCCCTGACTGTGGGCTTCGGCATTTTCTGTCTTCTGGCCATGGCATGCTGGAGACTGCTTTGTGCATTTTGTAGAAATCCAGGGGATTTACATCTATCTTCTGGAAACCCCTGGGGTGGTTGGTCTTCATGGGCTTGCACTTCCCAAAGTGGGGATTGTAGGAGGGCAGGCTGTGTGAGAATCGGTTTCCCCATTTCCTCGCCACGGCAGGGTTCTTGTGTGATTTCACAGTTGACATCGGAGTTCTGGCTTGTCTCCACTTACCCACTGTGGGAAGTTGGGGTAATTTTACCCCAAATCTGAGTGGGAGCGTTTGGTGTCAGTGCCCCTCCTGAGGGCAACTTGGGTCGGGGCTTTTATAAGGAGCATGCAAAAAAAAAAAAAAAAAAAAGAGCATGCAAAGCCCTCAGTCCTAAATATGGCTGTTTGGCATGTCTTTTGGTCCAGGTGTGATGTCCTGTTTGTCTTTTGTCTTATTTTCTTTTGTGAGAATCCTCAGTAGTAACCTTTAGTCGCACAGGATAAGTGAAGTTTGTTTTCAGTTTCTCTCTGAGCACTGTGCTTTCTTTTTACAAATTACTTTGTTTGTTTATTATTATTGTGTGTGTTCCGTGTGTGTGTGTGTGTGTGTGTGTGTGTGTGTGTGTGGAGAGAGAGAGGAGAGAGAGAGAGAGAGAGAGAGAAAGAGAGAGAAGCATGCACATCTGTGGAGATTAGAGGACATCTGCTTCTTTGGCAGTGGTCTTCAACCTTATACTGCGACCCTTTAATACAGTTCTTCAGGTTGTGGTGACCCCCAATCATACAGTTTTTTTTTTTTTTTTTCGAGACAGAGTTTCTCTGTGTAGCCCTGGCTGTCCTGGAACTCACTCTGTAGACCAGGCTGACCTCAAACTCAGAAGTCCACCTGCCCCTGCCTCCCAAGTGCTGGGATTAAAGGCATGCGCCAATACTGCCGGCTCAGTTATTTTGTTGCTACTTCATAACTGTAATTTTGCTACTGTTAGGGATGGTAATGTAAATATCTGTGTTTTCCCATGGTCTTAGATGACCCTTGTGAAAGGGTAGCTCAACTCCCAGTAGGTTCTCAACACACAGGTTGAGAACTTCTCTCTGGGGTCAGGGATGGAGCTCAGGTTGTTGGCCTATGCAGCAAGGGTTTTCTCTTTCCTGCTGAGCTGAGTGGGGCTCGCCTGAGGTTTAGGGTGTGCACCTGTGACACTCGGTGGCGCACTCCAGGGTGCTCTCCGCTGGCCAGCTGAGCCTGAGCTGATGGGGGAATTGCAGGAGGCTCGGGTAGGTAGGTCATTGCTAAGACCGGGATCACAGACTTCTGTGAAACTAGAGATTTCAAAGGGGTGCTCAGCCATGCTAACTGAACTGGAGCTTGGGGCACACTCTGAGACTTGTGAACAGAAATGTATATAGTCCCATTGCCAGTGTAGAAAGAGGTGGGGGCAGCTTGGGAGAGCCTTTTCTGGCCCCCTCTTCCACTGACACAGCTTTCCACAGTTTGGTGGGACTCCAGAGCCATGACTAGAGAGCAAATCATCTCACCTACACCAGAATTCCAATTTTGAGAAAATAAAGGCTCAAGGACCAAAAGGCTGCCAAGTAGTGATTTGAACCACCACGCCTAGCATTAAAAAATTATTTTTATGTGCGTGTGTATTTGTGTGTGCAAGTGTGTGCATGTGGTTGAGGGTACCTACTGGCTCCAGAAGAGGGGCCTAAGATCCCCTAGAGTTGCAGATGGTTATGAGCCATCCCATGTGGATGCTGGGAACCAAATGCAGTCCCCCAGGAGAGCAGTTTGTGTTCTTAACTGCAGAGCAATCTCTTCAGCCCTCACCTCAAATTTCCCCCTTTGGTCTGTAGGTTTTATTCAAGTAGTTGGGGAGGATTTCCATTTCATGTTTCTTCTGTGCTCACTTGGTTTTGAACTCTTGGGTAGTTACTGATTTTAGAAGTTTGTGCTGAGGTGCTGAGCGGTGCCACTGGGTTCTTGGCAGCCCTTTGTGAGACAAGGTCTCCCGATGTAGAGGAGGGTAGCTTTGAACTCTTCATTTTCCTGATTTTACCACACACACACACACTGGGTCACAGCCTTGTCAGGTCACCTGGCTATTCAGGAAGGTGTACTCTAATCCATGAGGGTCAGGAAGAGCTTGACTGGCGGGCCTGGGATTTGTGCGTCTTCCTGAGGCAGTCTCTTTGTGCCTAACTTCCTGAGGAATTGCTGTGTGAGAGACAGTGTTGCCCTTATTTCTCTGACCGGGGCAGCCCAGTCAGTCAACAGGTTCTCTAGTGCCAGGAATGAGGATTAAAAAGGAAAAACACAATTAGTCTACATTGTAGCATGACCCCAGCCAGTTCTGAGGCTGAGGCAGGTTTATTTTTTCCCAGTCTGCTTTTATACCGTTTGAATTACATGCAAGTATTTAGTTCCGTTTAGTTCAGGTTGAGGAACTAGCAATACAGTAAATGCAGATAGTCAAGGAACAAGCAAGACAATAAGCAGTCCCATGATCACTCCCATGATCACTGTATCTAAGGGCTTATCAGATTCCTGCCAAGTGGCCCCAAAAGCTCTCTACATTTCTCTGAGCCCTTGAGCATCCTCCTTCTTGGATTCCAAAATCAAGTAGATTTATGTGAAAAACGGCACATAGCCCCTCTCCGTGAACAGGCCTGGATCCTCTCAGCATCTGTGGTTTCCTGGCAGGGCTGTGGTGTTCGGTAGTCTCCATTTGTGGTGTGTTCCAGGGAGTAGGTGAGGCTGGTTTAAGTGTTTATGAATTTATTGCTGGGATTTATTCTTGCTGAGACTTAAGCCAGGACTGACCATCAAGGTGTGGGCCAAACATTTGCTTTAATAAGTTTGTAAATGGACCTTGAAGGCCAGGCTTGTAATCTAGCTTTCAGGAAGCTGAGGCAGAGGGATCAAAAATTTAAGGCTGGTTTGGACTACAGAATGAGTTCAAGGTTAGCTCTTGTCTCAAAATAAAAAGTAAAAAGAGTCTGGGTGTAGCTCAGAGGGTGGGCGCTGGCCCAGTGTGAGCGAGTCCCTGGGCTCTACTCTTGTTACCTCTGAAAATGAAAACAAATGAAAAAGCAAACCTGTTCTATCAGGTAGGGTGGTCTCAGACCAGGAAGTCACTAGGACCCTGGGATGCTGTCATCGGCGGTTAGACACAGTGAGTGCCTCAGGACCTGCGTCCCAATAGTGACATGAGCAGTTGCTGCCTTGGTCCCTCTGCTCTGCTGGTCAGGATGCAGAGTGACTTGGGGAGCTGGGCAGTGATGGACTCCTCTCTGGAAGTCCTTCTCTGGGCAGGTCAAAGACTTCGTCCTGTTAAGCCAGTTCTGCCTGTGGGGCTTCTGCCATAGGTGGTAATGTCGGGTAATGTCGTCCCCAGAAGAGAGGGATAGACCTAGCACCCAGCCACCTGGGCATAAACAATTTTTTTTTTTTTTAAATGCATCACCCCCGTTGGCCAAAGGCCAACTGTATTTGTGTCCTGTGGGAAGGGAGGGCTGTAAATATATCCTAGTCTCCAGAGCAGCAAAGGCAGGAGCCTCAAATACCTGCCCTTGCCTGACAGGACTCTGGTTAACGGTCCACCTAATCAGTTGCTGGCCAGTTCTGCTGCCTGATGGCTACGTGTGTGCTTCCTTAGAGCCAGCCCAGGGCTATCAACTTTAGACAACTCAGGCCCTGATTCTAGATCAAACTGCTTGTTCTTTCAGGGGCTGGCAAGATGGCTCTGACAGTACAGCGCCTGCCATTAAACCTGATGCCCTGAGATCACTCCCTGGATCCCACCCAGCGGGAGTCCTGCAGGCGGTCTCCTAACTGTAATGACACCCATAGTTCCTCTACAGTGATGTGATCGGTCTACTGTGGGCTTGCTAGTCGCACCCCTCACGCTCTGAGAGGAGAGGCTAGTGCCCCTGCCGCTCCCAGCTTGACTGTCAGGGATGAGCGCTGTAGCTTTGTTAAGTAGCTGAGCTTGGAGGCACTGTCTGAGGAGGATGTCTGAAATCCATTTAGGAATATTTAAGGTCCAGTGGACATGTTGATGGGGCCCAGCAGAAAACACAGACTGTTCAGAAATAGAGGGACAGCAGGGCCTGTCCACATTCTGGAGGAGCGAAGACCCAGAGTTGAGAGGTCTCCCCTCCCTCACCCTGTCTCACCCTTCCCTGCTGGAGAAGCAGTTCCGCTCTCAGGTTATATTTTATTTTTTCAAGATTTAATTTATTTGTTTTATGTGAGTACACTGTCGCTGTCTTTGGATATACTCAGAAGATGGCATTAGATCCCATGGTGGTTGTGAGCCACCATATGGTTTCTGGGAATTGAACTCGGGACCTCTTAGAAGATCAGTCAGTGCTCTTAACTGCTGAAGAGATGGCTCAGCGCCCACTGAGTTGTATTTTTATGCTTTTGTTTTGGGTTGGTTTCTTGTGAGGCAGGATTCCGTGCGCTTGGTAGCCTAGGGTGTCCTCAAACTTGGACAGATCCTCCTGCCTCAGCTCCCTGAGTGCTGAGATTACAGATGCGAGCCACCATGTGTGGCTTCAGGTTTTTGTTGGTGGGGAGTGGCTTAAGGATCAAACCCAGACCTTGGACCTGGGAGGTGAGCGCTCTACCATCCACCGTGCTGGGCGTGTACATTAGATTTAAACCTGTCTTCCTTTTTGCGAGACAGGTCTCATTTGCTAGTCCAGGCTGGATTTGAACCTCCCCTTCTGAAGTGGGATAACAGGGGTTTACCGCCACAGGCCAGATGAGGCATTTAAGAATGAATTTCCACACACAACCTGTGTGGCCTTTCACTTGGCTGCAGAGGCAGGAAGAACTTTGAAGACTTTTTAAGGCTGCTTCACCATAGGAGAACAGGCTGGGTGTGAGTCTGTCTCTGCAGGCAAAGGGAAGGCTGGCTTTGCCACAGTGAGTGGGTGGACCTGGGTGATTGGCTCTCTGAGATGGCCACAGGGCATCTGAGGAACTGGGTGTGTCTTCCTTCTGGGCAGAGTGTAAACACAGCTATGCTGGAGACAGTCACCGACCGAAGCCCACACCCCCCCACCCCGTCTCCCTTCAGAGGCGCCTGGGCCTGGTCACTGTGAGTCACTGCCCTCTGGCAGCCACCCAGCTGTCACCAGTGGAGAAGGAAAGGCTGATCAGGACTCATATGCCTGGCACTGGTGTGGAGGAATGTCCCATGTCCCAAACATGGGTCCAGGGCAGCCTCCTCTCAGATTCAGACGCAGATGAACGGGGGCTGTGCCCACAATGGCCCCTGCTGTGCGGTTGTTCTTGGGATGACTAGTAATACTCACGAGGGGAGAATGGGCTTCCTGAGACTGTCTCCTGGAGATGGTCTGTTTGTTAGCCCATGACTGTTCGGGTGCTCATGAAGAGTGCGGGCACGCTATTCATAGGATGATATATTCTATAGGGATGATAATCTGGGCCTGCTTTATTTAAGATTGATATCCAGGATGGGAAGAGGGCTCAGTGGTTAGAGCACCGGCTGCTCTTCCAGAGGATCTGGGTTCAGTTCCTTGTTCTCACATGGTCTGCACACCCCAGTCCCAGGGGATCTGTGTCCTCTTCTGGCCTCAGTTGTACCACATGCTTACAGTACACATCCATACGTGCAAGCAGAACACTCACACAATGTGAACTAAAAACAAATAAATGTTTTAAAAAGGAAACGAGAGCTGGCTTAGCAGCTAGGAGCAGTGGTTGCTCTTGCAGAGAACCCAGGCTTGATTCCCAGCACCCATGTGGTGGCTCACCACCTTCTGTAGCTCCAGTCTCAGGGGATCCAAGAGGCTTTTCTGGCCTCATTGGGCACCAGACACACTCATGGTGCACTGACATACATGCAGGCAAAACACTCATACACATTAAAATAAATGAATCTGAAAAGGGTGGGGTGGGGTTGGGGAGACAGGTGTGTCCTGCGGCCACCTCAGTGGCTGAGTCCGGTGTCAGCCAGGACAGACAGATATCTGTCTGGGTGGAGGGGTGACCTGAGTGTCCTCTCTGTCACTGGTGAGTTTATCTGTCATCTCTGAGCTTGTGGCCTGGTCCTGTGACTGGACGAGGAATCTGCCGCCGAGGCCCTTGTGGGAGTTCTGTTTCACTTGCTGGCCCCTTGTCTGTGCCCAGAGCCAACTCTGTGCTGTCTGTGTGGGACTTCTGGGACACACATCAAGGGAGACATTTGGGGACAGTGACATTAAATCCCCAGCGACTGAGACCACCTGCAGGGAGCTTCCTTGCAGGCTAGTCTTACTGGGTAGAAGTCTGTGTCCAGAAGCTGCAGCTCTGCAGTAGTCCCCTGACGGGTAGAACCCAGTGACTTGACTGTAGACCAGGCTGGCCTTGAACTCACAGAGATTCACTTGCCCCTACCTTCCGAGTGTTGGAGTCAAAGGTGTGTACCACCACATCTGACTTCAAAGTATTTTTTTAAATAATTTTTTGGACATTTTCTTGTTAAAATATATGGAATATTTTTCTCTTAACAGCCCCAGCCCCCTTTGGTGTACCCTACTTTCTTTCATGTAGGTGAGCCTAGGCTTGCCTAGAACTATGTACCCATATGTTGGCCTCAGATCCACAGGCGATCCTCCTGCCTCAGACTCAACCATACTAGAATTATAGCCTATGCTAGCTTTTCTTTCCTCTCTCTCATTTTTTTTTTTTTTTAAAAGATTTCTTTATTTTATTTATATGAGTACACTGTAGCTGTCAGACACACCAGAAGAGGGCATTGGATCCCATTACAGATGGTTGTAAGCCACCATGGGAATTGAACTCAGGACCTCTGAAGAACAGTCAGTGCTCTTAACCACTGAGCCATCTCTCCAGCCCTAGCTTTTTTTTTTTTTTTTTTTTTTTTGAGACAAGACTGCACTATGCATTTCTGGTTGTCCTGGATCAAGCTGGCCTCAAACTCATAGAGATCTGTTCTCCTGCCTCTGTCCCCAATTGCTGGGATTAAAGGTCTTCACCATCACACCTGGCCTGCCTTCCCTTTTGTGTGTCTTTGGCTATCCTGGAACTCTGCTCTGTAGACCAGGCTGGCCTCGAACTCACAGAGATCCACCTGCCTCTGCCTCTGGAGCACAGTGCTGGGATCAAAGGCGTGCACCACTGCCTGACGTTTTTTAAAATTTTTTATTTCTTTTTTTCTTTTTTTTTTTTAATCATTAAACTTTTCTATAGTATTTGAAGTGAAGTGACAGGTTGTGTTTTGTTTTTTATTTGTTGGAGTAAAAATATATGTAACAGCTTGGGTATGGAGGCACCTACCTGTGATCAGAACACTCAGGAAACGGAGGTAGGAGGACCCGAGGTCTGAGGTCAGTCTGTGCTGACTCCAGAAAACCTGCAAGTGTTCATTTCTAAATCCAGTTTCCCTTAGGTGTCTGAGCTCAGTTCAGGAATGGCAGGCTCATCCTTGAAGTACATTTGTTGGCTTGCCCTCCCCAGAACTTTCCCTGTAAACTGAGGCAGTGTCGTAGTTAGGGTTTTACTGCTGTGAACAGACACCATGACCAAGGCAACTCTTAGAAGGACAACTCATATTGGAACTGACTTACAGGTTCAGAGGTTCAGTCCATTATCATCAAGGCAGGAGCACGGCAGCATCCAGGCAGGCATGGTCAGGAAGAGCTGAGAGTTCTACATCTTCATCTGAAGGCTGCTAGCAGAAGACTGACATCCAGGCAGCTAGGATGTGGGGCTTAAAGCCCACACCCACAGGACACACCTACTCCCAACAGGGCCACACCTTCTAATAGTGCCACTCCCTGGGCTGAACATATAGAAACCATCACAGGCAGTGTTGAGGTTCACTGCTGCCCCCACACCCCCTCCTTGTTTTGCTCGTGTCTATGAAAGTGATGCTTCAGGGTTCAGAAGCAGAATCTCATAGTGTTTGTGGGTTGTTGGTTTGCAGTGTCAGGTCCTCAAAGATTGTCCACTTAGTGTGGGTCAGAGAAGTTTCTCTGCATGTCTGTCCCGGGATTTACGGACCTCCCTCAGACCCTCAGTGCTCGACTGCTGTGTGGGGCATATAAACAAGGAATATGGCATCTCCAGAGAACCTGCTCTCAGTTCCTCAGGCCTGAGCCTGGTCGCAGACGCGCTGGGCCATGTTGAGTCTAAGTTGAATTTTCTGTTGGCCTGGGACACTGCAGGTTTGTAGATTGCCTGCTCTCCGCTCATGCACACACCTCCAGGGTTTCTCTCTCACCCTGCTGCCTTTTTTTTAGGTTTTTCCAGACAGGGTTTCTCTGTGTAGCCTGGCTGTCCTGGAACTCACTCTGTAGACCAGGCTGGCCTCGAACTCAGAAATCCGCCTGCCTCTGCCTCCCAAGTGCTGGGATTAAAGGCGTGCGCCACCACCGCCTGGCAGCTGTGCTGCCTTTTGAGGGTAGGTGGTTCTCGAAGAGAATTACTTGTATACCACCTCACTACTGTAAGAGAAACTGCCAACCTGCAGTGTTAAATTCATTACTTAAGGAGCACTGTGCACCAGGCTGAGATGGCTCAGGGCTCCATCCCGAGCGCTGTGCAAAGACAAAAATCCAAACCAGGTTGGCCTGCTCCCTCTTGGCTGAGCTGGACTCTGAATGGCAGTGAGCACTTGTTAGCGCTCCTGGAAGCGGGGGAGGGTACCACCTAGCTACTGTCCAGGGTCTGGTGCGGGAGCTCAGCTAAGGGCAGCTTCTCCTGATGACAGTGCCAGGATGTGGGATTGATTGTCCTTAGCCGTCTGTGGACAGGAGGAGCAGTGGGGTCAGAATGACTCTGCTCTTGTGACTCCGATCTTCTCTGGCGGTGGGTGAGAAGGAACCCACAGTGGCTGGCTGCCTCCACCGGTACTGCGGCACAGCCTGGCAGCTCTCAGTTCTGATGCGGTTAGACTGAGTCAGTGCTCCTCTTGAGGGAGCACCGTGTGGAAGCGTCAGTCGGTGGTGCAGCATGAGGAAAGTGGCCCCAGCCCGCTGGTCTCTGGAGCAGACCTGGGGTCTCTGAAGGTGGATGGGGAGCCCTGTCTGTAGCCTTCACCTCCGCCCAGTCTGAGAGTCAGGGTTGCCAAGAGACAGCTTGTTATGCTCAGAACTTCCAGAACTTGCAAGATGACGTCACCCAGGCAACACTGCAGTGGGCAGCCTGGGGTGTTGGGAGCGTTGATGAGGCTGCTGCCCACTCATCTGTAGATGCTTCAGCTGACCAGACATCCCGCTAAATGCCGCTCTGATCCAGCTCTGCACGCCAGGTGGTGCGTCTCAGAACCCACTCCCAGTCCCTACGGCCTCCCCCATTGGTCAGGATCCCCCCCCCCCCAGTCTGGCTGCCACAGGCTTGGAGAGATGCAAGGGCAGTTCTGTTTACCCTAACAGCTTTTGCTGAGTTAGGGATGGCCTCTCTCCAGCTCTAGCCTAGCCCTTTTTTATTTTGAGATGTCTTCTTACACTGTGGCCCAGGCTAGCTTGGAATTCACTCTTTAGCCCAGGCTGGCCCCTGACTCACTGTCACTGTGCAGCTCAGAGTGACCTTGAACTTCTGATCCTCTTGCCTCTGTCTTCCACGTGCTGGGATAGCCTTGATGCCTGGTTTGTGCCGTGCTGGGAATCGAACTCTGGGCCTTGGATATGCCAGATTGTACTAAGTGAGCTACACCCCTAGCTCAAATTACACATTTTTGAGAGAAAAGAAAGCACCAGTAAAAAGCAGAGAGCCGGATCTAAGTTTTCGGGCTACCCTGGTCTACTACAAAACGAGACTATCTCACAGAAATAAAGGACAAAATAAAACAAATGTCACAGTGTTAGGTGTCCTGAGGCTCTGGCTCAGTGGTGATTGGCAGAAAGGTTTTTAGCATTGTTTTCCCAGGGACATTCAAGGATTGCAGAGAGTGTCACAATCCTACAGGACCGTCCTGCTGCCTGACCTCTGGACAGGTTCTGTACACGTACCACGGACTGCACTGCCCACTCGGCCGCTCACCTCAGCCATATGGCACAGCCACTGTCCTGTGGAAGCCCGTCTGAGGGACACCCCAACCCCCAGCGCTGGGGAGGGCAAACTTCAATCTTCTTAGTGATCACATTTCCTCTTTGAGGTTAGCCTGGTGCCTGGATCAAATCTGTCGGTGTTTTCTTCACAAAGGGCTGAGGCCCAACTAGTGTTTGTCCCTGATAATCAGGTGGCCATCTAAATGTCCCCCGCCTATGGTTACCCCTTAGAGGGTAGCTTGGACATCGGAGCTCTCCAGCTTTGGAAGGCAGTTCACACAGATAAGTTGTAGGCCTCAGGACCTGAGTGGAGCAGCTTTAGAGACTCAGGTTAGATAGCATAAAGAACTGGCACCGCCCCCACTGTATGCATCTGCTGTGCAGCGAGACCAGTGCAGCTGTGCCTGGTAGTCAGTTCTGGTTCTTCCTGGCACTGTTGGCAAGGACGCCTCCAAGGCAGTCAAGTTCAAGGTTCCTGGGTCTGGGCCACATCACCGCCTTTGTCTCAGCCCCTCCCTCCTTAGCTGACGTTATTGGAGTCACTCAGCCGCAGCAATCAATTGCAAGGATAGACTGCTGGCTCATTGTGCTGGCTCAGCACCTCTGAAGTTGTCATTGGGCTGTGGGGGGCGTGGCTTTCTGGAAGGTGAGCCAGAGACACACGGCTGAGATGCCCACGTCTTGGCCCCACTGACCCGTGGTCTCTGCACTTCCTGTCTCTTCTGTACATTTGTCGACGAGCTTGCTTCCCTCCAGTTAGAATTGCTGAGTAGGCGGGGTCTTACAGACAGCTGGCCCAATCCCTGTGGTGTGCTGGAGAGATGAGCTCACCAGTGGCGTGTGCCAAGGTGTGCGGCCTTGGAGCCAGGCTGTGACCCCTGTATGACTCAGTCTTCAAGTTTATTCACCAGTAACATCCACTTACACACACACACACACACACCCCAGTGCTGGGACCTTGCCTGGATCTTCCCCTTGGAGGGCACAGCTGAGAGAGAATGCTGAGTGGGACAGTGGGACTGTACTCTCTGGGGCCTGGGGTGGAGGGAGGAAGCTTGAAGGATGCTGGAGCCCCTGCCCCCACCAGAGCTGCCCAGAGAGTCTCCTGGATGCCTGCATCCAACAGCCCATGAGTACTGGCAGGATCCCTCCATCCAGAGCACAGAGTTGGGGCATCTGTTACTGAGGGGAAAGACCAGTCTCTGGGGATCGTCAGAGCTGAAGGGCTGAGGGATTGGAGACCCCTCACCGGCTGCACCATAGCCGGTGTCCCGCCATGTGGCAAGGCTGGAGTCCTGACAAGGGAGGTCACTGTGAACATCTGATGAGGTTGTGCTATGAAGCCCAGCCTGCCCCTGCACGTGGCGTTACGCTGGAAGTGTGAGCTCTAGCTGTCTCTGGGACCCATGGCTTCCTTACCTGTTTGTACACCATGTGCTCACCGCTCACTTTAGTCCGGGGTCCCACTGTTGGCTCATGGTCCTTTGTTCAGGTCACATGACCTGTGCCTCATCCCTCAGCACTAATGGAGAGGACATGGGCTTTCCTGGATGTTCTGGCCAAGGGTCCTGGCTAGCCCTTGGGGACAGCACTGTGGGCGGAGGCTGCTCTGTGACGAGGGCTGGTGTAATTAACTGTGCTGGTTGTCCCCCTTCCCCCACCTGAGACCTGAGGCAGGGGGCTGCTTGGTTGAGGTGAGTTGGGTGTGGGTGGGGCTGTGGCGGATGAAGGCAGCGGGCTGGTGACTGTGGGGTGGGGCGGGGTGGAGGGGTGGGGCGTGATGGGGGGGTGGGAGGTACCAAGCACCTTTGTGTTGATGTGGTCTTAGAAATGGGTCTGCAGTGTTAAGAAAATAACATTGTCCAAAGTATCAGAGAAGGAAGAAGATCCCTTCTGTAGAAGTTTTGCGGGTAGCTGTGCCACGTGGAGCCAGGAGCCACTCTCAGTGGGGTCCCCACTGACTTTTATTCCAGAGTCAAAGAGAGGTCCTAGGCTCACTCTGATGGTCAGAGCGTGCCTCACCCTCTCACACCATTGGCTAACTTAAAGGGACGATTGTTAGCAAAGCGCCCTTCATGAGCAGGGTGTACCTTGGCCCTGCTTTGATCAGCGTGCAGACTGGGGAGGGATTTCTGCCAGATGCCCTGGTACAGATTTCTCTGAAGATGGGACGACCTTTGTAACCCTTTGACAGAGAGGACAGTGCATTACCATTTGCATTTCCCTCAGGGGGACTAGGGCAGCTTTACCAAAGGGACACTGGGTGCTGCTCTCCAGGGTCCAGCCATACTGTGCATTAAGTAGGCCTCTGGCCATCTGGGACCTAACGCCAGCGTTACAGACCTTACAAAGGTGCGAATGGCCACCACCATTTCCAGAGTACCGAGTTCCTCAGCTCACTGTACAGTTAGGTTGCTGGACCATAGCATAGCAGACAGCAGAGGTGGGCGGCCCTCACTGCAGCAGGGCCTTCATCTGTGAGCAGGCAGAGAGGTCACACAGTAAAGGCCGATTCCTACCGATGAGGGAGTGTCAACCCCGAGTTCCCGCCGCCTGTCAGTCACCATCTCTGCTGCTTTCAGTTCTTGGTTTTACATCTAGCGTGTTTCTTGTTGCAGAGTATGGCGTTTGTGAGAACCTGCGGAAGCTGGAGATCACAGGCGTGTCGTGCCGGGACGTCTATGCGAAGCGTGAGTCAGTCTGCACCTTCCTTTGTACCAGGGTTTAGCAGATAGCAGCAGCCATGCTGTCGGTGGGACTGACACTTGCTGCCGTCCTGGACACGCTCCTTTTAAGTTCATGACGGTTAAAGGCATCCAGGGCCTGCATTTCTATTTATTTAATCTATATTTTACTTTGCTGCTGCCAAGGGATTTAGTGCTAGGCAAACACTCTCTTTGTCTGTGACCCACATCCAGCCTGAATATTCTGTTGTAACATACATGACAGTTGTGTGTATCTGTGGGATGTAGTGACCTCAGTGCGTGTACACAACGTGCACTGACCAGATGAGGGTGAACGGCACATCCATTACCCCAAACATTTATATCCTGCTGGGAGCATTGGTGGCTCTGTCTCAGTGAACAGTTGTCTGCAGTGCTGTAACTCCCACCCGACGGCAGCTCGCATAGAGACGAGCTGAGAGTGTGGGCTGGATGAACGCTCCTGCCTTCTGGAGTTGAGTTGGGCCTGCAGTGTGTCGAGCCGTCGCCAGGCTGCAGGGATGGAGAACTGGAGCCATGTTCTTTGTCAGCTCCCTCAGTTTCAGAGGGGCTGCCTCTGCTCCGCACTCCCCTTCCGCAGTTCCGGTTCCCTCTTCTGTGAGCTCCTCAACGAGGTCCTGTTTCCCGTCATCTCCCTCACTTCCCAGAGTCTCTTCCTCCCAGAGCTCAGTATCCTTTTCTCTCCTTCACAACTGTGGGGCTCACAGTGTCCCACGCTGTGGTCAGGTGGCCGCTTGGTGGTCACATCTTGGGTGACAGCTACCCTTTCTGACTGCTGAGTGTGGCCACCTTACCCTCATCATTACAAGCCAGCGGCACAGCTTGCTCCTCAGGAGTGGTGAGCACCAGCAGCCTCGTCCTCACAGAGACACAGCTGTGGACGTTAGCCAGGTGTCAGGGTCCTGACAGCTCACAGAGCACACACAGATGACATTTCTCAGAGCTGTGCTCCACTGTTCTGTGGTGTGGAGGAGGCAGTCGGGCAGGCGAGGACAGGAGGCTGCTGTTTGGCTCTGTGAATCCACTGCAGCTGCAGAGCCAGCCTGTGCCTGCTTCTTAGCACCTGGGCATTTGTTTTGCATTGGCCAGAGCATGCATCAGTGGTGAGTCATATGAGAAATATGGGAGCTGAGACTCTGAAAGTTTGCAAACACTCCTAAACCTGGGGCTGATGCTGAGGAGAGTCGGCCGAGTCCCTGAACAGGTGGCTGCACCAGCCAATCTGGATTCAGCAGTGACAGGTGTAAAACACACATCGTGAGGACACAGATGGTTTAAGGTCATGTCTCTGGAGGGACAGAACCCTAGGGGCCTGTTAGTCACATTGCTCTCCCACTTGTGGATCCCAGTGAGCTTTGACAAGGGAGTCAGGGGGCCACAGGAGCCACCTGAGTTTATGGTTGCAGCAAGTTGCAGTAAACAGGGAGACCAGCCCCATACTGTGCTCTGCAACCGACCTGGCCAGTCTGGTGCAGCCTGACCCCAAGAAGTACAAGTAGCAAGAGGAAGAGGAGGCCAGGTCACATGGCAACTACTCACATGATCACATGGCAGCCGCCCACCTGTGAGGGGACCCTCAGCCTTTCCTGCTGTGTCCGTTCAGGTATAAACCCTCGTGTGAAGTCAGGACGCTTCATGAAAATTCTCCCTGATTATGAGCACATGGAGTACAGAGATGTGTACACCTGCCGTACGTACCCTCCGCCCTGCACTGTGGCTGCTGCTGCTGTCGCTGCATGGGCGATCACGGGCGGGCGGGCTCGCTTCCCACCCCGGCCTTTTCTCCTTTGCTCTGCTGCAGCTGTGGCGGGTCGTGCTGAGTGGTATCCTAGGCTCTCTGTGTATGGGCTGGGCTTCCACATAGCTTCTAGGGTCTTGGACAATACTGAGAAGTTAGGCCTGGTTCTAAATCCCAGCCCCATACTCCCAAAAATAAGACTCAGACTCAAAATATATTTTCAAATACCTTGGCCATATAGCTAGGCTCTTCTCTGACTAGATCATAACTTAAGATAACCCATTTTTTTTTTAATTTGATATTTTATTTACTTACATTTCAGATGTCATCCCCTTTCCTCATCCCCCCCATGAACCCCCTATCCCATCCCTCTCCTCCTTTTATGCCTTTATACTGTTTAAATTACATGTAAGTATTAAGGTCAGTTCTAGGTTGAGGAATTAGCAATACAATAGATGCAAATAGTCAAGGAACAAGCAAAAACAATAAACCCAGATAGTCAAAGAACAAGCAGGACCCTAAACAGAGTCCTGTGATTACGATCACTGTTTCTAAGGGCTTATCAGGATGACCAAAATATCTGAGCCTACTTCCCTGTCCTAGCCCAAAGTCATTTGCATACCTGAAGCCTACTTCTTTGTTCTAGCTTAAGATTTAGATTCCTGTCTGTAATAACCCTTTATTCTAATCTACATTCTGCCACTTGGCTGGTTACCTGTGCTCAGGTACCATGCCCCTGTCTCCTCATATCTTCGGGGCAAATCTCCTCAGCCTGGTTCTATCCCAGAATCCTTTCTGCCTCCCTGATGTCCTGTTCATTTCCTGTCTAAGCCATAGGCCATAGACTTTTTGATTGACAGGTGATGCATCCATACAGTGCCGAGGACGTTCTTCCTCTCTCCACAGCACACTTGTGATGATTTGGGCAGAATATCTCACGAATATTTTTTAAGGCAATTGCAGAAGTCAGGTAGGCAGAGACCAGAAGGCCTCTAATACTCCTCCATTCTAAAATAACATGTAACTGGGCTCAGTGTCACATGCCTGCCAGCCTAGCACTCAAGAGGCTGAGGCAGGAGGATTGCTCTGAGTTCTGGGACAGCTGAGGTATAGAATGGGACTATTGTCAAAACCAGAAACAAAATATGACCCCTCCTGCCCCCAAAAAGACCCCAGGAAAATGTAAACTAATCTCTACATTTGTCAGTTAACTATGTGAGCACACAGAAAATTCCCGTGTAGTCCCGTCCCTCCCCTCCCCGCCCCCGACGTCAGACAAGGGGTGGATAAACACACTTGCCTTGTAAGTCTGGTTACCTGAGCTGACTCCATCCAGTTGTCTGGCTTCCAGGTTCCGACTGTGGCGCGTGTGTGCTCACACAAACAAATAAAATGATAATGGGTTTTTAAAAAGCCACCTGCCTTCTCTCTCTGAGTGCGGAACGTTTTCTTTGACGCGGTGAGGATGGGAGAGAGGATCTCAGCTGTCAAGGAAGATCAGAGCTGGGATGGCGCTGCCTGCCGGACCCGCTCCTGGTGGAGGCAGCAGAATTAGGTTCAAGGCCGGCTTTAGCCATATAGTAAGTGTGAGGCGAGTCCCACTTCCAACAACCCCCAAACAAACAAGTTGTGAATGACCTTTTCCTGTCCAACAAAAGCAGCAACAGACTTGTGACTTATTTCCCAGAGTGTGACTTATTTCCCAGAGTGCTGTCACGGTCTGGACACCAGGTTCTGGCTCCCCGTGGGGACAGTCCCAGCTTTGTGACATGTTGCCTTTGTCTGTCGTGCTCCTGGGCTGTGTGTGGACACTTTGAATAGCTGCTAACATGCACCTTTGCTTGCACTGGCTGGCACAGAGGTGGACTGACTACCAGGTCATGGCCAGGGTACGGGAAGACCTGGGTATGGCGGCGGGGCATGGGACCTGGGCAGGGCTTGAGCTTGGGAGGACTGGCAGTTTGCAGAAGAGGCACTTCCCACACGGTGTTGGACAGGGTTTCTAGAACACTGTGTTCTGGGCCCAGCAGCCCTCCCTGCTGAGCAGAGAGCAACGGTCCTGCCAGCCCTACAGAGAGAGCATGGCTCTGGGAAGCCGTGAGAGAACAGCTGGCCCCATGCAGGGCCCTGTGAGATTCTTCTGGATGCCCAGCCCTCCCAGAGGTCTGTGAAGAGTGCGGAGTCTTCTCCCCATCACTGGGAGGTGCTGCTGAGTGCCTAGATTTCAGCCCCTGTTTGTCAGCAGAGTGACAGAGTGGGGGTGGCTGTCCAGCCAAGATTCAGTACATTTGAGTCACAGAACACTTGGTGGGGGTATCCCTGGTGGTGAGGCCCTGGTAGCTCATGGTTGTCAGAAAAGAACAAGGCCCAGCCCTTGACCACTGCCCTCTCACCCCTGGCTTCCTGGCATGTAGCACCAGCTGGGCCCTCAGCCAGCTCTTCACCAGCTGCTCTGACACCTTGCCACACGAAGGCTTTGGGACCTGGCCCTACCTGGATTCTCGTCACCCACAGGGGCTGCTGCCTGAGGTGGGACTTTGTGTAAAGGCCCTTGGACCCCAGGCTCCTGGGCTGGATGGGCCTGAGAAGAGAGAAGTGTCCCAGGGGTAGGACTGTCCTAGGCAGGCTCAAGGTGCCACAGATCTGTGCAATGCCAGTGTGTTAGAGTGTTCAGGGACACCTCTGTCTTTGGATGGAGCTGTTGTCTGTCCTTCCTTGTGTGGCTCACTTGCAGTAACTGTGGGTGCCAGGTGATGCTCCTGAGATCTGAGGACAGGGAGGGACTTGGTAACAGGATGTGATGGCCCCTGAGATCCCTGGGCTCACACCACGGAGTGTGGTGGGAAGCCCCTACAGAGCTCCAGACCCTCCCCTCCCCCAAGGATCCCCTAACACTGACGCCTCCAGAGTGGCCAGGAGCGCGCAGGGAAGTCTAAAAGCAGACGCTCAAGGCAAGCTCTTGATTCTTACTGGGCACCGTGGACTGCTGGCTGTGACCCAGCCACCAGGATGACACAGGACTATTAGTCGCATTTTTCCTTTGGACAAGAACGAGTGTGAGGTCACTTTCAGGCTCCCCCATGGTCGGCAGAGAGACCTGAAGACATAAACACAGTCGGTTCTTTTCCATTGTGGGAGGGAGCCATGTTTGGAGTTGTGCTGTTTTTCTGAATATTCCTGAACTGGCCTTGTTCTGGGCGAGCCTGGGCTGTCACTCTGGATAGCACAGGACTCGCCTTGGAAGGCAGGTTGGTTCTGTGGCCTTCGTAGGCAGCTATAGACTGGCTGCTGGGAGAGGCGCTTGCTGCTTCTCTGGGTGTCCCACTCCACTCCCAGGCGTGTGCCCCCATGTACTCTAGGCTCACGTGCTGCATGCTGTGCTTGTGGGTTCAGAGAGAGTTGACAAGGCCAACTTAGGAAGCTGTGGTCCTTGGAGTTGGTGCTCCTGCAGCCTGTGTGGCCTTGTATTTCTTTGGAAAGGCTGGTGACGTCACAAGCTAACCAGTCTCACTCACTGGAGCTGAGGGTGTGTCTGGTGGTTGGTGCACTCACAGTAAGATGTCCACATTAGTGTGCCCTGCACCTGGCCCTTCTCTGTGTGAGGTCTGTGTGCGGCCCTGAGCTGCTTGTCAGTAGCTGAGGTGTGAGCATCAGTCATGGCTGCTTCACTGTATCTAAAAGTCTGAGGGTCTGAGCCCGTGACCCACGCCTTGTCTTTAGAACTCTGTGTGGTCTTGGGCTGGACTGGGGGTGGTGGCAGCAGTTTTCAGCAGTGTCCAAAGGCTGGGCTGTCCCTCTCGTGTGGTCCTGTCTGGTTAACCTGAGTGTGAGCTGTGGTCAGTAGCTGCCTGGGACTCCTCGGCCTTTGGGAGAACCCTGATTCACCTGGCTGTCACTCTGTGAACATGGCGGCGCGACAGGCTGGACTGTCACTTCTAGTGGCTCCTGGTGGAGGTGTTTCCTCTGTCCCGGAGCATGCTGGGTGAGTGGAGCATGCTGGGTAATTGTGTCCCTCCTCTTCCCAACAGTGCTTCACCGATACAGACACATTTTGGGGCTGTGGCAGCCAGATATTGGGCCGTACGGAGGACTGCTGAACGTCGTGGTGAGTGGAGGCTGGCGGTGGTTCTTTTTTTTGTTGTTTGTTTTTTTCTTTTTTCTTTTGTTTTGTTTTTTTCGAGACAGGGTTTCTCTGTGTAGCCCTGGCTGTCCTGGAACTCACTTGGTAGACCAGGCTGGCCTCGAACTCAGAAATCCGCCTGCCTCTGCCTCCCAAGTGCTGGGATTAAAGGCGTGGGCCACCACGCCCAGCTGGCGGTGGTTCTTGTGCAGGAAGGAAGTGCCCATACCGAGACGGGCAGTGAAGCCGCCCCGGGGTTTCCTTTCAGGGCCTGATGTTAACTTTCCAAGCGAACAAAGATATAGTCTTTCGGTCTTCTGTCTGTGCCCTTGGCCTGTTTTAAGAGCCACAGGGCCCTCAGCTCCTGGCTGCAGAAGCTGCAGGCCCATGCGTGAGGCCACAGGCTTGGATGTGCACCTGTTGACTGAGAGGTCACCCTGACTGGCGTGACCACTGTCCCCCTGCTGCAGGTGGACGGGCTGTTCATCATTGGCTGGATGTACCTGCCTCCCATGACCCCCATGTTGGGGACCCCATGCGATTCAAGCCGCTATTTAGAATCCATCTCATGGAGAGGAAGTCGGCCACGGTGGAGTGTATGTACGGCCACAAAGGGCCTCACAACGGCCACATCCAGGTAGAGGAGAGCTGGGTCCCCTGTGACGTGACATGCGTGTGCGGTGAAGGGCTGTCTTCCTTTGGCTGTCACAGCCCCAGTGCCAGCCTGCTGGGTGCCAGGCACCTTCAGCTGCAGCCTGTCACAGTTCTTACCATGATCCTGTGGCTGCAGGCTGCAGTTGTCCAACTCAGTGGGGTGGGGAAGGGTCTTCCCACACTGTGTGAGGCTGTGTGAAGATGGCTGCTGTTGCCCCCTAAAAATTATTTGTGTGGGCATGTGAGGATGCCTGTGGGTGTGTGTCTATTCACCTGTGTGAGGATGCCTGTGGGTGTGTGTGTGTTCGTGGAGGTGGGACTGGCTTCAAGTGCTCTTTGCTGTTACCTGTAAGGTGTCTCTCTTGTGTTCTGAATCAGGGTCTCTCACTGTGACCTGGGACTGGCCAGTTATGCTAGTCTGGCTAGTGAGCCATAGGAATCCGCCAGTCTTGTCTTCCCCAGCTCTGAGATCACAAGCCTGTGCCCCCACACTACCACTCAGGTCCTCACAGGTCCACCATAAGCGTGTCAGAGCTATCACCATTGAGGCCGAGTTCTGTCACTAGCCCTCCTTTTACTTTGAGGCAGTTCACTGGGTTGCCCAGCCTGGCCTGGGGTTCACCCTCTTACTCAGGCGGGACTTGGGGTCTCCTGCCTCAGCCTCCCAGGTGGCTGGAACTACAGGCCTGCACTACCGGACTGGACACATTTGGGTCTCAGTGGGTTTGTGGGAAGGGCGGTTGGAGGACACTAGGATCATTGTTCCTCCTGGTCCTCTTCCCTCCATGGTCACGCGGAAGATTGTGAAGAAGGATGAGTTCTCCACCAAGTGTAACCAGACAGACCACCACAGGATGTCCGGTGGGAGGCAGGAGGTGAGTCCTGGAGTCCGGGACGGAGACTGTGAAAGATGTTTGCGTGGCTGGTTGCTCGTGGCCTGGCCTGCCTCCTGTTGGGTTAGGTAGAGCATGTGAGGGCCATCGATTGGAATCACGACACTGTCCCCCCAGCCCTGTCTGTGCAGCGTGCCTTCGGTCACCTTACAGGAACATCCACCGTTTATGTTCTCCGACCAGGCTGAGATCGCTCACGTGCTGTCCCGTGTCTTCTGGCACGGGTGGGCGGGGCCCGGGGGCTGCCCACGCAAACGCGGGAAGGCGCTTCTCCGTGTGCAATCGGGTTTTTGAGGGCTGTTCAGAGCTGCTTTCTTCACTCAGGGGACCTGGGGTCCTGGGTTCTAGGGCATGGCAGCACAGTGGATGTGCATGTGCTGGCCTCTGGCCATTTGCACAAGTGAGTTTATATTGCTTTTGAGGTTTGATTTGTGAGCATCTAAGCAACACCACCATTAAGAAATTGGAATCCTTGAACTGTGGATGTCTGTTGTAGCTTTTGTCATGGCTACACCTGTAGCTACCTTCTCAGTTTCCAGGGTCTGTGGAGACCCATAGGAGTGTTCTGGTGAACAGCGAGCGCTTGCACTAGGCAGAGTCCTTGCCTTGATATGCCATTTGACTCTGGTTTCCTACAGTCTCGATTGATGCCCTGTGAGACTGTTGGGATTCTCATTCTTTTTCCAATGTGACCCCTGGCTGTTAAGACCTTAGACAGAGGTCATTGGCTCAGTTTCTGGAGATGCCTGATGGGATTCTGGGGTTCTACCTGTCTTCCTGACTTTGAAGGGAGGATCTTTCCTGATTATAAATGTAGCGTGCTCCTGACTGAAACGAGGAGCGTGTACTGGTTAGGAGTCAGGTGCGGAGACAGGAAGTACATCCCTGTCATCACCTCTGGTCGTCTCCCTGGGATGCTGGGAGCATAAGATGGTGATTGCCCAGTGCCAGGTACAGCGTGGATGGATGTGAACATCACTCCTGAGCTAGGCTCTGATGCTGTTCTTGTGTAGCTGGTGATCACTCTGCTTCAGACTGCGACTCTGGAGGTGTGCTGAGGCAACTTGGAGGTGGCTGGAGCACTCTGGAGGTGTGCTGGAGGCCAGCCTCTGGGCGGTTAGCTCCAGTTAGTTCAGTGTGATGCTCATGTCTTCATTTCTCCCAACTCAGTTTTATTTCATGTTACCTATTTGAGTCTTATAAATAAAAGTGTAAAAGTGTGTTCCTTTTAAAATAAAAACACATACTCGTGCTCCTCCACAAGAACAGCCACGGTAATGAAAGGGTTAATTTTGAGGGTGGGCAGGTTTTACTATGAGCCTGACTGTCCTGGAACTTACTGTGTAGATCAGGCTAGCCTTCAGCACAGAGAGAGATGCCTGCCTCTGCCTTTTTAAGATTGTGTGTGTGTGTGTGTGTGTGTGTGTGTGTGTATGAATATGTAATGTAAGTGATGTATGAATGAGTACATTTCTTCAGAACCAGAAGAGAGCATCAGATCCCTTGCAGATGGTTGTGAGCCACCATGTGTTTCTGGACTTGAACTCAGGACCTCTGGAGATCAATCGTGCTTTTGACCACTGAGCCATCTCTCTAGCCCCTGGAGACTAATTTTAAGACAATTTTTTGTGGGCTCTGTTTTATAAAGCTATCTCTAGTTTGCAGACTGCTTCCCCTTTAAACAGAGGCATGGTGGTCTCTGTTAGTGTTGACCTTGTCTCAGTATTGGGGTAGAAACGTTTTGCTTTGTGTCAGTCTGTGGCCTCCTTGGTGTGTCTAAGGGATGGCTCTATGGTTGGAGACTTTCTCAGTCAGGTCTGGATATCCCTTTTGAAAGTGGGCCAGATCTTGGTCCCATCTCTTATGGTCAGGACCCACCCTGGTCCTCATGTCAGAACTGTCTGACCATGACTGTGTTTTCATAGAGAGCTTGTGATCTTCCCATTTCATCCGTGTCTGATTCTTCCCATTTCTGTGGTGAGTTTTCCGCGTCGGCTCACCGGGCTTCTCATGTGGTGAGCTGTGTAGATGGCCGGTGGACTCTCAGGGCAGTTTGCAGAGGATCTTGGTCTTTACAGAGTGGAGGGCTCATGTGTTGTAGAGAGCTAAGCTTCTTCCATCCACCTGCTGCTTCCCACAGTGGAGGGCCCTGCCCGGTGCTCACCCCATTGTGTGGGAGCTGAGCGAATCTGTAGTTTGCGTCTTGTCTGCTGTGCACTGAATCCGGCTTCCTTGGGCCCACAATGGCCTGGGTTCCCGAACAGGTGCTAACCGTCCTCATGTGGTCGATGCTGGATCCAGGATTGAGAGGTACATTTTAGCGACTGAACCGGGTCCTTTGGCCACAATGCCTGTTACTACTGTCTAGTCAAACCACAACTTACACACCATCATATGTCCTCTGTGTTTCATGAAGGCCCCTTCTCTATAAATATACCTTGAATGGTCTCAGCAGGTGCCGTGGGAAAGGAGAATCCACCGTCTATCAGATCGAGGTCCCCCTCTGTTCCTCTTTGGCAGTCACAGGCGGTGGCTGGACTGGTGGCTGAGCTCTTCCAGGGGCCTGAGGTCTCCCAGCTGTGCAGGGTGGAGCTGGATCAGAGTGGATCACTGTCTCCCACCATGGGCACAGCCAGGCCCCACTCACTGCCACGCAGGGCAGGGATTCTGTCCCTATGACTTTGCTGCCCTCTTGGGAGTTTGAAGCTATGCATCCTGGGAAGGTGGGGACTCTGGTTTTTCTCAGGTGGGCAAACCTCAGACCCAAACCCCAGGTGCTCACAGCCCCTGACCCGCCTGCTCACCGGCAAGCCCATTCAGCTTGGAAGTGTTTGTCATTCAGTGCCACACAGCAGACCCTCCCTTCCATCTTGGTGACTGCCACGCCCTTGTTCTCTGAAGGAGTTCCGGACGTGGCTGAGGGAGGAGTGGGGCCGCACGCTGGAAGACATCTTCCATGAGCACATGCAGGAGCTGATTCTGATGAAGTTCATCTACACCAGTCAGTACGAGTGAGTCCAGGCCCTGCGGTGCTGGGAGTGCAACCTCTCTGTGCGGGAGTGTGGCCTGCCTATGGGCCATGCCATCCCAGTCTCTGGGTACTGTGAACACAGTTGTCTCCCCTTTTTGGATTCTGTGCAGTCTGTTTCTTCCTTTTCTATGTGGGTACTGTGGACTTAGTCCCCCTTTTCTGAAACTCTGCATTTTGTGGGTGTAGGTTCTCTTTCTGTGGGTGCTGTGAGCACAGCCCCCTCTCTTATTACCCCTACTGTGGTATCGGCTGTCTTGTGTCCCCCAGCACAGCCATCAACTGGCCAATGTGTGCTGAAGCCAAGTGTCCCTCTTCTTAGCTTCCGGCTGCTGCCTGGCCACACCCCTCCCAGTGCTGTGGGCATGGGCTCCTTTTCTGAGGGTAAGGCCGAGCTGTGTTGTGCTCATGGGCTTGCCCTCCTAGGCTCTGAGATGCACATGGGTGCCAGGAGGCCTGTGCCCAAGGCCCAGGGCAAGTGGCTTAGCCAAGTGGCTGCTCGGGCACGGAGGATGCCTCTTGCCAAGCTGAGCCTCTTGCTTCTTCTACCTCCCTGGTGCAGCAACTGCCTGACCTACCGACGGATCTACCTCCCACCCAGCCGCCCTGACGACCTCATCAAGCCCGGCCTCTTTAAGGGCACCTACGGCAGCCACGGGCTGGAGATCGTGATGTTGAGCTTCCACGGCTCCCGAGCCAGGGGCACCAAGATCACGGTGAGTCAGTCCCACCACGGGGCAGGCGCGAGTCCACCGTGCTCCGAGGGCACAGGCTTCAGTGGATGGCCGCCCTGTCCTGCTGGCCATGCTGAGCTTTAGGCCCTCTCCAGCTCTGATAGCTCAGACTTCCCAGGTTCTGATAAGCTGCCCGGCTAACACCCTTGTGCAGCGTCAACCCTCTGCCTCAGCTGGTTCCCCACTGCTCATGTTGGGGGGCTACTGTCGTGGCTAGGCTGGGCTTGAGCCTCTGGACAGCTGGCTGTACACGAGGCTGCTCTTTGCCACCACATTCTCCTGTCACTGAGTCCTGGGAGGAGGAGCTTAGGTCTCTGTCACATCCCTTTGCTCTGGGAGAAACTCCACACACAATTCTGGTAGGATCCAGAATCAGGGTCCCAGCTATGTGGTGGCACAGCCGCCAGCCCCTCCCCCACTGGGGTTTTAGCATCCCACCAGCACAGGCTCAGAAACTCAGCTTCTGGCCTGTATCAGCCAGAACTTCACAAGTGGGGTCTCTAGGCCCAGGAGCTCCTGTGTGTGCCTGTGCTCCAGCCGCTACCGCGAGTCACTGGGCCATCCTGGGAGCTGACTGGTTGACAGAGCCTCACTCTCTTGTCTTGTGAGATGCTACACAAAGCCTGACAGCTTGAGCATGCTCCACAGGCTGGGAGGCCTCTGTGGGTCCCCTTAACTGTTGTCAACTGCCCTTTCCACAGGGTGACCCCAACATCCCCGCGGGGCAGCAGACTGTAGAGATCGACCTGCAACGCCGCATCCAGCTTCCGGATGTCGAGAACCTCCAGAACTTCAATGAGCTGTCCAGGATCGTCCTGGAGGTCCGGGAGCAGGTGCGGCAGGAGCAGGAGGCTGCCGAGGTCCCCGCCCCAGCCCGGGAGCCTTCAGCCAAGGGACCTGATGGGCCACCCGCTAAGGACAGCAGAGAGCCTGGTAGCTGGAGCTGAGGCAGCTGAGCAGTCCGCCTTGTCTGGGCAGGGACAGCCGTTTGTGCTTCCTGTGGGTGTCAGCTCAAGGAACGAGGATTACCCCCGCACCTGCCGGCTATGGTGAGGACCACGGGGCTGGCTCTCAGTCAGCAGAGCTTCGGGTGTCCCTGGGGTGTTTGTGTGTGTGTGTCGCGCGCGCATGTGTTTCTGTGGGGAGGGGCATGTGCCACGGTGTATGTGGTGGTCAGATGGACAGCCGTGAGTCAGCTCTCTGCACTGTCATGCTGGTTTCAGGGCTTGAGTTCAGGGTGGGAGGTCTCAGAAGCAGATGCCCTTACCCCTGGGCCATCTCCCTGCCTCAAGGTCTGCTTTGGCTCATGGTTTCAGCCATTTGTGGTGGTGGGGGCTGGGCTGTGTTCCTGCCATAGTGTGTGGAAAGAGGCTGCCCCCAGTGAACTCCTTCCTGCAGCTCAGCCCCACCTGCTGAGGGCTCCCACCTTCCAGAGCAGTACGGCGGCAGCATTTGAACCCTGAGCCTGGGGCGGGGCACGCACCACTGCAGATCAAACACAACACCGTCCTAGAAGGACCTACAGTGGGATTTCCAAGAGTTCAGGACATGAGCCGCTTCAGGTGGCACAGATGGCAGAGCTTGCCAGTGGATTAAAAGATGACTTACCTGGTTAGCCAGGTAAGAGACAAGGAGAATGCCTAAGTAGGGGGGGGCAGGGGAAGTCCCTGCTGCAGTGTGCCTGGGCGTCCTGTAGGTGGCGTCACTGTACACATCTCACTCGTGAGTTCAGTTCATGGGACTGCTTGACTCCCGGCTCTCCTCCCACTATTGGCTGCATCTGCTGCCTTTGAGATCAGCCAGCCCCTTGGTGGCTTTTGTCATATGTGCCAGCACCGCTGAGGGAGAGGTGACATCTGCCTCCCCGTCCACCGTGCATGTGGCGGGCCACTGACTCGCAACTGAACGCACTAAGGCACCAGCTCATGCCCTTTCGGCCTTTGCCTCTTCAGCCTTGGCCGCCGCCTTCAGCTAACTTCATTCAGGCTGCTCTGCATAGATGAATAAGGGCGGCCCGCACTTCGAGGCCGGGTCTCTGTGGCCCTGTCTAGGCACCATGGCCTGTAATCGGCCTGCTTGGAGAAGGACATGTGTTTCCTCATCTGAGGGGCCTCTGGTCCGTAGTGCTGTTCTCTCTGCTCTGCTGGGCAACCTCAGGCAGTATCCACACCTAGGTCAGGGAGGTGGGAGAGCTCCTGGTGGGCCTGCCTGGCGCGCCTGCCTATGTTGGCACAGTGTCTTCTGGGCCACAAATAGGCAAGTCTTGCTCTCTTGTACACTGACTACCTAATGGCTCAGGGCCCTGGTCTGGGTCCAGGGCTCCCGTGTTGTCTGCTTGTTAGCGAATTCAGTCAGGAACCTGAGCCTAGCCCTGGCCCTGGAAGGCGAGGCCCTCCTTGGGTGCCGCCCCCTTCGAATTGCGCTCTCTCATCTCTCATCTCTCTAGCTTCTACGGCACGGGCCTGATCGCTGGCCATGGCTTCACGAGCCCCGAGCGCACCCCCGGCGTCTTCGTCCTGTTCGACGAGGACCGCTTTGGGTTTCTCTGGCTGGAACTGAAGTCCTTCAGCTTGTACAGCCGCGTCCAGGCCACCTTCCAGAACGCTGAAGCGCCGTCGCCACAGGCCTTTGACGAGATGCTCAGGAATATCCAGTCTCTCACCTCCTGACCTCCACGTGGGCGGAGGGCCGCACCTCCTGACCTCCACGTGGGCGGAGGGGCCGCACCTCCTGACCTCCACGTGGGCGGAGAGGCTGCACCAGGGCCCGGGTGGGGGAAGCATGCACTTTAGAAATGAACGCAGACCTCCTCACTGGGGTCCTGGTTGCCCCGAGATGCTTCTTGTATAGTGTGTAACATACTCTTGTACATTTGATTTGTTGGTAGCAATGAAGGTGAACTTAAGCATGGTGGGAAAATAAAGAGAGTTGAGCCAGGTGAGTCTGAATGGCGGCTGCCTGTGGCACCGGATCAGATGGATGCCTGCAGGTCCTCTGGAGCAAGGGAATCTGTCTTTAGGGTTATAACGCAGCCACCATGGGTCGTGGGGGTGGGCTTCTGCTGTACCTGTGCCCTTCAGATGACCCAAACAGTCACTGCTGGGAGGTGACCTGATGGGTTTCCATTTCCTCACTGGCTTGCCTAGATTTTGGACAAGGGCATTCCACCATGGCCTGCTTTTCTATCCTGGTTGCTAGGAGGCACCAAGGATTGCAAGGAAGTCACCACTCTGGCCCCGCCGGGCCACACCTACTCTAGCAGTAGAGCTAAGCCAGGCCAGCCACTTGCTCGTCCCCAGCAGCTGCATGCTCTCCCGTGGTCCTCCATACATGTATATCTGGAGGGCCTGCCCTGCTGGACACCATGTCCCTGCTGCTTTCATGTCAGGGCTGTGCTGGTGCCTCTCCCGGTGTTGACCGTGTCAGCAGCGGATGCTGTGAAGCCCTTTGTAGGTGAATGGGAGAAGACAGTCCTCTAGACAGTCACACTTCTGTGTGGCCATGTGCCTGGACTTACCTGCTCGGCGACCCTGTGTGCTGGGGCATGCTAGCGTCTGTGATTGGGAACCCTGTCTGAGCCCAGCATTAGTGTCTCCTACGGGCAGAGGCTAAGAGCTTCCAGTGATAGCATGCTTCTAGGCTGCCCTTCCCCCGAGGCTGTTCATCCTCTGTGGCTTCAGCAAGCCCTTGTGCTAAGAACCCATCCTACTGGTGAGGGACCTTAGGAAGATGGCAGCCACATGAGGATGGCCGTACCCTGACAGCTGGAAGGGCCGGTGCTCGCAGGAGACGTGGTGTGGTGAAGGACCCTTGCAAGCTGGCTTTAGGATGCTGGCTTTTTGTCAGTTGCAACAGAACCTGAGGTGAGCTGCCAGGCTGGGTTCTGACCTCTAGCGTCTTTTGTAGAATTGGGCCCCAGGCCTTTTGTTGCTTCCTCTGTTAGACATGAGAGGCTTTGGACAGTGGTGGATGTGACTATGAAACCACAGGGTCAGTGGAGACCCGGCAGCTGGGCATGCAGGTGGCTCTCAAGCAAAAGTATGTGTTACCCAGAACCCAAGGCTTGCTCTGCGGAGGTTCTAGTTCAGGTTTTCTTAAGTGTTCTTGACCTCTTCTGGTTAAGTAGGGGCAGTCACACCGTGTTAGCCAATCACACACTGGCTTTCCTAAACACACTGCTGCAGACGAGGGTTGATGCGGGCTGACATCACTGAATGTAGCGCAGCTTCAGAGGACAGCTAGGCCCTGGAACTCTGCTGGGGCAGGTGGACATCTTTGTCCCTGGGCCTTAACAGGTCGGCACTGTTGGCTGGCCTTGTCATTTTGCTGCTCAGGCTGCACACAGCTCCTGGATTTTGAGGAGAAGGTGCCTTGTGGGTTTTAACACTTGGCCTGCCCGGCTATGTGGAGATGGTGTGGGTAAGGTCAAGGGCAAGCCTCAGGAAGTTTCTAGCGGGGACTGAATTCTTTCAAGTGAGGATATTGCTAATGTCTGTTTACATCCTGATTTGATCAGGCCTGGCAGTGTCGGGACATTGGCTGCCACTACTCCGACCTCAGACATCCGCAGTCTGTCTCGGTCCTGCTTCACCGTGTGTCTCTTTGGCATCAGCTGTTTGGCTCCTTGTGGCATGAGTTCAGACTCTGGGCTGTCAGCTCTGCATACTTCCTGTACTTCCTCTTGGGACCTCCCTGTCCCCGCATGTCTACCTATAGAGAGGGTGCTTGCCAGTGGCTTCTGGCCAGATGCTTGCACCAGCCAGGCCTTCCTCACATCATGGGGAGAGGCGCTTGCCTGTTAGCCACCTTCCTTCACCAAGAACCTGGAGCTGAGACGCTGTGGCCTGCCCAGCTGGGCCTCCTCCCTGGCTGCTGGCTGCCTACCCCAGCCCTCCAGTGGCTCTCTGTGCCAGGCTCGCTGTGAACATACACCACCTTTGTGTATGTTCACCTTTCAGTACCTGTGGGCATAAATGGAGCGGAACTACCATGCTCAGCTGTCAGGACTTTGCGATCCCTGAGATACCTACATTTCCTAGTTTGGGGATGTCTTTCTCAAGACATTGCGGGCACAGACGACACCAAGCACCTGACCTGCAGTGAGATGCTGGGTGTGCAGAGCCCCTTGCTCTGCTCCTGCCTTTCTGTCCTGCTGGGGAAGTGTCCTGTGTCACCCTCACCTGGCTTGGATCTACGTCCCCAGGTCACCGTCTCCTGATGGCTGTGGAAGACGGAGTCTGAGGTTCTGAGGTCTCCAGGGAGTAGGATGGCTCCCTGGAGAATCTGTCAACGGGGTGGGGGTGGGGCACGGTTTAGAACACTGTGTGAGGCACTAGTGTTCACAGCACACACACACACACACTCCCACACACAATGGCCCACCTCCCAAGAAGGGTTTAATGGTGCGTCATGACACTGAAGGAACCTGCCAGACGCTTCTGTGTGGCTGGATCCTCTGTTTGCACGGAGACCAGCACAAAGCACAAGAATGTGCTTCCAGCCCGTTTCTTCTGCTCACAGGCCTGTTTGGAGAGTGGGGTTTGTCTGGAGCATCCCCCTCCCCACCCCCCAAATCTGGACAGAGGGTGGCTCTTAAAAGCTCTCTCAGGTCAGCTGCGCTTTGCCTAAGGGTCAGGGAAGGACCCTGAAAAAGGAGCTGCTGTGTGCCTGGTGCCTGATGTCGCCTGTGTCACTCGCCTAGGAAGTGTGTGGCTCTCCCTTCCGTTCTCAGTAAACCTGTTTTTGAAGCCTTGTTGTTGATTTGTTTCTCTGGTGTTCTTCAGATGGAGGTGGGAGCCCCAGGAGGGGTGGCTGGGGCTGTATATCACACGCTGTGCAAAACACACACATGCTGTGCAAAACATGCACGCACACACATGCTGTGCAACACACAAACACACGCATGCACGCAAGTACACACACGCACGTGAGTGCACACACACCCCTAACATTTTCTATGTGTGTTTTGATTGCGCATGTGCATCATATACATATGCCTGGTGCCTGAAGAATTCAGAAGATGTCAGATTCCCCTGGCACTGGAGTTGCAGATAATCTTGAGCTGCCACGTGGGTGCTGGGACCGGCATTCGGGTCATTTGCAAGAGCAGCCAAGCTCTTAGCTGCAGAGCTAATCTCTTTAGCCTTTATATGATCAAAAGAGAACCTTCAGCTTTTCCAAATAAGGATGAAAGATCAAGGTGACTCCTTAGAGTCCAAGAAAGTGTGGGCTAGTGTCCTTGTCCCCATCCAGTTTCCCCCGAGGGACAATGGCAGTGTGGTGGAGCGCAATCATGTTAAAGGACAGAAATGGGTACGCCTTCTGCCAGGCATCCACAGCAAAGGTGACAGCTTTGAGAACTCAGATGTCTATCTGGGGGGGGGGGGGTCTCAGCAAAGCCCAGAGGGCCCCAGCCCAGCTACCTTGAGGGCATGGGCCGGCATGGGCAATGTGCATGGATCACTGTTGCACCATGGAATGCTGGAAGAGGTGCAGTATTATGTTTATGTAAAATGTAAGGAGAAAACAGCTATATTTGGTCAATTCATACTTAAGCCTCTTGCTTTATAAGCACGAAAATCTGAGTTCTGATCCCCGACACCCAAATGCTGGCAATGCCAGGATGGGGAAGCAGGAACGGGAGGGTTGGTCTCTGGGGCCCTCTGAGTGAGTGAGCTCAAAAAAGTAACTGACTTAAGGAATGCGGAGGGCCAGGAAGGCGGCTCAGTGGATAAAGCTGCTTGTGCAGTCAGGAGACCTGGGTTCTGACTCCTGGAATCCATATTAAAACAAAACCCAGATGCCATGGTTTTAGTCTAATCCTGGCATTCCATCCCATGGGAGGTAAAGATGGGAGAATCGGCCAGAAGCTCACATGAGTAGCAGAAGGGAAGAACCCACTCAGCAAAGGTGCCACCTGACCGCATGCTGATTGTGACACACACACACACAAAGTAGTCTTTAAAAATTATTTTCTTTTGTTTTTTCGAGACAGGTTTCTCTGTGTAGCCCTGGCTGTCCTAGAACTCACTCTGTAGACCAGGCTGGCCTCGAACTCAGAAATCCACCAGCCTCTGCCTCCCAAGTGCTGGGATTAAAGGCGTGTGCCACCACTGCCCAGCTAAAAATTATTTTTTAAAAAAGCCGAGATCAGGATGGTGAGATGGCTCAGTGGTTAAGAGCACTGACTGACTGCTTTTCTGGAGGCTACAACCATCTGTAATGAGATCTGATGCCTTATGTCTGAAGACAGCTACAGTGTACTTACATAATAATAATAATAATAATAATAACAATAATAATAAACCTTTGGGCTGGAGCGAGCAGGGTCAGAGTGAGAGGGAGAAGGGGAGGGGGGAAAAAGGGAAGATTGATTGCAGAAGACACTCGGTGTCAACCTCAGGCCTCCACAAACATGGCCATGCATACAACAGGCATGGGCGTGCACATAACACACATATACATACACGTGCGCGTACACACACACACACACATACACACACACACAAAGATAAAACTTAAAAAGCATGCTTAAAACATGTTAAAACATCAGTTAAGGCTGATGTTTTGTGGTCACTGTTGGGTTTCTGCTCTCCCCCAGGGCGGCACCACTGCTGCAGATGTATCAGAGGTGCCTCCTGTCAGAATGAGACCCTGGGGTTCAGACAGGAAGGTGTCTCCTGATGGACTGACGTGTCTCCACACAGGTCTCTGAGACAGTTTCATTTTCACAGGCATGGGGAGACACCAGGCAGATGCCTACCTTTGAGGTGCAGCTCCAGGCCTGAAGAACTTTAAAGCAAAATATCAGGTGGTTCCAACAGATTTCCCCTTTCCTTTCCAGTCTGAACTTGGGCTTTTTTGTTCCATGGGAAACAGCAGGCAGCTAGCCATGAGGGCAGGGGTGGATGCTTTTTGGAGCTGAGATTACAGGTGGGGGCTCAGGGAGGGGTCATGATCTGTCACCTAGCCCTGATGTAGTCTACCTCCTACGTCAGGTGTCGGTTAGCTCTCCAATCTCCAAGGCACCATCTTCTGTCAATCTGACCGCCCAACCGTTCCTTTCAAAGAGGTTGTGGTGTGACCTCTAGTGGCTGCTCAGGGTCACTGCAGCCCACAATACCTTACAAAAGAGGCTGTTTGTAGGTAGGGGTTTCAGGCCATCCTGGGTTTTAAAACAAGAGGCAGTGTCCTCCACCCTCTGGGGAAGCCGCTATGCAGTGAGTGTATTTTCCATCCTCTTCCAGTGGGAAAGATCTCTTGTCCTGCTTCACCTTGATCTGGAAAGGAAGGTGCATCCTGGGTTTTAGCTGTCACCTCCTGCCTGGTAACCCGTGTGCCTGTCTGCAATCTTCCCAGTAGTGGGCTCCTGGCAGTTCCCTGGAAGGGGCTCTGGCCAGGGGAGAGGCCCTCTGCAGTCTCATCCTTACCAAAGGCCGGTAAACGAAACCCCTTTATGAGTGTGTAGAAGAGGAAGCAGAAACCCAGAGGTTGAGTCAGTTGCCCAAGGCCATAGAGCTAGAGACTGTCAGAAAAAGAGGAGCCCAGCTAGGCATTTTTTTGGACAGTAAGATTGTCTACATGTTCTGGTGTTTGGAGATGGATCCTCATGAACACTTTTTTTTTTTTTTTTGACAGAGTTTCTCTGTAAGAACCCTAACCTGACTTGGAACTTGTTCTGTAGAACAGGCTGGCCTTGAACTCTCAGAGATCTGCTTCTGGAGTGCGGGGATTAAGGGTGTGCACCACTGCGTCTTTACTTTCTTGCTGCTGCCTCTCGAGTGCAGCTGTGTGCATCCACTCCTGCCCAGCTAGAAATGGTTTTATTTACAGGCTGTACTGGGGATTGAACCCGGGACCTTGCATATGCTGGGCAGGTGCTTTCCCACTCATTGAGTTATTGAGTGGCTGGGATTTCTGAGTTGAGGCCCACAGTGGGGACAGAATGATGTCACCTTTCCAGACTGTCTAAATTGATCTACAGTTCACTCCTTCCTGCTTCCAGAGTGTTCAGTCTGTGCACACAGTAGGGAGCTCAGTCTGTTTCTCAACTTGTTTACATTATTGTCCCTTTCAAGGCTTTTCTCAAATGTTTCCATGGGGAGTACACGCTCACACATCACACATATCACACAAACATATCACACACACATCACACATATCACACACACATATTACACACACATCACACACATTATACAAATCACACACATATTACACACACATCACACACATATACACATATCACACACATACATATACACACATCATACAAATCACACACACATAATACACATCACATACACATATCACACACAAATACACATACATAACACACACCACACACATCGCTCCTACACTTATACACACATCACACACTCATCACACATCCACACATCACACACACATCACATATCACACACTCACACATCACACATACATCAGACACACACACATCATACACACTCATACGTCACACATACACATCACACACATATTACACACATATCATACATCACACACACACACACACACACACACACACACTCGAGACTGAGTGTCTCTAACTAGATGAGGCTGGCTTGATGCTCCTGCTCCTGCTGCTTCAGGCTGGCACGTGCTGGAATTACAAGCTGGTCCCACCACAGCTGCACAGCCTCCGAGAATCTAATAGTACATGCTGTTATCTGTCTGTGCTTTATACTTCAAACTTGGGCCATCTGTCCCATGGGGGTCATTTCCCTGTTGAGACTATGTAACTGCCCGTGTCAGGGTTCCCCCAAGCCACAGCACCTGTCAGTCACACTCCTGCACGGCTGACTGGGTGCCTAGTACTCTGGGGGTGGGCGCACTTCATAGCTTATCTCTCTCCTGCTGCTAGGTCTTGGATTGTTTGCAGTTGGGTGTCCTGTGAATAGTTCTACACACCCTGGTATATCGTTTGTGTGGATAGGGTCTTCAGAGTACAGAGAAGCACTGTGTGTGTGTGTGTGTGTGTGTGTGTGTGTGTGTGTGTAGTCACAGCCTTCAGAACCTGCCCAGGGCTGCTCATTGACTGTGAGAGCTACCTGTTCCTGCAGAGGACTTGGGTTTTGTTTCCAGAACCCACATGACAGCTCACAGCCATCTGTGTTCCAGGGGCTCCAGTGCCCTCTTCTGGCACTGAGAGTAATGTACAGATGCTCTTCTCAAACATACAGGCAGGCAAACATACAGACACATAAATACTTAAAAAAACCAACCCTGCTTAGGTTTGATAGTGGCTGCACCATCTTGCTTTCCCTCCTGCACAGCATGAAGAGTATGCTCAAAGCCCTTATTATCCCCAGACATCTGTCTTTACAGGTCACAGTGATGTCCATCTCTTAATGACCAGGGTGGCCTCTTTCTGTATGCACACCAGGATGGTGGCCGTGCACAACAAAATGTTTGTTCAAGGTCTATGCCATGTACCTGCAGAAAATGCCAGGAGAGAAGTGTGAGAGGAAGAAAGGAGACAAGGAGCACCTTGTCTGGTTAGGGAACACCTGGGCTGGAGACTGGGGACAAGTCCATGTGGCTGACCGGAGCTAGGCATGGCCCTGCTATTCTGCAGAGGATGTACCTGGTAGCCTCTGATGAATCCCAAGCTAGATTTCCTGAGTGCTGAGAATTCACCTGACTACAAGTCTCTGTCCCCCAGTGTCACCTGAAGAGGTGACCGTGGGAAAGAAATACAGAAAGTACACAAGTGTCCAGCACCTCCAAACCTTAGCTTAGCCGGTATTATCTCTATCATCTGACACTCACATCTGCCTTGCTCGGTCTGCTCTTAGTAAGGTCTGTTCTGTGGACCCCAAGGGGTAAAGCCCACAGTGACAGGCAGAGCATTTGGGGCTGAGGGGATGGGAGGCTTAATAAAGAGAGCGCATGGCACTGTGGAACAGCAAGGAGCATCGTGTCTCAGGGAAGGAGGCTGAACTGCAGAGTGGATGGAGTCTGTCAGCATGGCTGTTCGGATGAGGACACAGGAGCCCACATTAACGACTGCCCTGGAGGCCATGACAAGGACTGTCACTCTCTGAGTGTCACAGAAGCCCCTGAAGGGACTAAGGATATACTTAGGCTGCCTTGCTGAGAATGGTTTACAGGTCACCGAGACAGCTGCTACGAGCCCTGGAGATACGGGTTCTGGATGTCAAGGTATGGATGAGGCGTTAGGGAGGGCCAGATGTGGGGCAGAGCTGAGAGAACAGCTGGGTGTTGGGTCTGACTCCACTTGCCTGTGCACCCGTGAGGCCACGATGCAGCCACTGCCTCGGGTCTACCAGTCTGCGGCTAAACTCTGGAGCTGCTGGGTCACGCTGGACACCAGGTCTGAACAGCTGCTCTGGGCTCAACAAAGCATCCTCTGGAGTCCTGTGCTAGGTGGGCCTTTTGAAGGCAATGGCTCAGGAAGTTACCAGTCAGTTTTCCTCACCCCGAGCCTGCTAGACCTCGTTTCTGTCCACTTCAGTAGCTCCTGGGCCTATGCTATCCTTCTGGAGGCAGTAAGGGACAGGGGCTGTCTGAGAGGGATGGCTTGTCCTACCATCTCCATGGAGCTTCTGTTCCCAGCATTCCATAGTTCCATTGGAAGGCCGGCCCCCACGGAGTACCATGGTTGTGGGGGACACAGATGCTGCACAGGCAAGTAGGTGGCTGCCTCTCCCACACACTTCGCAGGGGGCCCTAGGACCGTGGGAGCAGGCTGACAGACGGGTTTGGGGAGTAGCAAGCTATTAGAACCCGTGTGGGCCTCTTCCCTTTCCCGCTCTGATGTCAGTGAGGATGATGACGGTGACACCGTATCCCACAGCACACTGGAGGGCGGAGTGAAGGAAGACCAGGCACAGCCACTGAGAGAACTGGGACGTGTCATCATTGGAGACAGGGAGCAAAGGGATAGCGATGCTACCAGTGACCCCAGGAGGAAAAGGTAACAGCCAAGCCAGCTGAGCTGACAGAGTGTCTACCCCCCGGGGACGCTCACAATTTCACAGCTGGGCAAGACGAGAAGAGCCTTGTAGCAAGGGCACGAGACAAGAAATGTAACTGACTCTAGTCGGAGGAACTGGGGTGACCTTGTCCTAGAACCCTCCAACGTTCAGCCTGACGGACCTGGGAAGTGTCCTCAGGAGGGAATATGTTCTTAACATTTTAATTTCATATTTTTGTTTTGTTTTGTTCTGTTCAAGACATGGTTTCTCTGTGTAGCCTGGTCCATCCTGGAACCCATCCTGTAGACCAGGCTGGCCTCCAACTCCAAGAGATCCACCTGCTTCTGTCTCTCGGAGTATTGGGACTAAAGGCATGTGCCACCCCCACTTGCCTGATTTTTATTTTACATATTTTTTTTTGTTTGTTTTTTCGAGACAGGGTTTCTCTGTGTAGCCCTGGCTGTCCTGGAACTCACTCTGTAGACCAGGCTGGCCTCGAACTCAGAAATCCGCCTGCCTCTGCCTCCCAAGTGCTGGGATTAAAGTTGTGCGCCATCACCGCCCGGCTATTTTACATATTTTTTAAAAAAATTATTATATTTTTTATGAGTACACTGTAGTTGTCTTCAGACATACAAGAAGAGGGCATCGGATCCCATTACAGATGTTTGTGAGCCACCATGTGGTTGCTGGGAATTGAACTCAGGACCTCTGGAAGGGCAGCCAGTGCTCTTAACCACTGAGCCATCTCTCCAGCCCCTTATTTTATTTTATTTTTTTGTGTTTTGAGTCAGGGCTACTCTGTAGTCTAGGCTGGCCTGGAAGTCTTGTCAGTCCTTAGGCTCTAAAGCAGTTTCTGTGCTCAGCCTCCTGAGCAGCTGGGATCGCATCTTTCCAGCAGCTTGGAAACCTCAGCTGTGAGCTTGCTGTGCTTTCCAGCATGGCTACTACGGCCGCCATTCTTCTTTCTCTGCCTCCACGGGTTTTTCTTTTCGTTGAGTTGTTTCATGTTTATTAGCACCTCTCTGCAACAGCCACCATCCCTACATGCAGGGGTCTGGTGTGCCCGCCCCAGCCCACCAGGTCTCTGAGCCATTGGCAGCTCCAGACGGTCAGTCCGTGGCTCAGCTGCTGCAGGATACGCCCGAGGGAATGTGCGGGGAATGTTCCCTTGGTGGGTGTTGACTGTCAGGGGGGTGCTGGGAAGAACTTGCCTCAATTTGGGATCCTCTAGGGGCAGACCCCAAGACAGGAATCCAAAGTAGTCACAGGGAGGTGACTCAGGAAACATGAGAAGGCCCAGATCCGCAGGGCCACGGGGCGATTTTAGGGATGTGGTTGCCATGGCAGTGCGGAGGCAAGGGGCAGGTATCCACATCCCCCTCCTCTGCTAAGGGCAGCCCCAGGATGGAGCTCAAAGTCTGTTTCCTTCACCAGTCCGTTTGTTGATTGGCAGCTTTGTTCCCTTGGTATTTAACTTTTGCACTTCTATGTAAATTCTGAATTTTAACCCCTGCCTGAAGGATGGCTGGATTGTCTCCCAGCTGTGGGCTGTTTCGGAACAGGTAGGTGAGATGTGAAGGAGTACTCGCCTTCCACTATGTGGGTCCTGGGATCGAACTCAGGTTCTCAGGCTTGGCAGCAGGAGCAGTCTCCTGCTAAGATATCTCACGGGTCCCAAACGCTAAGTTTGGGTTTGACCAAAGCCCTAGATGGAAACACTTCTTTTAAAGTTACAATTCATGCAGGTCTCTTACAATTCATGACCGGCGTGTGTGCGAAGTTCTCCAAGCTGTCACCGTATTTGGTAACAAATGGCTTTGAGCAGAGGAGGGTCTCCGATGGTATCTGAGACGTTCTGGTTCACCAAGCTGTTACTCGATAACAAATGGCTCTGGGGATTCCCTGGTGGTATCTGGGACCCACAGAAGGAATTTAACTCATGAGAACCCCTTTGGTCCTGTCCGACCTCCCTCTGTCTCTTTTCAGGGGATCGGGACCGGTTTGCCTCACGCACACACAGACTCATCCACAGGAAATGGTGAGTGGCCTCGGGCTGGTCTCTGTGTCCATCCAGGCGATGAGAGGATGGGGAGCGCGAGCCAAATGTCCTCTGTCCCACTGCTCCCATGAGCGCCACTGCGAGTAGCCAATCAGCTCTCAGTTCAGTGCACACCCAAATACAACAGCTCCCGATTGGCTGATTGAGGCCCAATCAGTGGGTCGAGCGGGAAGCTGTTGGGAAGCAGCGCAACCCTCCGGCCTTAGCGAGGATCTTGGATCTCGCCTGGCTTTGGTCCGACCTGGCTGTAGAGCACATGCCCAGCACAGTGACCTGATCATGACAGATCAGGTCAGCCCAGAGTCCGTACAGGTGACCTCGGAGTTCACCTGTGAGTGCCCGGGAGCCCCGAGGCTGTCCAGTCCAGTGGTAGCGTGCAGTGGCGACCTACTCTTTCCATCCCTGGAAATGTCAGGAGCAGGCCTTCAGGCATGGCTGTATCCAGGTGTGCACGGACTGGGGTCCCCGTCCAGGATGGCTTCCCTCCAGCCCTCACCTTTCCTTTGTGCGGGTTTCTCTTCCAGGCCAGGTGACCACCCAGACCTCTTGTGGTAACTAGGGTAGCTCCTTCAGCAAAGAAGGAGACCAACTGTTCTCACTAGTTCCAGCAGGCAGTTCCAAGGGTTATGATGCTGTAGTGACCAATCTCGGAGCCCAGCTTGACCTCACTTCCAGGCTAGGCTACTGTGGGTAGGCCGGATGTTGTGCTGGTCAGCCCTCTGTGTCTTATTTTCAATTATCAGTCCCGAGAACTGAGTTCAAAGGTCTGCAGCACACCAGGCACGCTCCTGTAATCCCAGCACTTGGGAGACAGAAGCAGGGAGGATTACTGTGGGCTACACAGTGAAATCCTGCCTCAACAAAACACCAAAGCAGACAATAATGATTGGGATTACTGTATAAAACCACTTGGCGGTGGCAGCGATTTCTGACATGAAGCAAGCTGACACCCCACTGCGGAGACTCAGTTTTGCCTGGCATTTAGTGTCTGCATGCCAGAGACTCTCTCAGCCAATATCCTGGCAGTGTGTGGCTGGGACCCAGGAAGAGTAACTGTCCCTCTGAGCACACTGTCTTGTTGTGTCTCTCCTTCCCCCACTCCTTTGTCCCCCTTAATTTTGCTGCACCCCCTGTTCTGTTCTCTGTGCCCTTATGTCTTACCCTGAGGCAAAGTCACCAGCTCTACTGAGTTTTGGTGACAGTTTTAACATAATTTCTCTCTTATTATAGTAAGCCTGTGTATACCCAACAAAGCCTCACAGGGGTCAGTGGAGCCCTGGGAGGTTCAGGCCTTAGGACCCTCCTGAGAGCCAAGCCCGGCTTTAGCTGGGGTGTATTGAAACAGGTTGGCTTGGGAGCACAGAGACCCACATCAGTTGGCAAGTTATCACATGTGTGAGCCCTGCCCTTCTGTCTCGCCAAAAAACCTCCTGGGGTCAGAAGGACGACCTCTCCATCCTGAGCGTAGTGCCAATGGCCACCGGTGCCCAGCCTACAGTTTGCACAGAGCTCAGAACCTTCATAGCTCTGTGTTTGTCTTTTCTAGGAAGGGTTCGTTTCAGACCTTTGGAAAGGATGTGTGCGTCACGGGTCAGTCGGTGAGGAAATGCCCTCAGCCTCTTGTCCCTCCTATGGGTGAGAGGAGGGAGAGGAGGGTCTCAGGCTGGGCCCCACCCAGAGGCACGTGGTCGTCTCTGTCCCTGCATCTCTGTGCAGCCTCACATCTTCCCCATTAGTCCCTCCTGAGACCAGGAGCCCACTCAAGGAAATCCAGAAGCTCCTTGAGTGATTCGCCCTGGTCATCAGTTTCTTCATCTGCCCCTAGAGCTGGTGGTGGTCCTAACAAGTGGTCTGTGCCATGCAGAAAACCACAGGTTTGCCAGGGAGGAGATGCCCTCCTGACTCGAGTTGCTCCAGTCATCCACAGACAGACTTGTTCCCCGCAAGCTAGCTTGCAGACTTAACCCTGGCAAACGGCCATGTAGCCATAGCCTCATCCTGAGTCACAGGCAGACCTGGGTACCTGTCCCTTCCCCTGGGTGCTGCCCCCCCTTCTGTCACAAGTTTCCTTTTACACTTAGTTCTGTCCCGTCTGTGTCTTGCTCAGGTGTACCCTGGCCTCCGCACTGTCCCCCAGGAGTGCTTGTGTTGCCAATGCTATGCCAAGTTTGGGGGCCACCTGCCTGTGCCCCGGGCTGATGCACTGCTGCCCTACTGGGTGCCTCTGTCCCTGAGACCACGAAAGCAGGTGAGTGAGTGACTTAGTAGGTTGTCACTTAGGGCCAGGACACCTGTCCCGGTTCAGAGTCCATCGGAGTCACAGGCATTCTATGACTGAAGTTTCTGGGACACAGTTTTGGTTTGATTGATTGATTGATTGATTGATTGATTGATTGATTTTCATGCTGGAGATTGAACAAACTAGGCAAACGCTCTCCACTGAGGGACAGTCCCTGCCCACTTTCCTCCTTCCTTCTCTACCCCCTTTGCTTCTTTTAAAGTGTGTGTGTGTGTGTGCAGTGTGTGTGTGCAGTGTATGTGTGTGTACATTATATATGTGTGTGTGTGCAGTGTATATGTGTGTACAAGTGCAGTGTGTATGTACAGTGTATGTGTATACGTGCGTGTGTATGCATTATATGTGTGTGTGTGTGCAAGTGCAGTGTGTGCATGCAGTGTATGTGTGTGCGTGCATGGGCACGTGTATTTGTTGTATGCTTGTTTGTGTGTATTGGGGGGACCACATACATGCACCCACTAGATTTGGAGGCCAGAGTAGGGTGTCTGGCATCTGCTGCTTTATTCCCTTGAATCAGTCCCTCCCTGAACCTGAAGCTTGCTGTTTCTGCTAGGCTAGCTGTCCACAAGCTCCTGGGACCTGCCTGTCTCCACCCTCAATGCTGGGCTTACAGTCACAGACAGCCATGCCTGTCTCCACCCTCAATGCTGGGCTTACAGTCACAGACAGCCATGCGTGTCTCCACCCTCAATGCTGGGCTTACAGTCACAGACAGCCATGCCTGTCTCCACCCTCAATGCTGGGCTTACAGTCACAGACAGCCATGCCTGTCTCCACCCTCAATGCTGGGCTTACAGTCACAGACAGCCATGCGTGTCTCCACCCTCAATGCTGGGCTTACAGTCACAGACAGCCATGCGTGTCTCCACCCTCAATGCTGGGCTTACAGTCACAGACAGCCATGCGTGTCTCCACCCTCAATGCTGGACTTACAGTCACAGACAGCCATGCCTGTCTTCATGAGGGTGTTGTGGATCCAAACTCAGGTCTTCAAGGCGCACAGTAGGTGTTCTCACCTGACAAGCCAGCTCCCAGCTCTCCTCCTCTTCTTCCTCCTCCTCCCCCTCTTCTTCTTCCTCTTCTTCTATATATTTTTTTTGGTGCACGTGCACGTGTATGTGTGTATACCTCTGTGTGTGTGTGTGTGTGTGTGTGTGTGGTGTGTGTATACATATGGTACCATGTATACATGTGGTATAGTTGTGGCGATCAGCAGACTACATTTGGGGTTGGTTCTCTCCCTCCATCCTGTGAGTACCAGGGATTTAAACTCATGTCACCAGGCTTTGTGGCTGTGCACCCTTACTTGCTAAACCATCTCTTTGGCTTGCAGAGGTCTTTTGAGATTCACTCATATGATGTGTGTGTTAAGTCTAGAGTGTTCTCCCATCTCCTCTATCCCATGGGGATCATGGTCACCAGGAGCCAGCACCATGTCAAGTGACATGTCCTCGACACCTATGGATCAGCCCACATCCTCCTCCTCCAGGGCAACAGGAACTCAGAAAGAGCCACACAGGGGCAGTTTCCTCTGTCTTTGCCACAGGCTCCTGGACAGTTCATTTACCATCAGCAACGTGCCAAGGCAGTTCTTTGGCATGTGAGGTCAAGGCTAGCCTGGTCTACATAGTGAGTTCCAGGTCAGCCAGGGCTACATAGAAAGACCTTGTCTCAAAAAAAAAAAAAAAAAAAAAAAAAAAAAAAAAAAGGAAGAGAGAAAGAAAGGGAAAAGACCACACATCCCCTAATTGAGCTCAAAGAATCCCTGCAGCTACAGACCAGGTATTCAAACAGAGAAGCCTGTAAGGACCATTCTCATTTAAACTACCACAAATACCATGCCTGTTTTGAAATTTTTTTACCTTATTTATTTATTGATTGATTGATTGTGGTGTGTGTGTGCGTGTGCACATGTGTGTGCATGTGTGTCAAGGGCATGTGTGGAAGTGAGAGAAACCTTTACAGGAAGTCACTCCTCTCCACTGTGAGTCCCAGGGCTTGAACCAGGCCTACAGGCTAGGCAGCAGGTGCCCCTACCCGCTGAGCCAACCTGCTACCCCCTGCACCTGACGGTGCTGGAGACGGAACTCAGGTCCTTGTGTGTGCGAGGCGAGCACCCTAATAGCTGGGCTATAGCCTCCCCCCCTCCGCCCCCAAGACAGGGCCTCCCTATGTAGACCAGGCTGGCCTTGAACTTGCGAAGATCCACCCGCCTTCCGAGTCCTGTAACCAGAGGCACGTGCCATCACGCCTGGTGCCCCCTCGACCCTTTCCCACTGTCCATGGGTAGGTCTCGAAGATGATGCGGTGTTACGTCCCCAGAGCCGTGAGGTCGTGCCGCTGCTCCTGCCACTGCTTCGGGGGCCGTCTTCCTATGCCCAGGGACAGGGCCGTCATGCCCTACTGGGTGCCCCAGGGGCTGAGGTCACAGAAGAAGGTAAAGAGGGGGGCGTGAGACAGGGTTGAACGAGGGGGAAGGAACCGAAGGGTCTCCTCCCTGATGGCCGTGGTGAGGGCGGAAGTTCGTGTCGCGGAGGCTGCTGGGAAGTGTGGGCCCCATTCTCTGAGGATGGATGAGGATGGGTAAGGGGCATCTGGTACCCAGAGTGCTGCATCTTTTCCTCCTTGCAGTCCCTTCCTCCCTCTTTTTACCTTCCATGCCCCGTGCCAATTCCTCTGCCCCCGTCCAGAGTCTTGCAGCAGTGTCCAGGAGGGTCCGTGGCTCTGGGTTTCCTTCCTCTGGTACCACCTGCATCCCCACAGTGGTAGTTCCAGACCACAAGGCTAGGATTGTCCACATCCACCTTCCTGCGGCCTAGAGGACCTTCCCAGTGTTGGGACTAGTTAGAAGTCTCCTCTCCCTCTCCTCCTGCCTTCCACTTTGGGGGTTCTCCATCGCCGAGCAGCAAGCTGTCCCCAGCACAAAGAACTCGGCCCTGAACCAGGAGCCACAGCACCCCTGCCCTGAGGTCTCAAGTCCCCGATTACTCTCCGACAGATAGACACGCCATAGGTCACTAGATGACATACTGACCCACTTTCTCATCTTTTAGGTGACATACTGACCCACTTTGTCATCTTCTAGGTGGTGAAGAGGCTGGAGAATGTGAAAGACACTCCAGGTAACACCACACTACGTGTTGCCTCATTCGCCCTGGGAAAGGGGTAGGACAAGGCCACACAGGTGAAACAGCCATCCCCTACCCTTCCCAGGTGTCACCAGCTGTCTTGGTGCAAATGACCCAGACAGGCCACCAGTCTTAGCAGTGGCAAGCCGGGGCCGACGACACCTGAAGTGGTTTTATTTAGGCTACAGACTTCTGTTACTTGTAGTATGGGGCGTGTGTAGGTGTTCACATTTGAACTGGTGTGTACTTCTGAAGCGACGGCTCTTGAATCACAAACACACATACACATGTGTGCTGTGCGTGTGTGCGTTATACAGTACAATCATAACTGTGTGTGCATGTGCAACACAGTGTGTTCAGATGCTCATGCAAGGTGACCTGGCATGTACACATTCCTGTATTCATGGCTGACCATGTGTGTTCATCGGGTGCACATACGTGTTGGGCAGCACACTCTCACACACTCACTCACACTCACACCCCCTGCAGCTCAGATCTCTGGATGAGACAGGTTTTGAACCCAGTGTCCTGGGCTTAATCTTGAAGATGCTTCCAGGCTCTGGTCTGGTGTCAGGTCCTGTGTGTCGCTATGCTGGCTCTGCACAGAAAATGCTTTGTGCCGGATCTGGTGTGGGATGGCTTTCTGGGAAAGGCATTCTGGGAAAGGATGAGAAGCGCTTGGGAAGTGGATAGCCAACAACCAACATGTTCTTAAATTCGTAAAACAAAAGTCCCGTTCCCATCCACAGAAGCAGCACTGTTACCTGGAGTGCAGATTCGAACCCTGGTCCTCTTGCCCCTCTGAGCTGTCTCTCCAGCCCCTCCAATCATGCTTTGCAGTTGAGGTTTTATTTGATTTATTTGTCTTGTTTTCACAATGAGATCTTACTGTGTTGTCCCAGCTGTGTGTGAACTCCCGGGCTCAAGCCGTGCCCCTCCTCAGCCTCCCCCGTGGTAGGGACGGCAGGTGCTTCACTGTGGCCCTCACTTCAGATGGCCTACAGAATTCATGCGACAAGACTCTCATCTCTTTTTGCTAGGAGGTTTCAGAGACAGGATCAGGAGGACAGCTTGTCCCTTCTCTGTCCTCTCTTCCAGCTCCGGGTAATTTCATCATCTGGCTTTAAATCCAGTGGGCTTCCATTTGAAGACAGTCTCTCTCTCTCTCTCTCTCTCTCTCTCCTCTCTCTCTCTCTCTCTCTCTCTCTCTCTCTCTCTGCTCTCCCCCTCCCTCCCTCTCCCCCCCCTCTCTGTGTATGTGTGTGTTAGCATCACAGGGCCTTTCGCATGCTGAGCTACAACCCCAGACACTTTTTTTTAAAGATTTATTTATTTTATAGATTCACTATTGCTCTCTTCAGACACACCAGAAGAGGGCAGCAGACCCCATTACAGATGGTTTTGAGCTACCATGTGGTTGCTGGAAATTGAACTCAGGACCTCTGGAAGAACAGTCAGTGTTCCTAACCACTGAGCCATCTCTCTAGCCCAGCAAACACGTTTTTGATCTTACATTTTTCTTGCAAAAAGAGGTATCCATGCTTTTCTGCTCTGTGCTTTGATGGTGGGATTTTTCAAGAAGCATGTATGTCTGCCGTGTGTTTGCAGTGCCTGTGAGGGCCAGAAGGGGGCAGTGTAGACCCTGGAACTGTACAGAGGGTTGTTAGTGCTACCATGTGTGTACTAGGAGTCGAACCCAGGTCCTCTCACAGGACGGCCAGTGCTCTTAACCACTGAGCCATTTCTCCAGCCATGACCAGGAAGTCTTTAAGCAACGCATGACTGCTATGCAGGAGGAGGGGAGACTGTTAAATCAGCGATGGTAGCTCTGTGGTAGCCCAATTAGGTTCCATCTCCAGGGGCCTCTCTTTTCTAGAGAAACAAACAAACAAATGAGGCTGCAAATCCCAACTATCCACTTTGAAGAATAAAGACTCAGAAACTGTCTGATGATGATGGTTGTTGTTGGTGGCCCATGCCTTTAGTCCCAGCACTTGGGAGGCAGAGGCAGGCAGATCCGTGGGTTCAAGGCCAGCCTGGTCTACAGAGCAAGTTCCAGGACAGGCAAGGGGTACACAGAGAAACCCTGTCTTGAACCCTTATCTCCCCTGCATAAGTAAATAAATAAATGAAGGAAGGAAGGAAGGAAGGAAGGAGAAGGAAGGTGTTGGTCATCACCCTCTGGGGGCCAGCTGGTGTCCCGCCCACTCCTCAACAATGTCCCTCTTGCTTCTAGGTTTCCCCCAGGACTCGAGCAGATGGTATGGCTGTTGGCGGGTCTGCGGGAACCAGCATCTCCTTCTCAAGTGGCAGCGGCTCCAGGCCCTTTATCAAGATGAGCTGCCAGGTCTTCAGGAGGACGAGCCCCATGCCGGCCGCTTAGGCCTCCCCCCCCCCATCAGCTTCAATCTCCTGACCCTGCTGCAGGCGGTCCTGAGGGCCATCATGGCCATTCGGTGAGCTGCCAGGGACTTGAGGAGGGGTTGCGTCTGACTCATCCCTGCCACCAGCACCCTGCCCTAGACTTGTCTTATGCCCTTTACTAAAAGACTGGTGAACCCTAGACGCCATGGTGACAGCACTTGGAAAGCTCTTCCCAGAGCTGCCCCTGGCTTCAAAGGCCTAGCTTGGGCTCAGCAGTGCTGGCCCAGTCCCCGTGTCCAGCTGGGATGTGGTGAGCCCTGTGAGCCTTCACATCACAGCCTGGCTGCCCCTGTGGGCTAGCGGACACTTGCTGGCAGGGAGTTCCAGCTCAGAACTTCCCCAGGGGTAAGGGTGCTTTGGAGCTCCCCGCCTCCCACCCCCACCCCATTACCCCGTGCTGGCCCTGGTGCCTTGTGTAGCTCCTGTTTCACCACCCCACAGCTCTACAAAACTAGGGGATCCCTCCCTTCTTGAGAGTGAGTACTGAACGTCATCCCAGGCTCAGTGGATCTCAGCTGGGAGTCAGGGATGCAGCCCTGACCCCAGCTCACTTCCTCAGTTCCTGGGTGTAGTGGGGGACGCAGCGACTGAGGGGTCACCCATATTGTCCTTGCCATGGAGGCTCCTGGCAAGCTCTTGCCAGGGACAGGAAAGGCTCAGCCTGGGGGACAGTGAGGACTCTCAGCCCGGGGGACAGCTCTCAGAACTTGCCTTCCTCTTGGTTTTCTAGTCATTTGTTCTGGGACTGAATTGAAGTCTTCAGCTACTGTCAAGGTCCTCCGTAAGAATGTCAGTCCCAATCATGATCCCTCAAGGGAAGCCCTCGGCTCAGGAGGATCTGTGACACTTGCTGTTTCCCCACAAGAGAAGATCTGCGCCTGTGGTCCAATCTGAGCTAGGAACCGTCACGTGACTGCTCATTGAAGGGGGGCTGGTACGAATGTCCGCACGAGTCTGTTGTGAATGCAGCCAATAAATGTTATTTGTGAAACTCTAAACCAGCCTCTTACAAAACTATTTTTGTGCTCTGCCTGCGCTTGTGTCTGCGTGCTGCGTGCGTGCCTGGCTGCACCCGGAGGCCAGAGCACTGGAGTTACAGATGACTGTGAGCCATCATGTGGGTGCTAGGAATTGAACCTGGGTCCTCTGGAAGAGGAGTCAGTGCTCTGAACCCCTGTTCTCAAACTAGCCACATTTAAAGGGTGACCCATGATTTTTCTTTGGTAAAAAGGATCTTGTTCTCTGGGACCCCGGAGGAGACTCGTTTCTACATCTCTGTCCTCTGCTCAAGGATTAAAAAGGTTCTATTTTAGTTTTCTTGTTGTTAATTAGAATCCATCCACCCGCCCATCCCATCCATCCATCCATCCATCCATCCATCCATCCATCCACCTACCTACCTACCTATCTAAATCATCTATCATCTATATCTATCATCTATCTATGTGTCTATGTATCTATCTATGTATCTATCTATGTATCTATGTATCTATGTATCTATCTATCTATCTAATGTTTCTATGTATCTATCTATATCATCTATCTATTCTTGAGACAGGGTCTCTCTACATGACTGGAGTCCTACTCACTATGTAGGTCAGGCTGACCTTGAACCTCTGCTTTCTGAGTGTTGGGATTAAAGGTGTATTTAAAAAAATATATATGTGCAAGAGCTGTACAGGGCTCTAACCACTCACCTCTTCAGCCACTTGAGTTGTTTTTTTTTTTTTTCTTTTTTTGAGACAAGGTTCTCAAATGGACTAAGCTGGCCTCAAATCCCTGATCTGCCTACCTCCCCCTCTCAAGTGCTAGATTTACAGGTGTGTGACAACATCAGGCACGGCATGAACTGAAATTTGAAGGGGGACAGCATTTGCATGATGTAAAAGTCCCCATCTTTAAAGCTCATTCATCTGCTGAACCAGGACTCAGGATCTGGCTCTGGGGATCCGCCCGTCTCTATCCCCAGCGCCACGGTAACCATGGTAACCGTGGTTCCCAGCATGCACTGCTGCATCCCAATGTGGGAAAGCTGGGATCCGAACTCAGGTCCTAGTGCTTGCATGCAAGCATTTTCCTTTCCGAGTCATCGCCCGGTGCCTCCCCAAAGCATCCTGCAAGAAACTCTCACCCCAAGGACTCCTTCCAGCCAAAGTCCTTTTACAGCTGGGAAACCAGTCCACTTTGACCCGGGTTCCAGCCTTCCTGCCAGATAAGATTTCCACACTGTACCAGTGTCTCCCGGGCCTCACAGAACTGCTGCACTGGTGTTACGGGTGTGCAGGGGACCTGCCTTACCTCTCGGCAGCTGGCAGCTGGTGGGAGCATCAGCCTCAAAGCCCGTGCTGTGTACAGCAGCTGTAAGACTTCTGTCCTCAGACAGCAGGGCGGAGGTCAATGGCTGCTTTTATGCTTGAAGGCAACAAAGTTCTCCGGGCCAAGAGCAGAAGGAGTCTTTGAGTGAGGCCGTCCTCCTGGCAGAAGGTCGGTCAAGAGCTGCCAAGTCTGCAGCCGTCGGGTTCCAGCAGGCTCCAGATGCTACCCGACTGTACTTGACCGCAAAAGTTGATGGTGCCTAGCTCCCAACTTAGCAGAATTGCTACTCAGAGTCAAGCAGTACAACCACAGGCTCCCCACGGGAGGAATCCCCCCAGAACTTGATGCTCGTCCACAACTTTTCCGGGACTTGTCCAGTGGTCCATCTTCCCAGGGTCTCAGAGGTCACCATGCCCTCAGCTTTGCCGAATGGTAGTTATCATTCTTCTGGGCATACTCTCTCCTAGATGCCCATACCCTAAGCTCTGAATGGTACATTCATATGCAGACATCTTTCAGAAGACCTCCTCCTCCTCCTCTCCTCTCCTCCTCCTCCTCCTCCTCCTCCTCCTCCTCCTCCTCCTTCCTCTCCTTCTTCTCCTTCTCCTTCCCTCCTCCTCCCCTTCTTCAAGATTATTTTTATTTATATGAAGAAAGACATAGTAGCTGTCTTCAGACACACCAGAAGAGGGCGTCGGATCCATTACAGACGGCTGTGAACCACCATGTAGTTGCTGGGAATTGAACTCAAGACATTCTTTTTTTTTTGATTTTCGAGACAGGGTTTCTCTGTGTATCCCCAGCTGTCCTGGAACTCACTCTGTAGATCAGGCTGGCCTCAAACTCAGAAATTCACCTGCCTCTGCCTCTCAAGTGCTGGGATTAAAGGCGTGCGCCACCACTGCCTGGCGACAGAAGACATTCTTAAGCCCAGACTCTTGACTGCCCTTAGTGACGAGGTGGGAAAATTCAGGGGTCCTCTTGCACAGTGCCGGTAAGGACAGAACAGCTGAGGAACCTGGACACCAAGCTTTGCTGACCCCTCATCTCCTTAGGGATGGAGGAAAGCTGTAGGAAGAAGGATCTTGGCTTGTTCTCTGAACACAGCTTGTCTGAGTCAGAACTGTAGTCTGAATTCCAAGGCTGACAGCTGATACGTGGATTCCTAGTTCCAGATCCCCAAATGTGACTACACAGGACCTGGATTCCAACATGCATTCATTCATATGTGTGTGTATACATGTATGTATATGTATAAATATAATAATATATAACAGTATATATTTATATATATAATAATAATAATAATAATAATAATAATATAGTTATATATATAAAGCAAAGAAACGGTCTTGCCAGCAGACTCATGTAAGTGTGTGTTTGTGACTGGTGTGACACTGCAGGGCTCCTTGCCCACATGGTGCTAGCCTAGGGCTTAGTCTGGGTCACAGCCATGGCTGCCTTGACGACCATGATGACCTTGAAGATGCCGAGGCCACGTCATTGTCCCCAAACCCCAGTGTAGAATCTACGTACAGTAGCACCCGGTGCCACCTTCCCTGAATAAAGGAATGAGTCCCAGAGCACCACCCTGCCTCTCCTGTCTTGTCCTATGCCCACTGGGGCCTTCTGTGGCTCACAGGCTTTCCTCACAGTCCCAGTGTGTGCTTCAGCTCCCGTATTACTAATTAAGTACATACACACACATATATGTGTATTATACATACACACACACACACACACACACACACACACACACACACATATATATATATATATATATATATATATATATATATATTATGTATGTACACACACACACACACACACATATGATGTCTGGTTAGGGTTGGAAGGGACATCCAGTCCCAACCAACCCATTCACAAACAGGGATGCTGGGCCCAGAGAGGGCAGTGTCCCCTATCTAGTCACACAGCTGCTAGCAGCTGAAGGCTTGATTGTAGTTTCTCCTTCTTGTCCAGGCTGCTTCCGGGGGACCTTCTCTCCACCTCCCCCCATCCATCCCCCTGGAGGAGACTTCCTGCCAAAGGAATGGCAGGTGAGTTTATTTTAGGAAGTCTGGCTTGGTGGGGAAATGGAAGCTCTTCAATCGATTGATGATGTCTGGTTCAAGCCCAGGCTGGGCCTTAGGGGTGGGAGGGTCCTGGAGCTTCCAATGCTGTTACTGAGCTAAGGGATAGGGGTCCTGAGAGCCCCGCTGGAGCAATGGAAGTTTCCTGTTTTCTCCTCTGCTGTTTCTAAGAGAAAGCCCTATTTCGAAGACACCATTTTTTGTGTTGAAACAGCAAACCCCAGGCTGATCCAGGAGTTCTGGAAGGTGCTGGAATCCTGGAGGAGGCCAAGACTGGCATTCCTGAGTGTGTGAGCACTGCCAAGCAAGCATACCCTTTCCAGACATCCCACATGGAAGGAGGAAATACCATTACAGCCCTCCAGCTCAGGCTCGGGGGAGCTGGCGGGGACCGTGGAGTCAGTGAGTGGCCTCAGCTGCAGGGTTTACCCTCGTGTTTTGCCAAAGGCACGGGCCTGGATCGGGGCAGAGGGGCTCTGAGCTCAGAGTGCCTCGCCAGGGCCGGCAGAACTGTCCATGAGAGATGATGGTGAAATGAAGCCTCCTGCCTATGCTATAGCCTTGGCCTCCACCTTGACCAATCCCTTGACAGTCCTGGCTCTGACCCACAATGCTCGTCCACCCTCTTGCCCCCTAAAGATTCCTCCTTTGTCATACAGTATCTGCCTCTTCTCTTGCCCCTTCCAAGGTACCTGCTCCCCATTCCCTTCCAAAAAACACTTTTTTTGGTCTATTAATGTTTCATTTTAAAATTACATATGTTTTGATTAATAAATCTACTCCCCTTCCTAACCATTCAATTTCTCTTTTATTCCCTTGACACTTTACCCTCCCAACATCCTATGTGCATTCTCCCATCCCCCAAACCCACTGGGTCCATGCCTGTGTGTGCATTGGCACGGGACTAGCTACTCAGTCATGATTAGTCTCCCAGGGACTGCATCCCTGAAGAAAACTCACCTGTCTTCCCTTTGTAGCCATCTGTTACCAAGAGCTCCTTAGATACGGGGGTTGGGGGAATCCATGGTCCCCTCCCGCATCCATACTGGGATGTTGGCTGGCTTCATCTGGTCCAGGCCATTTGCACACAGCTACAGCCATTGTCAGCTCATTCATAGCCAAGCACTCCACAGTGTCTAATTCTCTGTATCTTGTAGGTCTCTGTGTTAATTACCATCTATTGTAAAAAGAAACTTTTCAGATGAGGGGTGAGAGATGTACCCATTTGTAGAGGGCCAGGCTGCTCTGGGACTTTCCCTCAGGCCCTGATGTGTGGAGAAGGAACTTAGTCCCTTTTCTAAAGTCAGGAAGGTGCTTGGCAAAGCTAAGGATGGCCTGGGACCAGGGCCTTGGGGTTTCAGATCCTGAGAACTCAACTTTCTTTCCATCCATGAGGGATCCGTGATATGGTTAATAGTCTCAAGGTTGCTGAGCTTGGTCTATGTGTGACACACTTGAGATATCCTGTGCTCCTTCTGTGCAATATTGCTTGATTCGCTTCCTGGTTTTTTTCCACTGTAAGATAGCTTCCTACAGACTCTCCTCATTTTTCACTTACAAACGTCTATAAGACGCCGTACGTGATAAACCTGCTTGGAATGAGCCGTCGGCTTGTGCAAGACTTTCTGATCCCAAACTTTGCAGTCTTCTTTATTTTCTCATTTCCTGGTCTTCTCTCTTAGCAACCTGCCACTGAGGAATGAGCTGCTGGTTCACGAACACCAATTTATGAGTAGAAAGATAAGAGCTTAGGGGGAAGTTATTCATTGTGTCCATTTATCAGGATAATAGTACTGGATGCTCCCCTAGGGCTTCCAGCCTAGTCAGCACTGTCTTCTTGCCCCAGAATACAGTACCAGGAATGAATTCTGTCTTGTGGAGTAGCTACATTCAATTGGAAAGCAGTAAAAAGGATGCTAACACAAAATTCACGCCACCCCTGCACCCAGAAACCATTTTACATTGAGAATCAGGCTTGTGCATCTGTCACTTTGAAAAGGGACAAAGATACTTCAACTTTGGTTCTGTGTTTCCTTTTATTTATTTTATTTTATTTTATTTATTTTTATTTTATTTTATTTTATTTATCCCCTTCCCTTCTCCCTTTGTCTCCACTCTCTTCAGTCCAAAGTACTCTGTAGCTGTCTGCAGACACCCATATAAAGGCATCAGATCCCATTACAGATGGTTGTGAGCCACCAGGTGGTTGCTAGGATTTGAACTCATGACCTCCTGAAGAACAGTCAGTGCTCTTAACTGCTGAGCCATCTCTCTAGCCCCAGTCCTGTGTTTTCTAGAGACTCATCATGGATCTAGAGACTTGATAGCCAAGATCTTTTGCAAAGATACTTCCTGGACGTCACATGTCTGTGTTGTTCCAGGAGGTCTCTGACCCCGACAGCCCGCTCTTCAGATGCTGTGCTTGGCTAGAAGGTTCTGGAGGGTAAGCCTGACCCTGTGAGCTTCCACCAAGTGGTTTAGTGTCTCTCGTGATCACGGATTTGATTTAATGTTTGTCAAGTCTGAAAAATAGAAGCCTTAGCTCTGGGACTCCTGAGAACCAGGGCAAGCTTGCTTAGCTTTGGGAGGCCACCTGGGGTCAGAATCTGTCCTAGGATCTGATCTTCCTCAACACATCTCTCTCTTCATTCCCTTCTTTCTGTCTCTCTTCTCTTCTTTCCTTCTTTACTTCCTTCTTTTCTTCTCCTTCCTTCCTTCCTTCCTTCCTTCCTTCCTTCCTTCCTTCCTTCCTCCTTCCTTCTTTCTTTCTTTCTTTCTTCTCTTTCTTTCTTTCTTTCTTTCTTCTTCTTTCCTTTTGAGACAGCCCAGGCTGGCCCTTAAATCCACAGCCCTCCTGCCTTAGTCTCTCAAACTCTGGGCTCACTAGTGTGGCCAGCCTGTCTTCCCTGCTAATGATGCTGTCTCCCACCTGCATCTCAGCACCTCTGCTGCTAGAGGGTTTCTAGGCTCAACTCTTGCTACCCAGATCCCAGGGACTCCTGGCTGTGGGAACAGCTTGTGGTCACACGTAGCTGGCCATGCCTTCTGTCTGCACTGTGGAAAGGCATACTCTGGGGTGTATGGTAGCCACACCTACTACCTCAAGAACACACACATACTAGATGCCTCTTAGCATGTGGGTTTTGAGTGAGTCAGTGACTTGGGTGTTGCAGTTGGGTTGCTCAGCCCTCCCTGTACCGGCCATGAGTTTCTCTGACTGCAGTCTGCAGGGCAGCAGCTGTGTGGTGCCATCCCCTGACTCTTTGAGATGTGGGCAGGTGTTCATACCTGCTACCAGGGCCTGTCTGGACCTGTTCTCACTGCCTAGGCTAGGGAAGCCGACACCTCTATGGAGAGAGAGAGAGAGAGAGAGAGAGAGAGAGAGAGAGAGAGAGAGAGAGAGAGAGTTCAGATCCTTCTCTTCTGGGGTGTTACATTATAAGGCCTGCGTGACACATGGAAACTAGCTGGCTTTCATCAGATCCAGAAGCCAGGGATCCGGGAGCCGTTAGCTTTTAGGAGCTGAGAGCCAGGCCTCTTCCATCATCAGTTGACAAGATTGGGGATGAGGGGGCTGGTCCATGGGCATTACTGTCCTTGTTAGCAGGCCTGGCTGTATTGATGCAGAGGCCCAGGAGCTCATAAGCAGATGGATTTTCCCTGTCAAGGCATTGTTGGGTTAGAAGGTGTCTTAGTTAGGGTTTTACTGCTGTGAGCAGACGCCATGATTAAGGCAACTCTTACCAGGGCAACATTTAATTGGGGCTGGCTTACAGGTTCAGAGGTTCAGTCCATGATCATCAAGGTGGGAGCACAGCAGCGTCCAGGCAGGCATGGTACAGGAGGAGCTGAGAGTTCTACATCTTCATCTGAAGGCTGCTAGCAGAAGACTGGCTTCCAGACAGCTGGGATGAGGGTCTTAAAGCCCACACCCATAGTGACACACCTACTCCAACAGGGCCATACCTCCTAATAGTGCTACTCCCTGGGCCGAGCAAATACAAACCATCGTGTGTGTGTGTGTGTGTGTGTGTGGTGTGTGTGTGTGTGTGCCACTGAACAGTGGTGAAGAGATTCTGGAGTAGGGTGTGGCTGTTGAACTTGTGCTGTGTGGTGATCTCTACACCCAGGAAGGACTTAGGCTCTAAGCTGAACTCTGGTAGGATGGGTCCTTGGTTGGTGGAAATGCAAGCCTACCTGATAGGACCTCAGATGGGGCTTCCCCTCAAGGCCAACCTGAGAACTAGATGTGAAGAAGAGAGGAGGTGGCACCCTAGTCTGGTCTTTGAAAGCCACCAGGCTGGACACCTGTGGCTACGGATGAGGTAAGTAGATACGGAGGGGTGGACTCTGAGGTCCAGCAGAGTGGCCACTGCTCTTTCAGCCTAGGCCTGGGTTTTCTGGCTTTCTATAGTTTGTACTGCCTGGTTTTGTGTGTCAACTTGACACAAGCTAGTCATGAGGGAGAAAGGAGCCTCCGCTGAGGAAATGCGTCTATGAGATCCAGCTGTAAGGCATTTTCTCAACTAGTGATCAGTGGGGGAAGGCTCAGTCCACTGTGGGTGGGGCCATCCCTGGGCTGGTAGTTGTGGGTTCCATAAGAAAGCAGGTTGAGCCAGGTGGTGGTGGCGCACATCTTTAATCCCAGCACTTGGGAGGCAGAGGCAGGCAGAGTTCTGAGTTCGAGGTCAGCCTGGTCTACAGATTGAGTTCCAGGATAGCCTGGGCTATACAGAGAAACCCTGTCTTGAAAACAAAAACAAAAACAGAAAGAAAAGAAAGAAAGAAAGAAAGAAAGAAAGAAAGAAAGAAAGTAAGCTGAGCAAGCCAGGGGAAGCAATCCAGTAAAGCAGCACCCCTCCATGGCCTCTGCATCAGCTCCTGCCTCCAGGTTCCTGCCCTGCTTGGGTTCCTGTCCTGGCTTCCTTCAGTGATGGAAGTATAAGTTGAATTAACCCTTTCATTGCTCATGCTGTTTGGTTGCAGCAATAGCAGCCCTAAGAGGCAGCCTTTGTACACCTGTGCCTGGCACTCAGGACTCACTCCTTGCACTTGGCTTGACCTTTGACCTTAGCACCTCTTATTGGAGATCTGGGAAGGGCTGTGGCTCTAGTCTGAGAGCATCATGGGTGGGTCAGGAAGTGGCTTCTCTGTCCTTCTCCATCGCAGGCCCTCCCTAGGGTGGAGGCTCTGTAGTGGTGGCACCAAGCTCCACTTGCATGGGCCATCAGAATTACCAAGAACATTGAGATTGGCTTTCCAGAGAACTCTCCCAAGGTTCCTGGCTAAATGATGGCTATGGGTGAGGTGGTCTGGGAGAAAGATGGACGCCATACTTGCTTTGGGAGCAAGCCCTACCCGGTGCTTGTCTTAGGCTCGGTCCTTGGGCATCTAGTGGGGAGTATGGTGTGAGCCATAGTCATTTAAAATTCTCCACAGGATACATTAAGACAAGTAAAAAAGGAACAATTGAAATAAACAATTAAAATACTTATTATTTATGTGATCGTGCATCATGTGCCCATACTACGCCTGTGGAGGAGAGAGACCCACTTACAGGAGTATGGGTCTCCTGGTCATGGGGATTGAACTTAGGTTGTCAGGCTTGGCAGCAAGCACCTTTGCCCACGGAGCTGTCTTTCCAACCTGGAATAAGTGATGTTTTGAATAGGAATGAACCCCATAGGCCCATTAGGAGGCGGGGCCTTGTTGGAGTAGGTGTGGCCTCGTTGGAGTGGGTGTGGCCTTGTTGGAGTGGGTGTGGCCTTGTTAGAGTTTTTTGAATTGCATTGCTCTATGTTGCTCTATGTTTTTTTTTTTTAATTGCTCTATGTTTTTTTTTTTTGGTAGATGTGGTCTTCTTGGAGTAGGTGTGGCCTTGTTGGAGTAGGTGTGGTCTTGTTGGAGTGAGTATGGGCTTGTTGGAGTGGGTGTGGCCTTGTTGGAGGAAGCATGTCACTAGGGTAGGCTTTGAGGTTTCAAATGCTCAAGCCAGGTCAAGTGTCTCACTCTTCTTGCTATCTGCTGATCTGGGTGTAGAACTCTCCAGCGCCGTGTCTGCCTGCAGACCACCATGCCTTCTTCCATGATGACAATAGATTGAACCTCTGAACCGTAAGCCAGCCCCGATGAAATGTTTTCCTTTATAAGAGTTGCCTTGGTCACAGTCATGGTGTCTCTTCACAGCGATTAAAAAAATAATAATAATAACGAAAATACCATGACCAAAAGCAACTTGGAGAGGAAAGGGTTTATTTTTGTTTACACTTCCAGATCATAGTCCATCATTGGAGGAAGTGCGGACAGGAACTCAAGCAGATCTGGAACCTGGAGGCAGGAGCTGATGCAGAGGCCGTGGAGGAGTGCTTCTTGCTGGCTTGCTCCTCATGGCTTGCTCAGCCTGTTTTCTTATGGAATCCAGGACTTTCAGTCCAGGAATGGCCCCACCCACAATGGGTTGGGTCTTCCCCTGTCAATCACTAATTAAGAACATGCCCCACAGGTTTGCCTACAGCCTGATCTTATGGAGGCATTTAACAAACAATTCTTATTTATTTTATGTACATTGGTGTTTGTTGAAGAAATTATTTAAAAAACGGCTGCCGGTCAAGCTGACTATCTAAGCTGCGGCAGCTCTGCCTAGCTCAGCTGCCATGTTCCATGGCCAGAGGCCACGTGCACGCAACAGCTAGAACTAGCCAGTCAGAAACACCAGCCTTGCCACCCACGAGATGCCAGTGTGGGAGATGGCTCTGCCAATCTTCCATGCTGTCTCTGCAAGGCTGGGCATTGCCCAGACCATCTCGCCATCCACACAGGCCCAGTAGAAAGATGAGACTCTAATGCTTAAAGATTAATCAAAGGCTTATGTATTTGGTAATGATCAGTAACAAGATAACCAATACCCAACCTAGATATACCAACTACCTTTGACTGCTACAGACACGTGAACATCCGCCTCCATCTCCTCTCTCTCTCTCTCTCTCTCTCTCTCTCTCTCTCTCTCTCTCTCCCTAGCTCCTCCTCTTCCTTTTCCTCTTCCTCTCCTAACTCCTCCCACTTTAGCTCCTCCTACAGGTGTTCAACCTGCAAGTATGTCTGTGTGAGGGTGTCAGATCCCCTGGAACTGGAATCACAGACCGTTCTGAACTGTCATGTGGTGCTGGGAATTGAATCCAGTTTTTTTGGAAGAAGAGCCAGTGCTATTAACCACCAAGTCATCTCTCCAGCCCTGGAAGCATTTTCTTAACTGAAGTTCCCCCCTCTCAAATGACTTTAGCTTATGTCAAGTTGACATACAACCGTCCAGAACAACAATATTCTCTGTCTGTGTAAAAAAAATTTAATGTGTGTCTTTGGCCTCAGTGTCTGCTGGCTGCCCACTAAGTTGACCCTGAGAATTTGTTCTCTGGTGTGCCTCTGCACTTGGGATGTACCAGTCCCAGTGTGCTGCAGACCTATGGTGGGAGCTCTCCTAACTGGCTTCAATGCCCCGTTGTCCCGCTCAACTCTGTCGTCATGGTGACAGGCTCACTCCATCTCCGTGTTTATCTAGCGCCTTACTGCATGAAGATGGCGGTGGCCTTCATTCCAAGGTGGCTTTATTGAGGTATGTCCCTGGGGAAGCTTCCAGCTTCCAACTGTCGGGTACCAAGTCTGTTTATGAAATGTGAAATGTTTCATGCTACTTGCAAGAAAGAAAAAAAAAAAAAAGCAAACACCTATTTTTTCACCAGAAGTTGGAGAGGCGCAGCTAAACCTTGGGCTGCTGGAGAATGTTTATTGACTGTAGAAAGCAAATAAGTGGAAATTTCTAATCCTTCCTTTAAATGAAGGATCCAGCCTTTCACATTCCGAGCAATAACCCTTTACTTTCTGATTTGTTTAGCAGCCTACCAGCTCACCTTCCATGCAAACTACCATTCCACCCAGCCCCCTACCCATTCCTACCTCCTCCTACCCATCCACCTAATCACCCATCCACCCAGACTCCTACCCTCCCACTAACTTATATACACTCCCACTCATCCACTTACCAACCCATCCATCTTCCCACCTATCCCACTCACACATGCTCCTATCTACTTGTCCATCCATCCATCTATCCACTCATCCATTCATCCACTCATCCATTCATCTGTCTGTCCATCCATCCATCCATCTATCCACTAATCTACCCATCCATCCATCCATCCATCCATCCATCCATCCATCCATTAATCCACTCATCCATCTACCCATCCATCCATCCATCCATCTGTCCATCCACTCATCCATTTATTCCATCCATCCATCCATCCATCCATCCATCCACTCATCCATTCATCTGTCTGTCCATCTGTCCATCCATCCATCTACCCACTAATCCACTCATCCATCTATCCATCCATCCACTCATTCATCCATCCGTCCATCTGTCTGTCCATCCATCCATCTGTCCATCCATCCATCCATCCATCCATCCATCCATCCATCCATCCATCCACCTGTCTGTCCATCCATCCATCTGTCCATCCGTCCACTCATCCATCCATCTATCCATCCATCCATCCATCTCCATCCATCCATCCATTCTATGCACCTACCAACTGACACTCTTTTCCACCGACTTTTCCACCCACTCATTTATTCACGTGTGCCCACCTCACTCATCCACCTGCTCTGTCATCTACCTCCAATCCTACTTTTTCCTACTTAGGTGGTCATACCATGGTACAGTCATCTTTAAAATGTTGGAGTCTTCTGTTGCAACTGGGCTGTATTTTCCAGTTCCACCAGTAGCCTTTCTTGGGCACTCTTCATGTTGCCAAGTCTCAACTTCTATGCATGACCCCTTTAATCCTGGGCCTTCAAATGCCACTGAGGCTGTACCTTCACCAATGGCCTCTCCTAGCCTCTCACAGTTCTGTGCTTTAGCTGCTCTCCATGGTCCCTTCATGGCTTTAAAACCAGTACCACCTGGGTGACTCTTACACTACCAAGTTTGGCTGCTAATGCGTGTAAAGTACAACCTTGGCCACCAGGGGAACACAGCTCATGTGTGCTGACTCTCAGGAAACACTTCCAGAAGATTTCACTTCTTAATCACAACTAATTTCTCGGTTCCAGCTGACCAGCATCAACTGTCCCAGCAACACAAAAGCTTCGCTTCAACGATGTTGATATCTTGTTAATCACAGCTGACTCTTCAGCCCCAGCTGACAAGAACCACAGAATCTTAATTAAAAATTACAAATACATAGCAGCCTTGATAGTCTTTAAATAACTTTCAATCCAGGGCTCCATTTTTTGTATTTCTCTCAATACTCCCATAGAACAGCTCACCAAGCTTTGAACACTCAATGGCTTTTTCAGACCCTAAATTCCAAAGTCTTTCCCCACTCTTCCCCAAAACAACATGGTCAGGTCTGTCACAGTAATACCCCACTCCTGGTACCAAATTTTGTGCTAGTTAGGGTTACTATTCCTGTGATGAAACACCATGACCCAAAGCAATTTGAGGAGGAAAGGATTTATTTGGTTTACACTTTTATATCACTGCTTATCATTGGAGGAAGTCAGGATAGGAACTCAAAAGGGGCAGAAAACAAGGGGACAGGAGCTGATGCAGAGGCCTCCATGCAGAGAAAAAAAAATATTCACTATCAGCTCCTATATACATATCCACTGCTTACTGGTCCGTCATCCATCCATCCATCTATCCATCCATCCATCCATTCACCCATCCATCCATTTACCCATCTATCCATCTACCCATCATCCATCCATCCATCCACTATCCATCCATCCATCATTGATCCATCCATCCATCCATTCACCCATCCATCCATTTACCCATCCCTCCATTCCCATCCCTCCATCCATCCATCCAGTTATCATCCATCCATCCACCCATCCTCTTTTTGTTGGAAGAAAATGCTATTATAAAGGCAATATGAAAATTCACTACCCACTTGGTGAGGCAGCACACACTTGAAATCCCAGCATCCTGGGTAAGAGGATCACTGGTCTGAGGCTTCAGTCAGGGTTGTTCTTGGTCTACACTGTGGTGACTGGGACCTACTGTTCCAGGGCTTTCTAAGGAGATACCAAAGACATTGTCCTCTGTGGAAGGTAAGCCTCAGATGCTGGTTCTCACCTTCCTGACATTGTCTTTGCCTTCCAGTGGGGCAGTGGGAGAGAAACTGGGTGGCCGCAGATCCACAAAGTACAGCCAGGCCAGGGACTGGTCCACGTCTATGTGGATTGAGACGTTGTTGGACAGATTAGTGGGCTGTGGGGGTGGGATGGACTAAGGACTATCCCTCATGGTGGCCTCTGACCCCTCCTGCTCCACTCTGGCCATTGGCTTCCCACTGCATCTTGGCCACAGAGGCTCCTCTGAGTCAGGACCCATCATCTCAAGCAAAGCAGGAAAATGGATGATTCTGTCGGCTGATATGCTTTTAAATAGTCCATGGGCACTTTGGGGGATGCTCCTTGCCCAGGATTTGAGCATAAGATCTAAGGCTCTTGCTGTCAGAGGGATGTCAAGGGTGACCAGAGGTTGTTTCCTGGCAGTCTCGTCAGCTGCTCAGGGTCTTGCCAAGATCAGACCCAGAGGTGCAAACACCCATCCAGGCTAAATGTGCAGTGCAGATGTGGGACCACAAGACTATTCTGCAGCACTGGCTGTGTGTGACCCTCAGTGCCACGTATCTTATTCATTTTTCCTGACTGCTTTTCACCAGATAAACTCTGCCTCAGTTGCTAGAGGGGATTGCCCTGTAGAGGAAGACTGGCAGTTGTTGCATTGATGAATTGCCAAGTTAGCTGTTGGGTTACCAACTTCCTGAGAGTCCCAGGAGGGAAATCTGCCCCTGCATCTTTGTCCCCTGCATCTTTGGGGTCTCAAGTGATGAATGGACTAACGAGCCTGGGAAGTCCCCTGTTCATTCTGTCACTCACTAGAGATCAGGAGCAGGCTAGACCTGCACAAGTGACCTCGAGTGTCCTCTCCAGATTTGGTCAAAGACATGTGGATAGAAACCTCTCAAATCTGCTGCTCAGGGCTCACCACAAATCTACCAGTGCTGAAAACTACCAGATGTCAGTCCTGTGTTAGTGCCAGTGGTTCAATCGCAGTCTCCTGTCTGAAAACCGAGAGCTTAGACTCACCGGTGTGGCAGCCTGCCCTGAATGTGGTGACTCTCCACAGCCAGCCCCTGTCTCCAGCCTTTGGATATTGTTTTTTTTTTTTTTTTTTGGTTTTTCGAGACAGGGTTTCTCTGTATAGCCCTGGCTGTCCTGGAACTCACTCTGTAGACCAGGCTAGCCTTGAACTCAGAAATCCGCCTGCCTCTGCCTCCCAAGTGCTGGGATTAAAGGCGTGCGCCACCACCGCCCGGCTGATATTGTTGTTGACACTCTGAATCACTCACCCCACTCTCCTCTTTTTAAAGTATTTCATATCTGCACCCACAGTCCTTTGCTTCTAATTCTGCTTTAAGCATTGTATGTATGGTGTGTGGCGTATGTGGACTTATGTATGCAGGTGTATGTATATATACACAAGTAGAGAGAGGACAGAGGACGATGCCATGTGTCTTTATCTCTCTCAACACATTTATTTATCTGTTTATTTTTCATTCACTTACTTTGTGTGCATATGTCTGCACATGCACGCCATGGTGGAGACCAGAGAACAGTCTGTGGGAGTTGGTTTTTCTACTGTTTGAATCCCAAGGCTCAAACTCAAGTCTTGAGGCTTGGAGGAAGTGCTTTTATTGCTGAGCTAGCTTGTTGGCTCGCTCTTTCTTTGTTTCTTTCTTTCTTAAAGTTACATTTATTTTTATTTATGTGTATATGTATTTTGCCTGAATATATGTCTGTGTGCCATGTCTATTCCTGGTGCCCAGAGGCCAGAAGAGGGAGTTAGATCCCCTGGAGCTGGAGTTACAGATGGGTGTACACTGTCATGTGGGTGCTGGGGAGTTGAACCTGGGCCTTGGAAGAGCAACCAGTGCTCTCAACTAATGAGCCATCTCCCCAGTCCCTCTTTGTGTCTTTTAAAGATGGCATCAGGTAGCCCAGGCTGGCCTGTCCTGTTACAAGGGTGCTCCTTGTAACTCACTATGGAATGTGCATGTGGTCTCACTAGGACCCTGGGATACCATCTCTCTCTGGTACCGGGACTCACACCTGCAGTGAGCTCAAGAATGTTCTTCAGCTTCCTGGGAACAGTGAGATGAGCCAGGGTGAAGGAAGACACTCAAGCTGGGGACGGCCCTGTCCTGCAGGGAGGAGCCCATTTCTGGTTGTTCCTCACATGGGGCCAGGGGCTAGAGGGGAGGTCTGAGTATACACTGGAGGCTAGGGGATGGTCAACCTCAGGGTCTGGGGACTTGAAGAACAAACCATCTGAGTCTATCCCACAGCAGGACCCTTGGATCTCTGACAAAACCCTCCTTCAGTTCCCTTCCCTGTTTACACCCCAAGGGCTACTCTGGTGTCCCTGGTACCCCATGTCCCCCTCATGAGAGTGTGCTCCTGCTAAGATCTGGCTTGCACACTCCCGGTCTGCCTGCTTTACAGGGAGTTGAGAATGCTAACATGCAGGCCACGTTGTACAAACAACATGGGGACATTCCAACAGTCAGTGTAGCTGTTTACCCCTCTTCCTGTCATGCAAACACCTCAACCATTGGCTATCACTCCTCTGCTTTCGCTCTCTGGGCTTGACTGTTCTGAACGTTTTGTATATTATTCAAGATGTGGCCTTCTGTGTCTGGCCTCTTCCTTCAAGGTCATAGTTCATTCAGAGGGTATTTATTGTGTGTCAGCACTGCCGCCAAACGCTTCCACCCTCGTCTGTAGACTCTATCCTAGGATTCAGCTATACTGAATTCTGTATACTCTGTACCTAATATAGAGCTAGGACAAGGCTGGTGGGTCTGGTCTCAAGGCCAGTCCCGGAGGTTTCTGTAACCTGGTCACGTCAGGCTAGATGTTTCTGTCTTACACCTGATCTCCAGAAGGTGGCGCTGTCTCCTGCTTTATGGACTCAGGTATAAGCTATGGAGAAGCCAGGTTTATCCCCAAGCTGCGGGGAGGCAAGAGGAAGTGATGGGGCTTTGGGCTAGCATCGTGGAAGGGAAAAATAATAATAAAAAATAGAAATGGGTTCAGGTCTCTTCCCGGGGCTGTGCACTAAGTTTTGGGGCCTGTTTGTTTTAGAAGAGAATTTTGCTCAACTCTTGGCTCTGTACCTGTGGGAAAGCGCAGGCTGGACACTGATCAAGGCCCCAGCTTGAATTCTTCACCAGGCTTCCCGTCCCTCAGAGGTACTGAGGCACAGCTCAAGCACACGGCAAGTGCGCAGCGTGGTACCCGAGCGTGAGACATGCCCCAGTTTCCTACCCCTAAAGGCAGATCCAGGAGTCTGGGCAGCGCAGACACGGGTATGAAGAACTTAGCCATACTGCTCTATGGCTGGAGGTTTCATGGGAGCTGCAGACAGGTGCATGGAGAGCGGCTGCCGTCACTGACACACCCAGGGTACTCAGGCTAGACCCTCCTTAAGGACCTGAGGGAAGAGGGCATCATGGATGCTTTTGAGGGCTCCCTCCAGTCATGGACAGAGAAGGAGGTTGTCACACGGTGTCACCCAAGGACAAATAGGATCCTTTCCTTGTGTCTGGAAAAGGCACGGTGAGCAGAGGGACAGCCCAGGCAATGGTAGAGAGGAAGAGAGACCCAGCCAGGGGCCAGAGGAGGGCCATTTGGAGGAAGAGAGACCGTGGACACCTGCGTGAGGAAGGACACACTCAGCCTTTGATTCCTGACTGTGTTTTCAGAGTGACTTCACACCAGGGTGGAGGGAACCTGTCCAGCGAGGACCGAGTGCACAGCTCCAGACAAACACTCCCTGAAAGACCACATCCAGGGTATCCCTGTGGTTTCCTGTTCGAGAGTTCAGGTCTGGGAGCAGTCATCCAGTTCAAGGGACCCCTGGCTGCTTAGATCCCCTTGGGGCCCACTCCTGACTTGATTTCCCCTACTTTTGCTTCTCTCTAGCTTTCTGTTCATCCTTGCTCATCCGGAGGCCTTGTGTGGTAGCTATCTTGACTGTGAAGAGATTCCGGATCCTAGCTGCTTTCCACGTCTACTCCTGGGGTCCAACTCTTTGTCCTAGGACCTCAGACCCCAGCACAAAGCTAGGTCTGTGGAATCTCTAGGGCTGTATCTGGAGGGCTCGGTGGATCATTCTGGAAACTGCTGGCTAAACTGTAAATTAGCACAGGGGGCTCTGGGCCCCCTTTGACTTCCTTTGGTTTCTCCTGGATGGTCAGCTGCAGCGGTAATTACTATCCTGGGGGTAAAGGGGGGGTAGTGCTTTGAATCTAGCTCTGAACTCTCGTGCACACATACACGTGTACACAGACAGACAGACAGACAGACAGACAGACAGACACACACACACACACACACACACACCATGTATGCACACACATGCAGATACGTGTCTGGGTCTTCAGACTGCTGTTTGGCTTCCTACTGGGAGGCTGATGTCAGCTGTAGCTACGGTAGTTTTACCAAGGACAGTACCAGACTGGAGGGGCAGTGCCAGCGGGGCCAGGAATATCCCCAGGTGAAGCATAGGCACAGTGTCCCTGAGCCGGACCCCAGCTTCTGGCAGCCAGGAGGGGGTGGAGACTGGAACGGCTTGCAGGTTTGGGGTGGAGCCTGGACCGGCTTGCAGGTTTAGTCAACACCCGGAAGTCGTTAAAGTGAAAGGGACCCGCAGCCCTTCCTTCCCTCCGCAGCCCCGCCAAGCACCTCACAGTGTGGCTTTTGTTCAGGGGTCTGGAGTGTAAAATCAGAGTGGCGGGCCTTCGCTGCTCACATAGAGCGTTTCCTGGCTCACTGCTCAAGTGACAGTCTGTAATCCCAAATGTCCCCTCCCCTGGCTGCACCTCAGGTTCACAGCAAGAGGCCCCCATCCCCCAGCCGATCTCCTTCACTTCTTCAGTGGCTGTGAAAGGCCATTTGTGGCACATTCCCGTATATCTGATCGCAGGGCTTTCCTGCGCACGCGTGAAGGAGCGTTGTTCGACACGCTGCCTTCTTGGTTTTCGGTGTGGTGTGGTGCAAATGTCTTTCTTCTCATTCCTTGAGTCCTGCCATTTGTGTTACCCGTGCGGGAGCTGCAGTCTCAATATTTGTTTTTTCTTTGTGTGGCCAGACTGATTCCACCGCTGATGGCAGCTGCCATTTCCCTATTAGTGAAGGTTTTTTTTTTTTTTTTTTTAATTTTTAAAAAATATTTTGACAGGATCTTGTCAAGCAGCCCAGGTGGGTTGCATGAGTGCCAGATGCCTAATGAATGGGTCTTATAATTTTTGGCTTTATATTAGCATGTACAATTAGCGAGATATCTCCGTTAAGTAAGGGCACTTGCTGACAAGCCTGCTGACCTGAGTTCAATCCCTGGGACCCAAGCCAAATGGTGGAAGGAGAGAACTGACCCCCTGAAGTTGTCCTCTGACCTCCATACACAGGTCGTGGCATGTGTGTGTTCCCCTCCCCAATAGGTACAGACAAAATATTGGATTTTTTTTTTTTTTTTGGTTTTTTCGAGACAGGGTTTCTCTGTGTAGCCCTGGCTGTCCTGGAACTCACTCTGTAGACCAGGCTGGCCTCGAACTCAGAAATCCACCTGCCTCTGCCTCCCAAGTGCTGGGATTAAAGGCGTGCGCCACCACCGCCAGGCCAGAATATTGGATTTTATATGGCATTTTCAAACAAATGTTGTCTTTGTTGATCTTTTTCCTCTACTGAAGTAATTTTGTGTATGCATGGTATATGTTTGTGTATGTGTGGTATATGCATGTGTGGTATATGTATGTGTTTGTGCATGTGTGGTATATGTTTGTGCATGTATGGTTTATGTATGTGTTGTGTATGTGTGGTATATGTATTTGTGGAAGATAGTGACTGTATTTGCTTGATGTCAGTATAAGGTGTGTGTTTGTGTTTGTGGTATATGCATGTGGTTGTTTATGTGTGGTATAAGCATGTGGTTGTATGTTGTGTATATTTTTTTGTGTGTTGTGTGGTATATGCATGTGTATTGTGTGTGTGTGTGGTATATGCATGTGTTATGTGTGTGTGTGTGTGGTATATGCATGTGTTTGTGTGTGTGTGGTATATGTATGTGTTGTGTATATGTGTTATGCATGTGTTTGTGTATGTGTGTATATGCATTGCATGTGTTTGTGTGTGTTGTGTATATTTGTGTATGTGGTATATGCATGTGTTTGTGTATGTGTGGTATATGCATTGTGGTTGTATGTTGTTGATATATGTAGTATATGTGTTTGTGTGTATGTGTGGTATATGCTTATGTGTATTGTGGTATATGCATGTGGTTGTTGTAGTGTGGTATATGCATGTGGTTGTGTGTGTGTGTATAGATGTGTTTGTGTGTGTGTGGTATATGCATGTGTTTGTGTGTGTGTGTGGTATAATGCATGTGTTTGTGTGTATGTGGTATATGTATGTGTTTGTGTGTTGTGGTATATGCATGTGTTTGTGTGTGTGTGGTATATGCATGTGTTTTGTGTGTATGTGGTATATGCATGTGTTTGTGTGTGTGTGGCAAGCATGTATGTAGATGTGTAATGTGTATGGAGGCTAGGGATTGACATCCATTGTCTTTTCAGTTGCTTTCTACCTTATATATTTAAAAAGAACCATTACCTTTATTTATATGTACAAATACCACATGTCTGGAGGTCAAAGGACTTGGGAATTGGTTCTCTCCTTCTACTGTGGAACCTGGGATTGAACACAGGTCTCTAGGGTTTGTGGCAAGCCCCTTTAGCCTGCTCACCATCTCTCTGGTCCCACCTTATATTTTGAGACAGGTTTCTCTCTGAACCTGGAGCTCTCTGATTTGGCGAGACTTTCTGGCTAGTGAGTTTCAGGGACCTGCTTGTCTTTGTGCTCAGCACAGGGATAGAGGCCACGCTACCACATCCAGCTGGGGATTGAACTCAGGTCCTCATGCTCATGTGGCAAGCGCCTTACCCACTGTACCATTGCCCCGGCCCCTAGAGTTACGTTTGTCAAAGACAGATGAACATGAGGTATCTAAAACATAGAGCTTGAGGCTTTGTTGTGTTGTTTGGAGATGTTGTGATGTTTGGAAACTGCCGTTGTGAGACTGTGCTGCCTAAAGGTTTGAAGCTGTCAGGGTGGTTCTTCTGATGAGAGTACTCAGACACATAAAACCATCACTTACGGTTTGTGCTGTGTATGAGGGCCTCCTAAGGATTGCTTTGTGGCTAAGACAACAGATGAGAGACTGCAAGCCAGAACATGCTGGAGACACTGTGTCCCTAAGAGGAGTCTTGAGCATCAGCTCCGAGCTGCTCTGAGGCCTCCATGAACTCTGGTACCTGGCCAAGACCGTGATGGGCTGTGTGGTGGTTGATCATTGTACTGAGTCAGAACCAGCTGGGAAACCTTTCACCCCAACCTGGTTGTCACTGCAGTGGTCTGCTGGCTTTTTATAAGGCATACAGCTCTCCTCTGGAGGAGTGGATCTCATCTAGTCAGGTGACAGCCTATAAATAAGGGCCAAGCTTCCCCAAGGTGGAAGATCCCTGGTCAGACAGCCACACAGCGCTGCAGTGTTCCCAGCCAGTGCAGTCCTGCGTTTGCGGGCCTCCTAAGTCACAGACTAATTTCTTCATTTCTTCCTCCTGGCTCTCTCTATCCTAGAGCCTTCACTGACATCGATGAGAGGACAGAGTCCTGGGGCCTTGAAGCACATAAGAGTGGCAGCCCAGTTTGCCAAGCATCTACAGTATGGGCTTGGAGTATGTGGGATGTGTATGCTAACATAGGACGTATTGCCACACAGGAGTTCCCCTGTAGGAGGACCTACACTCCAGCAGACACATGCCATAGTGCCTGCCTCTGCAGCCATAATAGTTCTGGGTAAGGGTGTCTCGGCAGGAGTGACTTCTCATGGACAAGTCCCGTTTGTATGCATGGCTCAGGACACGTCACCAGACTTCTCCCCCATCCTCTTTCATGGGATTAGAGGCACTGGTTGATCCAGGGTTCAAGTGAGATATAGGGGTCACATCTGGGGGATCTGTGAGCTCCCCCCCACTTTCCACTGTTACATGTGAACATATGATTCATTCCTGAGAGGACTGCTGTTGCTTTGGGGCCACATGAGCAGGGCTCTAGTTCTTGCTTGGCTGCTCATGTGCTCTGTGACCTTTGGCTGGTTCCTTAGGCTCTGTAGGTCTTGCCTGTGGGAGGAGGAGTGCGTGTGTGTGTGTGTGTGTGTGTGTGTGTGTGTGTGTGAGCTAGGAGCAAGAACACAGATTCAAAGGTACTGGGCATGGGGGAGGGGTTCCTTCTAGGGCAACGGTTGGTTGTCAACCTGTGTGTCATGACCTGTTTGGGGCGGGTTGAGTGGCCCTTTCACAGGGGTGACATATCAGATATCCTGCAAACCCTATATTTATATTACGATTCATAACCGTAGCAAGATTTCAGTTATAAAGTAGCAACAGAATGATTTTATAGTTGGGGGGCGCACCAACACACAAGGAACTGTATTAAAGGGTGGCAACATTAAGAAGGTTCAGAACCACTGGTTTAGGGTGAAAGAAACGTCCTAGAAATAGTTACTGGTTGTAGACTGTGAGCAGAGTACACATCACTGGTATATGCTTTAGAAATTGTTAATGGAGTGGGAGAGGCGGCTTGGTGGATGGAGGTGTGGTGGTTTGAAGAGATATGACCGCCATAGACGTGTGTTTGAATGTTTGGTCCATAAGGAGTAGCGTTATTAGGAGGTGTGGCTTTGTTGGGGTAGATATAGTTGTGGAGGAAGTGTGTCACCATGGCAGAGGGTGGGGTGGGTGGCAGGCTTTGAGGTCTGACACATGCTCAGGTTATGCCCAGTGTGACACAGTCTCCTGTTGCCTGAGGATCAGGAGTAGAACTCTCGGCTCAGTCCCCAGCACCATGTTGGCCTGTAGGCGGCCATGTTTCCAGCAATAAAACCCTAAGGAAGACAGAAGAGCTTCCTGCAGAAGCACAGGTCCCAGAAGCTTAGATTCCAGCTCCTGGGAAAAGCCAGGTGAGGTGATGCACACTTACGACAGCAGTACTGGGCAGGTAGAGATGAGACCCTAGGGGCTCACTGGACCGCTAGTCTAGACAAGATAGTGAGCTCTAGGTTGAGACCCTGTCTTAAAAAATGAAAAAAAAAAAAAAAAAAAGGTGGAGAGGGTAGGCACACACAGGTAAGCATTGCTGTGCACACAAGCCAGTCCAAAAACAGTTAAGATGGTAAATAACTTAAAAAAAAATGATTCTAATTTTGTATTTTATGTCTCCTCTTCTTCCTCTCCTCTTCCTCTTCTTCTTCCTCCTCCTTCTTCAGGGTCTCACTATGAAGCTTTGGCTGGCTTGGAACTTGCTATGTAGATCAGGCTGGCTTGACCTCACAGAGATCCACTGCTCTAGGATTGAAAGTATTCATCAGTTAGGTGCGGTGGATCACGCCTTTAATGCTAGCTCTTGGGAGTCAGAGGCAGGCAGATCTGTGAGTTCATCTTGTTCTGTATAGAGAGTTCCAGGACAACCGGGACTACATAGAGAGACTATGTCTCAACCACCACCACCACTACCACGGTAATGTATGGGTCCTCTGTCTGCATGTATGTCTGGGCACCATGTGTGTACCTATTTCCCATGAAGGCCAAGAGGAGGATATGGAATCCCCTGGAACCAGAGTTATAGACAGTTGTGAGCTACCATGTGGGTGCTGGGAACCAAAACTAGGTCCTCTGCAAGAACAGCCAGTGCCACCTCTCTAGCTACTGATAAATACACATTTTACCAGGATTTAAAAAGGAAAATTTGCTTGGATTTCCCAGAACTCTTGAGTGACAGGAGCGAGATTCAGGCCACGGGTCTATTAGCTGTCTCGTGGGGTGAAGGCCAGGGCTGAACACCAGCCCGTCAGGACTGTGCAAACCTGGTTTCTGCCTTGTGCCTCTGGCATCTTCTCCTCCTCCGCCAGCAGCTTTTCCCAGCTATAGGAAAGAAGGCTGACACATAGAACTAAGATTGGCAAAGAATGATGTCGATTCCTTCAAGAATCTGGTGGCTTCTGATGAACCAAATGGTTTAAACAGGAGGAATAGTCACCAGAAGATGACTGTGTGTGCCTGGGCTGGAGAGACCCAACATTTCAGAGCCGTAGACTCCCCTCGTGTCATGACAAAACCATGCTATGTCCACTCTGTCTTTCTCAGCACTGTCCCACCTTTCTGGGGATTCTCCACCTGGGTCTCCTGGCTCATCTGGGGCCACCTTCCCCCATTGCAGAGCCTCCAGATGCCTCCGAGAGCTTGGACCAGGTGGCAGAATTCACAGCCTTGGAGCTCTGGCACCGAGTGCTTGGAGAAGGTGGGAGATAGGGATCGGAACACCTGGGAAGGGCCATGGGTGGCCAAGTTCCGGATGGGAATGCCGGAAGGTGAAGCTTGCAATGACAGCTGCCGGTTTTTCAAGCCGGGGCAGGATGGAATGTGTCTTCTTGAGAACAGTTTGAGGGGACTTCCAGGTAGACCCCAGCAATTAGTAGATAACCGTGTGGCCATCTGAGCAGTTGACCCTCGAGGTAGAGTATGAGTGTGTGGCCTGCAGAAGGGTCTGGGAGGTTGTAAGGGGTGACCAAACCTTGCAGCTTGGAGTCTGGGAGACCGGGGCTACACACCTGTTCAGTGAGGACCTTACCTGATCTCCAAAGACAGCTTCACCTATTGCTCAAGAGAGAGAGAGAGAGAGAGAGAGGCTGGAAGAGTGTAAAAACAAACACAGAAAACCAACATCAAACATGACTGCTGTCCCGGGGGAGACTTTGTTCCCAACCTTCATTCTGGATTAGTTTGTTTTGAAGTCCTTGGCCATGGCATGTGCTTGGGTACATAAGAAGACAAAGCAGAGAATGTTTCCCTTACAGAATCCATTGTGAGCCTGAGGCATCCCTCTGTCTTGAGGGTATACCTGGGTATCCCTGGCTTGTGCCAAGGAGGGCCATGAAGAGGTAACTGGGATGCCCCATTCTTAACTCCCATCAGGCACTGGGGCTGAGCTCACTTGCACATTTGAGACTCTCATTATTAATAAGAGTGATTACCGTGAGCAAAACCAGGGAGGAACAGGGGCTCTGGTCCCTATTTCTGCTTTGCCAGTCGTTTCATTTTTAATCAGTTTTATTATAATATTGACAGTATTATTTCGGCTGCTCTGTCAGGTCCCTGATCCTAGAAGGTGCAAGGGCATATTGGGTGAACTTTGCCTTTTGCCCAAAAATAGAAGGGGCAGGCCATGGATAACATCTGTTGTCTGTAAACTGCTGTGTTCTGGCTGAGCTCACAGAGAAGCCACCCCTAACTTTGACTCAGAGGCAGAGAACATCAGAATGGCCCAGAAATAAAAATACTGTGTCCTTGAAGACAGTTACTAGAAAGCAGACCACTTCCAAAGATCTCTATTGCCATTTATTCTACAATATAAAAATGGCAGGGAAGAGAAACAGGAAATGATACCCCTGAGAGGGCTGTACAGAGGACAGAGCGATGCCACGTGGGAACTGCAGGCTGGCACATGCATGGCTCACTGAGTGTCTGGGTTCCCTGTGGGTAGGCTAACTTGAGTGGTCTTCTGGACTCTTGGGTATAAGGACTGTCTCTAGTTCCTGGTGGTGGCTCAGGGAGAGAGAGACCAGGCTTCTGTAGCATGGTCTTGAGTATGGGACTTCCCGTGAGAAGCAGGTGTGGTGTGAACCCATCAAAGGCTCAGGTGGGGACTGACCGGCCTTCCACCAGCTCCTGAAGCTACATCTAGGCAATGTCTTATAAAAACCACTGCGTCATCCTGGCCAGCCAAAGGTGGTTCCTACTCAGAGCAGCGAAGCACCTGAGCCTGTTTCGCATTGATGGTGGTCAGCCAGAGACCAGAGCTATTGTGTTCTGGAGTCAGGCAGGGCTGAAAGAGTGACTACATAGTCACAGCTCTGCTTGGAGGAGCGGGTCACAGTTGCCAGATAGCATCTTCACAATCAGGCTGTCCCCAAATCTGGTCTGCTGGCTTGTGAACAAATAAGGGCAGCTTTATCCATTGTACATTATGTTATGTTGTTATGTTATGTTATGTTATGCTATGTTTTATATATATATATTATATATATATATATATATATATATATATATTATATATATATATATATTTTGTTTTTTCGAGACGGGGTTTCTCTGTGTAGCCCGGGCTGTCCCGGAACTCACTCTGTAGACCAGGCTGGCCTCGAACTCAGAAATCCGCCTGCCTCTGCCTCCCAAGTGCTGGGATTAAAGGTGTGCGCCACCACCGCCCGGCTCTTATAATTATTTTAAGATAGGGTCTCATGTAGCCCAGGCTAGCTTAAAACTAACTAACTAGATGAGGATGGCCTTGAAATTCTGGCCTTTCCACCTGTGCCTCCTGAGTTGCTGGAATGATATGGTTAAGGTGCCAGGCTTCACGCATGCTGGTGAGCACGATGCCAACCCAATTACACCCACAGCTCCAGTTCTGTTATTTCACAGATGAGGACTAAGGTTCAGAGAGGCTGTGAAGCGGTTCCAGGACCACACAGCTCAGGGATGGCACGAAAGCGTTGTGAGGTTCCACTTTCCCCATGCGTGGCTGTGGCTTCCCAGTTGCAGCTCTGTAGGAGTGGGTGAAGCATGCGCCTATCAACACTTCTAGAACATTCTGTGACAGGGCTGTTGTTCCTCTCACACTCCCGACAGCGGTTTTTATGTTTGGAGCAAGGGTAGTTTCCTAGTCCAGGTGCTCGGTGAAGCCTGTCTTGGAAGCCTGTGATCTCACTGTGTCGACTGTGTGCCCTTCTGGAAAGTCTTGTCAGGCCTATGCCATCCTGCCTGGTGTGTTATCCACCGTGAACATGTTTCTATAATCCTGAGCCAGCTGTGTCTCAGCTCTCGGCTGAGTTGCTGTTTGAGAGATCAAGTACCTGGATTTCACAGGATGGACATGGCCTTTCAGTTTTTTAATTTAAGGTTTAAAAGTTGCTTTCACGCTGTAACCCCGAGGGCCTGGAAAGGCTGCTCTGTCCCTGTACCTCCAGGAAACTGGACCACCTACGGGAAATTAGCCTGCAGACCCAGCTTAGCCAGAGGGACTGAGCCCCTTCTTAGTACTATAGCCCTGTAGTTCGAGCTGCATAATCTAATCTTTCAAGATATTTTTCTCCAGTGAGTCAGAAAACTGAGTAACTAAACAGACACAAGCTGTTAATCCTTTCCCAAGGCTGGGTTAACTCCTTGCCTTCTGTTCTCAGTCACGAGCTCCAAGGGACTGTGAAGACACAGCAGAGTTTCAAAGGAGCCTCTGGCTTTCTGATCTGTGTGCAAGGGGTGTGCTCGCAAGGCACGTGGGGACATGGTTCCATCCCCTGGTCTGACCATCTAGTCTTGTTCGACATGTTTCCAATGCAGTAAGGAACTGGGATGCCTTTCTCCTGGAGGTCGGACATCATCGATGTGCACAGAGATGTTAAGTAGCTTTCCTGAGGTTACACAGTGGTAGAACATTGAAAACCTAGCCCCTGCTTCAGAGTCTATTCCTGACAGAAAAGGTTCAGGAAGTCCCTGGACTATCTGCCTCTTCAGTTTTCATCCACCCATCCTTCTTCCCACCCATCCATCCACTATCCATTTACAAATCCATCCATCTGTCCAGCCACCATCTGTTTACATAACTATCCATCTATTCATCCACCCACCCACCTACTCATCCATCCATCATCCATCCATTCATCCATCTATCCACCATCTTTTTACATAACTATCCATCCATTCACCCATCATCCATCCATCCAACCACCATCTGTTTGCATAACCATTCATCTATCCATCTACCCACCTTCCCATCCATCATCCATCCATCCATCCATCCATCCATCATCCTCAAACCAACATCTATTTACATAACCATCTATCTATCTATCTATCTATCTATCTATCTATCTATCTATCTATCTATCTACCCACCTTTCTATCCATCCATCCATCCATTCATCCATCCATCCACCCATCCATCCATCCACCCATCCATCCATCCACCCATCTATCCATCTATCCATCCACCCATTCATCCATCCATCCATCCATCCATCCATCCATCCATCCATCCGTCCATCTTCCCACCCAGCATCCATTTACATATCCATCAATCCATAATCCATCCACCATTGGCAGGAGGGAGGTAGAAGTTTCTTCTGAAGCTCCTATGAGGAGAAAGACTGCTGGCCAGAATGGATATCTTCAGGTGGTGCATTCTGGAAAACTCTCTGGTCTGGAGTCACCTTGTGTCTCAGGTGTAGGCCAGCAGAACATAGATACAGGACCCTCTCCTTGGTGAGCTTGGCTGGCAGGTTCAACACCATGGTCATCCTCTCAGGAGCGAGCAGGTGAATGGGGACTGTAGCTTCATAGCCATCTCTGCCACGTGGTGTGTGGTGCGCTGTGGTACCTGCAGAAAGCAGAGGGTGTGTAGGATCCTGTATCTGCAAACCCTGCACTCTCACCTGCTCCTTCCTGACAAGGCCTCTGTGATGGCTTAGGAAATGTGCCTTGTGGCTAGCTAGCCAGCTCCATCATCTCCTGGATGTCCCCAGAGCTAGGATAGCTTTGTCTCCACAACACAGTCCAGGCTGAGTCCAGGGCCAGTTAGAGTGGGTACTGGCTAGTGTGGGATATAGATGGATTCCAACTGGTTCTACCCCAGCAACAGAAGAGAAACACCCAGGAATTCTTGCTTTGGGACCCCAGCCCAGGGCAGTGCATGGAGGCCCAGCAGGATGGCCTTGGCCCTAGCAGCCTTTCCCCTAGGCCCTCTGAGATTAGACACCGGGTGCTTATGTGCTGCCAATGCTGAGAGCCCCTCCATCAGTTGGGTTCAGAGGCCAGCTGGCCCCACAAGTGGGAACACAAAGCCATTGGGAGCTGGAAACTGCTGTCTGCTGTTCTGGAAGGTGCTGTGGTGTTTAAAGAATGACTTCCAGAGGTGGAGTACATTTTTTCCTGCCTCCCTCCCCAACCAACACCAGCCAGATGCACTTGCAGAGTTGAAAAGTCTTCCACCCCCACCCCCAACTCTTCCTTCTGTTCACCCTCATCTCCCCCTCCCTCGGCAGCAGCGTCCTCTAGCTGTGTCTCCTGTGTCCCACCCCCATCGCCTTGGAGCTTGGAGTGAGTTCTAAGAGACCTCATTAAGGGCTTAGATCTCTCTCCTACTTTTCTTAGCTTGTTTGTTTTCTGCCATTTCTCTGAAATAATCACACATGGAGGGTCCTGTTTGCTTTTCTTGCTTAGCATCTCCCTGCCAATCATTTCTTTACCAAACAAAGGCTGCAGCACACCCTGCCCCCCCTCACCCCCATGTCCCTCCTATCCCAGCCCTGTGAGGCTCAAAGAAAGGACACAGAGAGATGAGAACAGACACACCTGGGCAGGAGGCCCACTACTTTCTAGAAGATGGCACAAGTAAGAAACCCGCCCATTGTTAACTGTAGTTCTGCAGATTGTTCAAACCCACTACCCACCTAACAAAGAAGCCATGAGCCAAGGGTGACTGGAAATGAAAAATTTCCAGTAGCCACTTGGTACCGAAAAGGGGAATCAAGGGTGGTTTTTTTTTTTTTGTTTAGCCTGGTGTATTAAACCTCTGTCCTCTCAGTGTAGGATCAACATCAAAAAGTGAGGGAGCCTCTGAGAGGGTGCCCCTGAGGCGGTGAAGGGACAGCATTTGAGATGTAAATAAATAGAATAATTAATTAAAAAGATGAGTGGGTTGTTTTCACTCTTTCCTTACACCTGGCCTCTGGGGTCCAGCGTGGATGACGGTAAGGCTGAATCTCAACTCCAGCTGTCTCTTCTTTCACTGTGGCCCCCAGATCCCAGGGAAGCAGGAGGCACAGGGTGTCCTGAGTGGGTGCTGCCTCCGGGTCACAGGGTGCTGCATCTGGATGACAGGGCTCTCTGAATCCTGTGGACTTTTGCCTGGGTTCAGCTTGGGCTTTCTCTGTGGGTTTTACATGCCCACCACAATCTGGGAACTGACATTTCTTCTACAGAGAAGGAACCTGGGGGGCTGAGTACTTGGCCAAGGCCACACGGTACAGGCTGGGATTAAGGAAAGCCCTTCACTCCAGGTGCCCTTACTTCCAGCTTCTCTCCTGGTTCATGCCCTCAGATCCCAGAAGTGCCATAGGGTCTCAGTATACATGTCTTTGGCACCCCTATCCAGGGTGGCCTGGGTGGACCTGTGGAGTCTGGGATTGAGGAGCTCTCTTTGATAGGACCCAGAGTCTTTCCATGGAGCACAAAGGTCCTCAGACAGCAGCAGTCACGTGTGGCCCACAGTGGCCAGGATAGAGAACCTCACAGATGTGGACTTGCATCACAAGCTGGCTACCGTCATAGCTTCGTCTGCAGGGGCTGGGGGGCCTGTGCCCCAGCAAGATCCCTGCGTCTAAGTCGGGGAAGGTTCTAGTTAGGCCTGAGGCTTTCTAGGAGTATTTTAAGGAGGTAAATTAATGTCAGACTTTCCCCTCATTGTGGATGAAAGAAGGTCACTGTGCAAGGCCCTAGTTTCCTTCAGTTACCTGTTTAGATGGACTCTGCTGCTTCTCTCTCCTTGAGAACTTTATTATGTATTTTAATAGCAAGAAATATTACTTTGGAACAATGGGGAAATATTGAAAGCAGATCGTAAAAACACTAAGTTGTCCTTAGAGGCAAATTTGCACACATGTGGATTAGTGGTTTTATAAAATATATAGTGTAACTATATTTTAGGTGCTAATTAAATACATCAGTCACTGAAGGCTTTTTTATTTTTTAAAGAGCGGAGCCCAGGAGGGAGGTGGGACCGCCTCCACCAGTATAGTACCTGACCAGCATGCACAAGGGCCTGGGTTCAATCCCTGGGACTGTATACATTTTGTATGGTGGCTCATACCTCTGATGTTAACAGTCCTGAGGTGGAGGCAGGGAGATGAGAAATTCAAAGTCATACTTGGCTATGAATTCCAGGGCATCCTGCACAGGACTGCAGTCTGTTCCCTTAGTCTCATGTCTAGTCAGGAGGACAGAAATAGGGAGACACGGTGAGAGGATGGAGTGTCAAGGGGACGTGCACGTGCAGTTTGTGAAGAGGCTCCCCGGCCATAGGAGGGGAGCTTGGTGTCTAGAGAGAGAGCCTATCTCTGGAACTCTCTTTTCATATCCAAAGGAGGAAGGATTTGGCCAGGTATTTGGAAGGATAGAATAGGTGCAGGGGCCTCATGTGTGAAGGTCTCTGACTGGCTTTTGTGGCCTGGGTGTGAACTGGAGGAGGAAAGCCCTTGCACCCCAGGTGTGAGCCAGCCAAAGGATGAAGAAAGAGCCATTGTGTGGTGCTGCAGGGGCAGACCCCACCCCCCAACCCCCAGGCTTGAACTTTTTTACCCTAGTGGCATGAAACTTCCAGAACTCCTGTTATTTCTATGAAGAAGGCCAAGGAGGGTTCAGAGCGTCTGTGGCCCCCAGTCTCCAGAGGGTGACCAGAGGGTGCGTGGTTAGTGTGTTGTCTGTAGAGCCAGCCTGTCTTTCCTAGGCTATGGCAGGCACCCTATGGTTACTCTAGCAGACCCTGGCGGCAAGTACCTTGCACAGAACTCCACCGTCCAGCCCAGAGCTGGACATGCTGCACAGAGCCACAAAGCTGGGTCTCAATAACTTACCCAGGACCACAGGGGGAGTTGAAGCCAGGCCTACGGTGGCCTCTATGGCCAGTTTTGTGGTCTGGCGAGGGCTCCAAGCTATGGTCTGGTATTCTTGGGTCTGTGAGTTTGTATTGAGTCAGTTATAAAGCAAATGGGTTTTTACTTGCACGAAAATGCTTAGGGGCAAGGAATTTAATTACTCAATGACTTCTTTTATGATTGAAATTAATTAAAAATTAATTTTGGAATGTATGGCTGACATATTGCCAGGAACACGTCATGCATAAAATTTCAGAATCTCCTCTCCATCAGAGTCCTAAGTCCTGACTGGTCATCTGTTTCCACAGGATCCTGTGCAGCCCACCCTCAGGGAATTTTTTTCCCCCTCAAATAAATTAAGGCTTATAACCTTTCATTGGGAATAAAATCCTAATGGACACACACATGGACATGTTTAATAACAACAGATTTATATATGCTCCGTTCATCAGGTTCAATATATAGCATGTGTGTAAAGACAGGGACGTGCACACATGCGTATGTACACCTGTGCATGTGTGCACAGTTATGTAGGCTCTGAGAAAACTGTTCCTTAGGTGTCCTGGTGGATGTGAGAATACCTTCAATGGTTACAGGTCACTAGGTGACATCATCTGAAGTGACCCCTGCATGTATGTGGCATGTCGTTTGCAGAATTGTTATGATATGGTCATGCCTGTGTCAGGGTAGCAAGAAGGTTCCAGGTGAACCAGGGTCCTGACTGGAATGATCTCTGTGAAAATGTGAGTGTGTGTTGGGGGTGTTCCCTTTCTGCTTTGGAGCTATGGGGTTTATGGTGAGGGAACATGGAGCCATCCCGGGATTCCAGGACGACATGTCAGGAGGAACAGATGTCTTCTTCTTGTTCCAACTTCCCTCCAAGTTCCTCCTCAGAAGGACTGTTGGTGTCATCCCATGAAACGCTAGGCTGACCTCAGAGAATTTACCTTGTACTAACTGGTGTGGGCCTGCCTGGCACGCTTGACCACAAGCACTAGAAAGTAGTGTGTGTATCAGCAGGGTGCTTCCTGCTCCTTGGGTGGCAGCAAGGTAACACCAGAGTCTTTGGGGGGGGGGGCGCTGAACGTGGCAGACAGATTCTCCTTCCATTTAAGAGACCCAAAGCTCTAGTTGAAGCTGAGTTGATGGTGTCAGCAGGGCCATACGCCTCAAACTCACAGGGGTAAATCTGACTCTTCTTAGTTGTCAGTGGCGCTGGTGTCCCTTGGCTGTGGCTGCGGCTGCATGTGCCCAGCCTTGACTTCCGCCTTCACGCGGCTCCTCTGCGCACATGCTCTGTGGTCCTCTTCACGCGACTCCCCTGCGCGCATGCCCTGTGGTCCTCTTGGTTTGAGGGCACCAGCCACTAGACCTGGCCTATCTGAATCTAGTGTCCCATCTTCAAAACTCTCCTCAAATCAGGCACCAGCAAGCGGCTTGGAGATAGCTCTTATAGAACGCAGTTCAGATCCGTGGAGAAGGCCAGGGTGCTAGAGTTCAAAGGTTAGAGAGCAGGCTGGGAGCTCAGGGCTGACGGTTGTGCTGCCGCTGGTCTAGGGTCCAGGACAAGAGTGACCTCTCCCTTCTGACCTAGTGGGTCCTGCCTGTCCCGTGTCCTGCTGTGTGTGACTTGGACCCTTTGATGATGAGATGTGATTAGGAAGTCCTCTGCTCTCTGAGATCTTGGATGCTAACCTCTGTAGTCATTTTTTAGTGCCCGGGGTTGGCAGGGCAGGAAGGGCTCTACTCAGCCCGTCTTCGGCTGCAAAGCTGACAGATTTCCACCAGCACCGCCTCATGAAAGCTGAAAATATATTGAGCAAAGGGCTCCATTTCCTGTCCTCCGGCAGCGGGCCTGTGTGCCGAGCTTTCATTCCCAGCCAAGCACTCTGGGGAGGTAACACCGTGAAGCATTTTTCTGGAATAAATGTTTGCCCTGTCTGACGTTCCTCTGGTGTGAAGCCCCACATGTACGTAGAGAAGGGGAGGACAGGCCAGGTTCACCAGGCAACATGGGAACCCATAAAGCTGTCAGTCGGGAGAGGTGTGCTGTGTTCCCTTTGGCGTTCTCTTCCCAGCCCTGGAGCTTTAATAGTCAGGATACCCACAATGCATCTCGGGAAGGTTGCGATGTCTACAAAATTTTCCCATTGGCTAATATGTTAGATTTTTTTTTTTTTTTTTTTTTTGAGACCAGGCTTACTATACAGCGATAGGCTAGCTTGGAACCCATTATGTAGATGAGGTTGGCCTCGAACTCACAGAGATATGCCTGCTTTTCCCTTTCAAGGGCTGGGATCAAAGGAATGGTGTACTGTGCTAAACTTATTTTAGAGTTTTTTTTTTTTTTCCTGTTGTTTGTGTTCCCTTAAGATCATGAACTAACTTTCAGTTGTTTAAGATCATGAACATGCCAGGAAAGAGTTTACTTTTGGGGGAGGGGCGGTAAAGATTCATTTTATTTTTAAATCATGTTCCTGTGTGGATACGCACACATGAGTGCAGTGCTCATGGGGGCCAGAAGAGGGCGACAGATCCTTTGGAGCTGGAGTTACAGGCAGCTGTGAGTCACATGACCGGGGTGCAGGGAACAGAGCAGTAAATGCTCTTAACCCCTGAGCCCTGTGCTCTAGCCCAAGATCTCTCACTCCACACGGTACTTTTTGTTTATTCTTCTTATTTATGTATATGTGAGTGTGCCTACACGAGTTTATGTGTACCACATGCCTACGGATGCCCACAGAGGTCGGAAGGCATCACATCCCCTGGAGTTACCAGCAGTTTTGATGTCTGATGTAGGTGCTGGGAACCAAACCCAAGTGCTCCGGAAGATCAGCAAGTGCTCCTAACAACTGAGCCCCCAGTTTTGCTTTTTTGAGACAGGGTCTCACTGTCAATTCTCACCAGTTTGGTTAGACAGGAGTCGCCGATACCCCTATCCCTGCCTCCCCAGAGCTGGGATGCTGGGCACAGATAACCACTTCACATTTTCTATATATGTCGGAGGTGGACTTGGCTCTCCTGCTAGGGCAGAGAACATTTTCCCAATCGACCCACCTCTTTAGCCCCTGGAAAAACATCGAGGGGGCTGAAGTGCAGCCGTCGGGGGGGGGGCATGCCAGCACAGAGTCCAGGTCGTGGGGTTTTGGGTTTCATGAAAATACTGATATCATTTCAGGAGCCTTGGGATCCTCTGGCAGAAGGGACAGAAAGACCCCGCTCCCAGATGCTGCTCTTGAAGGGTGCTGGAGGCCAGGCTGAATCCACTCCTCACCCAGATTATGCGCAGGTTACAATTTACAAACGGTGTGACTAAATCCCGCAGTACAAAACCGACCAGAACAGAAGAAATTTTGGGGTGGGTAGGTGTGACTTTTCATTCTTCCGAAATGTTCGTAGATCCACAGGAAGTTGCGAACAGTGTGCAGGGGTGGGCGGGGGTCTCTTAAGCTCTCCCCCACCTTCCCCAGTGGTGGCATCTTACAGCAGCAGTAAAATTGCAGGGCCAGGAAATTGACTTTGGAACAGCGAGACACCAGGCCTGGCTCGGGTTTCACAGTTTTAAAAGTGTGAATTTCTGCACACATGTTCTCGGAGAGCCTGGAACCAGCGCTGCCTGCCACAGGCCAATGTCACCTCCAGAAAGGGGCACCCTGGCACATCCCCGAGACCTGTCACATATGTAAGGATGAGGTGTGGACTTCACACGCTGTGCACAACTCATGTTTGTTAATTTTAATTTTACATGTATGGGGTCTCTCTTGCCTGCATGTGTATCTGTGCACCACATATATGCCTGGAGCCCGCCGAGGCCAGAAGAAGGTGGCAGATTTGCTGGGACTCAGATGGCGGTGAACTGTCATGTGGGTACTGAGAACCAAATGTAGGTCCTTTGCAAGTGCTCTTAAGTCCTGAGTCCTCTCTCCAGGTCTGTGACTCTGTTTTAACAGGTGTACCTTATAGAATGTCTAAATCAAGCAGAACAACACAAGATCTCATGGTGTACCTCAAAAGTCACCTTACAGGGGCTCCTCACACATCTCACAGGGACTCCGCACACCTCATGGGGTCTCCTTACACACACACACACACACACACACACACACACAACACACGATCACCTCACATACCTCACAGGGGCTCCTCACACACCTCAAGAGTCCCCTGTGCACTTGTTTTGTGTCACATACACTCATGGTTTTCTTAGCTCTCTCCAGGCACCCAGTATTATTCTGACACTAATTCCTGCAGCAAAACCCCCTTAAAACCCCTTCTTCCTTTGTGACTAAAATTATGTACCTTTTAATAGTTTTTTTTTGTCTAATTAATTAAAGTTTTCCCAGTTCACATCTTGCATATCAGATTTGTCTCCCCTCATATCCCCACTGCTTTACTTTTTGTTCCCTCCTCCAGTTAGGTTAGTTCTTTGTCCCCTAAACCAGCGGTTCTCACCCTGTGGGTCTCAACTGCTTTGCAAGACCCTTTCCCAGGGGTTATGAAAGAGGATCAGAAAACATCAGATGGTTACATTACGATCCATAACAGTAGCAAATTACAGTTATAAAGTAGCAATGAAAATAATTTTATGGTTGGAGGTCATCACAGCATGAGGAACTGTATTAAAGGGTCAGAGCGTTAGGAAGGTCGAGAACCACCGCCTTAGTTTAATTTTCATGGTGTGTGTGTGTGCGCGCGCGTGCATGTGTGTGTGCATGCACACACTCGTGCACCTTTAAAATCTAGGAGCTACAAATGAGAGAAAACACAATACTTGTCTTTTTGAAGACACATCCATTCCTCTTCTGCAAATGGCATGGCTGTGGTCTTTAAGACTGCAAATAAATGTGCATTTACCCATTTCCTAATCCATTCCTCTGTCGATGGACAGTCGGGTTGTTTCTATGACTTAGCTGTCGTGCACAGCGCTGCAGTAAACGTTGGCGTGCTGGTGTCTGTGGTGTGTTGGCTTTGAGTCCTTCAGGTCAATACCGTAGAGTGATGTAGGCAGGTCATATAGAACATCTGATCTGTTCTTGTGTTTTTTTTTTGAGGAACTCCATACTGACATCCACAGCGGCTAGACTGGTCTGCGTCGGCACCTGTAGCACGTCTCCTCACCAGGACTTGTTGTTACTGTTTTTCTAATGCCTGACGTTCTGACAGCAGAGAGTACTCTCAGGGTATTTTGAAGCACGTTTTTCTGCTTGCCGGTAAAGCTCAGTCCTTTTCATGTGCTTATTGACCATTGGTTGAAATCTTGTCTCTAGTCCCCAGTATCCCTTCTTTTGGAGGTCACCGCTGCTCTTTGCCTCTCCAGATTCCATGCCCATGTGAAGTCACTTGATATAGCACAAGCACCTGTAGACACTTGACATAGTGACCTCCGGGTTCATCCAGCTTGTTGCAAAGTGCAGAGCTTCCTTCCTTAAGTCTTCCTTCATTTGTTGATGGATACTTGGGTCAAGTCCAGTCCTCAGCTCTGATGTTGATAGTTGTGAACGCAACTCTGACCACTGAATTCCAGTTCCTTGGATACAGTCCTAGTACTGACATTTCTGGATGGTATACTAGGTACTTTTAAAATCTTGACAGCTCCCATAATGTTTTTCACAATAGTATGTCAGCTTGACATTCCCACCAACAGTGTATACGTGTCCTGGGTGGGGGGGGAGGGGTTCCCCCGAGCATCAAAGAATGCCATATGATTAGAGAAGTCTATCAGGAACTATAGAGGTGGCTGTTTGCTATGTTGGCTGCTCAAGGTTCAGGACCTGTGGTTGGATCCTCAACACTCAGGCAAAAAGCCAGATAAGGTGCTGTGTGTCTGTGTATCTCAGTGGTGGGCGGGGCTTCAGGTGGGGGAGACAAAAGGATTCTTGAGGTTCATTGGGCAGCCAGTCTGGAATTTCTAAGCTTTGGGGGTCAGTAATAATCCTGTCTTCTTTCTTCTTCTTCTTCTTCTTCTTCTTCTTCTTCTTCTTCTTCTTCTTCTTCCTTCTCTCCTCTCCTCCTCCTCCTCCTCTCCTCCTCCTCCTCCTCTCTTCCTCATCTCTTCCTCTCTCCTCCTCCTCCTCTTCTTTTTCAGACAGTCTTTCTCTGTGTAGGCTAGGCCTGGCTGTCCTAGAACTCCCTCTGTAGACTAAGGTGGCCTTGAACTCAGAGATCTGCCTCTGCTTCCTGAGTGCTGGGACTAAAGGCCTACACTATCATGCCTTTTAAAAAAAAAAAAAAGATGGAGAGGAATAGAAGAAAACACTTGACTCTGGCCGACTGGCCCATACACAGACACACAGACATACACACACACACACACACACACACACACACACACACACACACAGCTCGGATATACCACCTCCATCTATCAGACAAGCGATCTCATTGTGCTTCCTGCCAGTCTTGGCAGATTTCTCCCTGGATGACCTCCTGACTGGTTTTCTCATAACATCCTGTGGAAGCCCTCTCCCCTAATTTGTGTTTGCTGATTGGCTGGTGGATCCATATGCATGCCTTACCTGTCAGTATCGTGGGGCAGAGGGTGGCGTTCTCTCCTGTCCTCCACACCTGCTGGACCTAGCTCTTGGTTTAATAAGTGCTTCAAGAGCCAAGTGTGTTGGTATGTGCATGTAATTCCAGCGCTTAGGAAGCTGAACAGGAGGATCATGAATTTGGAGGCCATCTTGAGCTATATAGCAATCTCTATCCCACCCTCCCCAAAAAAGTTAAAAAAGAGAATGCACCAAGGACCCAGTTCTTAAGGGGACAAGGGCTTACTAGAACGGGGTGAAAGGGGGCGAGGTTCTGCAGGAAATACTCAGGGTCACCCCATTCCAGTGATTAGAGGAGAGAAACATGCTCAGATCATGACTTCAGCAAGAAGGAAGGCTGCGTTTGCATCTGGTTACCAGAGGGTGCCGTAGAGGCCCTGCTGCTCCCTCCAGGACAGTCATAGATCCAGAGCAGGCCACACTAAAGGTGTCACTGTTCTTGTGTGAGTACACCTCATGTCCCATGGGGGCTGAGAGAAGAGAGAGAGAGAAAGCTAAAAGGAGCGGAGTGGCTCGTGCACACGTGTGAGTTGGCTTCGGGGATGGTTCCACATGGCTCTACCCCTGTGTATCCCCTGCTCCTGTGGAGGGTGAGTAAGCCGGCAGCAATCAACTCTTGCCTCAGTGCCAAACCTCCCTCTGTTGCCATTAGAGAATATCCTGCAGTCGCCTTTCGGGAAACCAGGAGAGCCATGGCTTCCTCTGGGCCCTTTCAGATAAAATCAGAAGCTAATCCCTCCTCTAATAGCAATTTAGTAAGAACTGAAGACTGGAGTCAGCTCCCTCCGTAAGTGCTGGGTAAGATTTCTTTACAGAATGCTATACTATTTTCAGAAGATTACAGACAACCACCGTAAGGAGACTTAGCAGGCTCAAGGTGTTTGCCTTGGACTCGAGACTCACTTCTAATTGACCTGGTCTTCAACAGTCCATCAGAGAAGTACTTGCTTGCCAAATTTCACACCTAAGGGGAAAAAATATTCCCAATAAAATTTTCCTTGAAAAGAAAAAAGAGAAAGAAAAACCCACTCACTTTTACCACTAAGACATTCTCGACATATTTAAATCAATCGCCTCCAGGAGCACACAGAACCCTAATGTTATAGACCCCAGCTTTACCCGCTGCGCCCCGCGGCGAGGAAGGGGCAGGCCGAAGCTTCCTGATTGCTATCCACAGGCCTGACACCCATGGTGAGGGGAAAGTTTAAATGCCAGTATTGTCCAGATCACCTTGTAGGACTGTGCTGACGGACCACTGGGCAGCGAAGGAAGCCTCATTCATCCATCAAGAGGCCGGCTTTTCCTCTTGCTCCAACACCAGGCAGAATTTATTCCACATTGGGTTGGAAACCGGTGTGTGTTTCTTGGCCATAAGCTTTCTGGGATGGGAGCTCCCTGGGGGTCCAAACCTGTTTTATTTTTTATTTTTGTCTCTTTTCCGTAGTCCAGGGTGCTCACAGGCTCCTGGAGAGAGTCTATGGAGTTAAAAATGTGAGCTTGTTTTACGCATGATCACCTGAAGTTTGGCCGTGAAGGTTTTAGAGAGCTTCATAACCTGATTACAATGTACACATGCTTAGATAGGCACATACAGAGAGCCTGTTGATTGCCATGAATCAATTAGTAGAAACAGACTCTCGTGTTAGGTTAGCTTTTTGATGGGTCTAAAATGATGAACTTCTGTTGCTATTTTAAATTTTGAAGTCTGGAGAGATGACTTGGCGATTGAGGTCCTCTGGACATCCCTGTCACGCAGCTCGGAACCACCAGTAACTCCAGTGCCCTCTTCTGGCCTCTACGGGCATCTGCACTCACGTATATTAAACATATCCATAATTTACAAATAAAAATAAATGTTTTTGAAAATTCTGAAGCCTGTCTCACACGGCTCATTTGTTAAGCAGGGCCTGTTTCCAGAGAAAACCCCTTCAGTTTCTCTGCTTCCAAGAGTGCAGCAGCCCTGGAGAAGCCACTCCCTGTCTCCGGGCTCCTGCTCTGTCTTTGTGCAAACACTGAGGTTGGAGTTGGTGTTCTGGGCCCTCCAGCTGTGGCCCTGTTGAGATGGACACACACGTTTGTGATTTGGAGTTAGAGGTGTGTGGTATTCAGGAATCAACTTGGCTGTGGGTGTGTCAGCATTTTGGAAAGCAAGAATCCAAGAGACATTTACCGGTAGGGAACCTATAAAAGTTTCTAGAATTTAAATTTCTACATAGCACCGCGTGTCCTGGAACTTGCTTTGTAGACCAGGCTGGCCTTGAATTTACAGAGATCCTCCTGCTTCTGCCTCCCAAGTGCCGGGATTAAAGCTGTACACCATCGTACATGGCTGCGGAATGTTCTTCTTTGCTATCTGAGCAGGAGTATTTGGTAGGGGGTGGTGAGGGATGGGGGAGGGTGGGGGTGGGGCTTGCTAAAGTTCATTCCCACGAGGGCGCAGGTCATGTAGCTTCAGTTCTAGGTTAGCTGCAGAGTATCAAGGGGTAGATAGAGAAGGTGGCCCCTGATCCTGGAGTAGAGAACGGGCAAAAGCCGGGTTTTGTTTCTTCCGGATGCCAGAGATTGAGCCTCAGGTCTTGTGTGAGCAACCACCAAGCTACTCCATAGCCTCTGCTACTTCTCAATTTGAGACAGGGTCTTGCTAAGTGGCCTAGCTGGCCTCAGACTGGCTCTGTAGCCCAGGCAGGCTTTGAGTTTTCTGTCACCCTGCCTTGGTCCCGAGTGGCCTGCACCACCAGGTCCGGCTGTGACATCTCACTGAGAAGGGTCCAAGCTTGACCATAGACATTAAAGGAGTGAAGAGGCCTGGCTGCTCTGTGGTCTTGGTGTGTTGGCGTTAGACTCACCTGTAGGACAGGAAAGTTAGCCTTCTCCCTGGGAGCTCAGAGATGGAAGCTCTGGTTTAGGAGGGCTTCAGGAGGGCTCAGTTTTTTATCCTCACACAATGCCAGTCACCGTGGGGCCTTCCTGTCATGCCCTCTAGAGAGTAAAGTGTCCCCTTTCACACAACCTCTGTAGGGAAAATTGCTGCTGCTGTGTGACATCTTTGCCTCCCTAGCAGGGCTGTTCACAGGCTGGACTGTTACAAAGATACTTTTCTAAGAAGTTGTCCCTGGGCAAAAACATTGTCACCTTCACTGTGGGAGAAAATGGTTTCAGACATTGGTTTTTGTTTGAATGGAAAATGGTGAAAAATTGGAGGGAAAACCCACAGGACCCTTTGCTTTTATGGAAACCGCAAAAATTGATTAAAATTTTATTTATTTATTTATTTTTTTAAAAGAAAGCCAGTTTTGCTGAGGGCTGAGCTTTCTGCTGTGAAAGGCTCTGCTTTCCCCGACCCCTCCCCTGAGAGCGCAATGAAAGGTTTCTCTTGTTCGCTGGGTAGAAGCCTCACTCTGAGTCCAGGCACTCTGGAGCCCCGCTGTGTAATTCTTGGGTCCCAGTGCAGCCTTTGGGGGTGTCTTTGTGCATTTAACCCAGCTCTGCTTAGCTTCCCCCAAGCCCTGGGTGGGAGGGACCACGTAGACTGTGAGTGCTTGTTGAGCCCCAATATACTGTCTTGGGGGCACCTTGATAAAACTGTTTAAATTGAATACATCCTGGAGGCTCAGGCTGCAATCTCAGGACTCAGGAAGTTGAGGGAGGAAGATTATTGTAGGGTGAGGCCAGTGTGGACTAGAGAGTGAGTTCCAGGCACATAAGGGCTACACAGAGAGACCTTGTCTCAAAAATTACAAAACAACAACAAAAGGCAAACATCAATTAAGCAACAATAACAACAACAACAACAAAAAGACTTAGTTTGACCCTTTCAGCATCTCCCTTCCTGTACAAAGAGTAATCATGGTGTGCAGGTGTCATCTTTGCCATGGGGCTCCCAGGTTGACTTCTTGGGTCAATTTGTCCCCACTTGGTGAGTACAGTTGTCCCTGGGCAGGAGACGGGCTGTGTTGGTCTCTGCATCCATACAGAGGGATCGTCAGCTCAGTCTGGCTGCAGTAGGGCCCAAACCTTCTTAAAAGAAGTTGCTGGAACATTCTCCCAAGCCTGGTACAAGAGTTGGTTCCTGCCACCAGAAGAGATTTGCTTAAGTGGGAAGAGGCGGGAGCCAGGATCTTCGTGGGACACTACGATTTGGCTCTGAGGTGGTCATCCAGTCCTCGAGGTGCTAAAAGGTGGCCTCAGTCTATTCCATCTACCTTGCTCCTGTCCTCTGAAATGGGTGTCTTATGAGAGGGACCATCTTTGTGGGGCTGGACTGTCGGGATCACAGTGTTGTCATGGCAGGTTGACTGGCCCTTCTGGGTCCTGGCCTCTCCATTGCCAAAGGAAGGTGTGGAGAGCGCCCACTACCTTTGGTTTGTCCAGGGTCAAACAGAACCAGGCTTGGACATAGTTAGGGCTGCCTCCTAGGTTTGATATGACACAAGAAAAGCCTTCTATTTGAGAGCAGTCAGGACAAAGCAAGGAAGCCTTTATATCACAGTGCCCTGTCCCATTGTGTGGTGACCTGTGTATCATCATTCTGGTGTCATTGTCATCATGTCTAGCAGTCACCGAAGTCAGAGGGTGACTAAGATGTTGGAAACTGCTTTGCTAGCTGCTGCCATTCATGTCCTCATTAAGACAGGACCTTGGGGTTCTGACAGGAGAGTCAACCTGAGGTCAGCACAAACCCTGTTCAGATTGGGGCCCGAGGTTCCCATAGAAGGGCTGACCCTCTCTTAGCCTGAGTCTTTGGCCTTAATAGAAATGAGGACTGACTTCTACCCATTGTCCGAGAGCTGGAAGCTGATGGAGTCACAGAGTTTAAGAGGAAAGCGAGGTGTCAAACTTGAGCATTGTCCTGTCTGTCTTCACTGGGAGGGGAGGGGTGCAGTCCCAGGACTAAGATCTGGTTTTGTGTATGTCCCTTCCCGGAGCAGCCTGTGTGCCCCACACAGCACTGGCCCACGCTGACAGAGTCATGAAGTGTCCGGGTGTGGTGTCTGGACTCCTGTTTGTCATGGGCATCGCATTGCTCCTGAAATGGCTCCTGAAATGGCTGTAGGTGCTCACATGCATGGCTCCTCCTCCTGCTCTCCTCTGTGTTTCTAGATCGATCTCCACCCATCACTTCATTAATGGCTGTTTCCTGTAGACAGCACGGTGCTGGAGGCAGCTTGGGACAAGTCTCTGTCTTGCTCCCTTATCTGATTATCTTTTAAGAAAATGCCTCAGCACTCAGCGCCTAGAATAACAGCGTCCCCGCGGTGTTCAGCATCATGTAATTATAGAACAAGCCTGTCAGCGTTTGGCATGTCTGATCCTCGGGTTTCCTCCTTCCAAGCCCCCTGAGGACCGGCCTCATCTGGAGCTGCGCCTGTTCCTCCATACCAGTGTCCCCTGAAGAGTTTCTTTGGTGCCTGCTTCCTGATGTGCAGAAGTCCTAAGTCCTATCCCCAGATCCTCTGTTGGTGAGGGGTCTGAGAAGCAGAGGTCAGGCCTGGTTTAGTCGTGTCTGCAGCATAGACTTTTCAAAAGATCAGACTGTGATTCTGTGTAAATACAACAGGGACATAGAGAAGAGAAGAATTTAGGACATCAGCATATTGTTGAGAAGGGAAGCTGGCTCAAGGGAGAACCAGGAGAACCAAGATCCAGCAAGCAAGGGACGATTCAGAAAGTCCCCTCAAGCCTCAGCATCCAGAGAGATTGGATGACAGGAACACCCAACTATACTTAGCTTGGAAATGACCTTTAAAAAAAAAAGTGTGTGTTAGGTGTAGGTGCTACCACAGAGACTGTCCCTAGCTGGAAATAAATTTACTTTTTGAAATTATTATTATTTATTTTTTAAGAAGATACAGAGTAGCCTTCTTTTTCTTTTTGACCGGGTCTCTATGAAGTCCTGGCTGTCCTGGAACTTGCTATGTAAACCAATTGACCTTGAACTTGAGATCTGCCTACCTCTGCCTCCTGAGTGCTGGGATCATATGTGTACCACCAGGCTTGGCTTTTGAAGACCGGATGTATGCTGGCTTCATGAAAGGAGCAGTGGGCGACTTTCCCTGTGATCCCCTAAGCCCCTGGTTCTTGGACTGGGGATGGATAGAGCCAACTCCATGTTGGCCAATCAGATTCTCCCACCTAGAAACCGGAGACTCGGATGTTGCTTTCTAGGGCTGGGCTCATCACCTACCCACGTGGATAGCACTCTGTACCAGAGGAGCAGGAGACACAGGAGATGCAGAGGATATACAGCCAAGGGGGAGAGGAAATGCCAAGGTGTGGCATGGGGGTGGGGGAGGAGAGACAGAGATGGGGAGATAGAATGAGAGAGAAGGAGAAAGAGAAAGAAAGGACAGGGAGTGAGGAGAAGAGGCATGGGAGGAGAAAGAAGAAATAGAGGGAGAGAGGGGGAGAGAGAAGGAGAGCAAGGGAAGAGAAAGAAGAAGGAGGGGGAGGGAAGAGAAAGATAGGGAGGGGAGGGTGGAGGGTAGAGAGAGGAGGAGGAGGAGAGAGGGAGGGGGGAGAGCGAGAGGGAGAGGCTGTTTGCCACCAAATCTGGAATGTTCCTGTCCCTCTGGGCTTCTTGTCAACCAAAAGCCCTGTGTTCAAATCCAGCCATCCATGTCGTTTTCTGTTCCTCCAACATGGAAGGTTTTGCCAAAGCCTCTCGCTTCCTGAGCAGAGCAAGAGAGAAGAGGCCAGCACCCAGGAAGCCTCAATATCCCAGGCAGTCCCCAGCGGCGTTCTCTTTCCTCCCATAACAGACCACGCACGCAACGCACGCACGTGACCAGGGAGGCAGCACTCTCCCAGGCCAGTCTGAGCCAGTCATGATGGCCTCCGTGGAGGAGCACAGTGGTGTAAACGGGCAGGGTCTCGACATACATTCCATGCGGGCCTTGTTGCGAACTTGAGAGTCAAGCAGACCCCCTTCAGGGTCCCACTGGGGTGGGGCCCTGTGAGCTTTTATTGGTGCTGACTGTTGATGCTAACCCATGTGACTGCCCCAGCTTCCCTGCAGGCTGGCGCTGGCTGCCCCCCAACAGTTACACCTTATAAACCACCAGCGTGACCCGCCTGGGGTGCCTCTGGGGGAGCCTCACGGTGCCTGGTAACAGAGAGTAAACAACTGGGCGATGTTTCCTCGCACGGCCTCAGCCTGCCGTCGGTCTCCGAAGAAATAAAACAACTTACTTAATGGTGCCCTTTAATCTTCTGCACCGGTGCCCTTCTTTACAAGGTGTTAGACAGAGTCCGCGTAAAGCTGAGCTCCGCCATGGGGTCAGTGTTTCCTGACAGGTGCTGGGAAGGCTGGGGCAGGGTGGGGGATGGATGGAAGGGGAGAGAGGCACCCCACATCCCGACCTGCACAGAAGCACACATTTGCTTCCAACACAGCTCCCATTTACAAGGTGGTGGCGGTGCCTGGCCAGCTGCTGGAACCCGATGGGGACCTACACCCTATGTCCCCCACCCTCGTTCTGCCCCAGCTCCCGTGAAATCCAACCCACAGGAGAGGTGGATAGTTCAGCTACTCGCTAATTGCAGCTCCCCTGGTTGCTCACGGATCCTCCTCTTCTCCGTCTCCTCTTCCTGTTCCTTCACTCTCTTCCGGTTCCCGTTCCTACGCTCTCTTCCTCCTGCTCCTTTTTCTCTTCTCCATCATCCTCTTCCTTTTTTGCTACCTCGTTCCCCCTGACTTCTTGCCATCCACGGGCGGAGTGATCTTACAAGCCACCCTGCCTTTCTCTTGTCTGACGGTGGCCAGGAACAACATGGAAAGACTCCTGCCTCAGCACCACGAGAGCTCTCGGAGAAGGATTCTGATTGGCTTATGCGTCCCCCCACCCTGCAACACTGAGAGTAGAGGCATGCGCAGATGCCAGAACCCGAAAACATTTTGTGTAAGTTTGACACAGAGGAGTTGAATGGCAGAGCTTGGCCTAAATATTTGGTTTTCTTTGTTAGATACAGATAGCAACTCTGTTGTCTAGGAGTTCTGAAACGCACACCACTGCAGTGAGGACTGGTAGTACTCTCTCCATTCTCGTATACTGAAACTTGCATGGGAAAACTGATGGGGTTAAAAATGGAGGTTTCCTGGACCAGCTGTGGCAGCAGGGCCACCTGGTACCATTACCCTGACTTCATTGCTGTACGTTCAGCATTGTGTGTCAGCCTCGCTACTTGGTTTGTCACCTACGTACTCTGGGCAGTTTTATGAGTAGACAATGGCATTTATGGGTAACTGCCCATGTCACTGAGAAACTGGAATGTTAAAGCGGACTGTGTTACGCTGGTAAACTACGGGTTCACAACCTCTCGGCAACCTGGTGGCCTATGCGACGTAACTGGACGCAGGAAGAGTTGCCCTCTCCACCCATCTCAAAGGACCGATACCTGCTACATCCATTCCACGACCTACCCTCATACAATCCAGGGTATCACCCACCTAATGACATCCCAAGGCCAGACCAACAATTAGCAAGTACCCAATCATTGAATCTGGTTGAATGTTAAATTTTACAATTCTGTTAAGTCATGTTACAGACACTTTGAAATTGGTCTGGAGTTTTGATTGAGTTTTGGGTGTTTGGGTGGTGGAGGTCTGGGTGGGTGAGGGGAGGGTGGCGGGAGCCACGTGGGTCTAAGGGGAGGAGGGCAGCCCGGGTCCCCTGTTTGCGAACGTTGACTTTTTCCATGAACAGAGCAGGAGGTCCCACGTTTGTCGCCGAACGTATGCCGCTCTGAAACATAAGCGAGAAAGCAAGGCCGTTTCTCAGAACACAGAGATTGTGTCGCTGTGCAAACTTGCAATCGATAAACAATCCGTTTTAGATTGTACACAAATGGATTATGAGCTCGGTGTCTGCGCCCCACTCTCGTCTCACATCCCGGTCCCATCTTTCATTACAGAATTCGGATTACTGTATCAACTTCGTGGTGGTCTTTGTGCTGCACTGTAACGCCGACTGACATGTTCCTTTGAGTAAACGCGGTCTTACCTGGCGTGGCTTCTTCAGCGAGTGTCGCTACTTGTGTTGGCACCTTGTTGACACTGTGATAGTCCTGACGTTCCTTTGTCAGAAACCCTCCGATGTCCTTGAAATCCGTTCTGCTTGAATGGTTGCAGCGGGGCCAGCTTCTGCCATAATGGTTGATCGGCTGGGCATAGCGATGTGAACACATGTGAATATGTTCCTAGGAGCTCTGCTGTGTCAGGAGACCTCCTGCCAAATGTCCTGGAAATCCACAGTTCTCTTGAAGGTGGCGAGGCAGGCAGGCCAGCTTCTGGCCCATAATGCAAAACCCTGCTGATGGGCTGGGGCCATAGCTCGCATGAGGAGTCATGTGTTCGATCTAAAGCCATGTATAGAAGCTGGGTTCTTTTAATCCCAGTACTGAGGAGACAGAGACAGGGGGGGATCCCTTGGGCTCACTGGCCTATTTGGTAAGCTCCAAGCCAGAAGAGCACCTATTGTGCTCTGCCCTCGGATTAACTGAACACCCACTGTGCTCTGCCCACAAATTAACTGAACACCTACTACACTCTGCCCATGGTAATCTACACAGACCTCAAGTGTCCTGGGACTGGTCTTAGAAACTCCACTGTGCTGGGGTCATCCCCTTAGCTGCTGGGTCACAATGACACTGTGAAGGGATCTTCCTTGATCCAGGCAGCAAACATCTGCAAACAAGCCCAGCCAAAGAGTAGTACTCAGGCAGCCACGGAGTGTGCCCAGTGTCATCTCCTGTCGCAGTACTTGTGTGAGGTGTCCTGAGCTCATACCTGTCTCTGAGCTTGGGATGGACCTGCGGCTGTCTGAACAACATGACCAAAGGAAACAGCGTTGGTCAGAAGGCTGAGAGGTCATGCAAGTTTCAAGTATTTAACCCAGGCTGCCTGTCAGAGGGGCAAGCCATGTGGAATAGCATTGGAGAGAGTGAGAGAGTGAGAGAGTGGGAGAGAGCGAGAGAGCAAGAGACCAAGAGAGAGTGAGAGAACGAGAGTGAGCAAGAGATCGAGAGAGAGTGAGAGAGCAAGAGACTGAGAGTGAGAGAAAGAGAGAGAGTGAGAGTGAAAGAGAGAGAGAGTGTGCAAGAGCAAGAGACCAAGAGAGAGCAAGAGAGTGAGAAAGAGAGAGGAGGAGGGGAGAGAGAGAGAGAGAGAGAGAGAGAGAGAGAGAGTTGTTGAAAGAGAGGCTGTGCAAAGAGCCATGTAGGCAGTCTATCTATATCCCAGGCCATTTCTTCAGGACAGGCAGAAACCCCCGAGTCTGACAGTGGGAGAGCCGCCCGCAGACTGAGTACTGCTGGCCAATGGGAACGGAAACTTCAGCAGAAGATGTTGTTCTAAGCTGTCGGGGTGGAGGTGGGGAGTGATTCGTCACATGGCGATAGACAAAGCTGCCTGACACTCACTTCCTCATCCCACACTGACCAGCCGGTGGACATCACTCCTTCCACATCCTAGAACGTTAAGAAAATCAGACCAGTCCCGTACCAGATGTTAGAGCCCAGCGCAGCTGGTCCTCTGACCCCTGAGCATCCTAAAGCCCTCGCTTTACATGTTTACAGTCTAATGAACCACACCTGTCATGCCAGGTGTGGCCTCTGCCAGCCGCACCTCGTTTCCCTGAGTCCTGCCACAGCTCACCCCTGGGAACCACCAGTAAGGCTGCTGGGGATGGCCCTCAGCTCAGCAGAGTAGAGAGTGAGCTTCAGGCCTGGTTCCTGCAGGCCACGCTTTGAGCTTCTCTACACTGGGAAACTGAGTTGCAAGTACTATGTAAGCATGGGTTCCTGTCAGTCGTGATAAACTAGGAAGCATACCTTTTCCCCCCCTGCCCTGAACTAGAAAATAGTTTCCCATGCTTTCTCCCTTTGACATAAACCCTTCCTGGCTACATACTTAATTATCGGAATAACAATAGACCATCATGTTAAATTCATCCCCAGAGGCCTTTCGCTTCTTCATTCCTGGTGTGTTGTTGTACATCTCCCGTGACAAAGTCCCAGAGATGACAGTGACCAGCTGAACGAAGAAGGGAGCCCATACCCACTTCTGTTGGCCTTGCCACTCCCGCCCTTGCCACCTCTGTCAGGAATACCCCACTTCCCTGCTCACTTTCCAGTGTCTCCTCGTGTAGCCTACATTCCTGTTTCTAAGAGCGTCCCTTGTGAAGGTGTGACTTTGCTCGTCATGTCCCCCTGCCCTCACTGGTGCTGAGACCCCTGCCCAGCGAGTCATGTGAACAGCCTCATTCAGAACTTAGTACAGTGAACTGGAGACCATGAGGAGGACAAGGTGGCGCAGCAGTTAAAAGCTCTGGCTGCTCTTCCTGAGGACCCAGGCTGGACTCTGAGCAGCCACCTGGTGGCTCACAACTGTCTGTACCTCCAGTTCCAGGGGATCTGACACCCTCTTCCGGCCTCTGCAGGCCTGTGGTCCACAGATATAAATGCAGGTAAAATGCCCTCTAGATTACTAGTGTGCTTCTATTGTTACTTTACCCACTCTTGCATCTCCATTGTTACTTTGACACACTCATGTACTTCCATTGTTACTTTGACACACTAATGCACCTCCATTGTTACTTTGACACACTCATGTACTTCCATTGTTACTTGTGAACACACTCATGTACTTCCATTGTTACTTTGACACACTCATGTACTTCCATTGTTACTTTGACACACTCATGTACTTCCATTGTTACTTTGACACACTCGTACTTCCATTGTACTTTAACCTGTACTCCATTGTTACTTTGACACACTCATGTACTTCCATTGTTACTTTGACACACTAATTTACCTCCATTGTTACTTTGCACAGAGCACTCTTTACTTGAATGTGCACCTCTATTTTTCACTTTGACACACTGATGCACCTCTATTTTTCACTTTGACACACTAACACTCCTCTGTTTTCACTTTGACACTAGGGCTCAGAGCCTATGCTCACAGCTTCAAACACAGCACACTTTAGTTTTCTTTCTGGAAAATGCTCTGTGAGGCAAATGAAAAGATTCTAGTTTCCTATTTGATTTTTGACTTGGTCCAGATCAATCAGGACCTCATACTACAAACCCAGAGAGGATAGGATGTTGTGTCCACACAAAAGGGACCTCTGTCCTGGCAACTGTGCCTGTCCCTCAGTCCCCTCCTGATGGTGTCTTCTGGGGGAGCCCATGCTGGCCCAGCCCTGCAGCCATTTCCTGAGCTTGCTGACAGAGCTGGCTGCACAGGGCTTGCGCCATTCCAGGGAGTCTCGCCGGCGAGGCCCTTGCTCCAGGCCCAATTTCAACAAACACAGACAGACCACCACAATCCAGCTCTCGACGTGAGGCTGGCACCGCAGGCCTTGGCGGTGGGAACACAGATCACTGTGGCCAGGGTAACAGATGTGGGACTTTCAGGTCCGCCAGCCCCGAGAGTGGGAGGCCTGCCAGAGGCTGCAGGTCTGGGGCTCCAGTGAGCTCCAGGGTGTAGGGAGCAGAGGCTGGGCCTCCTCCTTGCTGGGGTGAAACTGGACTGCCCGGAGCTCATCAGAGCATCCAAAGGCACTCCACGATCCCTGTGGCTTTGGCCCAAAAGCAACCTCCAGACAGATGGGAATCTGGGAATCTGCGTTTTCGGACGAACATGAAGAATTCTTTGAAGACTACTCATCTTCCTGTCCTGTTTGGAAAAAGTTGCCGGCTGAGGAAAAAGGAAACCGCCTGTCCCATTAGGGTCCCGGGTCTGGGGTTACAAGGATGGAATCTGGAACTTTCTTGGAGAGTTTACAAGAATTCAACCTGTTTAGAGAAAGGTTCTGAGGAGGCCAAGGTCTGCCTGTTAGGGAAGTGCTTACCTCCCAGGGACACGCAGAAAGATGCCTCCGAGCTTCGGAAGGCTGGATGGATGTGGATCGGTCTTTGGGGTGTTGATCATTTAGATTTCCTGGATACCCTTTGGATGACCCTGCCCCTCTGCCACCACTGTCCCACAACTGAGTAGAGTCAGTTACCCCCTCTTTTCTTCTCCCATCTGCTGTTTACTTGAGTATAATAGAGATCAATGGCTGTGTACTCAGCAGAGCTCCTGTCGGGCCTGTGACGGGTTGTCCTGTCTCTCAGTTCTGAGCCGCTCTGGGATGGGTAGCTGGATCTCTCATTTTCTAGCTCCTGGCTTTGACATTGATGTGGGCCTCACACTGGTCCTCTTCACTTATACCAAGAGGGCAGAGTTTGGGGGCATTAGTGATATTTTAAGGATATTGATGATAGAATAAATAGTTGGCTTAAGCAAAGCATTGAAAACACTTTTTAAAGTAAATACACAAAGCAATACATTTTTTTCCATTTTCTTTTTGTTGTATGATGTGTGTGTGTGTGTGTGTGTGTGCACCTGCACACATAGATACACACACACACATCAAAGATTGTTTTCATTACACAAGGTACGTAAGGCCACATCCAGATACGGTTGACACGCTTCCAGAACATTCCTCCTTACCCCTCTCTTCCCGTCCCTCAGTGACATCCAAGATTCTGTTGGTTTGAGATGTAATCTGTTGGTCTCCCTCCCGTCACCGTCACCATCACTCGCTCCTTTCCTGCTCTCCCTCTTCCCCCTCCCTAGAGACCTCCTTAACGCATCTACTTTCCTGAAAACAATGGCATTTCATTGGTTTTAGTCACAGTCTGTGTGTCACCAGCAATTAGCAGGAACCTTGGATCCCCAGGTTCTCATGGGGCAGCCCTTCTTATTTTCAGCCCTTTGCTGCTGGCGTTGACTTCAGAGTAAGATGGAACTGGTTCTTAGATGGACTGTCCCTGTCCGGGACTCAACATGGTCTTCTCTCATGACATTTGGGAAAAGGAAGGTAGGGATATACAAAAAATACAGGGACTTGAATTACTTAACAGCTTGTTGCTGATTTCAAACAAAGCAAAACATTGCTGAGTGCCCGCTCCACATCTCCTAAAACAGAGGGAAGAGGGCGCACAGTGGAGTGTTTGCTCCAGGTTCCGGGTTCCTCCCAGTCTTTGAGGGACAAGAGGGCCTGAGTCTGAGGTCCTTTGAGCTCAGCAGAAACATAGCTGCCTCTCCTTCCCAGCCAGAGTGACAGAGAACTGCATGTCCACTGCACCGAGTCATGGGCTTTGTGGAGACAGGGCTCAGCGGTGGCAGAAGCTTCTGGACTCAGCACGGGCTGAAGCAGCTGGAGCCCTCATTAGCTGTGAGGCGGCTTTGAGGCTTGGGGATACGCTGCTCTGAGTCCGGCATCAAAATGACATTGGGACAAGACCCTAGTTCAAACGGACGTCTGCTGCCGGTGGGGGTGGGGGGGCATTCAGCTTTGGGTGGACTGCTAGGTTTATGTTTCCTTTGAGACAGGGTCTCATGTAGCCCATGTTAGCCTCATCTTTTAGGTTACCAAGAAGGACCTTGAGCTCCTGATCTTTCTGCTTTCACCTCCTGAGTGCTTGTATTATAGGCGATCCCCACCATACCTGGTCTGTGCTGTGCTGGGGCTGGAACCTTCATACATACACACTCGGCCAGCACTCTGCCGTCCCAGCCCTGTGTCTTGAGATATACTATGTAGCTCAGGCTGACTTTGGACTTAAATCTGTCTTCCTGCTTCGGGCCCTGGGTGCTCTGGGATTACTGGCATAAGCTACTGTGTGTGGACGAAGGACACCAATGCAGGGGGCTGCCTGAGGACCAGGTGGCTCTTTGTGAGTGGCTGCCTGTTCACAGGGTGGACAAGGAGTTGAAGCCACTGTCTGGCGATTTCATGAGGGATAAGGCTAGGGTGTCTGAATGATGGTCAAGCCCGTGGTGAGGAAGCCAGGCTGGGAGGCTCCTGGTGAGAACCACTTGGGTGGAGAGGTAGTGGGGAGGGAGACGAGGGAGGGCACTGGAGGCTGAAAAACCAGAGAGGTGGGTGGAGTTGTAATCGATTTCTGCAAACATTCCCAGTGTCTCGAGTAACAGTGACATCACAAGGTATGACTTCAGGGAGTGTGCTCCTAGCCTCCTGCTGCGGCTCACTGACCAGCTGAGGATGGGAGGTAGGGCTCCTGTGTATAGTTGCTCGGGTTGTACACTATACAGTCCTGACGACTCCACTGCCCTCCTGATGGAGGAAGAAGAGTAAACTCCTATTTCAGCATGAGCTCACACAAGAGGTCTTGTCTGGGCCATGCGCTGCAGACCAGGCCATAGTCTACTGGGGGAGAACTTTCAACCAAGTACAACCTGGCCAGAAGAAGCTTCCACACAGGCAGGGGCATGATGGTGAAGAACTGAGAGCTAGCTGGGTGTGCAGGAACACACTTGTCATCCCAGACTGGTGACACTGAGGCAGGAAGAGATTTCAAGGATGGCTTGGGGTGCGTAGCAAGATTCCAGCCTCATCTACCTTCCCTCAGGCTCTATGCTGGTTGCCCCCCCCAGGGTTCAAATTCGACCCTTTTTATCTATTGGCTGTGTACATTCAGGCGACCTGCTTAACCTCTCTGTGCTTCAGTGCTGGGGACTGCTGGGAAAGGAACAGCCTGGACGACCAGATTCCTTCAAGGTTTAAGAGGCCTGAGTCCCTGAGCACTGTATGCTTGGTCTGGGGTGGGGTGGGGTGGGGAGGTTGGGGCAGTTCTGTGGATGGGGCTTCATTAGGATTTTACACGCCGCATCGTGATTATTAAGTATTTAAAGATAGTGCTATGAAGGGTAAGCAGTGAGACGCCCTCCCACGGGCTGTACATTTGAGTTTCAGCTGAGGGTTTTTTTTTTTTTTTTTTTAAATATCCAAAGACCTGCAGCAATCGGCTACAGGGTGGGAAGTTAGCCAAACCAGGCTCCGCTCCGCGTGGGCGCGTGTGAGGGGCTGCCAGGGCTGCTGGGATTTGATCCCCATTGAAAGGCAGTCACTTTCCACCTGTGAAAACAGTTTCCCAGGGAGCCGAGGAGGAGGACGGGGGAGGGGCCTTCCCTCTCCACCAGGCTCACGCCCGTGTGCTTTTTATAACGGACACCTTGAAAAGCTTTTAATGTGCTTGTTTGTGTTTTTAAACGTATAAAATGTTTTCCCTGGCGTTTCCCATCACCGCGTGTCGAAATGAGTCACGCGAGATCTAACTCAGGGTCTTGCGGGCCTCGAACAAGCTCTGGGACCTACTGGGTCTCCGTCAGCCCCGGTGAAGAACTGTATTGAGGAATATGCTTGGCTCCAGGTACAGGGGCTGACAGCATGAACCTGGCAGGACACAGGAGCGGGGCATGGGGCGGGGCATGGGCAGGACAGGGGATACTCGCATGGCCCCACTGGCATCCTGCAAGGAGTTTTCAGCCATGGGAAAAGCACCAGGTTTTGCGGTCTTTCAGCTTCTCATCTGCAAAATAATAATAGTGATTCTGCCTACGGCCCCGAGGGTCTCATCCCGAGGGATGAAGTGGAAAATGGGTAAAATTAAGTGTGCGGGGCAGTGTCCACAGCTGTGATTTCTAGACAAGATGACAGGGACAGTGACGACGATGATGGTAATGGCAGTGGTGCTGACAGTGATGCTACTGCTGTGGGTGATCTTGGTGGCCATGATAAATATTCCTTAATTGTTTGAAGACTATGGGGTGACTGTTTTCTTTCTAGGGCAATCTGAAGGAACTCAGTCACTCTCAGGCCTTTGAATGCTTACATTGGTCTACCACTAAAACGTCTCTTATGGGGACAGTTCAACTGGAGGGGAACTTGCCTCCAGTTCAGCATCCTTACATTTAACAACTTTTATGATTTGCATGTTTATCTTTAAGAACCCTTAAGACTGGAGAATCTTTTTTATTTAAGGTCTATCTATCTATCTTTCTTTCTAACAACCATTGTCTGTCTGTCATCTATTTATCTATTTAATGTGCATGGGTGTTCATTGTTTTTACGTATGTCTGTATACTGCATGTGTGCTTGGTATCTGAGGAAATCAGAAGAGGGCATCAGATCCCCTGGGTCTGGAGTTAAAGATGGTTGTGAGCTGCCTTGTGGGTGCTGAGAATTGAACTTGGGTCCTCTGGAAGAGCAGTCAATAGTTTTAAACACTAAATTATCTCTCTACCTTTAGAAAGTCTTTTCAAAAGTATGTCATTCATCGTCTACCATCTATCTCATCATCCATCCACCCATCCATCCACCCATCCATCCACCCATCCATCCACCCATCTCCACCCATCTACCCATCCACCTACCCATCCATCCACCCATCCACCTACCCATCCATCCATCCATCCATCCATCCATCCATCCATCCATCTATTCATCCATCCATCCATCTATTCATCCATCCACCCATCCATCTGTCCCAAGCTGCTCTTGAGTCAGTGAACTCCTTTAGTCTGAGTATTTGATTTTGGAAACATTTTAGGATTTAATCATTAAAGACTATATCTGTCTCAATCTGTTTTACTCTGTAGGAATGTTCCGGGGCATGCCAGAACTACCTATTTTACTTTATGTCTCTAACTCCCCTGCACATTTTCTACCCCCTTGTTTCTGTGACGTATTTTGTAGCATCCTTTAGCTCAGTCTTCCAATTCACTGATTTTCTCCTTTGCTGTGTCTAATCTACCAAGTGTATAAGGAGGGCACATGTGGGTCGGTGATGTGGTGAGCGAGTGGAACAATTTCACTGAGAAACAGAGCTTGAAGTCAGACATGACCAGAAAGCAGGAGGAAGCCATGCCTATTTCCCAACATCCTAAAGCAGTGAGGTCAAGCTGTTTTCTGTCACCAGGTGTGCGAGAGCTGAGCCCACTTCATAAGAGCTAAAAGCTGGCCGTCCCAGATATTTTCCAGGGTTGTATGATGTATGCAAAACTTAATTTTCTCATTTATAGATCTTTGGGATTTTTAAATGAGAAACGCAAAACAGCAATGCTCAGGACACGTGTGTGCTTGAGCAGACGTTTCCGAGATGTTCTGGGACACAGGGTTTGTGCTCAGCATGTTTTTGCCTTAGAACTCTGGAAGTGCATCTCAGCACTGGAGAGGCAGAGGGGTCTCAGCATCTAGTAACCTGGCATTTACTAGACCCTGAGTCCTTTTCCTCATTTGGAAATGGATAGTAGACATAATATGGACTTCGGAAGTGTGAGATGGGAGTGTGTTTTTCTGTTGTTTTGAGACAGGGTTTCATGTATCCAGGCTGGCCTTGAACTTGCTGTGTAGACAAGGATGACCTTGAGCCCCTGGTTCTCCCAGTGACCGTCCTTGCTCTAGATGTGAAGGCATTTTACCAAGTAGAAACTGTTGCCCCTGGAAGTCTTCCCTCCTCAAGATCTGGCATTTGTACTGGTCTTCCTCCCAGGAGACCATCTCCTACGACGAATGCCAGAGAATTTGAAACCCATTCAAATGTTTTCTTTACACCTTGTGAGTTTCGGATTGGTTCTTGGCATGCAATAGCTGGCATGATCCATACGCCTTCTTCATGGGGGCTGCTAGACTTACATGGTGATTGTGAATCTCCAAGTAGTGCCTGGTGGGGTTGAAGCAAACATCTACAGATTATAGATGGGGTCCTTCAGCCATGCTGAGCAGATGACAACACCTGTCACTCACAGAGTGCACTCTTGTCCTTTCTATGTGCTGCTGGCTAAGTATCTGACACAAACCTGCTGTGCAGTGAGGAGTGTGAATTAGAGGGGCCCGGTGTGAAGGGACTTCTGGTTTCGGTTTTTGTACTTGAGAGAGCCTCTTTCTGTAGCTCAGGCTGGCGTTGATCTCAGGGTGAGCCTTTTGCTTTAGCCTCCTGGTTTCTGGGATTACTGGTATGAGGCCTGACTAAAGAGATGCACTTATTCATTTGATTATTATATATTAATTATACCTTGTAATGGGTTTTATTGTGACACTTGATCATCGTCCCTCCCATTGCCTTCTCTTGTCCTTTCCTACCCTGGCAGAGCTCTCCCAGAAGGGACTTCCTTCTCTAAAAATGTCGTCATCATCATCATCATCATCACTCATCATCATCATCACTGTGTATGGGTCCACATGTGCATGGTGTTTGTGGAGGTAAGAGAACAACTTTGTGGAGTTTGTTTTCTTTTACCCTTCCTTGGGCGCCAAGGATCAAACCCGGGTCACCAGGCTCGTGCAGTGAACTCTATCTCCTGAGCCATCTCTCCAGGCCTGGAAGGGACTTTCTCATGGCCACAGAATGTAGAAGTGGTAGAGACAGGAGTGGTTTCTTTGGCTTTCAACCCAAAGTCCATCTTCTATTTAGAGTACTAAGTTGGTGAGATCTGGGTTGCTTTCACCTAGCCAACAACTGATCAACTACCCACTCAACTAATCAACTAATCAACCAACTAATCAACTAACTAGCCAACAAATGAACCATCCAACCACCAATCCAACTAATCAACTGACTAACCAACTAATGAACCATACACTCAACCAATCCAACTAATCAACCAACCAACCATCCACCCACCAACCAATCAGCTATTCAACTAACTAACCAACTAATCAACTAACCAACTAAACTAATGAACCACCCACCCAACCAATCCAACTAATCAACTAACCAACCAACTAATGAACTACCCACCCAACCAATCCAAATAATCAAGAAACCAACCAAGCAACCAACCAACCAACTAACCAACCCAACTAACCAACAAACCAACCAATCAACTAGCCAAGCATCCACCCACCCGCTAACAACCCATGACCAACCTGTAAGCTATAGCTCTTCTAACCAGCAACAAATAGGCAGCGATTAGTCAGATGACCAGTCAAGCAGTTGGTCATCAGCTACCAACCAACCTGTCTGGGGTTTCTGTTAGTCTCCCGGGCACTAGGCTTTGGGGACATGAGCACATGCTCTGTTGATTGTATGGGAAGGGAGGAGAATTACCCAGGTCCCTACAACCTTCCGATGCCTTCCAGACCTGACTGGTCCTTCAATAGAGGTTACACTCGGGTGTCATCATATCCCCAGTGGGTGGCACAAGGTGGCATATTGGTGACTGGAAATGGGGTGGGGCAGAGTCTCAGTAAACAGTACACATACATACATATGTCACATACCTACTACAGTTGCCCCTCCCTCCCTCCCTCCCTCTCTCCATCCATCCCTCCTTCTTTCTCCCCTTCCCCTCTTCTTTACCGCACAAGACATGCTGATATGCAGCAGGAATCATGTGTTATGAACATAGGAGCCTTAGTCAGTGGAGTTCAGGGGTCAGCCCCATCTCTGGTCCCCTGTGAAGAAAAGGTGGGGTTGTGCCCTTGTGTGGAGCTGGTCCCTCCCTCTGTCAGAAGCAGATGGGCTCACCCTCCTGAAGGCAGCTCCCTAGGCTGTCTTAGATGAGGCCGGCCATATGGAAGGTGGCCCTGCATGGGGTAAGGGGTCTGAGGGCAGCTGAGCCACTAACACCTTGGGTGGCCTGGGCTTGCCTCCCTCACCTCACTCCCTCATTTTATGGACAAGGCCTCGGAGGCCTGGAGGCCTGGAGACCCAAGCTCGCGCCTCTCCGAAGCTCCTTCCAGCTTTGGCGTTTCCAGCCTCCTCCAGCTCCTCGTTAACGGCGGTGAGTTTTCATTTTCCAGTCAGCGTTCCAGCTTCCCTCTCGGGAGCCTCGACCTTCTGGCAGTGAACCGGTGGTGTGGACGTCTCGGCATGGCTCCAGGGAGTTTGCCATCCCGTGGATGGGGCACAGGGCCAGGCGTAGCCACTGACCCATGAACCCCGTGGATATACGTGGCCAGGGCCACACTGCTGGGAAGCCACTGTAGTGCCTGTGTCTGGTACAGGCCCCTTACTCCACAGTCTGCTCGGAAATTGGGTAAGTGTTTTCTTACCCAAACTTGAGTAACCGCTGTCCAAATGTATGGTTGGAAAGTCTTGGCACTCGGCATAGACCACACAGTGACTTGTCTCTGAAACCCAACGCCCCAGGCTTACTGGGTTTTACCTACACCAGGCTGCCGCAGCTCAGCACGTGGATCTGGAGGGGATGCTCCATGCGGTGCTGAGGGTTCCTCAGTCCCAGGATGGCTGGAGGTGCCCTCACTGCTCAGTGTTGACAAGGTCTGGGCCCTGGGTCCGAGCTGGCAGGAGGCCCAGAGTGTGGGCAGCTCCTGAGCCTCTGGCCTTCGAGGCTGGACGTGCGGGTTGCACATTTTCCGTGGGAGCTGGAGCCAGCGAGGATTATGACCCAGGCCCGGCGCGTCCTGTACCACATTCCGGGAGGCTGTCGAGCATCCAGCGGCCCGTTTTTAATCAGCTCTTTCACCCGCACAGCCAAGAAAAAGCTGTAAAGTCAGAGGCAGCATTGGCATCTGCTCTGGAGCAGAACAGAGCCGACATTGTCCTCGCTCGTAGCTCGCAGGCCTGCCTCGTGCTGACCCCACAAATGGTTCTAATCAGCCCCTGGGACCTCCACACAGCTTCTGACCTTCTCTTGCTGTGCAGCAACCCTCAGACAGGAGTGTCTTCAGTCCGTCCTGCTTTACCTGCTGCAGAGGGGAGTCAGTGGTGTCTGTGCGCATGCGCATGCTCTGTCACCCTCCAGCATGGGCAGGTTTCTTGGCATGAGCATGCCCTGTAACACTCCAGAGTGGTCAGTTTCCTGGGCCAAAAGGCCCTACTGAGAAGCTGCGGGGGACATGACGCTGGAGTCCTGAGAGTCTATGGGACACTTGTCAAGATTCGATCTAGGTTGTTGAGGGCCTGTAAGATACACCTCACTTCTCAAGTGGCCCCTGCCCATTCACAGGACACACCCACCTTCATGCCTTGGTCTGCAGGCCACTCCTGTCTGAGTGACAGTGACTGTGTCTACTGTAGACATCTGACTATTTCTTCTCATTGGCGGCCTTTGGGCTCTTGCTCCAGGGGCGGGCGCTGGGCCTAGGCCTTTCCTACTGGACTCTCAGTGAGGGGTCACTGGAAGGAAAGGAGGAGGACCCTTGACTGGTAAACATGGCGTCTCTGCCGATTTTCAGAAAGCTTGACTGGAAAGACGAACCTCAAGTTTAAGTGGAGGGCTGGGCTCCCCCACACCCCCAGTACGTGTCTGCACAGAGAAGCATCACCCCATGACATGTCCTAGGGACGAGGCTTCCAGGTTCACTTACTCTCCTTGTTGAGAGAACAATCTGAAGAAGTTGCCTGTGGCAGGACTGGCAGCTCCTTGCTGGAAGCGAAAGGGCAGCCGTGGTCTTCCCCTGTTTCTAGACTTTATTTCCGTTGGAGAAGGACACACACATGTACACACACAAACATGCCCACATGAATATATGCAAAGACACATGGATACAAGTGTAGGTACGAGTATATGCTCACACACATGTATACATGAACACACATGTTCACATATATATACATTCATGCTCATGCACCAGCTTGTTCACAAGCACACACACACACACATTCATGTTAATGAGCATACAAAAGCACACTCACACACATGCACTCTCACACACAGGCATGCCTACACACATGCACTCTCACATGCATGCTCACACATTTACTCTTACACACATGCATGTTCACACACATGCATGCTCACACATGTACTCTTACACACATGCATGCTTACACACATACACTCTCACACAAATGCATGCTCACACATATGCAACCTTATACATATGCACATACAATTCATGCTCACATGCATACATGCTCACACGCATACATGCTCACACACATGCATGCTCACACATGTACTCTTACACACATGCATGCTCACACACATACACTCTCACACAAATGCATGCTCACACACATACACCCTTATACACGTGCACACACAATTCACGATCACACGCATACATGCTCACACACATGCATGCTCACACACATGCACACTCATACACACATGCATGTTCACACATATGCACTCTCACACACAAACATACTCACATGCTCATACTTTCCTTCCATTTTCCTGCTCCGGTGACCTCCCGGATCCCAGTAACAGCCTCTAGCTGGAACATTCCAGGGGAATCATTTCCTCTCTCCTCTGCGATGCCTCATGATATCAGCTGAGAAGAATGAACTCAACCCAAGGGCCCAGGGGACACACATTGACCCAAGGCTCACTGGCCCTGGGCCTTTGTGAGGAACCAGATTCACCCCGGCATACCTTGCTGGGCCACCCAGTCTTTCCTGCCCCCCACAGGAAGCCTGGTTAAGCATGCACAGTGGGTGGGCTTCCTCCCATTGGATACCATGCTGCAGGCCTCCCCTCTAATGTTAACCCTTTCCTGGAAAGCAGACCAACCATGTGGGGACTGGGTGGGGGGGCTGTCTTCTCTCATCTAAGCCTCTGAAGTGCTATCTTTCTCTGTGGCCTGGGTCAGAAGCCCAGGCCCTTCAGCTCTACCTGGGTTTGTGGGAAGCAGTCAGGTCTCATACTGTTGCCCTCAATGAAGTGACATGAAGAGACTAGCAGGCTTGGCCAGCCTGGCCTGCTGTAGGTGTGCCATGATTATTAGTTGTGTTTGCTTGTTCAGCACCCAGCTTCCTCTAGAAGCAACATCTGAATTCCTCTTCAGAGAGTCCCATTCCTGTTCTCCCAGCTTCTGGCCACAGTGACAGCCTGGTGATGTCACACAGCCCAGCAGTCTGTGCAGAGCCATTGAGAAACGTCCTTTGCAGGCACTCTGGGAAAGAGAGGCTCTCTGTGTCTTGGCGTTGCTGAGCCATGAGGTTTAGGCATGAGGTTACTGGAAGTTTCTGCCACCTCCCTATGGGACAGCCTGACTGTAATGCAGCTGGCCCAGGGGGGAGTGTGTGTGGTCAGAGAGATCAAGCCTTGGGCATGCTGTTGGAGGCTCTCATGAGATCCTAACTGAAGCATGGTATTGTGGCTAAAGGAAGCTGTTTCCTCCCCTGAGTGGTGAGGGTGACTTACAAAAGAGCCTCTGCCATCTATAACCTTGAAGACTCCTAATTCACCCAGCCTGTGTGTGGAGACATATCAGCAAACCACTCAGAATCGCTTAGCGTCAGATTTCAAACCAGAGCTTTATCGTGAGAAAGCAGTCAGTGCAGCTGTCCCCGAGGGTTTGGTACGAGCTGGGGTTCGTATCAAGGCTTTTTAGGTAGTTTTCTTGAATAAATCATTAAAAACATGGTGTCTCTATTGCCATCTCTATGATCACTACAAGTGTTACCGCCATGATCACAATTCCCATTATCACTGTCACCATCGCTACCAACACTGTCACCATCACCACCAACACTGTTGCCACCAACACTGTCACCATCACCACCAACACTGTTGCCACCAACACTGTCACCGTCACCAACATCAGTCTTCTCATTATATACACCACTGTGATAGTTTGAATGAAAATGTCCCCCATAGGCTCATAGGGAGTGACACTCTTAGGAGGTGTGACCTTGTTAGAGGAAGTGTGTCACTGGAGGCGGGCTTTGAGGTCTCAAGATGCTCAAGCTAGGCCCTGTGTCTCTCTTCTTGCTGCCTGCCCATCTGGATGTAGAACTCTCAGCTTCTCTCTGGCACCACGTTTGCCTGAGAACCACCATTCTTTCTGCAGTGATGATATTGGACTAAACCTCAGGACCTGTGAGCCATTTCCTAAGGAAATGTTGTCCTTTGTAAGAGCGGCCATGGTCACGGTATCTCTTCACAGCCATGGAAACCCTAAGTCAACCACCATCACCATTGTCATCACAAACGTCACCATCCCTACTACCACCATATCCACAAGACACGCCACGGTTATCACCATCACCGTCCTCCTTGGCTTTAAGGGTTGTCGGAAATGCCCAGGAATAGCTTGGCTGGCACATTCTTGGGAGGAGCTGTTGCATTTGGGGCCAGGGTCCTAGAATTCGAACTGCCTGCCATGAATTGGTGACTCTGTGCAGCCAGGAGACACTCATTCCTTGATGGCAGAGGTGTCTCAGCAAGAAGCAACTTATGGGGAGTTCATCTCTTCTCTCTGCAGCAAATGTCTGCTGCAGATGTGGGGGCCCAGATGCCACTACAGGGCAACTGTCACTGTCTAGAAAGCAACTTCTGGCCCTTGGGTGGGCTCAGATCTCCCAGTCCTGGTAGGATTTGCAAGTGCTATGGCTAGGCTGATTCTTCTGTGCATCTACATGAAAGCCAAGATTATCGGTTTCTATTTTTATGAAGAGTATCATCGGAATTTCGGTGAGGATTGCTACTTTGCGGAATGTGTTTATCAGATCTACAAGTCTGGCAGAGTCTTAGATCAGTGGTTCTCAATCCGTGGTCATAACCCCTTAGGGTGTGTGTGTGAGCTTATCAAACGACCCTTTCATAGGGGTCACATATCAGATATCCTGCATAGCAGATATTTACATTGTGATATACAACAGTAACAAAATTATAGTTACAAAGTATCAATGAGAGAATTGTATGGCTGGGGGTTACCACAGCCTGAGGAACTGTGTTAAAGGGTTGCAGCATTAGGAAGGCTGAGAACCATGCTCTAGACTCTTCTTAGTATAGGATCAGACTGTTTGCAAGTCCAGGGAACTTGCATTCTCTTTCTCACCGTATAGCTAGGGCTAAGGCTTCAACTACTATAGTGAGGAGGAGTCATTCCAGCAATTCTGTTCTTTTAGGCTCCTCATAGAGGGGACATGGATGAGGTGACTGTCCCAGTGGTACCCTCCCCTCAGCACAATGCCTCTGGCATCCAGCAGGTTATTGTGAACATCTGTGATTTTTTTTTTTCCCCTGAGCAGTTTTTTGTTTTTTGTTTGTTTGCTTGCTTTCTTTCTTCTTTCTTTCTTTCTTTCTTTCTTTCTTTCTTTCTTTCTTTCTTTCTTTTCTTCTTCTTCTTCTTCTTCTTCTTCTTCTCTTCTCTTTCTTCTTCTCTTCTCCTCTCCTTCCTTCTCCTTCTCCTCTCCTCCTTCCTCCTCCTCCTCCTCCTCCTCCTCCTCCTCCTCCTCCTCCTCCTTTTTCTTCTTCTTTTTTTGGTTTTTCGAGACAGGCTTTCTCTGTGTAGCCCTGGCTGTCCTGGAACTCACTCTGTAGACCAGGCTGGCCTCGAACTCAGAAATCCTCCTGCCTCTTCCTCCCAAGTGCTGGGATTAAAGGCGTGCACACCACCGCCCGGCTGCAGTTGTTATGAAAATGTGATTTTGATTTACTCCCAGAATGTTGACTGGTTCTTTGTAAGACTTAGGAGTCCAGGTCTGTGTTGTTACTATGGAGGATGTAGGCTATGTATTATTATTTTGTGTGTTTTTGTTGGTATGGTGTATGACCACGTAGAACAGGCTGACCAGGATCTCATAGTCCTCTGCCTCTGTCATGTGAGGGCTTGGGTTACCAGTAGTCACCACCACACCCAGCTTACCTACACTGATTGTGTTGATTTGGGTGCCCAGGCATTCTCTGCCCAGCTTCCCCGCTGAGCTGGGATTCATGTGGTTGCCTAGCCGCGCATGCTGGAGCAGTGTCCATCAGGATGTGTCACGTGCAGCTGGTCCTGTTTCTGGAATCAAGTTCTCATAGCCCTTCCTGGGCCTGTGCCAGGGTCACACAGCTGTTGTGACCCTGCTGCTGTTCATAAACAGCTTTAAAACAGTGCCTGTGTGTCACCTGCCCTCTGCTTTCCCGGGCTTCCCTTTGGGTCTTCGTTCAAAAGTAGGACTTGCTTATCCCATCTTGCTGCTAATACTTAACATTCACTTAACCTATATGGGGGTGGAGGCTTAAGATGGAGATAGACTATGTACCCAGGTTCACCCCAATCTCCTGCGCAAAGGAGAGACGTCTGGTCTGCTATCGCTGGGTACAGAAGAACTGAAGACAAAAAGAATGAGGGTCCTTGGGGTCTTCCCCTGCTCTTTCATCTCTCTGCATCTCAGATGGCAGCAGTGTGCGCTGATGGCTCCTTGCTTCTCTCTGTCCAGCCTCCAACTCTTTCTGGGTAGTCACTTGTGACTCCATTTATCTGAACCTTCCCAGGGAAGGCCCTAGGGTGGGGCTAGTCCAGGTTCTGCAGCCGTGCACCATCTCCAGAGGGCTATGTGGCCACTGCCTGCTTCCTGCTGGGTAAACTGTGTTGAGGACTGTGCTGAGCCGGCCAGGTGTCATGCCTGTTTCTCTAGGTCACAGTGGAGCAGAGGTTGGACACCGTCAGAGGATGACAGGACAAGGTACCAATCCCCCACAGGTGTGCTACAGGCTAGTCTGATCTAGACAAGTTCTTCAACCTGGGCTTCTTTTGTCAGTTGACTCCAGGTTCCTTTTGGTTGACAACCAAAGCTAGATGGGAAGGTTGTGGTTTGAATAGCGAGGAACAGAGGGAGGTGTGTGTCTGGGAAGGACACCCCACATTTAGAGTTTTGCTCAGCTAATGGTCTGTGTTCAAAGAGCGTAATCATGTATTTATATGTGTATGTGTCTGTGAGTGTCCTTCCTGAGCATTCTCCATATGTTCTTTGTAGGCAGAGGCTCTCCCTGAGCCCAGGACTGACATTTTTGGATAGGCTAGAGGCCAGCCAGTCCCAGAGATCCTTCTGTCTCTACCCTCATCAGAGCTGGGGTTTCAGGTGTATGTGGTGTCTGGCTTGTTCAGTGGGTGCTGAGATATATACTTCACTCCTGAAGATTGCATAGGAGAAGCTCTTATTTGTTGGGCCATCTCTCCAGCTCCGGTTGGCGGTTCTTTTGGACACTGTCTTGTTGGAAGGGCTAGGAGGGAGAAGGGCTCTTCCTCAGTCTCCTCTGCTCATTCCTCACAGATTTGGGGATGCAAAGTGCAGCTGAGTGGCAGGGCAGATGACAGAAGATCAGAGAAAAGTCTTGAAACCCAGCTGGGTTTCATCAACTGGAAGAGGGCTGGGCCAGGCTTGACTCCAGAGCAGGGATACCCAGAGTCCTTGCTGCTGCCTACGCCCTTCACCTACTGGGCCCAGGAGGCTGCTAGGCCAGCCCTGCCCCTGGTTGTGAGTCAGACAGACCTTGGAGCAGTGGGAACACCCATTAGCCTGTAGAGCTGTCAAGGGAAGGCCAACAGACTTCAAGCCCCCTGCTTGGATCCTGAAGCCCAGCTGCATACCAGAATATGGGAGGTGTTCACTTCAGCAGCTGAGCTGCCAGCAGAGGCCATGGTGGGATCAAGGCTTAGGACCTGGTTGTCAGAATAGAAGGCTTCACAGAACTTAGGCCCTGATAGGGCACGGGAAGGTCACTGGGGTGTGCCCTGTGGTAAGAGGAAGGGATCTTGATTTCTGTTCTTTCTGCATCTAATCCTTCTCCTGAGACATCCCTGCAGAAATGCCCTTGAAACCCTGTGGTAAATCACTGTGGTCACCTCACTGAGCACATAGTAGGTCTTTAGGCAAAGCCTCAAGGTCTGGAGGATGGCAATGACTCTTGGGCTTCTTGTCTTAGTCTGCTTTCTATTGCTGTCACAAACACCCATAGCTGGGTACTTATATAAAGAAGGGGCTGGGATACAGATCAGTTGGTACAGTGTTTGCCTGGCATATACAGAGCCCTGAGTTGTGGTGGCTCCAGGCTACATGAGACCCTGTGTCAAAAATTCAGGAGGAAAGTAAGTATGTGCTCTATTAACTTGTTACCTTCGCAACCTTGGGGAAATTATTTACGTTCTCAGAGTCATTTTCAAATAGAGGTTGAAACACATATCCCTAGTGTCATACATAGAATGTTATCTCTGAGAATATAGTCACCATCCCCATCAGAGCAGCTGTGACTATTTGCAAAAGACTCTTAAGACTGGGTCTGTTGGCTGTTAAATACTCATTTAGAAGGACAGGTGTCAGAGAGTCATTGGACCCAACCTCGACTACTTCCTCCAGCTCCCAGCCAGGTGCATGTACTCTTGCCCTAAGTGCGTGGGGCCCTGACTTGGCTTGAGCAGGTAATTGGTGGAAGTGTTTT